>OZ030390.1:30019044-30674774 GCA_964023965.1 Melinopterus prodromus
GCTAAACAATTAATTTTATATTTTGTATGATAAAGTCATGTGCCTGGCCACATCAGATTTTTTTTTTAACTTCAGCGGCGTACGTTTGTAGCCCAAACATTGTAGACGAAATCCATCTCTGGCCCGTTTGTTTCACAACAACTAGCATTTTCAAATTAAGAATATTGGGCTAAGGTAAGTAATTTTTCGTTATGTAACTTAAACTAAACTAAACTAAACTGCAAGAATATGGCCTGGAGCTATTGTTACAAAGTTATAATATATTTAAAAAAAAATTTATTATTAATACAATATTATTATTATTAAGGTTATTATTGTGTTCGAGTAAAAATTGCATACAAATATAAAGTTAACAACCCGAATTGCTCAATGATTGCGGTGTGTAGTATAGATACCAAACGCCGAGTATGCACAAAAGGCAAGTGAACAACCTCGACGTTTGGTAACCTGCTTAACGGTAATGACGTATTTGTGCAATTGATATAAATAGCCACATACCGGAGCATGAGGAAGGAATTGTATTTTGTCTGTATTCACGAGGAAAACATCCGACACCTGTGCCACTGCCTTCTCGGCAGTGGCTTTCTCAGTTGTTTTCTTGAAATCTGATCAGCATTATACACGCATGTAAAACCAGTGTGAGTTTTATTTACATCGACCCTGGCCTAGACCATCGCAATCGCGAGCTACGTAGCACTATATTACTAACTGAAGTAAGCCCGCTTTCATGTTCACCCGACGCAATATGACGATGTGGTCGAACCCGAGGTTTCTTCTCTTCTTACAGTGATTGAAAATACCCTTTTTCTCAGCAGGGTAATGTCCGCCTCATCCGATTCCATAATATCAATTGCAAACAAGAGGAAATATTACGGCACAATTACACCCAACAACCAAGGGCAAGAAAGGAAACTTTGACCGAAGAAATCATCGCCATGAGGCATCATTGTAAAGTTCGTGAGTTATAGACAACGTCAATTATATTAGTGTATAGTTCAAAGAAAGTGCTAAAGAGTTCTAGTTTTATTGTTCAAGGGGATTTAGTAGGGATTAAAAACGCAGCGGTTATTAAGTTTAGCAATACAAATGTTTGGACACAGGATGGTCGTGTATTTGCTAACGGCAATCGTGAGAGAGTAAATTCGCTAATTGATCTAGATGGGTTCAATTAATTATAATGAATTACGGCTTCCCTGTATATTCGAGTTGTTGAATAGTTTACATTTATGGCTGAGTTGAATAGTAGATACTGTGTACCACTGAACTTCGCCATTTACCTACAATTTTGGTGTATAAACATGTTCTTGTTTTTAACTGGATAATAAAGGAATTTATTGTTATTATTAAAAAGAAAAGAATGGCTATACACAGGATGGCATTTGTGAAACAAAGGTTGAAAATATTGAAACATATTGTTGAGATTATGGTCGTAATTTGTCTATTTGCTTGGTTCTCGATGATCTGCTGCTTATTGTTATTAAAAATAATGGATAAACTAAATAGTTTAATGGCACCCGGACCTCCGGGAGCGCTCATACGATGGTGCTCTCGTCTCTTATTTGCAACTATATATTCATGTAGTGAATACGATCCAGCTGATAAAACCATACTTAATAATAAATGCCAACAACTTAACCGCGAAATTCAAAAACTAAAAGAGACATCATTGGAATCCTTACCTAAATTGACTCCCGATAAAGAAAAGATTACTTGCTGTGGAAAGCAGTGAGGAAATACAACAGGAGAGTGGCCCATGTCCCACCTATAAGACGAGGAGACGGTACCTGGGCAAGAGACAATAAACAGAAGGCTGAAAGTTTTGCAGAACATCTAACAGAAATCTTTCAGCCTCACAACATCGAATCAGAGCCAATCACGAAAAACCTATGAAACCTATGAAGAAGAAACCATACAGCTAGTTGGCCTATAGGAAGTTGCCAGAAAAATCAAGACAAACCTGAATCCAAAGAAGGCACCTGGATATGATCTTATCACAGGAGAAGTTCTTAAGCAATTAAGCAAGAATGTATTGTTATGCTGACGTATCTAATAAATGCATCGTTCAGATTAAAATACGTCCCACATGCCTGGAAAGTAGCAGAAGTTATCATGGTACCAAAACTAGGCAAACCACCGAGCGAGGCCAAATCATATCGCCCAATATCACTGTTACCAATTGTATCGCAGCTCTTTGAAAACTTGCTTCTAAAGAGAATGAAACTTATCATTGAGACAAAGGAACTAAATTGTAATCACCAATTTGGTTTTAGAGACAAGCATTCCACTATTGATCAAATCCATAGAATAACAGATATCATAGAGAAGGCATTAGAAGAAAAGCTTATTTGCTCAACAATCATTGTTGATGTGACACAAGCTTTCGATAAGGTTTGAAACGAAGGATTGATATACAAACTAAAGAGTATGCTACCTTTACAATACGTCGAGCTGCTAACATCCTATGCATCCGATAGACTATTCAGAATACAAGAGATCGATGAATACTCGGAACTAAAAGAAGTAAAACCTGGTGTACCCCAGGGTAGTGTATTGGGACCAATTCTCTATCTACTATATACAAGCGACCAACCACAGCTGAGAAATGTAACAATTGCCACATTCGCAGATGAAACGGCTCTAATGGCAGTGGGATCAACTATTGGAGAATCTACTAGGAATCTTCAACAAGAGAATAATAAAATGTATAAATGGACAAAAAAATGGAAGAACAAGTACAACGAACAGACATCTGTCCACATAAACTTTACAAACAAAAGAGTCGAGGACACCTCATGTTAAGATTAACTGCAAAGTATTTGGGTATGACTCTGGATACAAAACTAAGGTGGAAAGAACATGTTAAGAAGAAGAGAGTAGAGTTTGGCCTCAAATATAGAGAACTGTACTGGCTTCTGGGCAGAAACTCTCAGTTGTCAGTACAGAACAAACTGCAAGTTTACAACCAAATACTAAAACCGATTTGGTTATCCAGCTTTGGGGTTGCGTGAACAACTCCAATATACAAGGTATCCAGACTTTCCAAAATAAAGTACTAAGGAATATGGTTAACGCTCCTTGGTACATACGGAATAGTGACCTGCATCGTGATCTTGGTGTCCCACAACTCAACCAAGGGATAAAAAGATTCGCCACTAAGCATGAATCTCGCCTAAGCCATCACGTCAACGTAGAGGCCATGCTCTACTGGACAACCAGAATCTGGTGAGAAGACTAAAAAGAACTAAACCCTTCGAACTATTGAACCAGTGAAATGTGTAAAAACCAGAGCGCAGTGAGTGAAGTGTCCTACTTCTTTAGGACAAAGAAAATATAGGATATCAGTGGATAGCCTATTTTAGAGACAAGTATCTAGTTTTAAGAATTCATATTTAAATTGATCTTTTAGATTAGCTTCAATATGATAAGCACCCTACGCTAAATAAAAAAAAAAAAAAAATGTTTGTGAACAATTGTAAATTTGGAGTTTTTGTAGTTATATAATAGTTAATTCAATACTTTCTTTCGAATATTTAATATTCAGATATTGTTAGATTTATTTTTATTGTTTTTGTTAAATTTTCTTCAGATCTTCAGTATTCAGTTAGGTCTGAAGAAGCGAGCAGCATGGTTCGCGAAACGTCAGCATTTACAAATCTTGACACGGCATAACCCGGAAGCACTTTATTTTCTACATCTTCAACAACTTTGGAACTATTTTGCCGATATTTATGACTCTCCGGTATACTGTAAGGAATATCATGCTACAACAGTTATGAAAGCAAAAATTCAAGAGTATTACACAGGAAAAACAAAATCTGCGCTTTGTGTCGAAGTCGAGAGAGAAGCAGTTTAGTCAGGTTTAGGTCAGGTTCTCAATTACTCTGCTGCAAAGCTATTCTCATTACAATACATTCATTCCCGCAAGGTATTTTGTCTTTTGTTTTGTCCATTAGTGTATTTACTTACTTAGTTTATTCTATTTTTATATTATATCCAAGCAAAAACTACTTGTATATGAAACCGAAACAACATGGCACAAAACCGAACAATTTTTGGTAGTTTGAATACTAAAAAATGAAAAGCAATAATGTTATTGTATACGACGAAAAAATTAAGCAAGTTCACCTAAAAACTCTTCGACTTTCGTTGACATTCAGCTTGTCAGTTCATTGCGTCTAAATGGTTGTCGCAAACCACATAATTATTGGCAATTTTCCCGGTGATTGAAGTGGGGAACCCACTCGGAAGTTCGTTACCGAATAACGGACCACAAAGAGGGGTGGGATTCCCGATTGGGCGACGGGCGCGTGCTCCGGATTCAATTGGAAACTTTTGATTTCCGAGGGCTGACTAACAAGTAGCCCATAAATCGTCTGGACAAACTTTCCGGACAATTGTTTGCCCATCGAAAAGTCGACGACTACACACCGATAGCGTTTTGTTGTGCTCGTATCCATTGATTTGCTTCTGAGTATCCTGCTACTCCCGTTTCCTTTTATAGTTACACGAAACGTCGACTTCATAGAAACTGCTACAAGAAAGGCTAGTGCATTTTTAATACAAAAGGTAATCGTTTCGCGCTGCTTCTTACCCGTGGATTTTGGTTTGAAGAAGTTCAGTTTTGGTTTCTTCGTTGATGTCAATAGTCGAACAATTAACAGTACCTATGCAACGTCAATTCCCACATTTTATAATACTTCGTTGTTTATATTATAAAATTGAAGTAAAAATATGAAAATATATATATGATGAGCCAAGGGGTTTAATTTCAATCTAAAATCATTAAAATCGGTCAAGTCGCTCTTAAAGTGTACGTTACTTTTTATTGCAGAGTTTTCTAATGGAATGCTATGATTATAACAGGACATCATTGGTGTAGCAAATTAGCCATTTTGTTGAATAAGCGCATGTTCGGAAATAGCTTTAGACCGAGAGCCCGCGACAAAATTCTACCCTCATAAAACATCACTCTCATTCTTTTGTGACTTATAGATAAATACATGTTATCTCATAATAACTTGGTGTGCCTAGCCCCATTTGGCCGGAAGTACTTCTTGGCACACCTCCCTGAAGGGCAGGACAGTCGGTGTACCAATACCCTCATCGAACATCACGCCCATTTTTTATAACAAGAAACTTTGAGTCTTCTTTGTACCAGAAACGTTGGTGTGCCTAGCCGGAAATGGCCGGAAGTGGGTTGCAGACCACTTATTTAACAGACGATGGTATCTGCGTTACCTTACAAAACACATGTGTCAAATTTGACACAATTATAGAAGAATATAATATATTCTTGGCTAGGCACACCAACGTTTCTGGTAATAAGTAGCCGTAAACTTTGTTATGCCAAAAAATGAGCGCGATGTTCGATGATTGTGATGGATACGGACGATGTTAACTGTTGAAGTCGCTGTGCCATCAACGGAGCCCTTTCCGCGCGTGGGGTACCGGTTGTGGTAAGAGGTTGGATCAATTGTATGCTTAGACAGCGCGTAGTGAATCTAAGAGTGGGCGAGGCCACTCTCCGGGGGAAGGTTGCGGGTGGTTGCCCACAGGGCGGAGTTCTTTCTCCACTACTGTGGAACCTCACGCTGGACAGCCTTCTCCGACGGCTCCACGATCTTCACTACCACACAACTGGCTATGCTGACGACCTCGTCATCCTCGTTAGAGGCAATCACTTTGACACCCTCTCCGATAGGATGCAGGGAGCACTCAATGCTGTCAAAACATGGTGCGCAGAACACTCCCTGTCGGTCAACCCGGCCAAGACAGAGATGGTGCTCTTCACGAGAAACCGGAATCCCGGAAACTTCAGGCTGCCAAAGCTCTGTAATACAACACTGCGGCTGTCTGATGAAGTAAAATACCTTGGTATTATCTTTGACAGAAAGCTGCTATGGAATAACCATTTAACCAATAGAGTTAAAAAGGCATGCATTGCTTTCGGTCAGTGTAGGAGAGCCATGGGACGTACATGGGGCCTCTCACCTAAGCTCACGCTCTGGATCTACACGGCAGTTATCAGACCCATGCTCACATACGGAGCGGTGGCATGGTGGCCCAGAGTCAAGCTGGCCTCCACGATCACCAAACTGAATCGCATTCAAAGAATGGCTTGCCTAAGCGTCACGGGCGCAATGAATTCAACCCCTACTGTAGCGATGGAAAACATGCTGTACCTGCCACCCCTTGACATCTTCGTAGAAGAAGTGGCCCTAGCAACTTTATCCAGACTCCGCACAGTGGGGTACTCCTGGGACAGACATGTTGGTGGCAAGAGGATCGAACTATGGAGGAAGGTCGCCAAGGGTAAGCCCTTTTTGGAGTGTCCTACAGATTACATCCCACCCCACTATGTTTTCAGGAAACCATATCTGACCCACAACACAGCCCTTGAGGCTGATCTCAGTAGAAGCCTAAAGATCTACACGGATGGCTCTAAAAGACCGAACGGTACAGGCGCTGGCATCTTCTCGCACGACTTCCAGGCTCGCCGGTCGATCCCGCTTGGTAAATTCCCTTCTGTCACACAGGCGGAACTTTTCGCCATCAAAACAGCCTCAGACATCATTAGTCAATCTAACAAGTCAGGCAAAAACATAGTGATATTCACTGACAGTAGACAGTCCATCCTGGCCCTCGAACGGTGTCGTTTCACATCGGGGCTCGTACTGGACTGCCACAACTCCCTGGTGGAGGCTACCAGGAGAAATACCATCACCATCAGCTGGATAAAAGGGCACTCTAAAAACAATGGAGGCAATCGGTGCGCTGACAGATTAGCACGAAGAGCTGCTGGTCACACAGCCATTGCACCGGAACCCATCATCCTTCCCTCAAACACTGCCCTAAGAAACATGGTGAAGGACATTACCCACAGCAGTTTCACTCACAGGTGGGACACCACGCCAGGCTGTTCGTTGGCCAAGGAGACTCTCAGGTATCCATCCACAACGTTAGCCAGGAAATTCTCTGAACTGACCAGAGGTAAGCTCCGGCTTATTACTGGACTACTCACTGGTCACTGTAAAGTACGGAAGCATATGTTCAATATGCGACTGACTGACACGTCCACCTGCCGAGCTTGTTCGCAGGAAGATGAGACGGTAAGACACATACTGTGCGAATGCCCCGCCCTAGAAGACCATAGGGTAAGTGCTCTTGGGGACCCATGGCCTACCATGGACAGTATTCGTAATGCTCCTCTACCGTGCCTCGTAGCCTTTGCCCAGAGCCTGGGATGGCTTACGAGTCCAGAGTGAGCATAAGAGGTCTGCACAAAGGGCCCAGTGGGGCCTAGGTGCTTTGGGCCTTCCCAGCCTCTAAAACCTACATACATACATAGTGCATCATGGGACATTGAATCAAAGGCGCGGCTGAGGTCACAGAGCTGCGCCTGACATCTTTCCCGATCCTCCAAGGCTTTACATATTGTTTCTATTAGCGCCTTCATTGCATCTTCAGTGCTTTTGCCAGATTGGTAGGCAAACTGTTGTTTTGCAAACAAGTTGTTTTTGGTGAAGTGCGCATTTAGTCTTCGCAATAACAGTTCTTCAAGCACTTTTGAAATCGATGGTAGCACAGCAATTGGTCGATAATTTTCGCATTTGCTTCTATCTCCTTTTTTAAAGATGGGCGTGATTCTTGCGATTTTCAACTTTTCAGGAAAGATACCTTGTTCCATTGCTTTGTTGAAGATTAATTCTAGTGGTCTCGAGATGTATGTGGTTGCTTTTTTCAGGGTGCTAGTGCTGATACCGTAGATGTCTTCCGTGTTCTTTGATTTTATATTCACAAGAATATTCTCGATTTCTTTGTGGTCTGTTGGGGTTAGGAACTGGGACATTTGACATACCTGGGCCATGACGTTTGTTACTTTAGGTGTGTTGGATCGTGTTGCACTTGCAAAATACTTGCTAAAGTCCTCCGGTGATGGTGTGTCAGGATGATGTCTCGTCTTTATACGGCCTGTTTCCTGATTTATTCCCCGCCAGATTGTTTTACTTTTGTTGGTCGCTTGTATGATTATGGCAGAGTTTTTTGCTTTGTATTCTTCTTCAGCTAGTTTTACATAGTACTTTTCGTAACTTTTTAGCAGATTATAGCTTTCCTCATCGCTTTTTGTGTCCTGTACTCTTCTCATTAGATTGAGCGTTTCCTGTACTTGAGAGAGATGTACTGAGGGTTTCTGTTTCTTTGTCGTTCGACTTTGAGTGATTACTGGAAAGGCTTTCTTGTGATGTGTTGTCAAGGTGTGCATAAATTTGTCCATCATTTTGTTGGGATTGTCTTCGTCGGTTACTATGGTCCAGTTCTCATTCTCCATTATGCAAATGTTTAAATAAGTGTTGAAAAAGAAGCCTCTTGGATTTTGCATATGTTTATTATTTTACTTGGTACTAGTTTCGGACCTCAGATCCATCATCAGCCGATCAAATCTAGCGTAATGAACACACAATTAGAACAATATTAAACATCAATTTGACTCACAGTCAAAAATTCAGTTCATTATCTCCACGTTCAAACATTCTTACACAAGGTAAGCAAAAAATGGTTGGCGTCTGGAGAGCAGCAAGTAGTGTTGGCGCATTATAGGAGAAACAAAACAAGTGGGTGAAAAATGGGGTATTTATGTGATTTTTGACGGATGTTAAAAAGCGGGAAATAGGGAGTGTGTCAAATTACAGGATGGATATAGGTTGGTAACCGTTACAAAATGAAATCGGGAAGTCAGACAAATGAAACATGGAGAAAACGATGATCGCAGACGGTGGGGGTTCAAAACATGTATAAACAATTAATAAAAGCAAACAACGGCGCTCATAAAGCCATGCGAGTCGGAAACATGCCAAAATGAAACACACTAGACGCCAACTCGCCAACAGTCGAGTTATAACTATCAAAAAACGTGAATTATAGTAAAGCTGATAACAGTCTAAAGAATAAAAACAAATTAAACTATGGCGTACGGACAAGAATTGTTTAAGCAACCGCAAGGTAGGCAACCTAAATTGCATAGCAAGAAAATTGAAAACGATATGGAGAAATCATATTGAGACATCAAAAAATTATATAAAACAATAAATTATAAAACATGTATAACAATAAATAAGAAGGAGTACGTGGCCCAAACAACAACATAAAAATTGCAAAGAGGGGATTCAATTGCGTACATAAACAACAAAGGAGTTGATCTGCTCATTAATTAAATTAGTGCCAGGTGCGTTTTTGTTTTTTTTAAATTGCAAGTAATTCAAGAAAATCCAATTTGAGGCCCTTTTAACAATTATGAATAAGTTTTGTGTTTTTAAAATCAATGAGATGGCCAGTTTCAATTCTATGTTGAAAAAGGTTGGAATTAGTTTTATTTTTAATTTCAGCGATTCTCTTAGACAGTTTACGGCCAGTTTGACCAATATAAACAGCATTACAGTTGCAGCATTTGACGGAGTAGATTTGATCAGTATATTGTCTAGCGATGTATTACTGCACAAGTTGACTATTTCAAGGATATGATTATTTTGGAACAGCAAGTATCTTAGTAACGACTAAATTGTTCTTCTTTACTGTTTGTTTGATTGTGTTTATAATGCTTTTAGTATAATGGGGGTGATAATGACCTATGTAAGACCTACTTACAGTTCCATTTTTGCTGTCATCAACAGCTGTGGTTAGCTCCCGCGCTATGGTCTAGAACTTCGGATTTCGTGCAGTCTAGGCCTAGATTTCAATGGATTTCAGTCATTTGCATTATTAGGTGATAATATGATAATACATTGGTTAGGTTCGGGAATTAATGTGGCATTGTCGAGTCCATAGTTTAAGAATATTTTTGTCCTCTGGTCGTCATCCCAGCTCTGTAAAGCGCATCATCAATGAGTCGTTCGGTAATATTTTCAAATTCCATGGTTTGCCCCTGCTTAAGTAGACGGTTATGTAAGAATGTTAATGTCATATGGACCTTCAATTTTAAATTATGTCTCTTTAGCGTATCTTTTTAGCGTGCCTCTAGGTGGTAGTTACAAAGTGAATGTCTGTTCAGTTTGTCGTCTCCTAACTACTTCAGAGTATCTTCCTGTTTATTATAACGGTAATTACAGAGGCGAATACATATTTCATTTGATGTCAAGGGTTTCCATTTTAGCAGCTGATGCCATAATTTTATTGTTATGCGCGTCAAATGACCAAATTGACATAACTAAATGGGGGAACAAGCCCCTATATCGTGTCCGACGAGATTTGAGCAATTAAACAGGCAAATAATAGCGACAATTCTCCTCAATTGGCCGCCTGTATATTACCAAGCAATTAAAGGGAACTGAACCAATAATTCATTTCGTGTATCCCTATCGTAATCGCTCGTATCGGTGTGTATAGATCAGGGCTTCCGCTCGAATTCCAATTACCTCAGCTCCTGGTGATCGTAACCTTTGTACATGTTTATGGACGAATGCTGTTGCCAATTTTTTGTCAATTACTGTTATCAATGAACGAATTAATTGCTAAACGGCATTTAACATAATCTAATGGATTTAATGTCCTCTACTGGACAAAATATACATATCCAGAAAGATCAGGTATAGCTAATTTTACCGTAAATACAGAAATGGTGCTCTTTTTTATTGAATTTCCCTATGTTCTGGGTATGCAAAAACAACTTTATTATTTTTTTATTTTGCACGGTTCAGAAATGGCGGCAATTTTTGATTTTATTATAAAGACCATCGCGAGAGTATTCTTCTAATTCTAGTTATCGTTTTAGAGCTCTGAGATCGATTATCAAAACAGGGTTTTTGTGGTAAAACGGTTTCAATTCTTGACCAAGATATATTTTATCACTGGAATGTGTCCATCAGAAACGCAGATCGTATCTTCACTAGTCGCTATATTACCCCCTATTCGGTTGCATTTCCATGTGCTGATATAAAATAATTCTGAGAATATAAAAAATGGACAAATTAAGGACTCCTTCATATCAGAAAGAAATCTTTAAAAAGGATCCAAAGACACTATCTAAGTACACTTTAAAATAATTCCTTAATAATGAAATAAACTAGATAAACAAAATGTAAATCGCTGAAAAATGGGGCCATTTCTGACCAAAGTAAAAAAATAATATAATTGTTTTCGCACTTCCAGAACATAGAAGGATTAATAAAAAAACATAAAATGTTTCTAAAATAGCCAAGCGGACAAAATATTTTCTTCTGGCCATTTCATATGGATTGACTCTACTAACCAACCAACACTGGAGAACTTTAATTTTTCGATTTAGGGTAAGTACATGCTCCTGAATTAAAATATAATATCAAATTTACTTGGTTGGTTCTAGTTTATGAGATAAATCAACCCTCCCAGATGATCGAGATCCGATCTATGTGGAAAAAGAATGGAAAAAAATTACTTAAAAATGCCCCAGTTTTTTGTTTGTTTGGAGACTGGTGGCTTTTGAATTTACTTTTGATCAGACATAGTTTTTAATAGCAATTTCCTGTTTTTCTTATTGATTTAGGTACAGTAGGTGACTCTTGATCCCGGACTCAAAAGACTCCTTACAAGTCCTCAAAAGATACTCACCTAATAAAAAACGTAATGTTGACAAGCATGGGGGTCTCAAGACGTGTAGACGAGTCTCAAAGTAAACTTGTAAAATTGTACTTGAAAACCTGAATAAAACCCTTTTATAATTGTGCTTAAAATCGCACATCACGGGCAGTTTTGATTCTAGAATCGTGTCCAGTGCAAATAATCTATCGAAAACGCCTATTTACTTTTCATTCACGATACCAATTTTCCACAGATTTAGCAAATTCTCCTTATTTTGTATTGCCTTTTATACGAACGTTTTATACGAAAATTAGGGAATTGGCTAGTAAAAATATCGATGACGTCATCGTTGAAAACCATTTATGCTAAGAAATTGAATTTGATGTAAAATGAAAATCGACGCGTCTGGGGCTTAATTAAAATAATGAATATGTTCAAGACTTTGGCCGCACATTATTCGCAGCGTGAATCTGCCGGCTTTCCTCACTTATCTCACAAGTTAAAGTTAAAGATCTGAAATGTTGCAACCAGGAATTAGAATCGAAGTACTACAACACTACTTGTGTCATATTTTTTTAATTAACGCGTGTAGCCACAAGCTATAAACTGTTCCTTTTAAAACGGAATAAATAATAAAATATCAAATAGCTTTCTAAATTACTAAGAAAAATTCTATACCTTTGTCATTTTTTGAACAAATCTTATAACATTTTGTAGTCAGAATAAGGTTTAATGTGATCTATAAAAGAAACATTAAAGTAAAATTTGTTAAAAAAGTAGCAAACATTAACCCTTTGAGCCATTGCATTGAGCCACATTGAATTTTGACATGGTTTCTTTTTGACAGTTCATCATCAACTTCTGCTATTTCAGAGGTATAGGTAAAATTGGAAAAGACTTCTTGCAGCATTACTTGACTTCATAAGTTAACGATGTTTGTCTATTATCGAATCAAAATCTTGGCGGAATCGTTCATGCACTATCCTTTTCTGATCTTCTCTTTGTCTCTTATTTTTTTCAGTAAGTGCAAAACAAACTTTATAAACCGGATCCAAGCGTGTAAATTTGACGATATTATACTGGCGATAGTAGTTTTTAACTAGTTTGTGCTAAATCAAAATACAATAATTATCCAGCAAAAATCATATTTTTGTATGGATAAAAGCTTTATTATCACATTATTATATGATGCATCTACTTGAATTCGATATCAAAGTAAAGAATTCGCTATATAAAGTATTATTATTATAGAACTACCTTCATTTAGTACACATTAAATTTGGTCGTTACTAGATCTAATCATGACTATTAATACTTCTATCAGTGAATTCCTTCTCTACTATCTGAAGGTCCTGCACTGTGTCAAAGTTCCGTAGATACAACCTGGTTTTTATGAAGCCCCATGGAAAAAGTCCTTTAGGGTGAAGTCGCGTAATCTGGCAGCACTCCTACATGCATCTTAAGTTATCATTTCATAAACGTGTTATACATGGTTATAAAGCCTTTTCGAGATTTTATTTAAATCAGTAGACATTCAATATGGAGTCCATTAAATAAAAAAAAGATAATTATTTCCTGGGTACAGCTTGTGGATAGAAACATTCTCTGACGACCAAAATGGCTTCAAAGTATGCTCTTATGCAAGAATGCAACATTTCGACTTTCTATTTGCCGCCATTGCAAAGTTATTCAAGAAAAGGAAATTTAATGTTTTTATTTTTTCCGTAATATCATGTGATATACAGGCTGCCTCAGAAGTAACGGCTAACAAGGACGTAATAAGCATGTTTTGTCAAATAACGTATTCTATAACTTAACGCATTCTTGAGAAGATTAATAAAGAAAGACGCAGCCCGTCACTGATCAGAGGAAGAAAATCGAAACACTTCACTACAGTTGTGTCGGTCGGCTTTCACTCCGGCCTTTCTCGCTGAGCGTGACAATGACCTACATTCGCCAGGTTGATATGTACGTACACAAGCGTGGTCAGCAGTTTGTTGGTTTATCAACAATAAGAATCGTTTGGATTGTGGAATCATAATGTAGGTGTATTTGTATAGTGATTTGTGTAGTACAAAAAGGAATGAATGGCAATTCAATAGCTAGAATGCGACATAACTTAGCGGTTGTTGTGTTAAGTCGGTTTGCTTTGTTGGACGTATATCGTTTTGCAATCACAATGTTTGTAAATCCGCATCACATTTCTGGATTAGGTTAAATGTTCGTACGTACGTTTGCAACCATATTTCAGTCATGCGCAATCGGCTATTCACCACAGCAGGCCTTAGACGATTTCTTCGGAACAATTTTGTTGGTAAAGTTTGAAATAGACCATACATTATTTGACCATAATTGCTTCTCTGTTCTTGGTGGATATGCTCCTTCGGAAACACCATGTATAGTGATCCACGCAAAATTTTTAAAAATCATAGGATGTCCTCAAAAGTGTCCATTTTCACGCAATGTCTGTCCTATTTAATTAACATCGTAGCTCCTACAGTTTCCGAGATTCATGTATGTTTCGTGAGGCTTATTGTTTCCCAATGTAAGTTGTCAGTAAATAATACTTACAAGTCGCGATTCGTGCCCACCAATGTGAAAAAAGTTATAATAAATTGCTGATATTTTTTTGCAATTGTTAAAACGAAATTTAATGAAAGTAAATCATAATGTAAGTAAATAATGTCAGTAAATCTCATAAAATCACATAAAATAACAATTCTCAACAACTTGAAACAAACCAAACCGCTATTAAATTATGAGATGGTCATGAACCCACGCGATTCACCGAGAATCATTATTTCCAACTTGTATCAAATTCATTCATTTGCATTCAGTCGGAGCGTCAGTTTATTAAATCCGGGCGTTTTCAATATTCGGCTACCGCAGGATCGGTCTTCTCGCGGTAGTAATTTGTTTTATGCCGCGCGGTATAAACGTGCACCAAGTAACAATGCCAATAAACCGACGGAGAACCGAACAAAGTTATTATTTGAACCGTGTACCTCTATTCCGGCGCATTGTTGTTCCTATTGCCGTCATCGAACTTCTGTTACGAAAGCCAGATAAAAATATGCTCGTTGTGCCGCCGCGCCGCCGGTTATTCTCGCCCAACGGCCCAAACAGTTGCCGGGATAATAGGTTTATCGGAAAACCTGGCCCATATTTCCATTTTATTCTTTGTAGAGTCGACATTCCACATCTGCTGAAAATTTGCTTATAAAATGAATAGTAGATATAAGTTTGTAAACCTATACAGTAAGACAAATATTGTCATGCACAGTAATACATGTACTGCAAAATAGTCAAATGTAAGCAATACAATTATGTAAACAGAAGTTTAAACTATGTATATTACCTGCTTCAGTGTCCTATAATGCATCACACATCATGCTCGTCAGTGGTTAATTTATTTTGCGTGCTTTACATACAAATAGGACAAATTTACATTTGTAATTATACACTATGCTGTATGCTGTATGCTGTATGTTGTATGCTGTATGCTGTATGCTGTATGCTGTATGCTGTATGCTATATGCTGTATAGTAACTGAGTGCAATAATTTTGAGGCATAATGTAACTCAATATAAATAATAATAATACAATTTTTACAAAATTTGCAGTTCAAAATTCGGTTCATAATGTGAACTGTGTAGTAGGGTGTACCAAAGTTTTCTACTGCCCCAAGGTGAGTAAAATTTTTTTTTTTAATTTTAATATAGTTGATTATGGCTGATTCGTATTAGATCGGCTGTATTAGATGAACCACATACAGCTAGAGATATTTCTCTGACACCTGTCCTGAGTTGGCATCGAAAACCAGTTGCAATCAAAAACATTTTTACTGGTATCAATATTTTTCTTTTTCAAAACATTTTTGGCATGGCCAAAGAATTCATTCCGCTGAATCACTTGATCGATTATGTTTGAACTCTTTTGATAAATATCGAGGATGAGCTATAAAAGTATAGAAATGTATCGATCCACAGATACATGCGGGTTTTGCTTTATATAAAACTACATCGCCTCATACACTTTTAAAATGTAAGTTGTTAAAGTAACTAGATTGGAAGGTTAATGAGAAGCCATATACAACCGCAGAATTATATTTCCTGTTGTTAGCCACTTTTGAGTGTGTCATTTTTCCTGGATTGCGTTTCTCTAAGCTAGTAGGGACATTCTCCTAATAAATTGCTCTGCAAATGTCAGAGGTATGTTACTGATCTGTACTTAGATCGTTGCGGCTTACCAAGAACAGGACATATTCAGTTCTCTTTAATTGCTGTAAATCTTATCAGCAAAAGCTCGCAAGCCAGTTGTTGATTTATCTAAGTGCTTAAGTGGGGAAGTTCAAGTCATGCTCGTAGAGTGTTTATAATTCAAATGAAGGTAGAGAGGATTTTAGCGCAAGTTGGCAGTAAGAGTTCCTGCAGGGATCTCTTCAGACAGATGAAGATGTTGGCAATACCTTCAATTCTCAGTCGAGTAAGTACGAATATAATACCCGAAAAAGAGGTAATTTTTCTATACCGATGATGCGGTTACAGATGTGCCAACGATCTGCAATTTGCCAGGGAATTAAATTTTATAATTTGTTAAGCGATGATGTAAAACTACTACCCTTGGGTAAATTTATATCAACTTCTAATAACTAAATAAATATACCCTTACGGTATGCATGTTGAACTTGCTGTTAAAACCGATTCCACTGTAGGCCATTGTAATAGTAACACATGTGGGTTTACCTTAATACATCTATTTTACCTATATAAGGTTTATAATGTTATAAAAAGCTATAACTTTTTTACCTACATATGACTCGCGTATAATAAGTTTACTATATACGTATCATAGACTTATCTCAAAGAAACTATCATTATCATACAAAGCTCCTGCGAACACCTACGTCGTTTACAGTTGGTTGACAGTTCGCCTAACTACCAGTGACAGATACATTTAAACGATCTTATATAAAATGGAATTTGTGAGTCTTAGATAAAACGTGGTATTTGATTTGCTCATGGTGGATATAAATCCCTTGCTTATTTATACACTCGCCTACGGCTTGTGTCTATTTATACAGCGTCGTAAGTATGTTCTTATCGTCGTAACGTCGTATGTCTATTCGTCTCACATCGTCAAAAGCATTAAAAAAACTGCCTAGTGTATGGTTTTATGGTATATTCAGTATTTCCTCATACAGCAGCAATAAATATTCTGTCAGTAATTCAAATATCTGCTATAAATTGAATTTACTGCACTTTTTGTGTGCAGTGAATAATGAGCTTACCGATTTACCATAATACCACACAATTGAAGAACAATACTTATTATCTAATAGCGTTAAAAGCAAAATAACATCAGGAACACAAAAAACAAAAATTATTTATATTTCGGTATCAAAGTAATTCAGTTTCACAGTTTAAAATACATACATAAAATATCAAAATATCACTAATAACATGTCGATAATCAGATAGTCAAAGAAAAGTACAACAAAACCAAAATGATTCGGGTTTCAACTACAATTCACTTTTATCTTAAAAACGAGTTGAAAATGTTTGTTCTTTGTTGATAAGACTCCCTAAAAAGCGAAAAATAAAAAAAAAACATTTTTTTATTTCTATTTAGGGAGTACGGTCGGTGGAGTATGCGATAAAAATAGGTGGCAGGCCGTAGGTTGTACATGAATGCTCTATATGTATGGATAGGTTGCCGGATTAATTACCAGTGCCAACAAGAAAATATCTATCGGAAATGCCTGGTACTTTCCATGCACAATATCCAAATTTCACAGTGTTATCAACTAGCTCAGTTTCAATTCCCTCTTGATCACGATTACATGATTGTAATACAAGATCTATCAAAATATGTATCAAAATTATGGTGTTGCCTTTAACAAAAATGTTTAGACATATTAAATTTGATGTAAGAATGTGCATTTGATGAAATAAAACTGATCAAGTATTTAACTAATTGAAAAGTTGATTTCAAAAATAACACATCTTCAAAGTAAAGTCCTGCTCAGGTTAATGCAATCGGCACACCCACCGCTGTAGTATTTCTCATTAAAAGGGACAAGTCATGTTGTTTGCAACGCGTGTTACAACATGAATAACGTCATCAACATGAGTCTCATACGTTAGTACGAGACTCAAGAATAACATGAGTCATTATTACCATTTGTGACAAATACTAATGGTGGATATTATCACAACTAATACCACTATGCTAAACGGAGTAATGCTGCCAATATTTGCTTTTCAACTTGACACGGAATACATTTTGTGTGCTGGTTTAGGAAAATGTTCATATAATATATATATATAATATATATAACGTTTATAGAAATTGTTGCATAGCATTCTATCAAGCGTCAGATAAGTAATGAAGAATTAATTTTATTTTTTATTTGTTTTGTTCATAATGTTAACAAATTCAAAACTGTCAAAAATAAACATTATACCTTTATATTATATTAAATTATTAGCAAAAGGTTGTCATTCTTCATATTAGTTGTAATAATCTTTTGACTTTTAATCGACGTTCTCTATTTTTAAAGGCAACTTCAATTGAATTTGCATTCAGATTAAATCTTTAATCAAACATCTCAACTGAACATCCATTTCGTGAAGGTAATGTTAGAAGATGTTGACATAAGTTTTGGCGAAGTTACCTTATTGCCAAGTATTAAGTCTTAAGTTGGGTTCGCAGAAATTAGGATTATAGGAGGAACAGATGGAAGTTTGCGGTATTCAGCACCGGTGGATGTGAATAACCGACATAAACCATCAAACACTGCGGAACACGTTTTGCTATGTCAATGGGAGCTATTGATGCAAGTCCTCCGCTCACATCTTACCACAACCTACCGAAATTACGTGTTCCTACTGTCTAGCGCCCCTGGAAATTTTCCCTATGTGTACTCGACATTAAGAGGATTCTAACTGCTTGATTTATAGGTAGAGGGAGCGTTTTCAAAAGCAATTTCTTGGTCCGATATCTCTGTTCTGAAGACAACAGGTAGGAAAATATTATACCTTTAGTATACCAATAAATTTAAGCGAATATTGTATGATATTAAAGACTTAATAATTAGGCCGTTGTTAGGGTTTAGGCACGAACAATCGTAGCACGTATACTTGTACTAATCGTACTAAATCGTAGCTGATAATGGGAATTTATCTCTTAGTGTTAATATTGGCATCCATTGTATTCAGAATAGCATGATACTTATACTCAAGAGTTACCGGAAACAGGATCAACTCCGCCTTGGAGCGACGAAAACGATCTTACATATATGGGCATACGGACATGATAAAATACCAAAAAGTAACTTTTAACTCGTATTAGATTAAGTATATGAATTTTATGTTGTTGATGTCATTTTTACTATCAGTTTCTATTAGATTATTATAGTTTTGACGACAGTATCTCTTGTTTAGAATAATATTAGCAGGTATTGAGGAGAGAAAATATGATGCGATTTGGATAAGCTACCATATATCTGAATTTTGTTTGTCTTGTTCATCAGAATGTGAAAACCCCTCCGCTTGATGTCATAATGCATGCAAAAGTGCCTTCAGATCTAAAAGAACGGGAACTTGCAAAGACACCAGCTTATATTAGGAAACCGTGCGTCAGATTATTTCTACCAACAATTGGGGTTTGCCCCTTCTTGGCGCTGCTAGATGTTGATAGGTATCTTCTTATAAATATAAATAATTGCTGTTCTAATTGTCGCAGTCGTTCCTGATATAGTGGAGAAAAACTCGGTTTTTATACTAGAACAGATTTAACCTGCTCCGTTTATAATGATTCTTTTATATATTTCTGTTAATCCGGCAAAAACGACTAAAAATTTTTTTGTGTTGAAAATGTTATTGAATCGTGAAAAGAAAATGTCCTTAAAGAAAGTCGCCACAAAAATGAGTGGATTTGAAGATATAAATTCGTTATTGAACCACGTACAGTTAGGTTGGCCCAAAAAAAGGAGTTTTTACTGTAGGGTAACGAACCCCATCAACAGTTCCTTCTCCTAAAAAAGACCTACTAAATTAAAAAAAAAAAAAAAAAAACTGTTAACGATAACACGTGCACCGAACACCTTAAGTTTCCCATTTAAAATACATTGAAAAAATGCACTATTGTTCAATTTTTTGTCACGTGTCGGATTTAGGCGAGTATATCAGAAATTGTTCAGAACGCCCTAAGGAACAAATCCACCACCACTAATTTTTACTTCACAACCACACCCTCCTCTGTAGTACCCTAAATATGACGCAATTATTACCTCAAATTTACAATGTTGTGATTGTAAATGTATGTATTTTTTTCACTATTTTGTCTGAAATTATTATTATTAGTTTATTGGCATCTTGTTTTGCCAATGTTACATACAATTATTTTATTTTCTTTTCAGAAATTATTATTGTTCCATTAACGGGTCCATTTCGTAGTTTGTTAATAAATTTGCAATTGTTTAAATAAATATCATTTGTTGGTATTTATTGTGATTTATGAACTAATTTTCAATTGTTTATACCAATACCAATAGTGTAAACCTGTGTTTCATATATTATTAAAACACTTTTCAAATCTTTTTTAAGTTTCTCAAAAAATACGCAATATTGCATAATAATGGTTAAACAAATAGAATTTGTTTAAACAATTTCATATTAATTAACAAATTACAAACAAACATGTCAATAATCTAACAATAATAATTTCTGCATAAAAATATGTACATAACATATATTTTTGTTTAGACAATTGGAAATTAGTTAATAAATGGTCAAAAAGCACGCCAATAAACCAATAAGTATTGGATTATATTATTATATTATATTATTATTATTATTATAATTTCAGCCAAAAAATACTTAACAGTGTATCTATATCAAAACTTTTTTGTTTCTCAAAAAATACGCAATATTGCATAATACTGGTTAAACAAACGGCATTTGTGTAAACAATTGCAAACTACTTAACAAATTACGATGCCAATAGCAATAAAAAATTTCAGCAAAAAAACTAAATATATGTACGTATCATTCTATAACTCTGTATAATTTTTAAACAAATGGCATTAGTTTATACAATTTCAATACAGTAAACAACAAATAAATGACAGAGAAACTCGACAATAACCAATAATAATAATTTCTGCCAACAAAACTAACAAATGCGTAACATTGTTTATGTTTAAACGAATGGTAATTGTTGAAACAATTTCAAATTTATTAAGTTACTAAAAAGATGCAAATAATCTAACAACAATAATTTCTGCAAAAACAATATAGAAACATTTGTACGTAACATGCATACTGTTATTTGAACAAATGGTATTTGTTTAAACAATTTAAAATTATTAATATATAGCAAAAGAAACATCTCAATAAACCAATAATTAAAAAAAAAATGATGCGCTGTGGGTTTGCTGAAGATGTTTTATTGAGGGATCTTGCAAGATCAAGATCATCAACAAACCCACAGCGTTTCATTTTATTATATATAGTTGATGAGACAAAATTGAGGCCTTTATAGCAAAACCAATAATAAAAGTTTTAAGCAAAATTATGAACCATTGTGAATTTAAGGAAATATTTGCCTCATATTTAGGGGGTTGCAGAAGAGGGAGGCGGTAGTGAAATAAACAGTAGTGCTTGTAGATTTGTGCGTTGAGAAGTTCCGAGTCTCTGATAATCTCCCACAACGGGTTCTTCGTGTTAACGTTAACCGATTTTTCTAAAATTTAAGCGGTTTTTTTTTCATGGGAAGGCACATGGCGTCCTTGCCCAGACACGATGGCCGGTTTTAGCGTGAATGTATTAATTTCTCGTTTGTTTCATGAGATAGAACGGTTGAAAGTAGACAAATTATTGCACTTGTGGGTTGATTATGTTTAAGGTTGATTATGATTATGAATTATATATCTATTAATCAAATTTCACCCACATTTTTTTCATTATGAAGATATCAACAGAACACTGAACACTGAAATATTGAATACGTCAGTTTGGGGGTTATATGATTGCGCACACAGTCTGTGAATCCCAATCGTAACCCCGCTCTTAAAAAAAAGTTTACGCAATGAAATTCTTTGAACAAACGTATGTATCTAATGTCTTATTCCCAGTACGTAATGTGTTGAGAAGTAGAAACAAAAACAAAAATATTTTTCTGTTTTTTATTGATTCCTAACAAAAAAACGTGGCTAAAGATGCATATAAGCATATTCTAAAGATATATACAACTAGGCAATTTTGACTTGATATCACTTTCCAAAGACTGAAAAGAAAAAATTTACAAATTCATATAACTTTTTAAACTGCGCGTGATTAGTGAATTAATGTTAGATACTAAATAGTATTTTCAATAAACGCTTTTCTGAACGTATCGTGTCAAGACTTTCGTCCCGTTTGTCAACACTTCAGCTTGCACCATATTCATTGCTGGTGCTGGTGCTGTTAAAGTTGACCTTTACAAATAAAAAGTAGAATTGACTAGGGTTAGTGCTTGCCCAGTGTAACTTTTATAGACAAGCCATTACTAAGATAATTTGGACTTTTACGAAGGCCAGCACGTACTAAAAATAAGTAGTGAGAATTTCAAGGAATACACCTAATATCAGCAGAAAGCCGAATGACTATTGGCTTCTTGTTTGAAAAATGTTTTTATTTAAATTGCGAACTATACTGAAATGTAATTAGACCAATCTCCTTCTTTTTGCCTTTTCAGATATATGCTAAGTAAAATATGTAGAGTAAAATGTTTAGGGCTTTCCGATCTTTAAGTCTGGATTGCAAAATAAATTGCTAAAATTGTAAAGTACGACTTATTTCGAAAATCATGATATCAAAGATTTTTGAATTAATTGTGTTCAGTTTTTGAATGAAATTTTAATTAACATATGTTAATTCTTTAGTTTTACCCCCTACAAACCACCATGCGTCCCTAGATGCCGAATTAGGATTCACGTTTTATTTAAACTTGCAGCTACCATTATTTAATATTGTGGTTATTCCATTCAATGGGTTTTATATGTGGATACTTCGCGTGATATAACGTGACTTTGATAAACAATTTCCACTACACTCATGTGTCAGCAGGAGAATTACGAAAAGAACTGGATCGGGCGTCCCAAGGGACAACGTCAAATTCAATGTGTATAACGAAACCTCAGTGGATATACTGTCGGCGGAGATTTAATAAATTATGGACGACAGTCGATGTTTCTCGTCGAACTCGCGTAGGTAGAATATGCGGAAAGGCTGAGCACAAATTTAATTTTATTGGCCTGATGAAAATCCATTTTAATATAAAAAAATCTGATGTGGCCAGGCACATGACTTTATCATACAATACTTAAATAAAATTAATAGTTTAGCTGCATGAGATTCTATTTGATCGAGATCGATCGTATCTGCATTAAAATAAAACAAGTTAGCCAGGATTGGACAGATATTTTGAAACTATCCAATAAATACAAAATTATATAAAAAATGTTGGTAACAGCAGGCGGTTCCAACACTAGCGTTGCGACATATATCTCTATCTCATCCGTCGTATTGCCACTGGACACACTACGCATGCGTCAAATTCGTTGATTCGATTCGCTGGATTGGATCCATAGGCTGCCACAGTACTGCCACCTGCTGCCACATGTATAAGATTATCTATGGGCTGTCTATGGTTTGGCGTCAGTGAGCTGCCACATGTATAAGGTTATATATGGGCTGTCACTCGTTTGGCGTTAGTGATGCCGAATATCACCGGCTAGCGGCCGCGGTAATACCGACAGCGCACTTTAAGCTACAATAGCGCCATCTGACGACGGTCCTAATAACTACTGGCCACGCATGCGCAGTTTGATCCCGGGCACCACATCGATAGACAAAATATATATCTCTGTCTCGCATTTTTGGTACAGAGACTACACATTGGCGCTAGAGAACAAGCTCAGTATAATCCCTAATGCGTATATGGATAATATTGACAGTAGGTATTGTCAAAAAATCAGCCTTTGACACTACCTACTGTCAGAATGAAAATAATTGTGAAATCCTCGCTAACTAAGTTTTAATGCAGACACTATCTCGATCAAAAAGAATTTCCTCATACAGTTAAACTATTGATTTTGCCAAAAAATGTCATAGACATAAATTATACAAAATTTCTTTAATTGACTTTAATTTATTATTTAACCATTTTCACGAAATTACAGAAATGGCAGCTCATTTGCAAAATCCTTGAAAATGCTTAAAGGAAACAGCCAGTTCCTTTTGACCCAAAATCTTTTCAGCTCTAAGTTTGGTCAGAAACCTTCTAAATATGATCTTTCGTCCCGATGCCTTTAGTAGTTTCTCCGGAATCGTCGCCACAAACATCGGGTACACATATACGCACACATACACACACCCACACACAGACATTTTTTGTACCTTGGTCAAAAATATTCAGGGGACCCAAAAAGACCTATTTCCGCTAAAATGTCAATTTTCATGATTACAATACTTTATCATACTGCGTATGGTAAAGTAAAAAGCACACACTGATATTGTTATCTCTGAATTTCTCCGAACAAAAGCAAACAGTAAAATACAAAGATTATCAAAAAATGTAATCTTGGAATTAGTAAATAACTAAAAATACAGCAATTTAATTTGTTTGGTTTGCAATTATGGAAAAACAATATGTCGAGGACTTAGACGTTAAATTACAATTCAAACTTCAAAACCTACTTTTCTATAAATTCAAGGGCTTTTTACCTACCGAAGTTATTGTCAATAACGCCTATTTTATGCGCTGTGTATTCGATAAGTCACATATTATTAGCTACTTGAAATAAATGCTAATAGCAGCCGTTTATTCTAACATACTCATTTTTTATTTGATTCCATAAATCAATCTAAAACACTTATAACTCAACTTCGGTCAACTGGTCCCTTTTCATATCCAGACACACATATTCTACTACCAAAGTAAGTCTTTCTGCAAACTAATTAAAAATAATCAATTAGTTATTTAAAAATTAAAAATATTATGAAGGTTTCTTGTTTTTTTGTTGTTGTTTGATTCATATTTTTAGGTCTGGTCGTTACTGTTTTCAAGTTTTTCCAGAAACGTTGGGACCATTGTGTTCTACCGGACAATAGTGATATAAAATCAACGCAAACATGCACAATGTAAAAAAAGTTAAATAAAAGTATTTTTGTCAACAGATCTGGCGCAACACTGGTTTCTATCCAATGAAACAGTACAGCAACTACCACAGAAATCGAGTCAAGGTGCTCTTGATTATCGTTTGAATCCGAAATGGTCAGTAGGTTACTGAAGAAATCCGGTGTCAGGCTAATATATAAAGTACCAATTAAATACCTCACAACACTGCTGAACAAAGCGGTATTTAATATGTCGGTGTATTATCAAATGCTTTTTGGAGAAGATTTGAACATCAACCGAGAGGACAGCACTTACGTCAATTCCAAAACAAAAACACAACAAAACGTTAACTCCAGATGTGTGCATTGAGATGTAAACGGGGTGTGTAAGGTGATATATGATTTCTGTATGTTTTTTAGTATTCAGTTATCTCGGAGGAAGCGCAGAACATGGGTTGTGTTTATTTATGTTTTAAATTATTCTGGTCGTGATAACAATATCTGAAAGCGCGAAGTACACCTACGGTCTGTAATATAGCTTTTTGTTCTATAGAAACATATTCCGAAAGGATGAAAGATTGGGTTGACTTCCTTCAAAAATAAATTTTGCAAGCTCGTAATCTATGCACAACACATTTAATACGGCCCGGAAATTAAAATATTAGCGCATTGCATACGGCCATTACATTACTCGTATGCGGAATGCTTTTATGTCATCCTTGAAAAGGAATCATCCGGAATTCATTTCGGCGGAATCCGCACAAGTATGAAAATTAAATGTATCCTGGTGGATCTAAATCAGATTATTCCGGGCGAGTTGTTCCGCTCATGAAACCATGGTTTTAGAATTTCATTTATATTTTATAAAGATAAACATTTTGCTGGAGGCCGATACATGTGATACATTTCACGTTATTTGGAGTTGAGATTTACATTCGTTCGTTGTGACTAGAGATAAGTTAGATTCAGATTAACGGAAAGCGTTACCATTCTTGGAGTTTCTGGGGTTTAGGAACGGGGGTGTGGTAGGCGGAGAATTAAGTTTGAGACGGTGTTGTGATGTGGAGGGCCGAATAGCAACGGACACACACACCACGCTACACCAATGATAATAATAATAATATTTATTTATTTACGACCGCAGTCATACACAAAATATAAACATAAAATATATATGTATATAAAAAAATATTCTAGCTCAAAAGTATCCCTAATTAATTGCTTAAAACCTTAACGAGCGGTCAAAACCTTCTAACTCAAGGTTCAGTTTGTTGGCTAACCGACACATTGTTGTAAAGGGTGTATTAGTCCCATAGTTCGTTCGATGAAACGATTCAATAAATACCTTGTTACTCCTAAGACCTCTTTGAGGCACATTGAAGCCAATTTTCCCTGGCAATTCTGGGCACTCAAGCTTACTTTTTAAAATTTTATATAACAAAGCCAGGTCTGAAATAATTCTCCTGTCATTAAGATTTTCAATGTTGACAACTTCCATTAGATGAACCAGCTGATCCATGAACCAGCTCTATGATACATTGTTCCCATCTTGTATGCAATAAATTTAAGAAATCTATTCTGCACCTTATCAATTGATGTTTTATAATAACGGGACCATACCACCGCAGCATACTCAAGGTGTGAGCGAACATACGCGCAGTAAACGTTTTTCAAGCACCGCAAATCCCTGAAGTCTACCAAACTTCTTTTGCGAAACCCCAAAATCCTACATCCCTTTTTAACAATGTTATGTACATGGTCAGTGAAATCTAACTTGCAGTTCATTAAACAGATAGTCGCAGTTAAAGACGTTTGTGTTACGGCAAATGCTAATTACAGCACATTATTAATATTAACATTCATTTTATTATTGCTACACCATATTGCAAAACTATTTAAGTCACTCTGAAGGTCAGCAGAATCAGTAACAGATCGAATAATTCGCCACATGCGAATTAATAAAGCACTCTTTAACATCATTAATAAAGCAATTGAACAGCCATGGTGATAAGTGTGCACCCTGAGCAACACCAGATGAAACGTCAATCTCAGCTGAAACAATGATATTTACTTTCACAGACTGCTTCCTCCCCATGCACACCCACCGCATCCAACCGGCTCAACGGCAGGGCATGATCTCAACCCTATTGAATGCCTTGGAAAGATCCGTATAAATCGCATCCACTTGAAACCATCTCTTTAACGCATCCCTCACAAAATCAAGTTGGTGGTAGTAGACCGACCCCGTACAAAACCGTGCTGCTTCGCTATGACAATAGTCTTAAATATTATGGGCAGCAGCCTATTAAGGACCAACGATTTAAAAAAATTAGGAAGAACTGACAATTTTACTCTTTTTAAAAATGGGGGAGATATACGAAGTTTTCCAGCATGCTGGGAACGTTCCTTCCTGAATAGAGGAACTGCACAATATTGTCAAAAATGAACTTACAATTCGATACAATTATGGATGGTAGTTGATCTGGGCCACTAATAGTAGAAACTTTGAGCCTGTCAAATGAATTGGCAATGGCAATGGCTACCACACTCGGAGTGAATATCAAGCGCGTATGAACATCGAGATTATTGAATAACAATGCATCTGTTCTGTAAGAGACTCTTTCAGAAATTCGCCATTTTCTTCTATACTTACTAAATTTTCCTAAGAGTAATTATTTATCGATGATTCTCGAAAAACAAGAACCAGGAGATGATTTTTGCTAACTTCTATCGAACCCCAACCGTGAAATAAACAAAATGCTTTGTCTTGAGTTTTTGAGTCGTTTAATAACTTTTCTTATAAAAGTAATTTATCTTTTGGTTCATATTCTGTGTAAACCTCCAAATGTTCTGTAAGTTGTTTTTCCAATAATACTATTTCGTACGCATTATACATAAATCTATCACATCAACAGCATCGTTTAACTTATATTTAGATTACCAAAACATCTATATTCGGATTACAGAGTATCAAACGAGTAGTGTATAACTAAAAATCGTTTCAATGATAGTAACTTTATATTATCAAGATTAATAGACGAGGTTATTTTATATTAGTAACCCTGTAATAATTCAATTTATCTGAACACACAAAGACTATAGCAAAGAAATATTAATGAACATATTGGATACGTCTCAGTTTGCAATCAACTGTACAAAAGTCCATAATACTTTTTAATAAATCTAAAAAAATACTGTTGTTTAAAGCTTATAATTTTACGTATTTCACTAAACAAAATCAAACGCTAACAATGATAATCAAAATATTATAAACTGCTTGATATTTTTACAAATATATATTGTTAGATCATAACATATTTTATCCTGCCTTCTGCTCATTTTCATTATTAATTCATATAAAAATCGACCAATTGGATAATAATAACAGGAGATTTTGTGACTACCTGATTACCTGTGTTTTTTTCTACATGGTTTTCAGATTATTGTTTTACGCCCGCGCTCGCCACTACAAAGACTCAGTCTGTCACGCAAATGTTTAAGACTTCATGTAAAAGTTGAGGATTTACTATGATTCTTTTCGTTTCAAGTATAAGGTGCGTATATCATAAATTTGTAAACATTATTTGTCAGGTTTTAAGTCAACGCAATGAAAACCTATCGAAATAACTAGTCGAAGTAGTATGAAATAGTGGTGGGCAATGTTTATCGATGTTTTACAAACATGTCGATGGTCGATGATTTTGCCATCGATGTTTTTTGTTTTTAAACATCGATGTTCACATCGGAGTTTTGCAAACATCCATCGTCGTAAAATATCAGTAAAAATGAGATACAGAATCTGGGCGTCTATTGTGTGATTTGTTTGACGTTTGACGTTTATTGGTGTAAATTTAGATACTAGAAAGATCTTAATGAAAAATTCATGCTTATGTAAAACACTGAATGTAGACATTTCATCTAAATAAGTTTTTCAAGATGCCGCCCAAAAGTATAAATATATTTTATGTTGAATAATAGTTATTTAACAAACAGGTATATTAAAAAGAGCGATTAATGATCGTATCTGTTTAACGCACGAACGATTAGCGAGTGCGTTAATTGCTGAGATCATTATTCGCCGTTTAATATTCGAGTTGGTTACAAATGTTTTTCGTCGATCATATGCTTCTGGGGCGTCTACATAGAATTTATTCGTTGATGTTGTTTGAGGTTATATGATCGTTTATGTAATTTGACACTGACAGTTGTGGACTGTGTGTATGGATAACGTGACATTTTGATTGGGTGGTTTTATTTTACGTATGTTCGATTGGTTATAATGAAGTCGGTTGATTGGCTATAACAAATCATGCATTTATAGAAATCGTGTATTTATAGAGCTTTTTAATAAATGATTTTCTATTCAGTAAACATACTCATAAATAAACGATTGACGGAAAACCCTATTATGCAACAGTGAGAATTAAAGAAATCTAGGTGTATTTTGATTCTTATTTCTATTCATTCTCATTGTCTGTTTCGAATTGGAAAATAAAACAACAAAACAAACTAAAATAAGCCTAATAAGCAGAAGTTATTATTATGTATTATTTCAGAAAATTAGAGGATAGAAATGCTCTCCGCTATATACATCGATATTTTCAAACATGGAAAACAACATGATCCAGTTTTAAAATTTTGCTAACTTTCGAATGCCTTAACCTCAAACATGTTTGTATGAAAATGTCATCAAGAAAAAAATATTCATAGGAATAAGCGCATTTTTTTGCTTTGTGAGCTAAACTAAAAACTGCCACCTACGGTCGCGTATACAGCACAAGTTGAAAATTGATTTGACGACATATTTATGTTTGTTGCGCAAATGTTTAAGCCAAATGTTACATTTAAAGCGTAATTAAATTTTGTATGTAGATGTAACTTAAGGTCAGAAATTTGGTTTGATAAAATAAAAATAGATAAGCCATAGGTACATTGCTAATAATCCCATATTATAAAGTAAACGTAACGTAAAATTTGTCTGTTTGCAACAGAATGACCAAAGACTTTGTCGTGCTTTGCATATTACTACGATTTTCAAGTGATGAATTCTCTGTTCCGTTGTCGCATTTTGCACTCAAAATTATACCAGCAAGATGCAGAAAATACATACGAAAACAATGATATGCGTAACTCAATTTTCATTTGTTGTATTGGAGCTTTTTTTGTGGTGGAGCTTCCGATACACATCTCATATGCAACACTCAGATTATTATTATTCGGATTAGCAAGACACTACTGTACACTCGTGGAATAAAGTATGTTCTGATCCGTATTTCAGCAGTGTGTCGATGTTACATCCATGTACGAGTTTTTTGTTACCCTAGTCGGCCGGTCGGCCGCTTAGTGCAAAAAATTGTCCGGTTACGCTGCATACTCGTATATCGGAAATTTATTACTTGAGAAACCTTGTTCGAATGCTTTGAATTGGTTTATAATGATTTATAGATTTCTATAATTTATTAGCATAATGTGTAATAAATTAATGTAATTCCTACATTGCAATGTAATTGTGTTTTTATTAAATATAATTTATTATATAACATAAAATGAAAATTTCATTTCAAGATATTGCATAAAACTCAACAAACTATACAAACGTATTGCATCTAATAGCTTTTTTCGTTAATAAATACAAAAATCAATTTCTTGTGGTGAATATTTTTACTGAAGGTTATTTCAGAACTTTTATGTATTAGTATTTATTCACAATATAGAAATAAATTAATAAAATTAAATTGCTTTAAATTTGTATTTATGGTAATTTGCTACTGATGATTTACTGGTGTTTTCGAGATATTTAGCTTCAACGATATTTTGCAGTTTAACTTAATAACCAGAAAGGATGTATTTTGTATAGCATGAATGTATCATTACAATCTTTTTATATTATTATTTTGTATTAAACTTTACAGCAATATTTTTCAAATATCTGATAACTGAAAATAATGACAATTATGTATATCACTAATTTACAAAAATTGATAATTGCTTGTAGAAGCAAGCTCTAAATTTTCGACGAATTTTGATGGAATGTAAATATGAAATAATTAGTATTAAAAAATAAATAAACCAAAATATACGACCATCTAAAAGAACATTTAGATGACATTATTGTTAAAATTAGTTCCCTCTATGTCCAAAACTACTACAGATTTGAGATTTGAAATAATATTTGACATTCATTATTGACATAATAACCTAATTTTCAGTATTCTTAAGTAAATTGTTAATTAATTATAAGTAAAATTTTAATAATTCGAATTATAAATGAACAAAAGATGAAACTAGAATGTTTTTTTTTCTAGAAAGTAGAAAGTAATAAGTTTCATATGGTTTTATTGGTTTTCTCTGTTCCTTCAGAAGTTGGAGCCGTTTAACATAAGATATTGTTAATAATTCAAACGGCTGTAACTTTTTAATGAATTGAAAAAGTAATTTGCTTACCGAAGAAATGTTTTGCAGAAGAAACGTGGGACAGCCTGCATATATAGTGCTATAATTTTATATTATTTTGGTTGTCAAGCATGTATTAGATCTCATGAAAGATAATTGAAACATTAACTGCTATAAAGGGTCATAGTCATCATAGTCATCCCACTGCTGGGCAAAGGCATTTAGTTACGTAATTAATATGTGTATTAGATAAAATAAATTTAAATAATGTGTCGTGATATTACGCAATATCTTAATATCAGATGTTCGTATCATATTATCAAACTTCATGTTTATTAATATTATTATAAAAGTAATTTTATATTTAATTAAATGCACTACTCGTAAACTTAAATGTTGTGGTCATATTACATTTATTACATTGCAATGAAGGTATCACATTAACGAAAAGATCGGACACGCTCAAAATAAACTAAATTCCGTTACATTACATCCACCGAAAAACCACCTCGTGACGGACAACTTTTTGCGAAACGGCCGGGCCGAGGGAATATATAACCGAATATATAACCGACATACTATTTTCAAATCCTGCGATAGCGATACGAACATACTTTTTTCCATGACTGTACATGAACACGTTAGACCAGTTCAATGTGAAGTAGCTATTATCACAGAAACGGCATTTTCTTGAACTTGGGTCACGTGGATTTTAACTGCTTAGATAAAGAACATTTCGTATTTATGAGAACTTCAGTTTCCTTACAGTAGGGAGTAGCACATATATTGGCGGATTCAATAAACAAGAAACACCATTTATGACCACATGCAATTTATTTTAGTTGGTAGTGGCAACTGAATTGCAGTAAAAATATAAACACTATTAAAAATAAAGAAGAAAAGGAGCATTATGAAACCGATATTTTATTGCAATTTTCATTTGGCCCTCTCAATTATCTGCAAATAATCCCCGCTCAAAATTATTACATTTGGATGTTCTGTTTAAAAATTGTATTGACAAATGCACGCAACTATAAAGAATTCACAAATTAGTTATTTAACGTTTGACATTCATCAACATCGCGTTTTAAACTCATCGAAAATTTAGCATTAACGCACGTATGTGAAGTTAGCCCCCAGCCCCCTCTTACGGAAATTTACGTGTATAGAAAAACTCTAATTACTCGAGTACCCTTAGAGATACCGCAACGAAACTATCACTGGTCTAACGAGCATTCTTCGGCCAATCTAAAAATTGAAAAGTCCGATCCCAAATATGTAAATTAGTATCCGTAATTAATTAATAACTGATTAGGTGACACGGAATATTTGTAAAAATCGGGATATTCAATGGGCTGTATCTCGTTAACCCTTTGTTCAATCTTAATAAAACCAACACCATTCGATTCCCCTTTTCCTAGACTATAGGAATGTCAAAAAGTCCGATCGCAATTACATAGGTTTGAGGTAGTATGCGTGGGTGAAGGTCGGCGTGTTTTTCGACAGCTTGCGTTGTTAACCCGAGCGGCCGTCTTCCAGCCCCCTCTTATGGGAATTTACGTGTATACAAAAAGTCTAATTACTCGAGTGCCCTTTGAGATATTGCAATGAAACTAACACTGTTCAAACGAGCGTTCTTCGGCCAATCTAAAAGTGGAAAAGTCCGATCCGAAATATGTAAATTAGTGTCTGTAATTAATTAATTACTGATTAGGTGACACGGAATATTTGCGAAAATCGGGATATTCAATGGGCTGTACCTCGTTAACCCTTAGTTCAATCTTAATAAAACCAACACCATTCGATTCCCCTCTTCTTTGACTTTAAGAACATCAAAAGGTCCGATCGAAAATGGATAGGTCTGAGGTAGAATGCGTGGGCGGAGGTCCGCATGTTTTGCGACAGCTTGCATTGTTAAACCGGCCGGCAGTCTTCCAGCCCCCTCTTATGGGAATTTACGTGTATAGAAAAACTCTAATTACTCGAGTACCCTTAGAGATACCGCAACGAAACTAACACTGTTCGAACGACCTTTCTTCTGCCAATCTAAAAGTGGAAAAGTCCGATCCGATATATGTTAATTAGTGTTCGTAATTAATTAATAACTGATTAGGTGACAAGGAATATTTCCAAAAATTGGGATATTCAATGGGCTGTATCTCGTTAACCCTTAGTTCAATCTTAATAAAACCAACACCATTCGATTCCCCTCTTCTTAGACTATAGGAATGTCAAAAAGTCTGATCGCAATTACATAGGTTTGAGGTAGTATGCGTGGGCGGAGGTCCGCATGTTTTGCGACAGCTTCCGTTGTTAAACCGGCCGGCCGTCTTCCAGCCCCCTCTTATGGGAATTTACGTGTATAGAAAAACTCTAATTACTCGAGTACCCGTAGAGATACCGCAACGAAACTAACACTGTTCGAACGAGCTTTCTTCTGCCAATCTAAAAGTAGAAAAGTCCGATCCGAAATATGTTAATTAGTGTCCGTAATTAATTAATAACTGATTAGGTGACACGGAATATTTACAAAAATCGGGATATTCAATGGGTTGTATCTCGTTAACCCTTTGTTCAATCTTAATAAAACCAACACCATTCGTTTCCCCGCTTCTTTGACTATAGGAATGTCAAAAAGTCGGATCCCAATTAGATAGGTTTGAGGTAGTATGCGTGGGCGAAAGTCGGCATTTTTTAACAGCTTGCGTTGTTAAACCGGACGGCTGTTGGATATTGATTGTTGCAAATCTATATACCCATACATTCATTGTGCTGGATCCACTAACAAATAATCCTTCCACAGCCACATATTTAGATAGAACGCAAAATTTCTTAAAATAAGCATCCTTCCGCACCCATTTGTGACATTCAAATGCAAAAATACCTATTTCATACCGATCCAACACGATTCATATAACTGTGGTGTTTACATAATTCATTACGCCAAATGTTTTTTTAAAGAAAATTTGAGTGCAACAATCTTTAATCCAACCTCGTATAGAGCATATATAAAGGACACCATACTAACTTATTCTATCGAATCTTATAGTGGAAAAGACCTATCTGAAAGTACATTTTTATGAATATGTATATGAATATGTATATGAATATGTATATAAAAATCGACTGTTCTGCTTAAAAATAAAAGCTGATGTGGACTACAGCAATAACAACGTCATATTGGACAAAACAGGTATTGTCATCGTATGCCCAGAAGAAATTTCGTCAGAAGATTTTAAGATTATTTTGTAGAGCGTAGATATTCGGCTCGGACACTTGAACTTAGTAAATGTGGAACAGTTCGGTCACAAATAAAACCAGAATTTATGTAAACACCACAGATATAAATCGCGTTGAATTGGGTATGAAATATTTTTGCATTTGAATGTCATAAATGGGTGCTGATTTTAAAAAATGTTGCATTATATCTAAATATATGGCTGTGGAAGGATTGTTTGTTAGTGGTTCCAGCACCATGAATGTATGGGTATATAGATTTGCAACAATCAATACCCAACGGCCGTCTGGTTTAACAACGCAAGCTGTCGAAAAACATGCCAACCTTAGCCCACGCATACTACCTCAAATCTATGTAATTGCGATCGGACTTTTTGACATTCGTATAGTCTAAGAAGAGGGGAATCCAGTGGTGGTGGTTTTAATAAGATTGAACAAAGGGTTAAAGAGATACAGCCCATTGAATATCCCGATTTTCGTAAATATTCCGTGTCACCTAATCAGTTATTAATTAATTACAGACACTAATTTACATATTTCGGATCGGACTTTTCCACTTTTAGATTGGCCGAAGAACGCTCGTTTGAACAGTGTTAGTTTCATTGCAATATCTCAAAGGGCACTCGAGTAATTAGACTTTTTGTATACACGTAAATTCCCATAAGAGGGGGCTGGAAGACGGCCGCCCGGGTTAACAACGCAAGCTGTCGAAAAACACGCCGACCTTCACCCACGCATACTTCCTCAAACCTATGTAATTGCGATCGGACTTTTTGATATTCCTCTAGTCTAAGAAAATGGGAATCGAATGGTGTTGGTTTTATTAAGATTGAACAAAGGGTCAACGAGATACAGCCTATTGAATATCCCGATTTTCGCAAATATTCCGTGTCACCTAATCAGTAATTAATTAATTACAGACACTAATTTACATATTTCGGATCGGACTTTTCCACTTTTAGATTGGCCGAAGAACGCTCCTTTGAACAGTGTTAGTTTCATTGCAATATCTCAAAGGGCACTCGAGTAATTAGACTTTTTGTATACACGTAAATTCCCATAAGAGGGGGCTGGAAGACGGCCGCTCGGGTTAACAACGCAAGCTGTCGAAAAACACGCCGACCTTCACCCACGCATACTTCCTCAAACCTATGTAATTGCGATCGGACTTTTTGATATTCCTCTAGTCTAAGAAAATGGGAATCGAATGGTGTTGGTTTTATTAAGATTGAACAAAGGGTCAACGAGATACAGCCTATTGAATATCCCGATTTTCGCAAATATTCCGTGTCACCTAATCAGTAATTAATTAATTACAGACACTAATTTACATATTTCGGATCGGACTTTTCCACTTTTAGATTGGCCGAAGAACGCTCCTTTGAACAGTGTTAGTTTCATTGCAATATCTCAAAGGGCACTCGAGTAATTAGACTTTTTGTATACACGTAAATTCCCATAAGAGGGGGCTGGAAGACGGCCGCTCGGGTTAACAACGCAAGCTATCGAAAAACACGCCGACCTTCACCCACGCATACTTCCTCAAACCTATGTAATTGCGATCGGACTTTTTGATATTCCTATAGTCTAAGAAAAGGGGAATCGAATGGTGTTGGTTTTATTAATATTGAACAAAGGGTTAACGAGATACAGCCCATTGAATATCCCGATTTTTACAAATATTCCGTGTCACCTAATCAGTTATTAATTAATTACGGATACTAATTTACATATTTGGGATCGGACTTTTCAATTTTTAGATTGGCAGAAGAATGCTCGTTCGAACAGTGATAGTTTCGTTGCGGTATCTCTAAGGGTACTCGAGTAATTAGAGTCTTTCTATACACGTAAATTTCCGTAAGAGGGGGCTGGGGGCTAACTTCACATAGGTCATTAACGCGGGCACTTGATTGGAGAACAATAATTCAAAAAAAAAAAATAGCTTTCATCCGACAACTCAATCGATTCATTGGTACGGAAGTGGATATGGATGTACACGTTCTACATTTTGGTGCGAGCTCATTTTCCGTTTATTAAATTCACATATCGGCCCTCACAATGCCAATGCGAGGGACAGCGCGATATTTATTTTAAGCGCATTATCACTTCCGCCCAATATTTGGCGCAGTAGAACGGGTCGCAAAATGGTCGCAAATTATCTATAGTTCATTTCGCACCACTGCACAGATAATGCTAGTGGCAAAATCATATGCACAATAGTTCTATTATCGGGCGATTTTTAATCAATGTGATGCAGGCCGGGAGAAATTTTAATTAAATTATCTCATCGATTTTGTGTCGGTTGCTGATTGGATTGGTTAGATAATTGACATTTCTTTGCGGTGCAGTATGTTAGAAAATTAACTTTTATTTTAATTTACCGATTGAAATAATATGTGGTTAGAATTTTGTATCTAGTGAGCCTTTGTTGTGACGGATTACACGCGTGGAGAAAAACGAAAACGCCGCCTGGCGGCCTGAATTTTGATTAAGTACCTCTCAGCGATTTTATATTATGCAATCCAACCCTAAATTTTTGTTAACTGGCACTGGTAAAAAGACTGCTAGAAAAATGACGACTGTTCCGATTACAATTAGCTATTATCACTAGTTGAAATGGCAGCTATAATAGATTGTCTCTTGTTTTAAAGTTCAAGTTTAAATTCAATACTTCATTTCATCTTACTTTGACGGTGCCACTACCTTGCGCTTTTGGCACTGTTTTAGCCGCTTATGTCAACTATACAAGATGTTAAAAAATAAGCGTACCAACTTTAGAAATAGCATATGAATTTATTTATTCTATTTGTGTATAAACCTTTGTTTAGTTAACGTCACTAAAGATAGTTAAGAATAACCCATGGAATAACCTAATATTGACTAAAACAAGTACTAAAATTACCAAACTACTGTTGTCATTCGCTCTCTTCAACGTTAAAACGTTAGTTTTTGACGAATGTTTCTTTTCTCATATCTAAATTTAAATAGAACCCGATAAAGTAAAGTGGAAGCCATTTAGCTGAGTATTTAGCCATCCAGTGAACCTTATAGTGAGCTGCAAACAAGCTTGTGTAAGGCCAATTTGCACTTGCACTTCAACGTCTATTATCATCATAGTCTTCGAGCGACAGCAGCAGTCCATATTCTCACGTTCCCACATTCCCACATTCTCTCAAATGACTAAAATATCTCACTCACTAGTTGTGAAATTATTAATTTTTAATACACAAATTAACAAAACCCATAACTGACAAGCAGATAACAACGTAACACGGCAACCACTGGACTTCCCATGGCTTGCTCAGCAAGCTGATCTCCACCACTGCTTGGCACAGGATCTCGCGGAGTAGGTCAAGGTAATACTAACTTTCCTAAAAACGTGAAACTGGCGCCAGAGCAGGAAAAAAATATTTGAATTTTTTACTGCAAATATGAAGATTTATAACCCCTAAAAACGAATGCACTCATTTGATATACAACCTGTATAAAACATATACAGGAATGTTATTTATGGAAAAGTACTACACCATGATAACTCACAGGACCTACCTTTTCTATCATTTGTATACCCCCACATTTAATGTGGTGAGGGTATATTGAGTTTGTAACACATTTGTAACACCCTTAAGGAAGCGTGGCAGATATAGATTTATATACAGTACGTTTCTCCGAACGCTAGGCATAGCATTTCCGGAGGAACGCCAACATCGCTCTCCCCACCCGGCGTATTTGTCAGCGGCTAAGCGGTTCCCCGGTGCGCACTTCGTGTGCTAGTAGCTAGTAGTTTGTTGTTCGCAGGACTCTGTTGTGCGCTCGCTTTTGTGCTTCTTTTAAAAATGCACGTACATGGTGCATACATAATTTCTAAATTCTCTTTTATTGTCAGAAAATAATATGCAAAAATAAAAACGCAATTCTCAAAAAAAACTAACTAATATTCTACTACGAATAAACAATTAAATAAACATTATTTTAACTCGGGCTCAAAGTTTCGGCCTTGCGCTGCAAGACAGTATCCAAGCCGTTTGTAGAAGTTATCCCTCATGCCAGAGAGCGTTACGGCTGTTACAGTGTTGGCATCTTCTGTAATTTTTGCTCTCAACTCCTGTAAATTATGTGCCCTATTGACTTCATCAAAATATATGGTATTTTTAAGATAACCCCACAAGAAAAATCGTTCGGAGACACGATATCCCACTAATAAGACGGTGAGGAAATGCGGTTGTTAAAAGCTCTCGCACCCTGATCGCGTTATGAGCAGGACGGCCGTCTTGCTGAAACCTGATCATCCTGATCTACTCCGGGAAGGTTATAAATGGCGGGAAGTACTTGCTCTTGCAGTGGGCGTTAAGAGGTCCATCGATAAAGAATGGACCAACTAAATGATTGCCTAGAATACCAGCCCAAACATTTACTTTTTCGGGATATTAAGTACGGTAAGCATAACTTTGGTGCTGATTTTGTTGGGGCTACTATCGAAGAATGGAATTATGTTTACCATGTAACGGAAAAGTCGATTCATCAGTAAAAATAATATTTTGTATAAAATTTTCATCTGCGTTCGCCTTTTCCATTACCTACAGTTTCACAAAACTCCATTCTACGAATATTGTCCTCTGCGAAGGTTTCCTGAGTCTTTGAGTACTTATAATAATAATAATAAATTGTCTTTATTTGCTCCAAAATATACATCAATACAATAAAAAAAATGAAACAGTATAAGTTTTAAGGAAACGCAACATCAATAATGTAAAACAAGACCAGAGAAAAAATAAAATAAATTCCTAAAATAACCTAAAGTAGAGCAAATGATGGCGAAGGCTCAACATAAAGTTGCTTTTCAGCTTAACCATGAAGAATAAAATAAATAAAAAGGCTATTAAATTCTATGTCTTACTTTAACTTGCGTTTTGCGCATTAACTAGATGCTCTCTTAAAAGGTTCCTGAACATTTTGTCATTTTTTCCCTTAATAAACTGCGGTATGTTATTATAATTTCTGTGTGCCGTGAAAGTGAAGGATCTCTGAAACAAGGCTGACTTATGGTTGGGAATCGTTACATAGTTTTTATTCCTAACATTAATGTAGTGTATGTCGCTTCGAAATATGATTTTCTTGTACAGATATAAAGGCTTTTTAGAAAGAATAATTTTGTGTATTAGGCATCCGATTTGAAGCGCTCTTCTATTTTCCATGGATAGCCAGCTTGCATCTTTAAGTTTGTGAGAAATTCTATCAAATTTTCTAATACCGCAAATAAAGCGAAGACATGAGTTTTGGATGCGGTGTATTCTTCTCGAAGTATCGGATTTTAAGCAAGGCCCGTATATTTCATTGGCATAATTAAAGAAACTTAAAATTAAAGTATCACACAGCATTTTCTTGATTTTAGTATTAAATAAACTTCTATGTGGATAAAGCCACATACAAGCATTTTGACACATTTTTGAATATGTTTCTCGAATCTAAGAGAATTGTCCATGACTAAACCCAGATTTTTTACTTCACCGCAAATTGGAATGGCGACACCATCGATGTTAAAAACGAAATCTCTTTTATATTTACAAACGTTCTTTTCTGACCCAAATATGATTGCACACTACTTATTAGGGTTCAATTGCAGCGAGTGTTTCTTAGCAAACTGACTTATAAGTTCCAAGTCTGTATTTATGATGTTGGAGGTGGCATGGATATCCTCTATTTTGCATGACTGATACAGTTGAGTATCATCCGCGTCAAGATATAGATTTGACTTCAGACCTAACCTTGCCAGTTTGCTAGTATATATGTTACGATCATAGTGATAAATAGGTTATTATTAATAATTACCGGTTATTATTAATAATAGCCAAGTCGCGAGGTTAAAGTGAAGAATTTATCACATGAACCGGCTATTATTAATAATTTCCAGCATGCTGTGGTTAATGTGATATATTTCAATTCGATATTGCATTAAGGTGATGCTACATTATTATAGAGCCTCAGATTTGGAGTTCGGTTAGTATGTACATAATCGCTACACAACGAATCTATTTACTGGGTTTTTAGTGTTTGGCCTTTAGTGACGTTAGTCCTGACTAACTTATTTAGTTACTACTCAAGACTTAAATGAGGAAGATTATCAAAATGAGACAACAAATCTGATGTTACCAGGCACATGACTTTATTATACTATATATAAAATTAATAGTTTAGCTGCATGAGATTCTTTTTGATCAAGATCGACCGTGTCTACGTTAAAATAAAACGAGTTAGCCAGGATTTGACAGATATTTTGATTATATTGGCAGTAGGTATTGTCAAAATATTAGCTTTTGACACTACCTACTGTCATTAGAATCAAAATGTATGACACATCCTGGCTACTAGTTTTAATGCAGTACGACCGATCTCGATGAAATAGAATTTGCGCATGCAGCTAAACTATTTATTGTACCAAACAATTTCATAGTCATAAATTATTCAGAAGTTCCTCTTAGTTAATTTATTATTTAACTATTTCGACGAAATTCCAGAAATGGCGGTTTATTTGCAAAATCTTTAATTTTTTTATTTCAAAAATGGTATACCTGCACTTCCTTTTGACCCTTTTCAACAGGAAGCGTTACAGGTCTAAGTTTGGTCATAAAACTTCTAAATATGAAGTTTCGTCCCGATACCTTCTCAGGAATCGTCGCCCCAAAAAGCGCGTACACACACACACACACACATTTTTTGTACCATGGTCAAAAAGGTTCACATATTTCCGGTAAAATAATTTTTTTTTGTTGACACGATTGCGATACTTCAATGCCTTTTATCATACTATATATAAAATTAATAGCGACGCCCTACCCCCCATCCCCTTGCCCGCGTGGGCCTTACCCCCCAAATGTTATTATTTACCGATTTGCTGGAAGTTGTCTTATTATTTTTGCTACTTGATTAATAGTAAATGAGATTCTATTTGATCGAGATCGGTCGTATCTGCATTAAAATAAAACTAATTAACCAGGATTACACAGATATTTTAATACAATAAAAAGTAGTCGGATTACTAATTTTTTATTGAGTTTAGCAATCGCTACATGTTTCGTGTCCTACTTGGCAGTTTTTCATGCGCTATAGGAAATATAAATTACACAATTTACAATCAAATCAAACTCCAAATAACTCAATTGTAAAACTTACATTTTGTCCGGCGTGGCCCGTGGAGAACATAAAACAACATACAAAGGTCACAAACAAACATATATGAGACTGCAGAACAGATTTTTTTAACTTATATTGTCAAAATATTATTGTCAAACACTACCTACTGTCATTAGAATCAAAATGTCTGACATATCGCTGCTACTAGTTTGAATGCATTACGACCGATCTCGATGAAATAGAATTTGCTCAGACACAGACATTATTTTGTACCTTGGTCAAATATTATTCAGGGGACCCAAAAGGACATATTTCCGCTAAAATCTAATTTTTTTCGGCACGATTTCAATACTTTATCATACTGCGTATGATAAAGTAAAAATGCCAATCCATACTAATTGCATGGACGAATGTGTAACTCTTTGGGTCATGCTTATTTGCGCAATTCTAGTATAGGTAATAGGTAATGGACAACCTAATGTAGGGAAGATTGGGGCAAGTTGTTACAATGTTTAATCTTTTATTTATAAAATAGGACTTTATTGCCAAACACCAAAAGTAAAAATACCGTGTTGGGAACAAAAGCATACAAAAATGTTTGCAATCATTTGTGCGGAGCAATTTTTGTAAAAACATCTATGTAACTAAATAACTAAACTAGTCTCGCCTATTCTTGTATGTATTTACATGAAAGTACATTATTGAAAAAATTATAATTAAATGTGCAAAATTTCAAGATAACTGGGATTTGAGAATTTACTTAATAAATTGTAATTGTACATTTACAAAAAACTACTCATATAAAAACGGGTGTTATTGATAATAAAATGGTTAACTGTTTTGAACACTTTGTATAAAATGTTCCTTTTTATGGTTTCGTTATTGAGCCATCCCTGGGTGTATACTAAATATCATTACCAATTATATCCAGTAGTTTCTAAAGTACGAGGGAGACAAAAGAAAACATTCTGCATTATAAATGGTTTGTATTATTCGTAATTTTGGTCAGTGGGCTAGCGGCTAGCCGTACTGATGATTTGCGTCGAGTAAATAAATATGATAGCTTACATAGTAATCGAAATAACTTAGCTAACTTCATTGAAGACTGTATACAAATGATCTTTTGTAAAAAGGAACGTTTTTATCACTTTTACCGTGCCCGTTAGGAAATTATTAATAATAGCCGGTCCAAGTGATTATTTAAGTGTTTTTAATCACATTGACCAAATGATGCGGTTATTATTAATAATAGCCGGTAATTATTAATACAAACCACATTTATCACTTTAACCGTAACATATATATATAAAAGAACAAAGGGCTTAAAATTGACCCTTGTGGGACACCTTTATATAATATTCTTACTCCAGAGTCCTCTTTATTAAACCGGACAACCTGCTTTCTATTTAAAAGGAAATTTTGAATTAAGGACGTAGCACTTTGAGAAAATCCTATCGAAGTTAGTATTGCCAGTAAAAGATAATGATTAATTGTATTGAAAGCTTTGCTGAAGTCTAATAAGATAAGGCATATGAGTTTCCCTTTATCTGTTTGGTCTATTATGCCATCTGTTCTGTTACAGAGGGTAGTTACGCAACTACCCTTTTCTGAAGCCCGACTGTATGTCAGGTAGCATATTGTGCTGCGTTACATAGTTTTCAATTTAATTAAATAATATTTTCTCAAAAATTTTAGATATCGTAGGTAAAATACTGATCGGTCTAAAGTCATTTAAATCTAAGGGGGAGGTACATTTTGCAAGTGGTCTAACAACTGCTATTTTCCATAACTCAGGAAATGTGTTGGATTCTATTAGAACATTTATAATATGCGTAATATACTGTATAATGGTGGGACAACACATCTTTATCATAATTATGTTTATGCCGTCTATACCTTTGGCGCTACTTTTAATGTACTGTATCGCTTCTCTAACGTCATTTGTGTCAACCGATTTAAAACTAAACTTTTCATTGAGGCTGATATCCGTCATATAATTCGTAAGATCAAGTCTTAGGTCTGGGGTGTTGTCAATGAAATAATTGTTGAGAATATCTGCATTTATGTGATTGATTGTACTTGAGACTTTACTAGGCATAGAGCCTTTTACGTTGAGTTTCTTTAATTCACTCCAGAGTGATTTACCTGTTTTTTTACTTAGCAAGTTTTCATAGTATGCCGCCTTTTCTCTTTTAATTGCACTATTTGTGATGTTTCTTAAAGATTTATAGAACTGAAAATCTTCAGGTTTTTTTAATTTTTTGTATTTGCCGAAAGCCTTATCTCTCAAATGCATCATCTGCTTAATAACATCTGTTAACCAAGGCGCGATTTTTTTTGTCACGCGAATTGTTCTTTCAGGGGCATGTTTATCAAACAGTTCAATCAAACAATTATTTAAAATATTGATCTTTTCCTCAATTACATTATCAAAAAAGATTTCTTGTAAGGGTAGTAAGGAAAGGTCGTTATCGGAATTTTCTTCGTTAAAAGATTTAAAGTCTCTGAATGTTATATATTTAGGAATAGGTCCTTCATTAGGAATGTTAAGCTCACATGTTGTAATATCATGATCCGAAAAATTACAATCCATAACGTTAGTACTCTTAACAAGTTGGGTGTTGTTAATAAGAATCACATCTATTAAGGTTAATTGTCTTGTAGGTTGGTGAATTATTTGGTCTAACTTATGATTTTCAATCATTCGAGTGAAATAGCTGTGTTGTACAGTCTCCGTGTTAAGCATATTGATATTGCAATCACCCATACAGCATAATATATCTGTGTCAGGGAGTATATATGATATGGTATCGTCTAAAGAATCTATGAAATTTTTATAGTTCATTGTGGGGGGTTTATACACTATTCCAACTGATATCTTCTTTTTACATTTACTTTTAAAATATACCCAAATCTGTTCAATATCGTCACAAGTGCTGTAAACAGAAACAGCTAAGCTGCTTTTAATAAATAGAGCCACACCACCACCTCTAGAAGGTCTATCTTTCCTAAACATGCAGTAATCATTAATTTCTAGTACATTTGATAGAATATCTACGTTTAGCCATGTTTCAGAGATACCAAATACAGTGAAATTTTCTTTAAATAATAAATCTTTTACCTGAGTTAATTTTGGAACCAACGAACAAATATTCAAGTGGCCTAGTTTTACAAGACTATCGTTTTTCTCGGCAAACGAGCCGGTGTGAGTTACATTACAATGGGGAGATACATTTGTCGCTACTTGTGAACATTGTCTCACTTTAATATTTGAGGGCCAAAAATTTTGTTCTTGAGTTTTTTTTTAGCTCAGAAAACTCCATTCACTCAGAGCCCTTAGCAACGGTTTTGTTACCAATACCCAATTCCTCGCCAGTCCCTCGAGTGGATTTCTTATCGTCCAGTGAAAATAGTTTGTCTTCACGGGATAGGTCTGCCTTCAAAAGTGAATGCAAACAAATCCACGCACTGTTGCGCCGAATTGCCATCGTAATACCACTTGATGATCTGAAGCTGTTCCAGCGGAGGCCGCTGAGGGTACATCGCGATTGTAAGGATATGAATGTTATGAAGCGTTGTTAGATTTGCGATAGTTCTGCCGTTGCGTGCATGTGCTCCGAAACTCAAAACCAGACTGACCCGACCAGACCTACTCTCCCACCAGTCGGCAGTCCCACTATAATTGGCTACCCCACTCAACCGACGTTGGCAGTGTTGTCGCGTGAATCGCTAGTTTCTATAGAGCTATGTCTAATTTTTGCGGCCACAATCTGTATATGGATCATGGATTTGATCACAATTGAAAACTGATGATTTAGCTATGTCCGTCTGTCTGTCCGTCTGTATACACGATAACTGCCGTAACTTTGAAGTAGTTGATGTGACATTTGGTATCCAAGCTTATCTCTTGAAAAGTAAGGACAAGGTCGAGAATGGGCAAAATCTGTTCAATTGCTTTTTTTATTGTCGGGGTATTTTAACTTCAGCACGGCTAAAGATTTGTGATGCGTTTTTTTATTATGCGCCACATAAATGTAGAAACTACTTGGAAAACACATCTAAAAGAAGTACAGATATCTAGACTAGATAGTTTTCTAATTGATGTGAATATTATTTATATATGTCTTTAATAAAAAATAGGTTTTTTTATATTAAAAATTCATTAAACATTAAATCACAATTTTAACCTAATTTACAGTTCTTAACCTCTTCATAGAAATAGATCTTGATATATTGACCCGAAAAGCGGACACCCACCAACTTCGCCAAATTACATATTTTAACCGACTTCAAGAAAGGATGTTTTCGCATAATTCCTTAAGGCGTGGACCGATGTGGATAATTCTTGTTTTGTTTTAAATATTGCTTTTCACTGATGGTCCGATTAATCGAAATTTAACCATTATCTCGGAACCATGTCTAAATCAACATGGGTCATCAAATAAACCGTTTCGCAAATATGGTAGGAAATTTGGAAATGTCGAAACGCTAATTATGATTATTGATTGCCATTCATGGGGCAATAATAGACTATCAGGAAATTATATCTGTAAAAGTCCAAAAGTGCCAAAAGTCATTTTTAAAGATTTAATTTAGTTTAACAACCTGTAAAAAGCAAAGTCGTAACTTAGGATACACATTTCTCAAAAGTCAAGGGGGTATACTTAATACCCCTGCGGGCTGCGGCCCACCATCATTTGTTTTAGTGTGAACTAAATTGTATTACATAATATTTGACCGCGATCGATTTCGGCCAAAAGCAATCCTCAGGCGCAAAACATTAAAAATATATATTTTATGTAAATGTGTATGAAATATTACGTACTGCTTTGTACCCGTATCAACTCAATGTAATCCACCCTGTTATAAAAATTTATTTTTACATACCAATTATCTACGTGAGCATTGTAGGCTACGCATGCATGTTCTACAAAATACCCTGGCGGTAGTCCGGCGTATGCACATGGCGGAGCGGACGGTATACCATGATTGAATATAAACAGCCAGGAGCAAATAAGGGAAAAATCAACACAATGAATATTATATTTATGAATATACATGCGGCGCGTTACCACGGGTCCTTCATCAACTATAAAGCTCAGAGAGTGATGAAAAGAATGCCGGAATATGTGCTGTACAGTGTGCATATAGCCTCGCCAACCACATTATAGTATGTAAAACGTTTCGGACAGCAAATTCTAGCATAACGGAAGATGGTATATAAACAAAAAATGGTAGCATTCAACTGTTCGCATAGCTTAATTAAAATACTATGTGCGGCTGACGTCTTTTGTAAGTCATTTTCCTTCCGTATTTAAAACTGAGGTAACTTAATTTTCATCACTTTTGTAACATCGCTAGATTAGAAGTGAATAATGTAATACAGAAAATAGTAATAACTTCCAGTGAAATTATCCATACCTATATACAGGCTGTAAAAAAAAAAAACGGAGCTAGCCAAAACGTGGTCGTTAATCACTAGTGGAAGCAGATTCCAATATCCAGCGAATTGGATGTGATTTAATATTCTATGGCGTCCCCAAATTTTATTATAGTTGGAACCCAAAACAGCCTCCCCTAACCTGCAAGATTTTTTGCATTTTACCGCAAAACGGCCACAAAATTAATCTAAGGATTAAAGTTCTGCACAAAAAAAAGTGGTTTTTAAACTACAAGCTCCCAATGATAGGGGTTTGCAGTTCAATATCCACACTCATGGGCGACGATACGAAATGTTCCAGGGGGGGGGGGGGTCAATTTTTTTTTAGTACTAAAGAGTAACATTTTGTGAATGATTATGCTATTAATTATTTTGTTGCGTGTTCGTCTTGTGTTATTTGTTGTAAAAGATATTGATAATTAGAGACATTATTCTTATTTGTCAGTTTTCTAAAATGAGACACAACAAACATGAAAGTAAAAAAAAAAAAAACAACACAGCCCATATTGTTCATTGTTTTTAAATTGCATTCACACTAAAAAATCTCCGTTGCTTTTATGGTTGTGTCATTTTTACACATTATTTTATGTTATTCGCCACGGTTACCCTTGTATGCTCGCAAAATAGCATATTGATATTAAGTGAATTGCAAGAAAATTTGCTGCCTTTCTATCGTTTACTAATGTGTCATTAATAATTTTTATTAAGAATTGTTTGTAATTCTATATGTTTTTCAGAATCATTGATCTTTTATCTTAGAATTTAAGATTTCTCATTGCCAACCAAGATTGTATAATTTGTATTACTTATTAATATACTGGAGTAAGTAATATTATTGTGGAGTTAGAATTTCCAGCTCGTGTGCATCGAGCAAGGCCTAATGTACAACGAGCAATTGTCACCTTTCAATAAACACGATTATAGACTTTTCAATGTCCATCTTGTCTGTATTTTCGGTTTTAAACATTATCTCTTAATAATTCGAGTAGTTGCCAACCAATATTATCGTCTTTCCCCTGCTTTTAATGAACACGAGCCAACAATTCTTATAGCAAATTAATAAACGATGCGAAGGCAATATTAGTTGGAATTCACTCTATTGTAGAGAAAAGAGAATGAACAACCAAAAATACAGACACAAAATGAACACAAATGATAATTTAATTCTATAGTCGTGGCAATCGAACATCTTATAAAAAGTCTTAATCACAAATTTGTAAACAATAAAAAGGCGACAAAATTGTTTTAAAATTTAACCCCATTAACGAGAAGCAATGACTAAATATAGAGAGATACTTGAAAATTCTGTGATAACGATCATCGACTAATTATGAAACTTAAAACTAATTATAACTTATATGTATAAGCTGTATAGGAAATCAGTATACCAGACCATACAGACTATAGTAGACCGGGTCAGCTCACCTCATACCAAGACAAGTCATACCCGGACAACTGATACCAGGACAACTCATACCAGGACAACTCATACCAAGGGACAACTCATACCACGATAACTCATACCGGGACACCTCATACCAAGGGACAACTCATACCAGGACAACTCATACCACGACAACTCATACCAGAACAACTCATACCAGGACAACTCATACCAGGACAACTCATACCAGGACAACTCATACCAGGACAACTCATACAGTCATACCAGGACAACTCATATCAGGACAACTCATACCACGACAACTCACACCAGGCAACTCATACCAGGACAACTCATACCACGACAACTCCTACCACTACAATTCATACCAAAACACCCATAACAAGCCGACAACTGTTTGTTGTCTGGTACGGTGTCATCTATTGTCCCTGTCTACAAAAATGACAGTGATTTATAATTTATTGATAAATAATTTTATTGATCTCTATACCAAAAGTATGAGACATGTAGAATTACAAGATCAATGAGAACAGAAAAAAAATCCTACAAACATAAAGAACAATTCAAAGGTACATTTTTATCTTTTGAAAAAGGAAAAAACAAAGTAACATAACATAGTAAATAAGCAATTAACTATAATTCAACAATATGGACTAAATAAATGACAAAATTATAATTGACTAAAATTCACTCTGAAAAACTCTGAAAAACTGTATAATTTACTCGGTGTAATAACAAACGCCTCAGCGTTGACTTAAATATTTTTAGACTTAGGCGTTTTAGCGAGTCGGGCAGGTGATTGTAAATGCGAACCCCCAAAACACTTGGTGGTAATTCAGTAGTTTGTAACCTATGACGTGCAACAACAAGATCGTTACCGCAAGTAGGATAGTCATGATCATTTGCTTGGAAATTCGTACGGTTGCTGTGAACATAACATGAAGCCTCAACCACGTACACAGACAACACAGTTAAAATGCCAAATGAAATATTTGAAATATTTCCCCTTTTCTCTTAAGGGATAAAGTCTTTACGATTTAATTTCGATTTTGTTGTTTTTATAGTTTTTATTATAACAATAACAAAATAAAATAACAATAATAACTAATATAACAATACATTGCTGGGTAAGAATTTTTGTTTAATAAGTAATAACATAGAATGTTTTAGTGCTACTTGTCTTCTGTTTGAAAACAACATTTCTTAATTTTATCATCATACATTCCAACTTATCCCTAGGAGAAATCTTAATATAAATTATTAATTATTAAAATAATTATTAAAAATATTAATATTACATATTTTATAATAATATTTATTGTATCTGGATAATTCCATGTCAAAGCAATAAAGTTTTTTTTCTCACCACCTTTGATTCTGATGACATTTTGTACAATTGTTGTCTTCATGTAGTTAAAGAAAAATACAAAATTTTATGATATCTTATCCCATAATTCCAAAACGGTTATGCTTAGTGATGTTAAATTACCGTGTAATATTACCGAGCGCATGTTAATTCTGATTGGTAATATTACCGCATAAAACTCAGTAATATTACCCAATCAGAATTAACATGCCCTCGGTAATATTACACGGTAATTTAACATCACTAAGCATAACCGTTTTGGAATTATGGGATAAGATATCATAAAAGTTTGTACAATGTAAATTTTGTATATTATAGAACTTCATTATGTGTGGTTGTGTCTTTTCTGTGTGGAATTAAATTACGTTGTGATTTAATGTAGTGGAAACTCAAACTTACCTTTTTGTTATATCACCGTTTTAGAATCATAAGTGGCTATCTAAATGCTATCTAAATTACCGGGTAATATTACCGAGCGCATGTTAATTCTGATGGGTAATATTACCGTATAAAACTCAGTAATATTACCCAATCAGAATTAACATGCGCTCGGTAATATTACCGGTAATTTAACATCAGTAGTTATGCTGTGTTTATGTTCATGTTACATAACTCTTTCACTAGATGGCGGTACCCTTCCAACTTGTATAAAATGCGATATGTACTACGTGCGCCCAAAAAATCATACATCTAATTTTTACATCATGTAATTCTGGCTTGTTTTTATTTTTCAACTTGACAGTTGATGCATTTACAAATCGAACAAAAATATTTTCAGTATATTTGGTTGCATATGTAGTGCACGACTTTTTTTGGCGCGCATATAAAATTGCCCTGGTATGAGTTGTCCCGGTATGAGTTGTCCTTTGGTATGAGATGTCCCTTAGTATGACTTGTCTTGGTATGAGTTCACCCGGTATGAGTTGTCGTCGTATGAGTTGTCCGGGTATGAGGTGCACCCGACACATTTAAAACCAAATAACAGTTGTCTGACATTTTTTATTATTTAACGTCTTGGGAAGGAGTTAAGGAGAACCGTTTTCTAATTTTGGTGCAAGTTTTGGCCAATTTGGGTAATCCCTAATTTTTTTTTAGAGACGGTAACCAAATAAAGTTTCACATACAAACAAGTTTTGTAATATGTAGCTTTTATAGATGATTTACACTACCTACTTTCCTGCTGCAGTTTCTAATGTTGGTACCATATTCCGGCTCTATGCAGTATCTATATGGTGTCAGGTGTGCATCTGGGCATGTGATCGGTATCAAAAGTTGACTATTCACTATACTGTATCTATATTTTACTCTTCTTTTTAACACCCAGTATATATGAGATAAACAGCTCAGCAGTGCGAAAAAACTGCGAAGTAATGGAATCTAATAAGTATGATTACACGAATGCCCTAACATGGTCATTTTATTAATTATTGTATAACAAAGCCGTAAACTTGGCACAATTTAGCTTCTGACGAAAACTTTCGCCACGAAAACTAGAGATAAACAATCTAATGAAACTGGAATTGGTGATGATTGTAATCGGCATAGTCATCATTAGCATACAAATGCTGTGTGCACCGCGCAAAAAAAGTTATTTACGGGCCTCGAAAAGTGCCCAACCTCGATAAAGAATCACGTTCTTGGCTTGCTACACAATATTATACTATAGGTATGTAAAGTGTCAGTAGTATTTCTTGTAACCCAGGAGAGGGGAAAAGCGCCGACAGTACGCCGAATAGTTTGGGAATAGTTACCCATATGTAACGGCGCCCCTGCCCGCACTATATGTATATAATAATATGATATTTTTATTAATTCAGTAATACTAAACGCACAATATATTAATTAAATTTACTTCAAATTTTCATCAATTTGACTGTGTTATTGAATAGAACTTTTAAGCATTGTTTTCTTAATTTTTCTATGTTTCCAATACATGGAATATTTTTTAATAATTATAATTATAATAATAATTCCCAGTAACCAAAATCAATGTTATGTAAATGAGAAACTGTCGAAGAAAACAAACTAATTAAAAATTATGCTGCCGACTTGAAATCGAACCAACAGCCTAGTGTGTTTTCAGTTACAACCCCCGAGACGTCGTGGACAGACACACCTTTACAGATGGAAATAGTACTTGAAAAATGTTTATCTGTAAATGAGATATTGAGAAATGGGTCAGATATTTTACTCGCTCAATTCGCAGAGATGCAAAATCGGTTAAATGGACAAATAAGTAGAGATATGTGCCTGTGATAAGCCTAATAATCATTTTTTTGGTCCGATCAAGATGCCGTTTTAACATATTTTAGCCTTTTTTTTTTATTTACGATTAGATTATGTCAGTTCAAAATGGTCAACTATTTGCGAATATTTGAAAATTGCAAAGTACAATGGATTTTCAAACATACAAACTTGCAAATTGTAAAGCAATGTGCTATCTACCCTTATGTCAGGTAACAGTATATTATAGAACTTCATTATGTGTAGTTGTGTCTTTACTGTGTGGAATTAAATTATGTTGTGATTTAATGTAGTGGAAACTCAAACTTACCTTTTTGTTATATCACCGTTTTAGAATCATAAGCGGCTATCTAAATGCAGCGTTATTTTCTGAAAAATTGGATAAGCTACATGCCGTTGTTCTTGTTGCAATTTATGTTTGCGTTAATCTCCGGTATTTTTGGGGTGTCATGAAGTAAATATAATTGAAAACAACAAAAGTCATTGCACCTTTTAAGAAAATATTTTAGTTTTTGATTCTTATTATTTAAATCTTGATATTGTTGTGTGTACAGTGTGTTGCTTCTAAATCGACAGACGTTTGACAGAGTAGTGAGAAAAATTCTGTAATAAGCAATATTGGGGAAATTTTTTTACCTATGTAAGAAAATGGTTAACATAAACAGTTACTTTTTTTGTTTGTTACTTTAAGTTGACGCTATTTGTCGATCCATGGCAATAAACAAAGTAACTAGTAAGTATGCTGGCTTTAATGATATAGTTTGGCCCAATGTTTCCACTTTGCTTTTTCATTGTTAATTTATATTTTTGTCTGCTAGTTGTAATGTGTTAAAATAAAATAAACATTATCATAATATAAAAAAATAATTTTTTTCGAGCGCTTATAGTCCAGTAAAAATTCTGTAATTTATTTTCTGAATATTTTGTTTAATGATTTGCATTGCAACAAATTTTATCGTCTCATTTTATTTACGATATTGCATATCAAATTGCACATATTAAATAAAGTTCTGAAAAATTACTGTCATCTCACATATCGGTGGGTTGCACATTGTATTACAATTTGTATTTTCGATGGCACCATGCGATTTTTAGACATTCTCAAAAAATTATAATTGTAAGTAAATTTAGCCATCTAATTGTATAAAAATATGGCATAGGACTTTTTCCAAAATATCTATGTACCACTACTTAGTCCGTTTTACGTATTTTCTAGCTCTAATGTCAACAAAAGTCCTATTTTAAAGATTGAATATGGTAGTGTGTATCATTTGAAAGGACTCTTATCTTTTTTAAATTTTATACTACTGCTTTAAATTACCATAAAACTATGTTTTAAAACATGTTATGTGAAAACGTCTGTTACTTTGATCACCATAGCAATCGTACTGAAAAAATCTGATGTGGCCAGGCACATGACTTTATCATACCATATATTAATAGTTTAGCTGCAGGAGATTCTATTTGATCGAGATCGGCCACGTCTGCATTCAAATAAAACTACTAGAACTAGACAGATATTTTGATTATATTTACAGTATGTAATGTCAAAACATCAGCATTTGACACTACCTACTATCATTAGAATCACAATATCTGACAAATCCTGGCTAACTATTTATAATACTAGTGTTTTAATGCAGTACGAGCGATCCCGATGAAATAGAATTTGCTCATGCGGCTAAAATATTTATTTTACCAAAAAATTTCATAGTCATGAATTATTCGGAATTTCCTCTCCATTAATTTATTATTTAACTATTTCGACGAAATTCCAGAAATAGCGGCTTATTTGCAAAATATTTTAAAAATGCTAAGACTAAACCTCCTTGTCATTTTACATATGATAAAGTAAAAAGGTTATTGGTTCTGATGATTAATATATTATATTGGCTTCTAGCATACTATATTTTCGGGTTTTACCCCGTCTTCAGTGCTAACTACAAAAGTTCATAAAGAATTATGCTCAATATTCCAAATATGTTTTAATGTTACCATACCGTCTTACAATCTATATTGTATTTATTCGCGAAAACATAAGAACATGGCTATCCGCAATCGAAATACACATTGACACCAAGATGTTTTAATATTGTTGCACTGTACGTGCGCGCGTTATCGCATTCTTCATGCATTTGCGTGTTGAATTGACGTTTCGCAACCGCTGACGTTCTGAATACTGTCAAAAGATTCAAAATATCCTGGCTACCTGCTATTAATGCAGACACGATTTCGATCAAATAGAATTTGCTCCTGCAGCTAAACTATTAATTTTACCAAAAAATGTTATAAACATAAATTATACAAAATTTCCTCTACTTTAATTTATTATTTATCTATTTTGACAAAATTGCAGAAATGGCGGCTCAATTGCAAAATCGTTGAAAAATGCTAAGAGTAAATAGCCAGTTCCTTTGGACCCTTTTGAACCAAAAGCCTTTCAGCTCTAAGTTTAGTTATAAAACTTCTAAATATGAACTTTCGTCCCGATACCTTCGGTAGTTTCTCCGGAATCGTCTCCACAAAAAACGGGTACACACACACACACACACAGACATTTTTTATACCTTGGTCAAAAATGTTCAGGGGACCCAAAAAGACCTATTTCCGCTAAAATCTCAATTTTTTTTTTCGGCATGATTGCAATACTTTATTATACTGCGTATGATAAAGTAAAAAGCATTTTGGAACAAGTTTTGAAATTAGAGTATCGACAGCAAAATGTCCAAGCCATATACAGTTTTATGGAACGGTACGCTTGATGCGTGAGTCTGAATGGTGGACAGATTTTTAGATCTTTGATAGTTTCGTAGTCATACCATAAAGTAGTGTTTTTTAATAGAAGCCCTAGTTGACTGTGACTTAATTGAATAGAGTTATTCCCCTTTTTTAAAACTATGTAGTTGATTAAATATAATCTAATTGTAAGTCTAAAACGGCCATTATAGTAGTTTTATTATTAGTGTTTTATGGGGAAAAAATTACTTTGCTCTATTATTTTCAACTTAAGTTTAATGTCACATATATACCCATTTTTTGTTTTACATCGAATACGTCGATTACTTTACCGCGGTATTGCTTTTTCGCATGCTGATATTTTTATCAAATCAACAAGAAAAGTTAACCGCAAACTAATAATCAAGTCCTATTATTTTTAGGCCTACTCGTGAACTTCCTGTCTGTGGTTTTACGGTTAATCAGAGTTCGTTCAAAATAATGCCAGTAGTTAATAACACAAACACACGTACGTATCCTTGTTACTGTGTGCATGTTGTACCGACAGTGTGTCCAAAAAATGACAATTGCTATAGAGGAGGAAATTATTCCCAATGACGTGTCCCTAAATATGGCGACACTGAATGCAGAAAACGAACGGGATAACAGTGAGTGCAAATTTAAATAACTTGCAAAATTGTGTAGTGGAGTTCGATCTGGTGTTCGTATTTAGTATTTTTGATGCCAAGCATTGTCGAGCATATCCTGGAGGCCAATTAAAAAATAAATTGCGTTGTTTGATACCTAGTTAGTGCTGTGCATTGGGCGCATTGAATAACCTAGATGGTTATTCACAAGTTTCTGGAATCCCGAAAAAAAATGTATGCCAAAACAGGTTTATACATATCGATTTCCACTGTACGTTAGAGCAAACGTTCGTATGTTATAATGGTCAAAAGCGATTGTAGAGGATAACATAGCATGTATATACTGGCGGCACTTACCCATATATTATGCATAAAGAACAAGCAGAAATATCCGATTCATTGCGACATCCACCATCATCAACACCAGACAGAAACACCACTATATAGTCCTACAACATCGAATTAGTACCTAGAGCACAGCAAAGCACCTACATGTGCATAAAATTATATAATAAAATAAAACATTTATACACTGATTTGCCGTTACAGTTTTAAAGCTAGAGTTAAAACAATGCTAAGGGTGCGCGCACATATCTCAGTCATGTTGGAACAAAACACGTTTAGACAAATAAAAACATTTTCCGTGTGTGATAGCGATTCAGTGAACCAATGAGAGTCGGATTAAAGTCACTGGAAAATAAATGTTACGGTTTTATTGTGATAACCGTTTTAGAACTAGAGGTGTATATATAAAAGCAGCGGTATCTTCAGAGTAATTTTATCAGTTACATATTATTTTTAAATAAAATAAGACGGTTAAATTTCATTTATGTTTGTATTAATCCTGGGTAATCTTAGGGTACCACGAAGTAAATATAAATGGCACAAATTAACACTTTTTTATTTAAAATTGTGACGCGTGTATTGAAAGTTGTTGTGCTCTATTGTTGCGTATTTTGACAGATGTCAGCTCGTCGCAAACTGACACACGTATGTAACATTATATTCAAAATAATTTTGTAAGTACTTTGTTTATTGTTTTTGTATTGCTAATTCGATAATTTGCTTCTTAAATAATATTCATGTTCATGTTACTTCACGCGCGCGCAGATTTCCATGGATTAAGATACAAATAACAATTTCAACAAAAAGCACTCCGAGTTTTTCAGGTTCTCAAAGAATACCTACCTATTTTTAGTAAATTTGATCATGTCATTGTATTAATACGGCTTGTACCATAACAAATTACTCAGAAGATATCCCGAAGATGTTCAAAACCAATATGGCGACTATAAGAGCACTTGTCTCTACCACATAATCGAATTGCAGATAAAAAAGTGCCCAACATCTTAATCGTACTACATTAAAAAATGTAGCGCTCAAAATATCTGTGAAACCATCAGGAATTCGACTATTTCCTCAACCGAATATTAGAGCGCACCGAAATCTGCACTACTTTGTCTATTAATCAGATTTTTCTATTGCTAATAATAAGAAAAGTATTTTACCCATATAATCCAAGGTCCGTTGAGACACGCTGTATATATAAGTTCATACGCTCCGCTTTGCTCCACAACTCGTAATCGTTTAATGGTACAAATGTATTTAATATACAACCGGTAGGAAATTTTATACACAACTACACTTTTTCTCCAAAATGCAGTAGACTTAACTACTCGGGGGGAAAACAGTTTTTAGATACATGTGTTCAGAGGCAACTAGTGCACCATCAAGAATTAGCATATTTAAAAAAACATTTTTGGACATTTTGTTACCTCAAGCATTTCACTAAGTATGGTGCATACTTAGTGTGCATATTATATTTGGGTCAAATAACACGAAAACAATACCTATTTTTTCAAGTCGATCAGTACTTCTAATTAATAATAAAGTTCTACGGCTACTTTTCTATATATTAAGCAAACTGTACTTTGTGGCAACACAGAACTGAAAAAATATGATAAAGATAGCATTCATTTTTGTTCTGTCGGTTTGATATGCCTAACCACAGTATTAGCACGTGAACATACATAACAACAACATTGCGGCCAATAATCTATTGTTATACTCGTGAAAGGTATGGCTTGCAAACTATTGTTTCTTTTTTGCGAAAGAATAGCAACCTAAACCAAATTAAAATTTGTTTTGTATGTGCTATCCTTGGTGCTACTGAGGATATATGGCGAAGGTAATAGACCATAAATAAAACATTACTTTATTCATAGTAAATTAAAATGTAACTGGTTGATCTCAACAAACCTATTTTGATACAATCCTATCTTTTGGATTACGTAAATCAGGTTTAATTCTTTGTAATTTATTTTTATGCGTTTAGAGTCATTCGATGCCTATCCTTTTTATGAAGCCTATGGTGCGTTGAGGAGGCAGTAGAACCAACAAAACTGTTACTATTAAAAAGATTGTTTCTCAATCAGCATCTTTTCAAAAGGTTCTATAATCTAAAAGCAATTACAGTCATTACAAAATAATATTTTATGCTTTCTACCACCTGTCAAACATAACTAAATTAAAAGTAGGTACTGCATTTGTATTAAAATAAAAGCGTATTTTTATATGGATTCATTTGAATAAAAATGCAAATAGCAACCTCTAAATTTTATTTTAATATTATTATAAAAATGGTGAATTTTTTCAGCATTTTTTTCCATAAAGCTGATAAGAGTTTCCAACGGCAATTTTAGATAATAAATATCGTACGTGACGTTGAAAAACAATTTGTTTCATAAAAAATAATAGACCTATTTTAGTTTTAAGTGTACTTAATTAAGTAGTTATTCAAATGCCAAATTTACTGCATATTTTACCTATAGCGGTAAGGACGGAAATGTGGCTATAGGTATGCAGTAAATTTGGCATTTGAATAACTACCTAATTAAGTACACTCAAATCTAAAATAGATCTATTATTTTTTATGAAATAAATTGTTTATTATCTAAAATTGCCGTTGGAAACGTTGAAAAATGAGTTTTTAGCGAATAACTTTTAAAATATTGGGAATTGTGATGGAGTTGTATTTAGAAACAATGTTTATTTTTTAATTCTGCATCATTTCACATAAAAAAATGTATGAGTTCCAATTTAAAATAAGAACAATAACACGCTTTGAAGTTTGACAAGTTAGACACTCGATTTTGGTCACCCTGTATGATTTGGATCAATGTCACTTGGTTAACGAGACTATTACATCTAACTTAATAAGCACGTCGCAAAATTTTATTAACGAGGTGCATTTTGTGGTTTTTATTGATTTTTAAAGCCTACGATGCAAAATCTTTTTTTTTTGCTTTTATCTTTTTCCGCTGCGGTCACTCAACCGATTTCAATAAAATTTTGGTGATATGTAGGCAACCATAAAAGGCTTCCAAATGTGTAGAAAAATATATAGCATGCAATTTAAAAAAATATATTACCATGGCGTTGCACATTTTTGGAACATCCTGTATAATAAAAAATTATTTCTTGAATTGTACCTTGAAGTACAGGCTAAGCCTGCAAAATGTCAAACTCTTAGCTTAATGAGTAAGTGAGCTACGGAAGACGGGAGCTTAGTTGCAGGACCCTGTATATAAGTCTATATCTGTCACGCCTCCTTAAGGGTGTTACAAATATTGTATCAAACTCAATATACCCTCACCACATTATGTGGGGTGTATAAAAATACGATACAGATTTATTACTGGTCTGGTAGTATATTCCTTCTCGCCAGTTAGATATGTCTAGATGCTGATTAAAATTCAATAATTCAGTCAAATTTCCACCGATTTCAATAAGCAAACACGTATTAAACCTAACTTTAAATGGTCTTTCAACAAAAAATAGAAATAAAATATAGCAAATCGAAACAGGTCATTCATCAAATTGTTGTTAAAATGGAAAAATTCTGAATATTTTTGACTGCAACTTTTTCAACAACCTAACGAACCGATCTATACAACCGTTTAATGGTCTATGCTTCTTCCTTCAATTGATTTTGTTTATTTTGGTAATCTAACACAAAATGACGAAATTGTGAATTTATATATACATGCAAGTACGTAAGTGTCTAGGATGTTTCGTGTATACCATTTAGTTATACCAACTTACAATACAATTTACTTATTTTTGCCGTAACACATTGTAATCGATAATCTTTTGAATTGTGTCTCGCTTTTAAGGTTTTTGTTTTGTTGGTACGTATTTTATCGAAAACTAGTATCAATTCACAATTTCTGTGTTCAGGTACAGTATATACGAAAAGAGCATTCCAGACTCAGTTCTAGCTTGTTCGATTTATTTATTCGTCGATCAGGGTGCTGATCATTTAGTTTCAATTATTATAATATTTGAAAATTACGTAATTTTCTGAAATTAAGTCAAATATTAAGTCTGTGAAATATTATAGTTTCTATACTCAAAAGTTTATTGATTCTTTTTTATTAAGCTAATAATTGTGGTGCGTAACTTCATGGAAGTTATAGAAGAATAAAAAGTTTTAATTTTATTTTTTGATATAAAGCTGTGGATTCATTTCTCTTAACTTTGACAGTTGGAAGGAACGCGTAAACGTATTTTCTTTAAATTATGACAAAATACTGTATTGTTTTGCAGGTGATTTAACATTTTGAAGAGGTGGCCGTTGAAAAAAAGTCTGTTCGATGTTGGTCCAAGGTGCAATTTCGTTAATAATGTCTATCAATTTATAGATGTTATTCAACAATGACGTTATTCCTTTAATATTTTTAAGGGATAATAAAGAGAATATAGCGGAGTTAGTTATAAACATTATGCCCATAATCGTAGAAATCGTTGAGCTGTCAGCTAGCGAAGCTTTTCTGTCTGAGCATTTGTAATTCCAATAAGAAACCGTTACTAAGAGTATATTAAATATATTAAAAATGAACATGACACAATAGATGAACCACTGTACAGACTCATAAACTGTATGTCTCGGTCTTCTTCTGCACCTGCACTTACTTCTAAGCGGCGATATACCGATTAATGTGGCAACTACAATATAGACATTTTGATCGAGTAACCATTTTAGCGCTCATGCACACCTTGACTGTGAACAATGACAAAGTGGCGATAAGAAGACTTGTCCCGATATCATTTATTATGGATTTATAATAGTCTGATGCATCTTTATCATTATCGCATCGCAACCATCATCAATCACCCCATAAAAAATGTATCCTTATATGTAATGGCATAAATTCAGCATATTTTTTTATAATTTCTCTAGAGTTAATTTGAGACGATACTTTTCAGTTTGCTTAGTAAGCTTCTACGATAGTAGACTTGAAGAGTAATATTTTATATATCAAATACTAACCTCATGTTTTAATACAGAACTTATTATTACTCCTGTTTCTACGGCACACTTCTACGGAATTGATGCTTTTACAGTAACCGTAACCGCAACCGTAAAATAGTATAGAACACGTATTAAACATTTTTAACTACGACTCACATATAATAAGTTCATTGCATACGTATCTATTACTATATAACCCCCATCATGATACACGCCAATGATTATAATGACACTAGCGTTGTATAATAATGACAGTTTGCTCAAATAATGACTTCATTATTTGAACGAACTGTCATCATCATACAACGCTAGTGTCAAAGTCTGTCAAAACTTACGTGGATGACAGTTATGTGACAGTTCGCGTCGCTATCGTTGACAGATACATTTAAAATATTTTACGTAAAATGGAATTCATGAGTCGTAGATAAAACGTCGTATTCGACTAGCACACAACGAATATAAATCGCTCGCATGTTTACACGCTCGCCTACGGTTCGCGTATAAACTTCATGCTTGCAATAATAACTTATTGCATTATATATTTATTATGTAGCCACTATTAATTTGGCAAACAAGCATTCATTACACCCGATAACATCAAGTAAATATTAAAAACGAACAATCCTCGCGTTCAAATTCAATATTTATAGCCGTTCGATATCGTAACAATGAATTGTTTTACATAGGAACAAACTGCAAAAGCTGATATAAAATGGTATTGGTTACGGCAAAATTTTGTATAAAAAGTAGAAATGATTTTATTTCATCGCGATTGTATAAATTGTTTCATTATTCGGTTGTCACAGCCAAACATCGGGGATTTGCTCACGCTAACGTTTCAACTGAATTTGCATTTCGCCGTTCATATCGAACGAAAAAAAAAAGTTATTAATATTAAATTTGTCAGCAATTGAATTATGTATAATTAATGTAGCGAAATGACGTTATATTTGCATAAATTATGAGTAATGTGCTGTTCATTTAATAGATATTAATGTCACATTCGGTTGGACCCGAACCTATTTGTAAATAAAATTTATTGCTTTCAATTTACTGCCATATTCATGTGGTATTCTTAGTAAAGTGCAATTCTTTATTGAGTGCAATTTGACTTAAAAATAACAAAGTCAAACTTTGCAATTACATTTGCACAGGGTGATTCGTAGTTTTATGTAAACTTTTAGAATGACTGCTTGCAGTGGTCATTTAGAACCTATTTAACAAAATCTGCCATTATACAGAAGTATTACGAGTATTGAGATATGATAATCTTCTGGGTATTTAATTTAATAATAATTTTTATCTGTGATGAAAATATTACCGCAAATAAAATTGCCTGTGCAGAAAAGATTCTCAAGCAAACAAAGATTTAAAAAACTATAAATCCGACCAGGCTTCTGTGAAGACCATTTGAGGTTAGGTTAGGTTAGGTTTTAGTGTAAATCTAAAAATATTCCATTTACTTATGAAAATATTTATTACTTTATCTTCACCGTACAGTTGAGAAGCAATCGCTCAAAATCCGTTAAATAATGCACCAGACGCGATTTTTTGGATACACATTCAATGTATTTCGGTGTTACTACAGCGATCCACAAGCTTAGATTCAAGCAAATTATTTTGTTTACCTTACATCAGTGGTGTCAAACTCATTTGTGGGCGCGGCCCACAAAATTCTGATCTGAACTTCGGCGGGCCGCATACAAAAAATACTCAAAAAAGTGATTAACTGGTAACACAGTTTTTTGTCTCGTTTCAATTTTGTCATTTTAATGGTTCTTATACCATGTTGCTAATACCATGTTAGATCAAATTCATCAGTATGTCAATTTTTTATGTTTGATGACTCACATCAATATTTTACATTCATCTATGCGTGCGCATGCGAGCACAAGTTCGGATTTAACAAATAAATAAAAATTCAATAAGGATTTTTTATCAAACTTTTTTCATTTGAAATTTAGTATTACCTAAGAAAACTACCATGAACATTAAAAAATAATGTTAATTTTTGACAATTTAACGAAAATCATATAAAATAACATCAACTAAAGAAGAGAATGATAATTAAATCCAGGCGAGGATAATGGAGGGTTCCTGGTTCAAATCCAGGCGGTGGTGTTTTTTCCAAAAATGTGTCCTCACCTGGATTAATTATCATTCGCTTCTTTAGTTGGTCCTACATTACTGACGACTATGTTTCGGTTAGGTTTAGTAATGATAATTAATACAGGTGAGGATAATGAAGGGTTCCTGGCTGAAATCTAGGTGAAGGTGTTTTTTCCAAAAATGTATGCTCACCTGGATTAATTATCATTCGCTTCTTTAGTTGATACTACGTACGACTTTACGTAATAACCATTTTCCCTTGAATTTATACAAAGTAGCTTATAAACTTGACTACACCTTCACCTTTCATGGTTAAAAACAATTACTACAGGACGCTTTTAATTTCAAACCCCCATTCAAATGATATTAACGAAAATATTTAAAAAGAATCAATTTTTCATATTTTGTTGTCAAAAAATGTATACCGACTAATTCTTTCTCTCCGTATATTTTTAAAACTGAGGAATCAACTCGCTTGAGAATAAAAAATAATCAAAACCACTTAATCGGGTCTAGAGAAATCAACTTTGATATCGTGCCATTTTATTATTACCTACTGTTTTTGTTGTATGACCTTTAAAAGCAAAGATAATAAAGTGAATCGAAAATCAACATGTCCAAAAAATATTACAGTGTCATTCCAGTTTGCCAGTTTGCCAGTTTGTTATAGCTGGAACTCCATATAGTACTTCAAAGTTCAGGCGAAAATCATAACATCATTCTTACACCCTGTCTATACCCAAAACTGAACGTTGAAATAAAAATTCTTCATCCGTACATCTTCTGAAGATTTAGGCTACCAGTAAGTGAAAGAATCATCAAAATGGTTGGGGAGAAAATTAACCAATTTTTAACAAATTTTTCGTTAACCCCATATATCTTTTGACCAGTTTAGTTCAGAATTAGCCACAATCTCTAAATACAGAATGATGAACATTAAAACTGAATGATGAATCATAAACATTAAAAATCTTAAAAGTTTTAATCTCAAAATCCCAGTAAAATGATATTTACGAAAATATTTTAAGAAAATTTCGATTTTTAATAATGATTTTTGATTTCACAGTATTTCGGGCATTCTGTTCATGTTGTTTCTGGGCTATTACTAGTAAATTTCTTAGTAAAAGATTGAAATGGTGTTAAACTCTTCATGGGTGCAGTTGCATAGCAAGTCGTAAAATGTATTTAGTTTCATATTTGAGAGTAAAATTTCGCGACGATGAACAACACAAGTGGACGCTTGGGCTGAACTTTTCGGTGGATGACATGATAGGGAACTTTATACACAAGGTTCATATTTAACGCATAGAATGTTCCGAAAAACTTCTTGTGACATGCATGAAATACGTGTAAATTGCACTTGAACGATATATTTACGAGAATTCCACCTTTAAATTATTTACTTTCTATTTATAGTAAGCCCAATAATGTAGGAATACAAAGCTCATTGCAAACTTAGTAATTACAAAATGTTTTTTGAACATCGCTTTTAAAAATATAGTATCCAGTTGATGTGTTGTTTGTTGTTCAATAATGTTCAACACTATGTTAACCCTAATTAAAAAAACACTAATTATTTCTGACTTTACAATGGACATTTATTCACCACAAAATCGATATTCTTGATAAGGTAATTGTTTCATGCATGTAGCGATTAACCTAATATTGCGAAAACGCTGTAGGAAAATGTAGGTTATCCTATGTCTTAAAACGGACCAAACCTTCCATTCTAAACACAGACACATTTAAAAAATAGACTAAACTTGGCTACACTACACGCCAGAAATGTCGCAGTCTTATTGCAAACAAAGTTCATTTGTGTTTCAGGAGGTATACTTTTCATGATAATGTAATGCAAGGGTGTCAAACTCACGGCCCGCAGACCCTCAACGTATATTTTTGTGGCTCATATATTTTTTGTGACACTTGTATTCAATGGTATAATATGATATCGGAGTATCAATCTTTACTACATTTTTTCAAGTTTTGCCAATTTCTCTATTCCTATGTACAGTTCCTTCTTGAAGTTGTAAATTTAGATTGTCAATCAACAATACGTTTATTGAACAATGATAAAACCTAGATTCTCTCGTCAGTCGGTTGTGAATGGTTTGAATTCAGACCAGAGTTACAATTATACGTTGTTAAAGTCAGTTGCACTAGAACATACTTGTCAACGACAGAAGCAGTGCATCCCAATACCAGCTGCTGCATATTGCAAGAGATTTCAATATAACGATCCAGTAGGAATTTCATGCACCAGTCAATTTAAAACTACTGCAATTCTAGTGTGTATTATTGAGGATAACGGTATCATAATGGTATATTTGTATACAATTTTTATAAGACGTCAAATTGGCGCATGTGTTGTTTGGGGCACGAGGAGCGCTAGCAACGAGGATTGTGGAACGGATTGCTATTTTTAAAAACCCTCCAACTTGTCAATTTGTAATTATCAAAATATATATAAATATGCATCGCTATATTAAATTCAATGTCCAACTTTCAATGGTTTTAATTATGATGTCATCTATTGTTTTTTAATGGCCATTCCCTCTTTTTCTTACTGATTTTGATATATGGATCGCTTAATTGTCTTGATATAATACTTGATATAATAACCTTCTGCAATAAAATTTACGAGAAAACGATAACATAAAATGATAAGAAATTGATAACATATTTTGAGAGTGGATTATGAATATAGTAAGGATTATTTCTATGTTTTATATTTGATTTTCCAAGTATTCAATTTTGGTTTTTGTGGAAAAGACGTGCAGTCAATTCATCGCTAATTTGATTATTGTAGTGATAAAAGATGTATACTGGCTGCCCCAATATTCTAGAAACCTCAAAAGGATCCCTTAGAAACCTTTTATGAACATCAGAAAATTTGTAAAAATAGCATAAAATAGTTGTATTAGTAATATTTATCCGTTGCTGCATAACAAGTGCTAATACAAGCTCGGTTAAATTACAAAATCAGTGGCATTACCCCGGAAATTATATTTTATATAAAAATTTATTGTGCTAATATATCAAGTGTGCTGTAACTTCTTAAGGATTTGGAAAAACAATTAGGTCCATATGAAATGTTTTACCTTGAATGACATTTTGTTTCTAAAAATACTTTTTGCGGGAGAAAATGTGGGACATATAACAAATGTGAAGCCTTTTATAATATATTTTAAACACTTAAGTTTATAAATATGCCATGCAGTCATGTCGTTAACTATGTCCATTAGTTTAATTCAATTTATATCAACTTCCAACCTAACAGAACACTTTTCTTACTTAATACGTGCTTATGTTATTACTATATTATTACATCTTTGTTTTTATGTCATTACATTACACAAATAGTTGCACATAAGATGAAGTTGGAACCGACGTACAAAAAAAAAGATACGATATTGGCACGCCCAGAGTTCTGTGTAAAATGTTACCGAATACATATACGTTATATCAGTTAGGAAATCCTCAACACTTTAGATGTAGTATAGCTTGGCTACGTGCATGCTGCTTTCAATAAACTATTTATGCCCATATACAATCGCGGGGCAGTATTTGAACCCGATCATATCTACGATGTAGGTTTGATCTTCGCATAACTCCTTCTTCAGAGAAATGTATTGTATCTGAAAGGGAGAGTTGATGTTTAGTTGACAGAATGATGCACTTACCAGACGCGCAAAAAAAACGAAAACATATGCTGGCGTATTTTGATAAACAGAGGAAAACTAAGAAACCTTACTATAGCATGCTACACGCATGTTTAAATATAGAACAGAATATAGAACGTATAGAATACATATAGTGTTACAATGTGTGCATTGTAAATAGAAAGTAGAAAAGGCTCTTTTTAATTACACACGTTGCTCAAACTCTGGTTTATCCTATGTTTTGAGTGTTTAGTAATTGTACTTATGTTAATAGGTACAAACAAGTTAAAAATATTTTCAGTAAAAGTTTAATAACCAATTAACTTTTCAGATGGCAGAGACAGTCCTGACGGCGCAACGCCGGCAGAAGACGAAGAAGAAATTTTGCCGGAGGTTGACATTGAACTGGAGAAGGAGAACAAGAAGATAGCGAATACTTATGCTGCAAAGAAAACAGTGGCGCAAGGTTAGTTAATTTTTATGCCCCTGGTATAATACTTTATTTTGTATATACAAAAAAGAGTTTGTTATGTAAAAAGCTTGATAACATCATACAATCATTGGCAATCTTTGGCAATCTTGCCAGCAACTTGCTTATAATGCATTAATATTTTTGTGTTGCACGGCCGATCCGGAGTAACAACATATGGATTACTAACACATTTTTTCAAAACTAGTAAATACCAAAAAGATTGGAAAAACTTAATTGTAATACATATGCTTCTTCGAGCAGACCAAGGCTAAAACCAGTATAGAACGTCTTTTAAATAGATGACGTCAGTGACAGAAATGTATTGGAAAAGTAGAAGCATATTTCAAAATCACACATGTGCAGTAAAAATAATGTTCTTAAGTTAAGTTTTTTACATTCGAAGCTACACATTTGAATCGCAAAATCATCAATACAAGTTCTTCTAGTTCAAATTCTTTGTGATAGTACTTTTGCAAGAATAATTATTAGTTACATGTTTTTTATGTATACATTTCCCATAGAATTATATATCTACTTGAAACATCACATTTTATTTTTGATTTCCTGTAGCCAGCCCAAAGTTATAGTAAAAACGTGCTACCAGATTTGTCACCAAGCTGTCAAAAGGCACGGTTTTAAACAGGATGCTATCTGATGAAAACATGATGTACATATTTAAAATGTTGAATTTCCTCATCGTTCGATAGGCGTTGGTTCCCCCAGATAATAGATTTTTCACAAAATCTACCTACGCAGGAATTTTTCCGAAGTGAAAATCCAATCTTCCTAGACTAAGCATAAAATGACTAGACCGATTGCAAAATTTGATTTAGTAATCAACTAACGTACATAACCTGGTAGTCAGCGTAAATTTTATCCTGAGCTGATTACAGCCAGCTTGTGTGCATCAATGTACGTATGCAGCAGTAATTTCTAACTCTCTTAATAACCTTAAAGTCAGTAAATGTAAATGAACGGCGAAAAAAATTGCCGGCTAGTCCTGGGCCCAGAACCACTCGACCCACTAAAGAAAGTATTTTTTTAAAATCAGGTTTTATTTTGTCCCATTGCAAACTAGCTACACTTCCCTAGTGCTTTGGGTAGTTTTCTCTTCTGATTCATCATCACCATCTGCCCGTTACGTCGTAAAAACTTATGGAAGATGTAGAGGGTTAAAGCGAGTTGGAAGAGTTGGAAGTATCAACTTTTGAAACAGCATACAGAAAGTCGTATGAGGTATCATAAAATAGTTCAACACTAAGCTAGTAGTGCATAAACGATTCTACGGACATACTATAAATTCCGTAAGTTACTTAAAAATGTGGGTACATCCCGCCTGTTTGTCACCTTTTTCGTTTACAATTAAGCAAGTTTTTTCGGAACCTTTTCTATTTGACGTTCTTGCACAGAGTTAAAGAGAAGCCTAATTTGGTGATCTTGCTACCAATACTTTTTTCAGAAATTAATAATAAGAACAGTTTTCTGTATAATTTCCGACTTGCATAATTTCCATTGCTTGTTATGCTCTATCAACCATTGAACGGCAAATTTTGATCTTATTAACGACTTATCTAACCCAAAAATCTTCAATAGGTTTTATCTATAAACTCACTATGACATCATAATTTTCGTAAACCTGTATTAAACCCCTTACTTGATTAAGTAAGTCGGAGCGCATCAGCTATCTATACCTAAAGGATACATTCTTTGAAGTGGGGTTTCTTTAACGGGTAAAGGTAGTCCCTAATGTCGGTTTAGGAATAAAAGATGTTGGTTTTCCTTTCGTATGGCTTTTTTATATTTGGTAAGTGCTTTCACCCAACATTCTGGGCATCATCAGACCTAAAAGTGTTCGAGGCAACAGTCAATTTTTTTATCTTTTTATCTTCATCAAACGTTATGGAGCATTTCATCACATTAACAGTCAATTATACAGAGCAAATCGTGCGAGCGAATCCGGATTACATCCTACGAGATAACAGCCATCTTAGACAATGATTACGCAAAAAGTGGACTTGCGACGCACATTTCAATACAAAACTGGTACTGGCAAGGTTGAGACACAAATAAATGTCCGGACGCGTCTGAGAGCTACTGAAAATCAAAGAAAACCGACTTCAGTGTACCAATGTTATTGAAAAACACAATATAGTATCGGACACAACAAGCATCACCCAGCCACGTTTTATCGAATTGTTATGCTTTTGCTGTAATAACGTTTACATCTCTCATAAAGGTAATATTTATAAACAGGTCTTTGGCATACCTATGGGCAATGTTATGAGCCCGATAGTGACTGACTTATGTCAGGCAGATGAGCCATCTTTTGAAAAGGGTCTGTGAGGTCGTACCCTTTGAGTTTGCTTTTGTGTATCAATATGTCGATGACGTGATTTACTGCTTGCCTAGATCAGAAATTCAGAATACTCTTAACACTTTCAATGATTTCAACCGACACCTACAGTTTACCGTCCAGGTGGAACATGAGAACCAGGGTGTACCCTTCCTGGATACTATGGTGACCAGACGAACCGAGGGGATTATAAAATTGTATTGGTACCGAATACCAACATCTACTACCAGAATGTTAGCTTTCCTATCTTGCCATTCTTTGAATTATAAAATTAACACTGTGCATTCGGCCAAACACAGAATCACAAAAATATGCCATAAAGATTTCCTTCAGAAAAATTTAAAACTGTTAGTCAGTATTTTTCCTGAGAATTACTACCCACTCCCACTTCTTAAAAAACTAATTTTCTCCACAGCCTCTGGACCTCAACAGAGCCCAGTAACACAACCTGAACCTACACAACTACATAAGTTTCACACCCTCCAACATGTTCCGCATCTCTTCGGAGAGATTAATAGGATCCTTTCATCCCCCAATACTAGAGTTGTCTCCACCAATTCCAGCAGGGTGGGAAACTTACTATTCTCCAAACTTAAAGACCCTGTTCCGCCTGACTTTAGGTCTGTCTAATCTGGTGTACCGTCTGCCTTGCCAGGACTGTGGGAAGTCATATATTGGCATGACATCACATCGGTTACATGCGCGTACCTTACAACATAGGAGAGATTTTGCAAATACAAGAGACAACACTGCCCTGTGTTCACATTATCTTAACAATTGCCACTGCGCTGTTTTTAACAACATTAAGATATTGACAACTGAGAAAAACTATAAAAAACGTGCGTTCCTTGAAATGTGTTATATTAGTACCTGTGAGAGTGTGACGACACTATAAATTTCCGACGGGATACGGACGACTTGTCTGGGATTTATGCTTACTTGCTGAGGGCCCTATCTAAGAGAAGTTTTTTTACGGGCCAATGGTACTGATTTATTTTTTGGGGTTTTTTTATCTTAAATTGTATAAAAAATAAAACAAAAACACCTACCGCTTTACATAATTGTTTATGAGAAGAACGTCTGTACTGAAAGTTAATTTTATTAATCTCTATGTGTTTTTCAAGATTTTCTTAGCCAACGTAATTTAGATTAGATCCCCAATGTTACCTGGTTTCAGGCTTACCTCACTTAGTGTGTCATATTGGTGAGAGAAAATTGTATAGTGTTTTATGGTTAGTCTGACTGATTTAAATATTTTGATTGACCCTGAATAGATTTTAGAATGCTGTACTGTAACTTTCTTTTTAAAGAAATTATGTATTTAATGGTTGTGTAAGTTTTATTGGGCTGGCTGTGCTGGTTGGTTGCTCTGGTGAGTTTAGAAATGGCCGGACGTTGCTCATGTGTTATGATTGTGTCGTTGTAAATTGTAGTTGGTTATATTGTGTTTTTCAATAATATTGGTACACTGAAGTCGGTTTTCTTTAATTTTCAGTATATCTCAGATGTGTCCGGACGTTTATTTGTCTCAACCTTGCCAGTACCAGTTTTGTATTGAAATGTGCGTCGCATTTCCACTTTTTTGCGAAATGATTGTCTAAGATGGCTGTTATATCGTAGGTATGTAATCCGGATTCGCTCGCAGGATTTACTCTGTATAATTGACTGTTGCCTTGAACAGTTTTAGGTCTGATGATTCCCAGAATGTTGGGTGAAAGTACTTACCAAATAAAAAAAGCCATACGAAAGGAAAACCATTTTTTATTCCTAAACCGATATTTGGGACTACCTTTAACCGTTAAAGAAACCTCACTATCAGTTAACGCCCAGTTAAATATTACTTTGTCATTCTTTGAAACTTTGCAGTTATTCCAGAGACGGCTGTATATTTCGTTGATTATTCGTAGTACTTTTCTCCCAAATGAGCCAGTACTCAATTGCCTTGTCTTTCTAAAATGCAGTCAGAATCACATACCAGCCACAAAATGTATAAAACCATTGTTCAATGTTCAGCTACATTTTAGGTACGTAGAAAAGAAAACATGATTGGAACATAATGGACATAGACACTTTGATGCGTCCAATTGAATTGTGATATTAAATTTTATGAACTTGCGCGCTCGGATAGCGGACGGACGAGCGTTTTCATTATGACACGCTTCGAAAAATGTCGGCGCCCAAAAGCGCACATCAAACACAAAGGGCAATGGGATTACAGCTGACTCAACTCGGAGTTGATAATTGCATTCCGGTGGGTTCGCGCCGCTCAAAAATCGAATTATCTACGATGGCGGTCAGTGAAAAAGTATGGGCTGGTTTGCATCAGGACAAACGTTATCTATCCCATGTCACGAAATTGGTAATCACACGGGCGGTCGGAAATGTACCGTCAATTGCCACTGGGACAGCTGATATGAAAAGAACACGTTCCCTGGGTTTCGTAATTTCGTTTTCATAAAAATGCAAATGTAAGCTTTTGGTGTGTTCCTAGTGTAATTCTTTGCTTCAAAGCAAAACATTCATAGTATTCTGTCACATGGATTTTTGACCCTGTAGAACACATAGGCATATAAAATCTCATTTAATGATTTTAATGGCAAGTTTATCAAGTACACACATCAAAACAACCCAACATATAGAAATGATAACTACTTAAACTTCTTCTTTTCAATACGTATTTTTGTAAAAATGTTCAGTGTTGTTTCACGACAATTTTGCTCGTTTTGACTCGATGGCTGCAAGGGTTAATTCTAACATCACAACTCGTTCAGTTTTATTCTTGAATGATACAAAGACATCATGCAACCAGTGATACACAATAGGGGACCATTGGAGTGCTTGAAATTCAAAAGGTAGTTGCAACTGCTTTCATTATACCAGCGAGTGTCAACTGTCGTAGGAAAGTAAATGTTTATAACCAATAATTAATTACATTATACAATTGAGTTCAGTTCGTCCAACCCGACTTGACTGGCTGTTGCTTCCTTAGAAGTGCATACGTCGGGATTTTAGGAGAAAAAGCACATTCTATTAACGCGTGATTTCATTCACGCATATAAACGTAATAAAACTATGTGAAATATCAAAAGACAGTGTGCAAGCAAAAGTCCTAACTCGGGAGACCACATATTTTACCACAGTTTTTATTAAACCACATATTTAAGATGGCAACCCCTTTTTAAGTCGGCTTGGGTACGCCAAGCCGCCATTTTGAATATAACGGTTAGTTCAACCCCAACTTAACTTATCTTTATATACCTTGATCTTACTTACGGTAGCGTTAATTAATTATCTGGTTTACCAGCCTATCTGATATATCTAACTCTTCCGGAGTCTTAAAATGCGGGTTCTTTCTCTGAGACTTTGTCGGAAATAGATGACCCCCTGTTTATTAATCAAAACTATCAGGAAGTTAAAATCTTCCACACAAGAACGACAGGTCGATATTTTACACTAAAATGAAAATGACCAACGACAAGAAAGAATAAAATCTATTTACAACAAATGCAGAACTGCTTACAGAAAATATGACTGTTAACTTCTAAAAGCAATTTTAATAATCTTTGGCAGAGTATAGTGGGAACCAGCAAGTATAGACAATAAACACAACACAGCACAGTTGTTTTATAGAGCCCGCTGCTCTTACGACACGACTACATCCTCGAAGCTAAAGTCAAAAGGTCGCCTTCCTGCTTTGAACGTCTCGGGGCATGGAGTTGGGATTAACTTGGTGTGCGCAAAACTTTGCCCCTTCCCCTCAAATATGCCTAAAATTGTTTCGAATCAGTCTCTGTACCAGCACGAAAACGTAAAATATTATTGCCCCCTTCGTTGGAATGTCTAACATGAATAAATTAACAGTTTGGTTTATTCTTGGTTTGTGTTTGTTCAAAGGATGATGTAATTACAGATAATGTGCTTAAAACTCGCATTCCATACTTACTTTTCAGGGCTCAGAATACCAACCTAAAAACTAAAATTTTGATTTTATTCGTAGATGTTAAATCATTTGACAATAGCCAAGAATAGACAAGAAAATTTGCTGTATCGTTGGTGGATAACAAATTCATGCTCTAATTTGTAGAACCAACGCAGCCATTCGTGCATGTAGTAACTATTACTGAAATACAATTTAAATTAACTATTATAGTAATAATATATTATAATCCACGTCAGCGGAGCTTACCACACTTCTGAAGTAAATCGGTGCGTCCAGAGGCGGATTAAGTATGGTCGGGGCCCCTAGGAAAATTATATTTGGGGGCCCCCAATAATTAAAACAAAAAAAGCAGGTAGCCATTTTTTTTTTTCTTCTTGGTAACGAAAAAAAATTACATTTATAAACAGTTTTATAATAATAATACTTATAATGGTTTGCAAATAATCAATGATGATGTTCTAACAAATTTATTTAGCGAATTTTAGAATTTGCTAATTTATTTATTATGTCATCAAACTTTATATTTTTGGCAAACTCATGTTCGATAGAAATTAATGATAAAGCATTTAAACGTTCCTGGCACATGACCGCCCTCTTTTGATTTTTTATTAATCCCATCTTAGAAAAAGATCGTTCACCTTCACATACTCCAATGTCGAATATAATCGAAATGCGATGCTCACATTTGGATAGCATTTCATGACCAAAATTTTCTTAAATATGTCGATATTTTTTTCCGTGTTGCTATTTTCCTGTAAAGCGCGCATGTTGATGAAATTCATTTTGCAAAGGATCTTGCAGATCGTTTGGATATTTAGCTACTAGTTCTTTAGCGGCTTGTTGTTTGCGTTGTATATTCAAATTCGAATATTCAAACAGAAAGGAAAAGGTAGCGTGATTTTTTTCGTAGGCTTCAGAACGCTTCACCATTTCTGCGATTAGACTGTCGCAAATAGTTTAATAAGTTTAAAATTTAATCGGTCTTTTGCTAAAATATTATACTGGTATGTGGAATTAGATTCATCTGGGAAAAGTTCACTTTTACTTTGCGTTTGTTCACTTGTCGGTAGTTGTCGACCAGATTCACTTCATGCTAATTTTTTATGGATTCCAAAATGTATTTTCCTTACAATTCATATTCGTCAACATTTTCTCGTATTTGTTTAAGCTTTTTAATTGATCTGCTACGTCTTTCAATATTATTGTTTCTCTTTAGAATGTTATTGACCTTAACGATTCGTTCTAAAATATTGTACCAAAATACGCGTACTATACATGTTTTTAATTTACAAAATTTCTTCAAAATATTTGCTACATCACTTCTTGTATCGCTGTTTTGTTCAGTATCTTCCGCTAGCATTTTAAAAAATGTTATGATAGAAACATAATTCGAATTTAAAGATCTAACTGCATCAAATCGCGCAGACCAGCTGGTGTCGGACAGGGATTTAACCATAAAAGGTCGATTTTCGCTTACATTATTTAAGCGAATTTGTTCCTTTAATAAATTCCATCTGCAGAGTACTTAGATCCAGATGCAAATTATACAGTTTTTGAATTATCCCAAAAAATGACGTTGCTTCGATACAAACACTCGCTGCAGTTTGCCCTACGAGGTTTATACTATTTATACCTATTTATACTATTTTGACTATTTTTTTCTTAAAATAATCAAAATCTTAGATATACTTATATATTTGTAGAAAACAGTAATCTTTAAAACGCTATGGAAACATGCCTTGGTCAGGGGCCCCCAAGGCCCGGGGCCCCTAGGCACATGCGTCATTGCCTTGTGGGTAATCCGCCTCTGGGTGCGTCCAATGTTACGTAGCCAGGCGTCTCGTACTATTAGGTTTTTCGGGAACTGATGTAGGGACACATTCCTTACTAAATTGTTTGCGTTGTTTTGGCAACCACTTACAATTCATATATACATGGTAAATAATGACCATAAAATAAACTTATAATACCGATTGTGGAGACTAGTGTCCCCTTTTCTTGAATCAATCAGCTTTTCTTAAATCTATCAGCTTCTCTTAAATCTATCCTTTTCTTGAATCTATCATCTTTTATTAAATCTATCGGCTTTTCTTAAATCTATCAGCTTTTCTTAAATCTATCAGCTTTTCTTAAATCTATCAGCTTTTCTTAAATCTATCAGCTTTTTTCTTGAATCCAACAGCTTTTCTTAAATCTATCAGCTTTTCTTAAATCTATCAGCTTTTCCTAAATCTATTATCTTTTCTTAAATCTATCAGCTTTTCTTAACTCTAGCAGATTTTCTTAAATCTGCCACCTTTTCTTAGATCTATCAGCTTTTCTTAAATCTATCAGCTTTTTTTATGAATCCATCAGCTTTTCTTAAATCTATCAGCTTTCCTTCAATCTATGTTTTTCTTAAATCTATCCGCTTTTCTTAAATCTGTTTGTATTAAAACTATTAGCTTTTCTTAAATCTATCAGCATTTCTTAAGTCTATCAGCTTTTCTTAAATCTATGATTTTCTTAAATCTATCCGCTTTTCTTAAATCTATGATTTTCTTAAATCTATCCGCTTTTCTTAAATCTATGTTTTCCTAAATCTATCAGCTTTTCGATAAATCTATCAGATTTTCTTAAATCTATCAGCTTTTCTTAAATCTATCCGCTTTTCTTAAATCTATATGTTTTCCTAAATCTATCACCTTTTCGATAAATCTATCAGATTTTCTTAAATCTATCCGCTTTTCTTAAATCTATCACCTTCTTAAATCTATCAGCTTTTCTTAAATCTATTAGCTTTCCTTAACTCTATCAGCTTTACTTAAATCTATCAGCTTTTCTTAAATTTATCAGCTTTTCTTAAACTTATCAGCTTTTCTTAACTGTAGGCACTCTAGATTTGAATTGATATGAATAAATAGAACGCACGCAAGTACAAAATTTTTGTTTTTGAGGTTGGTATTCTGAGCGCTGTAAATTATATATAAGTATTGAATGTGAGTTTTAAGCACATTATCTATAATTACTTCAACCTATGAACCAAACACAAACCAAGAACAAACTAAGCTGTTAATTTATTCATGTTAGACATTCCAACACAGGGGCAATAATATTTTACGTTTTAGTGTTGTTACGGGGTCTGATTCGAATGAATTTGAGGGGAAGAGGCAAAGTTTTGCGCACACCAAGTTAATCTTTACTCCATGGTCTCGGGGACCCCTAAGTCGATCGCCACGCCATCTCCAAAAACCGTTAGGGTAGGACGCGGTCAGACTACAATTTGAACTAACTTCTATTCAAAATCACGCGCGAAAACCTGACTTATTACAACTTAACACCATAAACAATATACCAATGTTAACCTTCGTGACTTTTATTTCCATCTCAGTCCTGGCCTAGAACCGTTTGCCCAAACAAGAGCTACGTAACAATATAGTCAGATATTCGAGATTATTGGAATTTTCACATCAACGTTTGATCATCTTTTTTTCCACTCAGTGTTTGCAAGATATTTAACTTCTTTATACAATTTCTATGTATCCGGCCATCATGCCATGTTGGACCATTTTTAAGTTGATATCGGTTATCAGTCTCTCTGATGTCTGTCACAGTCGAATTTCTCAGCACTGTATAAAGATAAAAAGCTGAAAGGTTTGACACACCAAAAAATAATGTCTTCATGTGGTGACTACTTGAAAGAGGTCTCTGTAGGAATCCCAAAAATGTATTTGTGATGTAGAAAAATTGTTCCAAATCAGTCATTTTGAAACTAAAATAGTGGTTTAGAAGTATCTATTCTTAAACTTTTAGAAAAACAATTATGTTCGATGTTTTCAATAGTTTTCGAGAAATTAATAATAATAATTAATAGTTAGCGAAAATGAACCACGGTGAGAAATAAATTCCAAAAATCAACTAAAAATTACAAAATCAGCCCGGAAACAAGCCGGGGTCTTCTGCCTTGACGGAGCATTGCTCTACAGCTAATTTACCGAGGCCTTGTCACAGGCCTTATCACGGTTGCCAGACGTCCCTATTTGAGCGGGATTGTCCCGAGGTCAACAGATAAATCCTGATCCCAGCCGCATTGCCCCCCCCCCCGCGATTTGAATAACAATATTATAAGATCATTTTCTGGATGATATTTTCCATAATATTGGAAGCAATTAAAATAAATAATCTATGTTCACTGTTTATCAAAAACAGAGATCTTATGGTAATAGTGTTGCGGAGACAAACCCGTCTTCGGACAAAGCTGAAAAAGACATATAAAACATTATACCAGAAAAGAAAGAAAGAGGTTTAATAAAATATCAAATATATAAATACACGACATTGAATAATATACATGTACATTATCGTATCCATGTTTTCTTCTCTTTCATATTCTTCGCCTCGGCATTGGGATGCTGGTCCTATCTCGGGCTGATGGTATTGAGGCTGCAGTGGTCTTGTTCGTCAGTTAGCTGTTTGTTGTTGTGTTACATTTTGTTCATTTTTAGAAGGAACTTCACTTTGTGTTTAAATGTTATGTATTTGAATTTTGTAATATTAATTGAGCAATTAATTGAGCAAAATTAATTCGCCAATCTCTTTATATACATCAGATGATGGTTGTCTTCGGTCAATACCATAAATCGTTTTTAAAATTTTATTTTGCTGTCTCCGTAACTTGTTTATCGTCATATTCGTTGTGTGACTCCAAATTGCTATAAAAAGCGAGTAATACAAATAATGACTCATTCGCATTAGATATTCTCTTCACAACTAAAAAGGAACTCGAAAAAAAAAAAAAAAACGGTTTGACATCAACTTGGCGCACCACAACAAATATATAAAAGAATAAAATGGTAATCGTTAATTTTTAATAATTTTCTTTTATTCACCCTGTGTTCGGTACTTTAATTAAATTTAATAACAAATAAACATTTTCGCTGCAAGCTGTTTCTTTTCTTACCATACAAAATGATGCTCAATCCTGCTCTCAAACACATTGGACGCGAAAGGGATCACCTAACACATAATTACGTTGTTACTCTTGCGTACTTATGACTGTATTTTAAGACGTTTTTGTAGATAATTGAAAGATTTAGAAATTTTTAATAACAGTCATTGTCGTCCGATAATTAGAAAGGAAGATAATCTTCAAAAACCCCGTTTGGCAATTTTGATCGTGATTAGCTCGCGACGCCGACACGATATCGTTGAAGAATTTTTACATGTTATTTGAAACACCCAACCAAAGGTGTATACAATTATCTAGCTCGGTTTAAATTTTTCCGAAATTATATAAAAATTTTACGGGCTAATCGGAATTATGCTAATCTAAAGATGAACAAGAAAAATAGGTGATCAAACACAATTAAAGTTTGGAAATTTAGTTTGTTATGGAAATGTTGTTGATGACATGTGTGTTTGACCCATTTAATAACAGACCAACTGGAAATTATTTAACAAGTTATTATCGAACTATAAATTCTTTAATCTCGATAAAATTCTCCACCTTTTCCATAATTGTAATATGTGGTAATAAATAATAAAACTAAACTTCAATAGTTGTTATGCAAAGTATTGTTTTTTCTTTATTGCATGACGATCGATTTCGACCTGATACAGGCCATCATCAGGTCAAATGTCAGTTAGTTAGCAGTTAGTGACCGCTTTGACATTTGACCTGATGATGGCCTGTATCAGGTCGAAATCGATCGTCATGCAATAAAGAAAAAACAATACTTTCCATAACAACTATTGAAGTTTAGTTTTATTATTTATTACCACATATAAATTCTTTCATCATTGCATATTATTATATTCCGATACACGTTAGTAATGCAGCAAAAACAATCACGTGCATATTATATACAAAGAATTTATTTTTCTCGTCGAAACATAAAAAGAACTGACCCGATAACTTTCAAATAGAAAGATGTATTTTTCTGTGGTACGGTGAAGGTTTTGCTCAGATATTCTAGCAATATTCGGCATATAGCCATAAAACAACACATTTTTTGCACGAACGGCCGCAGCGATTTGAGCACTTCATACGTGTTTTGGAAATCCACATGTGTTGTTATGAATTGCATAACATTTTTATACTTTAGGTACTTTCAAACGTTGACTTATTTATAAAATGTCAATCTCACAGTCTGATTGGTAATACTGGGTATAAAACAATTTATCATATTTATTTTTGATTTTTTCGATAAACAATTTTGAGCATTCTAAGAATACTGTTGTTTGTATAAACTGTTTGTTTTATGTTTGAACTAAAGATAACATACATTGAGATATTGAGACAATGAATCAATAGAAACCAGATCTAACGATGCTATTAACTGAAATATGTTGAATATCACTATATATTGAATATGCAGACTTAATTAAAATATTAGCGTCGTGTTCAAACAACAATATGTAACAAAAAAGAACATTTGACATTTGACACAAGAGGAAAATATCATATTTACATTATAATACAGTGTCGGCTTGTCGGCTTGTGTGAAACCAATACGGCAATAGACAAATATTTAAATTTCGGTACCATATACCAAGCGATTCAGAATACATGAATTTGTGATAAGAGTAAAGTACCTTTATTTTCATTATTACCGATAAACTTTATTTGGAAATGTTGTTTAGAAGTAAAAATTATATTCAAATATGAAGTCATAGCTACCTATCTCGAAATTTTTCTCCTTTTGTCTTTTTTAATTCTTTTTTTTGACTAATATTAGTAAATGCCAGTGATACTGAAATGTTCGTTTTAATCTATTTTTAGAAATTTGATAATTTTTTTACATTTTTGATTATTTTGATATGAAAACTAATGTTTATTTAGAAGCAGCGCAAAATTACTCATTTTCTTGATACAAAGTTGATATTTTACCCAGTAGATACTAATATATCATACAATAACTAATACATGAGCGTGACTTAGTTTTAATTCAATTAGCATTAATGGCTTTGGATATGTTTAGAATATTAGTTATCCATCTACAGAAAAGCGATTATCTCGATGTTGCTGATATTTTCAATGAAAACATCCGGACAACCAAATTGTCCATTCAACCATTTCTAGGATAATCAGAAAATTCAAGCAGACTGGGTCTGTTGAAAATCTCTTTAAGAAACCACAAAAAATATATTGCCGAAAATAAAAATGCAAGTTTACCAGTGTTGCAAGCGGTAGTCGTGCATACAACGACTTCGGTTCGACAAATTGCTTCTCACACGCAATCCAGTAAATCAACAGTACATAACATGGTAGGTAAAACTGAACAAATATCACATTTAAAAAACATACGAAATTTCAAAAATCAGTACCATAGCTATGACATCAGACCTGATGCCATAGGTATGACTTCGCCATCTGGTCTGAGGGGGAAATAGAAGAAGACAAATTGTTTTTTGTTAATATTCTATGGATAGACCAGGCAACATTTACGTTAAATAGCACTGTTTCTTTTCTTAAAATAGCCAAACAAAAAGTCAAGTAAAGTATGTCGCTAATAATGAAGTCATACCAGATACCATAGTCTCTTGCCTTTAGTTTTGGAGTTATTTTGGTTTATAAAAGTGATATTTCAGTTCTTGTATGTTATGTAATGTTGATTTACAGCATTGGATGTGAGAAGCAATTTGTCAAGCCGAAGTCGTTGTATGCTCGATTATCGCTTGTAACACTGGTAAACTTGCTTCCTTATTTTCGGTAACATATTTTTAGTGGTCTTTCTTAAAAAGATTTTCAACAGACCCAGGCCGCTTGGATTTTCTGATTATCCTAGAAATGGTTGGATTGGTCTTTCATTGAAAATATCACCAACATCAACTAATCGCTTGCTGTAGATGGATAACTACTATTATAAACATATCCAGTCATTAATATTAATTGAATTAAAGGTAAGTCTCGCTCGTATATAATTATTGTATGAACTAGTATTATCTACAGGGTGAAAAATCAAGTTCGCATCAATAAAACGAGTAATTTTGCGCTAGTTCTATAAACATTAGTTATTATACCAAAATAATAAAAACTGTAAAAAATTATTCAAATTTATAAAACTTAAATTAAAACAAACGTTTTAGTATCAGTGGCATTGACTAATATTTGTCATAAAAGTAAGAATAAAAAAAAAACAAAAAAGAAAAATTTCAAGATAGGTGGCATATTGGTATATTTGAATACAATTTTTCCTTCTAAACAACATTTCCAAATAATATTTATCGATAATAGTGAAAATAAAGGTACTTTACTCTTTTCACAGATTCATATATGCTGAGTCGCTTGGTATACGGTACCGAAATTTACATATTTGACTGTTGCTGTATTGGTTTCATACAAGCCGCCAACTTATATAAAGAATGAAATTTTCTGAGAAATGGATAATAAATTTTTTTCCATATGATGCGGATTTTCCTGGACACACTGTCTATTGCGCTAACACAATTATAATATGTACAAATATAATATGTATTACACAAACTTAATATTTCAATAATAAAAATTAATGTTTTTTTTTACTCCAAATGCCGACTGTCCTTATCTGGCAACCTTGGGCCTAATCACGCTTATGCACAATTCTAAAACCCCTATATCTTGTAAACGGTGGGGTGGCCAACAAAACAAGGCAATTAGCAGGCACTTTGAGATCAATGTGTAACACCTATTTCAATCCCTTTGACGGTGAAAAGTTTAGAAGTTTCTTCAGATGTTTTGCAGATTTTTGTAAGCTTTGGTTACATTAATACATATTTTAAATGAATAAATGAAAATAAAATATATACACTTTATTTGATTTATGTTGATGCTAGTAGACCATAATTATGTATAACGAACAACAAAATTCATAATAAGTTAGACAGGACAACAGACTACAGAACAATACAATATAATACAATACATTACAATGGATAGCAACACAATGTAATACATCAATACATCATCATACACAATACACGACATACATTATATTAATCTGCTTATCTCCTGGGTCGGCCATCGTCCAGACTATGCGTATTTTCCACAAAATCGAATGATTATACTCACGTAACGTGTCTATTTCCTCGGTCATGCAAAATTGAAATAATTTAAATACTGAAAACAACAAAGGAAAACATGAAAATTATACTTACTGGCGGAAGGATTGTATTGTATTGCTACGTTTGTTTCAGGTATGATGGATATAGCGCTAATTACAGCAAATGCGAATCAACTGCGTTACCTAATCGAATTCAACAGCAACAGTTCTACGTTCTACGTAAATACCATACTGATTACCGTGTCCCTGATGCTGCAAGTTGCGGTGGGTGTATCACTGATATTCAAGGGCAGATTGGACCTCAAAGGCATGTCAAAGGAGCGTAATGCTAAAATGATTAACAACTACGTCGTCGTCGGAGTCTTCCTCATAACTATAATTAATGTTTTCGTTGCAACGTTTACCGTTACAGGTAACGGTGCAAATTCTGTGAAAAATAATTAGAAGACTGGAATTCTAACTAAAGGTCTCGTAGATGTTCTTAGATGACATAATTTTCGTTTTTAGAAACTGTAATCGCCAGTATACCATGGCAAGGCCCTTTAAATTTCCAATTATAAAATGTGTTACTGTTGATTAATTCTTATTGTAAATAAAACTGTAAATAACAAGTGTGAGACTATAATTTGACTTTATATTGTTTTTTTTTTTTTTAATTTAGATTATTCTTTGGCCATGTGTCATATTTTGTATTGGTTCAAATATCAGTACTGGAAGTTTGACTGTTCGAGGAAGTTCATATAGTGTAACCTGGAAGCTTGACGTTGTTTCAACGTGTTATTAACATCCAGGCAAATAAAGCACACATCCTCATTTTATTGGATAGTTGTTAACGAAGGCGCAATATGGTCACGGCCGGATGAGTAGCAAAAAATCTCGATCTAGACCAGATTGGCAGACTGACTCGAGAGACTTGGCTTCTGAGAAAGCCAATGCTCCCCCTTGTCATGGCCTATTGTAACTTGCGACGCACGTTGTCACGTGACACACTGTAATCGAAACAAGATGTTACTATTTACGTTCGGTGAATTAAGTTGGTACTTTTCTTATACAAGGTATTACAAACTAACAATTATAAAAAAAAACTTTCATAGATAAAACTTTTTACTAAATTATATGGGTTATCAAGTAGACAGTATATCAGTATACCTAGGGTTACACAGACGTCACCAATTTACTGGATATGTCCTCTTTTTTAAGCAGCAAGTTCAGGTTCGGTATCGTTTGGCATGCTCTTTAAATCGTCGTGTATTTTAGACAAAATTATAAAATAGTTTGACACTGGACAAGAAAATAATTGATTTTTTGCCATTAATGTGGAGTCAATGATAGTAAATCCATGCAAAAAAACACTCGCCGAAATCCAGATTTTTATTGAATTTCCAGTATATTTAGAAAATAAACTGCTTCCGGGTTATGCCGTGTGTCAAGATTTGTAAGTGCTGACGTTTCGCGAACCAAGTTGCTCGCTTCTTCAGAGCTAACTGAATACTGAGTATTAAATTTTTCTGAGTATATTATTTTTCTGAGTATTTTATTTTATTTTATTTTATTTTTTTGCAATTTTACTAAATACCTCGACAGTAAATATTAGAGATATGTATTTGTCAGTTTATACCACTTAAGGAATTTTAACGTATGAGATGAATGGATTTAAAGTTGCTGTCTCTTTTGTACTGACAAAAATCTGGTAACTCTAGTATTCCTAGTATATCACACCACCCGTCGGAAGCTCTTTCAGGAAGATTCAGGAAGAATACTAGCTTATGTTAACATAACAAAAGTCTACCTGAAGAATTTAATACAAGTTATAATGATATCTGTAATAAATCACAAAGGTCCTGTCTGGAGTCATTGACAAAGTATTTTAAAAAGACACAACTTTTGTTGGAAAGTATCTTTCTAAGTACTTTTTCCCATTATCTAATAGAAATAAACTCAATTGTAAAATGTTTATAGCCGAGTTAATATAGTAATTTTAATTCTGTTTGGTTATTGGCACCAAAATATGAAACTTATTCATGTATTTTTATATTCAGGAATCCGAAAATCTACAATAAATCCTTTTTTCAGGGTGTCCTACTTTTTTCCCCGCTAAACTTTTGTCAGATAGTAAATGTTACACCGTCCTTATTCCTTAAAAACATACAGCCGCTTGAAATAATAGCAAAACTGTTTTTTAAACGGTTCTTCTTTTGGAACTTTTTAAACTTCTTTTGGAATTGAAAAACTCAATAAGTTGTCATGAAACTTTTTAATCAGAATGACATTTACGTGTAAAGAAACAAATCTCAAAAATGTTGATTATGTATTTGGTTTCTTCCTTCATTTGTCTATTTACTCTACATATATAACAATTATTAAAAAAATAACGATTTTTTTTTGATATTGTGTTCTTACTTACTTTGATTTACGTTGTTATTTAGCATTGTGTTTGATATTTGTCAAAAGTTGAAGAAAGTTCAATTCTCCATTTACACAAGTTTCTGGTTGTTCTAAGTTCTATAGTTTTATAATTTTTTAAATAGGAGTTTTAAAATTTGTTATAATAGATATTATAGTAGTTATAATACTTAGTTACTCGTTTAGTAAAGGCAAAATATTAAAAATTAAAAAAATTACTTGATTAAGTTTTTTTTGCCAATAACCAAATATTAATTAAAATTATTAAATAACTAAATTTAAATGAGCAAGTCCCTTTTAATACAAAATCAATTTGCTTTATATTTTAGGCAACAGACGGTATAGTAGAAAAATCAATATGTTTATTGTTGATTGCTTATATGGTAGGCCTTGGCTACGTTGAAACATACGCCAGGTATGTATTTCCACTATTCACTTTTCGTAACCTTTGCGATTCTTTGTGTACATACTTTTGAAAATCTTGTATCCTTTATGAGTTTTTTTTTTCGGGTTAAATGAGAGCTGTCATCAAAAAACATTCAGGATTTTTCAAAAGTTGTAGTAATATATTTAAGCGTTCATTACTTTATATTTACATATATAAGGGCTAAAATCTTAATTCTCTAAACCTACGGTATAAGAAGCAATTAGTTGCATTTTATACCTATTGATGATAATTTTTATTTTTAAGGAATAAAGAAATTCATGGCCACGTCAGAGAAACTGTTTATAAAGCAAAAATGGGCGCCCAATTCGCTGCTATACGTACAACGGAACAGAGTACTGTGACATCTGAAGTTCTCCTCGAAATCGAAGGGTGTGTTTATTTCCATCAACGTCTTGACTTTTGTAGTATTCACGGACCTTTAATTTTCGTTTCTTATTATTCGGTACATTATTTTTCCACGCAGAAGGGAACGAACAACATTGAGTTTTAGCGTGAACGATGAATATAAACGATGCGATGGCGAACTTGGCGCAGATTACTAGCAGAAAGTTTCCATAAACGTTGCCAAAAGAGATTTACATCTTGAACAGTTCCGTCCATTTACTGAGACGTCGGGGACGGTCGCCCGCTGAAAATATTGTCTCGATATAGAATCTGCGGCCCACTGTTAACTTCTAGTGGATGAGAATCATCTCCGCCCGGTTACGGTCGAACAGACCCAAATCGATTCGTCTTCATTGTCGCCAAGACGGAGTGAGCGCTACGCACAAATGTTCTTCGTTTGGCGTTGCTTCCGTCTGGCTGAGGCCTTGCGGTGTCGTCCCACACAGGAGAAAACGCAGATTTATCGTTTAATATATTTCTCCCTTAATCGGGGCGTAAATTAAATTGTCGACCCGGTAAGGAACCCACAGCGGTAAGTAAGACGACAATGACTCTGGTGTATCTTTGCAGCCTATCAAATAGTTTTGTAAAATAAATGATATAAAGATATTACTGGCTACACCGTTGTCAAGTTAGCCCCCCACTTTTGAATTGTATGTAAATTAGTATGAAAATCGTTTGGGAATCGTTAAGGAGGGTTTGAGAGTACAGTTTTCTCGTTTGGGAGTAAGGACATGGTTTTTGAGAAAATGAATATTGTTTTTTGTGTGTCAAGTTGGCCTCCCAACTTTCACATTTTGTAGTTTTGTTTATTGGAATGGTTTGGAAATCGTTAGAGAGGATTAAGGAGTCTAGTTCCGACGTTCGGGAGTAACTGCAAAGCAATATAAATGTTTAGTACATAACCTCCCTTTTTAGTTTACCGGCGGAAAGTTACGCTAACGGATTTGTTTTGCTATACATTTTACCCATTTCTTCACAGACGGTTAGAATATGGTTAGCGCGGATTAAAAATGCAAGTTTTTATATCAGAGAGTTCATTATTTGATCGCAAATCAATAATTAACTTTGAGTACGGAAGCCGACATGTATTTATCGGCTTTGTTTTACACAAATTGATCGTATTTCTGGAATAAACCGTTAAAGAATTGTTAGGGAGGATTAAAAAGCCCACTTTTGATGTAAGGGAGTATATTAGTTTGACCGCAAATCAAAATTAAAGATTGAGGTTATGTACATACTCAACTATTGCATTTCTTGGCTTTCCCGTCGATAAATGGTGTGTATTTCGTCATGACTCATAAGTCATTAGAAAATCGTTAGGGAGAATTAAAAAGTTCACTTTTGATGTAAGGGAGTAGATAATTTTACCGTAAATCAATATCTAAGGCTGCGGTTCTGTACCTTCTGAATGAACGTATTTAAAACTTCTTTCTGTTTTAAAAAATGGGACGTATTTTATTCATAGTCTTACAATATTTCCGGGTACATGAAGTTTACTTTAATGTTTGGAAATACATATTGAGTTTCATCGTGAATGAACGTAAAAGTTTAGATGGTTAACCTTAATTTGTCTGCGGAATGTTTGGAATATTGGCTTTGTTTTGAGATAAATTGTACGTAGTCTTTTAAAACTGTTAGATTATCGTAATGGAGGTTATCGTAAGGTTATCGTAGTGTACTCCCAAATCCTCCCTAACGATTCCCAACCGATTTGCATAAAAATTTACTTGAAGTTTAAAAGTGGGGGGCTAACTCGTCAACGGTACTGGCTACTAAGATATTGGTTTGAAAGATGACAGTATAATTCTTTCGCAGTCGAATAAAACTGACATTGGTGACAAAAAGCCAATGGTAATCGGAATAGTCATAATGTGTCTATCAATATTTGTGGGCCTGGATATGAAAAGGGACCAGTTGAACAAAATTTAATTTACAGTGTTTTCAGATAGAATAAGTTATGACAAAGGTACTCAAACATTTTAAGCCAATTACCATAAAGAGAAATTGAAAAGAAAAATAATTTTAGTAAATTTTGCACTATGACGCTTTAAACTTTTGCAAAGTTTAAAAGTTAATAACTTTGCGCATATTTGGAAGTTACGCTGACTCCAACAATTTTGGAACAATTTCGATATTAGTATCAAGATTTTTAGTAGAATTTATTATTCCGTTTAGGTTTTATAGGTTTTTTAATCTATAGCACCATTGACCTGGGGCTACAAAATAGTGTAAACTACGTTTCTTCATCTCTCGAGTCGTAAGAAGACTTTAATCATTCTCGTAAGGGGTGTTTGGGGTCCCTCATTCCAAATCTGATTTCTGATTTTTATGTAATTAATTGTCGGTTTCAAAAAAAAATTAAAACATGTGATATATGAAGGTTTCGGATTCCAAATCTGTTGTCTGATGTATAAATTCAAAATGGCGGATCCAAAACTAAACATGTAATTAACTGTCGGATTCGGAAGAAAACAGAAAGATCTGACCTTAGATGTTTATAATTTAAAACGGATCGAATCTGGCAATCTGGCAACCATAATAATATACCGTGCAGTTCCAACTTTTCTTTTCCTATTTCCTGTAACATAATTACGCAGCTGTCACTTTCAACACTTGTATCGGTTAATTGTATAAAATTATTTTAAACGTTTAATGATAAGAAATAAACATAACTAGGTACACAAAACATGGCAATACAATCATAATAAATTTATATAAAAAGTGCATTTTTTAAAAAGCGCTTCATAAACAAAATTACAATTTTAGATTTTTTTAAGCTTTCCATTTTTTTATTCATTTTTCTTTTTCAACCGTTCTCGCCGGAAATCTGTCCACATACAAAATTTCAAGTTAATAGGATAAATTTTCAAAATTTGTATTTTTTATAGATTTTAGAAAAGTTTCCAATTTTTTTAACGCTTTGTTTGTGCCACTGTATGCGGCAATACCTTAATGCGCTAGAGCGTAGCGTGATATCGACAACTGGTCCCTTCTTCGTTCGCTATAGAACCGCACTTTTTGTGCGTTTCCAACCGCAGACGGGTTTCACACAAACACATCTGATAAACAACACAGTAGAGAAACTAATTAGCGAATAAAACAAAAATGTGTCTTCTGATTATCTGCGTAACTAGAAACGGACAACTGGTCCCTTTTCACATCCACGCACACATTTTTTTATCCTACACTATTCGAAAATGTCATTGTTACGTCGCCATGGGTACACAAAATGATCGATCTGGGAGTCTACTCTTGTCATCTTTTTGAAGCGAATACGAGTCTTCTCGAATGGTTAGGTGAGAGGGAGTGGGGATTCAGCGCTTGCCCTCTGTTTGAAACGTATTTATCAGCAAGTTTGTTTGTCGCTAAGAACAATAACGCACGCGCCACGCCCATACATTCCAAACACAGGGCAACCGCCGATATCCCCACTTCGTATCACCTAACCATTCGAGAAGTCTCGTGTTCGCCTCAAAACATGACTATAGAGTAGACTCCCAGTTATATGATCAAACGTTTCATCTGACCTGATCTATTTATCGATCTTCAATTGTAATCGAAGATCAATGACAAATTTGTCCATTGACCCCTAACAGTCTTTAGGAATGGATGAATAATGTAGTGTGGGAGAAAACAATTTCTTGGCTTGGTACACAATATACTATTGTCAGTAGCTTGTGATCTTATATCAGGGGGGGGGGGAACCTTGACACAACGTCGAATAATTTGGCGTCTTTTCGCGTAGCGGCAGTTGAGTTGAAATTTCCCCCGCCCATATGTAACGGCGCCCCTGAATGTACACCTTTTAAGATACCTTACCTGCAAGTCTGCTGTATTTATTAATTCTCAAATTTTGCGAATTTTTCGAAAATGTGAATTTTGAAACTTTGAAATTTGTTCTACCTGTTTAGAATTCGGCCTTATGCTCAAAGTTGTAGTAGGCTGGCTTTATATTTTAAATTTAAGTTATGTACTACATGAAATGCAGCTCATTCGCTTCTACTTCTGCACCAAAATTTATATCTGTACACCCAAAAATAAACGAAATGCAGAAATGCGAAATGTCTTCATACTCGTCTGTTCTTTCTACCTTTTCCTTAAAACCTATTTTAAACGTGACATGGAAAATTAACATAATTGACACGAATTTGCGGGATTTTAATTCGTAATAAAGTTGTGACGGAAGCGGACAAAGTTTTGGAGTAAATCGGGAACAAACAATCAGAAAGTCAGGACGGTCGCTAATCCAGAATTCCGCTCAATCTCTGCCACTAACTTTACTTACCAAGTGTCGAAACTTAACTTCTTAATATTTTCCTCAGTTTTCGGTATGTGTAAGAATGCAAAAAGGGAACTGCAAAATCTACGAGTAAACCCGCCTAGTGTATGACGCACGTTAGGGGGAGGGGGGGGGGCGTTCTCGTTGACGGTCACATATGTATTAGGGTTTTCAGAAAATTAAGTATTAGGGTGGTTCGTATTTTTTTCCATATGTCCCTCTTAATTTGTTCCATTATATGCGTACTTACTTCCTGTGAAATTTTGAATCAATCATAATAGATTCAGCTCAAAAATGTACATTTGTTTCTAGATATTAGTGATTTTACACGTATTTACATCTTACAGCTCATTAATGAACCAGATTCAAATGCCTTTTTCGTGGAATCTAAATATGGAAGAAGATATTCTGAAATTAAGATTTACGCAAAGTTAACTACCAACGCTTTCGACACACATCGCATCGTCTGGGAGGGCCCTAAGATGTAGTCAGTTTTGGTTTCACTAGTTCTCTTCATAGCCCTGAAGACTCAGCCTATACAGACAATGAAAGGAGAGAATTTTCAACAGAATAAATAAGTCACCGCTACATATACCGAAATCCACCGAGCAGCTTAACAGCTCGTCGAAGGCTGTTTACAATGAGTCATTGTTAAACTAATTACGCATCAAGTACACATCCGACAGACACCAAATCACAAATGATGGACATGAAAATTCTAACAAAGAGTCAACTCGCATTTACACTTGGGCAACAGTACGCAACATGTACAGCTTGTTTACATATACCGGCTCGCAGCAATATTTGGGGATGGTTCCATTTGCTTATATTTGGGTCCAAATCAAAGTCTTTAAAGAACAATTTATTGTCATCAGCAAATAAGATAGTCTGCCACTAGGGATGTAAAAAATATAGAAGTAGACCAAAAACGGATCCTTGCGAAATGCCACAAGTTATTGGAAGCCATTCATTCCAATGTAGAAAATAAATTATTTGCAGGTTAAACCTTTGAAATTTCTGACTTTTGCGAACTATTTGGTTGCTTCTTCTGAGCTAACTGAATACTGAAAAAAACAACCAAAGAAACCTTATATGCCTAATGTACACCTCACTGACCGCGTTAGAATCGATTTCCAGATCCTGCTTATGTCAGCGCCGGCCTCACGATTGATGTTGTCGGGGTGATTGCAAATTCAGATGGCTTCTCTAATAAGTCTTGTGGTTTCTGTGGGACGTTCTGTTTTCCTTGTGCTTTCCTTGTTTTTTGCGTTCATTTTATTGTCCCTGAAACCGTACTCATTTATACATCTTCTACTTTCCAACCAGGAGATTATGATGCATTCTGTCGAAAGCCTATATATCTCAAACCAGTACCACATTATATTTTTTTTTCTCAAAAAAAAAAAAAACACAGTTGTCTAGCAAATGCAAAATCGCGTACGTAGTGGACAGACCCCTCCTAAAACCATCATTTTCTTCAGCAAAAAAAGGAACGTAAACAAATTAATGGCCCCTATTTGCGATGAATCATTGTCGATATTACCGTGAATTGTGGCCTTAAGGGTCATAGACAAATTAATATGAATAATTATCACACAATACGGTAAAAATTTAATGAATTCTGGAGCGAGTAGAAAAGACTCTTTAAATGTCAACCATGACTGGAGAAAAAACTATCGAGTAGGGAAACGATAAAAAAAGGAAATGATATAAACCAGTAAACTGCGTAAAAAAATTAAATCAAGAAAGAATATAAAACAAATAAATAAATAACAAATAATATAACATGTATTCTCGCGGAAAATTGATGTATACATCCTGCATTTTTTTGTGGCGCTACAACTCAAAAACTAGCCAATAAATTTTAATCTGCTTATTATTAAACATTAATAACCTAAATTACAAAGAAGTTCTTGTGAAAGTCTGATCAAAATTTGTTGGGTAGTTATTGAGGAACATCGAAACAAAAACTATGATGTAAACATCATATTTTCTACGAGTGTTCTGTATTTATTATGTATAGGATATTTCAGAAGTGCTGCAAATGAGTAATGGATTTCTGCTGTTATTTTCCGCATACGTTACAGTTTATTTCTATAAATTGAAGTGTGTTAGAACGCTGTAGGTAATATGCTTTTTATTAAGGAATGAAAAAGTACCTCTTTAAGTGTTTTCTTAGTATGACATTTATAACTGAACGTAAATATTAAGAGTGAGATTATTTTAACAAGAATGTTTTTGTTGAAATGCGGTTCGCAAAGTTTTATACTCTCTGAATTTTCAAACATATTTTTGGTTGCACTAAAGGTTATTGAATTAGTAATCATAATAGCAATTTTAATGTAATACCGATATTATCCGTCTCGGTAGGCAACGCAATGGAGTGTGATCTATGTTCGGTTGCCTATCTACTGAACAATCTACGTACTACGTCCAAATCTTGGTTCGCACACTTTTAACCGGTGAGTCATTTGCAGCATTCATCAAATTTACATATGACATCACTATTATTATTAACAAAACGTTTATTTAATGTTATCCCTATTGTTGGGAATTTTTAACGAAGGAATTTAATATAGAGTAACAGCATTTCGTAGGATGCGAAAAAATCCTCAAATTAAAAGGACCTTTCACGGCCGATTAATTATTATTCAATCAAAGTCAGATACAGGCCATATTCAAGTCCTAAATTAAAAACATTGCGGGAATTCCCCATTCAGGTTCTGTCGTTGGTCAGGGCCGCTTTTTATTTTCGCCTGACGTTGACAACCGCGCATGGGAAAATTATTTGTCAGGGTGAAATGCGATACGATTTTTCAGCAGTACGTATCAGCAAAAAAGCTATCTGTATTTCAAACTCCAAGCGCGGCACTGGCCGGACGATCAACATAAAGGAGTAAATAATTACAGATGTTGGCGGAGAGTTTTTTTTTGTATCATCTGGTCGAAACAAAATACTGACGTAGGGGTGGGAGAAAATTCTCTCTCGGAACTCGAATAAATTTTATTAGCACTCGACACGTCACGAATTCTTTGCTATTTGTTATTCATTACGCTCCCCTCCGGTTCTGCCCGCCTTTCCGCTATTGTTGTGGCAGCCTGGTAATTAAATTAAATATACCGTTACAGATGTTACTTGTTTTCACCGCATAGTTAACATATCAGAAGGGAGGAAATAGAAAACTAACGGGCACGTTTCGTTGCATGTGCTCAACTACTCCGTGTATTTTCATTACAACCTACACAATTACAAATTTTAAAGAGGCTAATTAAGGTGCAGTACAGCGTACCTCTGAATCAATGATTTCAAGTACGGAACGCAATATGAACGGAATTTCTGGTTGACATTACGTAATTATTGAATTCTTCAATCGTATTGTGTTTCCTTATGGTACTTTTGTACTTTTCCGTTCTAATCAGTTTTCTGTTTAACTTAATTCTTCCTCTTGCCACTTTAAAACACCAAATTAACACTAGCGACGTTGTCGGTTTAATTATAGTTGATTAATTTTTGTGGCCTGACAGTGATTGCCACTTCCACTGACAGGTATTTCAATTTCCACTTCCACGTCTTTTACGTTTTACGAAGAATGTATTTGGTATGGTATGGTATGGTATCGTTGGGGGTATGGCAGTTTGTACATATTGTACAGTTCGCATACCTTTTGAGCTCGAAGAAATGACTCTCTTACGTATTGATATGCGATATTGAGTCATTTTGCGATGGATCATTCATATTCACATATTAAGTGTACCGTTGTCTATGGTGCCCCGACGCAGAATCTAGAGAAAGTCTCGCTGTTATCCATTTTCTGTGGTTGAAGATACTGTTAGACCTTGAAGGTACAGAAACTTATGGTAACCTGTGCTTGGCTCATGACAGTTGATGCTTTCGAGTGAGCTCACTTTGCTGTGTCTTTCCAGTTTTGCCTATTCCCCTAATTTGATCTTTCGCAATACCGCAACAGGGTGCCTGGCTGTCTGAGCATAGATGTGTGTCTTTCCTATGTCCCTCAGGGTACATTCCTGGGCGCCTATGTCGATAGCGTGAGCTTCAAGCAGGAAGTTCCCTGAAGTATGGCCCACGGCTATGGATAAAAAGATATATACTAAACAGGTACCAACTTCGGCCTCTGACCCATCTGTAAACTATCGCGATGAGGAGTGTCTGATATGCCTGAGTAATAGTATTTTGCGGTGATGAGTGCCCACTTCTATTACCTCATCAAAGTCGTCTGCAGGTAACATCGTGTCTTATGACATTGTTACCGCATCTGCACATCTGTTGTTTGCAATGGATATGTAACCATAAACTTGACGTGGTAGTGTAATTTTCCTACTGGATTATTTTTATGTCGTCAATACATACAAGTGTGTGTGTGTGTCTGAGGTTTAGCATTGCCTCCATTTTAGCAATGGGACATCGTCTCTTTGCCCCTGAAATGCCCAAGCAAAAGAGCTTGATTGGTCTGATCACCGTGGGTAGAGTCAGTAAATCATCCTCGGGGCGATGCTCCTACTTCTACAGAATGGTTTGTTGCATGACTATGTCTCTCTGGTGGCTTTAGTAGTCTTGTCAATCTAAGCTTTCCAAGTTTAAAGTTTATGATAGGTTAATAATATGGTAACGTTGAGCGTTTACAGGCATAACATAATCCATTAGTAAGGTCAGCTTAGAATTCTTGTACATGTGCCATGGCCAGGGCATGTGTATTAAGAAACAGAAATAATAACAAACACAGAGACTATGCCACAGAACGACATTCGAATATCTCACCTTCGAGACCCACTATAAATGATGGAACCTTTTGTATTGGTAATCAGTTATCATGAGTTATTAAGAACCATACCATTGTAACGTACAGCAAATAAATCGATTGTTTAACAGTTGTGAAGCGTATATTATTAAAATCCGACAAATGGTTCGAGAAATAATGATTATTTTACACAAACCTAAAGGCATTTTTCCGCAGAGCGCCATTCAGTGTTAGAACAATTGGACTGCACCTTTCAAACTACGTATCTTGAAGGTATAGTAGGACAATTGTTCACCATTGGTATGATAATGGTAATGGAAAATATTAATCAGACTCGTTTTCATTTCGCACAGCGGCAGGTCCTTCTGGAACTGAGCTGAGGCAGAGAATTTGAATTTTTAATCGAATTAATCTATTAACTTGACGAGGAGAAATTCAGCTTGTCTTAATGTTGGCCACGGTGGCTCTTAGGGATAATTTCGTCGAGACAATTACTGCAGGTGAAATTCATAACGACCAAGCCGACCCCAAAGAAGAACAGAGCTTGAGATGAAGAGCTCTCTGTTTCTAATTGCCTTTCACTTTCAATTGTCTTTTGCATACGTAGGCTCAAATGCTTCGCTAAATAATTTAAACTACATGAGTACATGTAGTGTTCTCGAATAATAATTAAACCGCTGCAAATTTAAACTTTATTTTTTGTAAGACAGACTACATTTTAGCCGTCGATCGCAAGGGTAAGCGTGCGAGCTCCACCCGTATTTCGGGTTCTAAACACTGTTGCAGCGCGCTCTACCCTATATAACTATATATACTACAGTACATTTTACTTATTGCTTTATGTTTAATTAGACGACTCTATTTATGTTCATTAAGTACTACGCAATTTGTATCTCACTTATTTTCATTTTATTTTCAATTTTAGCACTCGAAGCTGGAAAACTCTGTAGTGTAAAATATGGAAACATATAATTTTATCTACGACCCACATATAATAATTACATTGTATACGTATCTATGACTATATAATAATAATAATAATAATAATAATAATAATCCACGCCTTAACATCCCCCAACAGCTTTCGCCACTACGGGGGCATCGGCAGGCCCGAATTATCATTATTATGGCCCGCGTCTGTGGCACGTCTTAAGTTGTTTGGCTTTCAGCATTCGCCGTGGAGTAAAGGAAAACCACAGAAAAACCTTTACTCTGAAAGCAGGGCGTGGGGTTCGAACCCACGACCTCCAGACTTATAGCCAAGCGCGCTACCACACGGCCACAGTCTGGCACCACTCGGCCACAGTCTGGCCGAGTGGCCCTATCATGATACCACGCCAATGATTATATCACACTAGCGTTGTATAATAATTATAGTTAGTTGAAATAGTGACTTCATTATTTGAACGAACTGTTTTACCCTAAAACATACGCATAATAAATTAATACATTAAATTATCGAATATCACTGGGTGTTGTCTCTGGGGCTAATAAACTCTTGCTAAGCCGCTGGATAATGCCGCTCTCGATTCACAGCCGTCAGACTGACTTCACTGACTTGTGTGCTCATTAGCTTGTGGCACTCTTGTCTACCCATTCACTCCGGTTATTATAGGTAAAACCACGAGAGCTGGACGTGAGTCATCGATTTCAGATGTTATTTTGCTGATACGTTGCAGAGCATTCCTATGCGTTAGATAGAAACGCCGTTTTTTCTATGCGTCTGTTCTTACGATTTTAAGCGATGACTCTCGTCCAGCTCTCGTGGCTTTACCTATACACCCTCACCAATGCCGTCATTTAGTAGTGCTCAACTGTTCTTAGAAAAGAGAAGCACATGGCCACTGTGCTAATTTAACTGCATATATAATCTACAGAGGACCAAATTCTCTAATTGTGCGTATAAATGTATACCGGAAGAATTATTTTATACTGTCATTATTTTATTTTTAGTCAGTCGGGGCACATGGACAATAGACAGCGGAAGAGTGGAACTAAATACCTAATGAGCTAAGTTCCAAACTTGTTTTATTGCAATAAAGTGATCTAGGCACTACTGGCTTTAACATAAGTAACTAGCGACGCGATTATATGGCGGAAAGTGCTTAAAAAATCGACCGTTAAAACGCTGCAGCTGTATATATAGTACCTATGCCAACAGGCGCGCTATATGTTATCTGACTGTGTTACACTGTATTTTTTGCCAAATTTTATACAAATTAAATACAATTACCAATTCCCATTCAGTTTGAAGATACATGACGGACGCATGTTGATCAGAAGAAGACGTAAAGAATGTAACAACGCTCAATCTTTCCCTAAAACTTGTGGGACCCCAAGGAGTGCTTGTGTGATGCTTGGGCCTATTAAAAAACTATATACCTTTCGGATCTACTTCAAATTGTATTTTAATCATTACATTTTTAAAAGAATTTGATGTTTGGAAGAAACTATGTGAACTAGAACATATTCCAGAAAGAAGCGAGACATTACAGATTATTAAAAAGCTTTATAGGACAGCTAAAACAAAATTAGGAAAATTTGGATGAATATGAATCAGAAGGAAAGCACATTTTGGAGTCCATATTTGAGCGAATTTGGTCTGTCATCTACCGACATTTAAGAAACGAAAAGGTAAAATTTCCGCTTTTCCCGGAAGAGTTGAGAAGAGGTAAAGTGTAGCTGGCAGGATAAGCTAAATCGATAAAAATTCTGTTACCTTTTGTGTTTAGATGATGTATAGAGATAAAATATAACAAATATAAGTCAATATGAAACAAAATAATAAGTAAAAATACAAATGCAGAACTATCGCAGATCTAACAACGCTAACAACGTTTATTCATAACCTAGTAATCGCGATTTTCCTTGCGCTAGAACAACTTCAAATCATTAAGTGGTATTATGGTGGCAATTCGGCGCAATAGTGCGTGGATTTGATTGCAGTCAGTTTTGAAGGCAGACCGATCCCGCGCAGAGAAAACACCTTCAATTGCGTGCATCAATTTGAAAAAATCTTTGTCTAAAGAACTGCAGTACCAGCTCGGATTCTGTCTTTCAGCGCAAGGTAAAATCTTGAACCCTATATATAATGTCTATTTCATTGTTTATTCGTAGTAGAATGTTATTTAATTTATATTTTTTGTGTAATATCTTTTTTATCTTTTATTTTTTTGGGAATAACTTTTTATTTTTGCTTATTATTTTCTGACAAACAGAAGATAATTTAAAAATTGTATGCACCATGTACATGCATTTTTTTAAGAAGCACCACAGCGCACCGTCCGCCCTGCGAACAACAAAACTACTACCTCTAAACGAAGCGCGTGGCAGTTGGCAAATATGCCGGGTGCGGAGAGCGATGTTACCGTTCTAACGTAAATGCTATCTATGCCTACCGTTCGTGCTGTATATAATCTGAACACAAGGAAAACCAAAAGTTTCAACGTTTGGACTTTTCGTGCAAAAATAACTATTTCCCAATTAAAAGTAAAAAAATGTCTATCAACATGATGTGTTATTTTACTTTGTGAGTGGGGCCCCAAAGCTAATTTTCCTATGGGCCCCGACTATCCTCAATCCGCCACTGCACACACTAATCTGATATTTTAGCTCCTGACATACTATTAACACTTAATCAATTTTACAAGGTGTAAGTATATAATGTATTTACATGTTTAGTTCATTCGATCTAATTTAATCAGAAATAATTTATTGTCAAATTTAATAATAAAAAAACAAATTGGCAAAGTTTCGTATTTTTGTGTTGATCAATTATCTCAAAAGAAATTTAAGCTAATCATTTTGAAGATATCCGCAAAAAAAACTGAAATGTTAAGATAGGTATCGTTTTTAATTTTTTAATCAAAACCAGGAGCTAGACATTTGAAACAAAAACATTCTGTAGCTACTTTTTAACAAGGAATGCAATGTTATTTTTTAATGAGAAATAACATCAAAGATGGCGGCGTAACCATGGCCAACTTTTTTTTTATGGGCGCCATGTTCAATTTTGGCATTTCTCGATAGTTGTAATTTTTCTCATTTCCGCAATGTATAACATGTTGGCATTAGTTTTTAAAACAATGGTGTATTAATAAAAGAAAAACTTTCTTCTTTTTCTCGTTGTTTGTCGTCCTTACTGGAGCTTGGTCACAGACCGCCGGACTGACCAAGGGTGCTTTGGATTAACATCATTTAGATTGTAAAAGAAACAAGTTTATACAACAAAAGGCTTATTTTTATTGTGAGGCGGTTCTCCATCTTGCTGTCACCACATTATTCACATTATCCACATTATTCTCCTTTGGTCCAACGCAACATCGTCAAAATAGCCTGCCACTTCGGCGCACAGAAGATTTAAAATCGTTCTCCATTCAAGTTTTCCTGGAACATGAATGGCCCAATTAAAGGGTTCAACAGCAGCATTATAAGAATTGCGCGGTTTACTAAACGATCCATGCTCCGCCAAATTTCTGGCCAATGTCAGGAATATTGTTCGATGGGGCATTTCTATGAGAACAATAATAACCCCTTATAATATATAACGGTTTTCAATATAGGTAAACGGCATTTTACATCCACAATCAACCGCAATTAAGGTTTATTTGGATAAAGGGCAAACCCAACGCTGCGCGCGCCGCTTGATCCAAGTGCATTTCGTTGACGTTGCTTGGCAACGAGTCCGGCGGTCTGTAACCAAGCTTGGGTACCAAGCTTTATTATTACACCATTGTTTTAAAAACTAATGCCACCATGTTATCCATTGCGGAAATGAGAGAAAAACACGTCTATCGAAAAATGCCTAAATTCAACATAAGAACAACAAAAGTTGGCCATGGTTACGCCGCCATCTTTGCTGTTACTTCAAATAAAAAAATAACACTGCATTCCTTGTTAAAAAGTAGCTCTAGAATATTTTGTTTGAAATGACTAGCTTTTCTTGGTTTTCAAATTACCAGCATAGAAAGCAACGTGCCTCCTCCATTTACGCGATATTGTATATCATTAAATAAACGAGACCCCATGTATACTCACGGAAAACGAACACCAACCTGTATAAAGTAACACACATTCTGTTATACAAAGTATCATCTTACTATATTCTGTAAATATAAATGTTATGGCACTTGTAGCAGCTGCTACAAATTATTGAATTTTTTTTATTGTTTGTGCATTAGAAGAGCTAGATAAAAACAACACTATATTATATATTCTCTAATGCTTGCTAAGTATCCAAACAAAAATCATTTAGGGTTACATTTTTAACTCTCAATCTCTATCAATATATTCTGTTCATTTCTGCACAATAATCTTTACAAACTTAAGGAAAAACACTAACCACCATTGGGTAAACTTTGACATAAGGGCGTGCTTTTCAAAGGTTTTATTCTAATACATTTCCGTTGTAATTATTCCGAAATACCACTGGTGATCTAAAATTCCTGAAGTACTATGTCGTAAAATATGAAAGTGCCTTCATAATATATCTGCAGTGTTGTTGGTCTATAATAGGCATAAATTCTCGTATATTGGTATCGATTTATAGTAATACGCCACTAACATAGCCAATATTAGGTATGTCACATAATATCACATCATAACTAGCTGAATCGTTCGTTATTCAAGAGCGTACTGATGTAAAGCATTACTTGCTTGAGGCATTCGATTCCAACAGAAATTCAGTACCTAATATATTTCTCCAGCACCATTAATTGGTTTGCTATGCCGTGCTGTGCATGAAGTGCGGCGGAGATAATGACTTCCAGGCACGAGATATTTCATGCTTCGAACGCGCAGAGAAAAAATGTCAACACAATCAATACCTTTCGAAACGACCTACCGCAGAGATTATATACTCACCGCATAAAGCACGCATCGTAATATTCTTTCAACGATGTGTGCCTAAAATGTACCAAATGTGTAATATCACCAAGTAAATGATGGAACATATTTTTCAATGGATATGGAAAATATAAACTCTCCAGAATAACACAGATAAGATTAATTTTGCTAAACTTTGATGATAAAGTATTTTTTTATATTTCTAGATTTATATACATTATAAAGACACTTTAGAGCAACATTAGACCAATGAAGCTAGGGAAAATATTTAAAAAAATGCGTAGTTTTACCATAAAGCAGAAAAACTATAGTAAATGTTTGTAATGAGATGCTGCATCTCACCATTGGACGGCAGTATAATAGATAAATTCAAGATGGTACAAACTTTTTTAAGAACTTTGCTTTTCATTAATCAGGAGATAATCAGTATTATTAGGAAATTTCTAGAAATTTTAATTCTGTAAAAAAATGTGTAAGCACAGTTTAATTTATTTTATGATTTAACCGATTTTGACAAAATTACAGAAATAGCGGCTTAGTTGCAAAATCATTGAAAAATGCTAAGAGTAACCATCCAGTTCCTTTGGATCCTTTTGAACTAAAAGTATTTTAGCTTTAAGTTTAGTCATGAAACTTCTAAATATAAAGTTTCGTTCGATACCTTTAGTAGTTTCTCCGGAATCCAATTCGCCATAAAATACGGGTACACACACATGGACACTTTTTGTACCTTGGTAAAAAATTTTCAGGGGACCCAAAAAGACACATTTTCCGCTAAAATCTCAAAAAACTAACATAGCCCTACATCGCTGTCCCCATATCTATGGAAACTTTTGACACGTCACATGTACTGCCCAACCAGAGGTGTATAGAAAATTAAGCTGGTATTGAATTTTTCTAAAGTTTGCCGCTTTTTTTGGTATAATTTGACTGGTCTACTGGGCTGCACCAGCCTCTTTATTCATTATGTATTAAATTATTATATTTTTGTCCATTAAGCAGGGCACCTTTAAGCCGACAACTCAGTGGGTGGAAAAAATCGGAATTAATAGTCGTGTTGGCTGTAGAATTACTCCAAGATGACTCTTTTAACATGTTCGGTTGCACCGTCGGTATTACAATAATTCTAAAGTAATTATCTAAAAATGAAAAAGTTTAACGACATGCTTTGTCAAAGTAATATTATAGGTTAATAATATGGTTAATTGTTTATGGCAATTATATCTAACAAATATCATAGTCCTCAATAGCTGAGATGGGAGAACATTATGCTAGAAACCAGTGGCGTAACTAAGAGCGAATGGGCCCGTGTGCGAACAGAGGCTATGGGCCCCCGACCCACATGGAACCTATGCTAAATTTGGCCAACAAGAGTTTTTAGATTTTTTTTTTATATAGCTACCTTAAAGTCCTGAAAAACACAATTTGAAATTAAAACACACTGAGAGGCATTTTTCTTATATTGAATTTTGTTTTATTTTGCGGTTTGTTTTTCCAACACATACTTTGAAACCCTTAAACCCTGATTTGACAGCGCACTAACAACACTTTTTATACTTTTTACACATTTGAGCGAAACGATGCAATATATATTAAAAAGAAAATGGAATCGTACGAAACGGTAAGTATGTCATATAAGTATTCAAACAGACATTTTGTCATCATTAAACGCGGTTTCAAAATTATTAGAATCGAAAAACTACCGCTCATTTTTTTATAGACAGCGTATGACAATGTGGTTGAGAAACTATTTTCAATACGCGTTAACGGCAGCAGCAAATTTAGCTAAATTGTGCAATATAGAGATTAAATTTAAAAATAAAGGAGTACGGAAAGTAAACCGTCAGTTTGATGAACTGTGTAACGACCAAAGGTTAAATAGTGGTGACGATAACTTCCGAATTAATATATTTAATTCAACATTAGATATTATAATTACACAATTAAAAGATAGATTACTTATTCAAATCAATTTTTCCGGAAACTTTACGCGTGGTACCAGACGACTATTTCTATCGGTTAGGCCAGCTGTTAATAGTTCCATTCACAGTTACTAACATTAAGGAATGCGCTCAAAAACGAAATAAAAACATAAATACTGTATATAACAGCCCAATTGTTATTAATTCAATATTCTGTTTTGTGTACTACGTTTTCAGAAATATGCACAGCTATTATGTTATTTTTAAATATTCCCGTGTCCACCGCCAGTGCTGAAAGGACATTCTTAAAACTGAAAACAGTTAAAAACTGTTTCATTAAAAACTCCAAACAGACTTTGTCCAGCTTAGGTTTGTTAGAAATAGAAAACGAAAGAGCTCATAACCTGAGTGTGGAAAAGTTGAGTAAAGCATTTGCGTCCTTAAAAGCAAGAAGAATCGTAATTTGAATCAACTAATAACAAATAATGTATCTTTTATTTCCCATTATAATACCTCATGTTTTATACAGGGTTGGGTAACACTGTTTTAGTAGAAAACTGTTTTCTACATTACGCGTAGAAAACGACGTCAAAAACTACAAAAAAATATAGTAGTGCGTGTGCGTGTGCGTGTGCGTGTGCGTGTGCGTGTGCGTGTACGTGTGCGTGCGCGTGCGCGTGCGCGTGGGCGTGGGCGTGTGTGTGTGTGTGTGCGTGTGCGTGTGCGTGTGCGTGTGCGTGTGCGTGTGCGTGTGCGTGTGCGTGTGCGTGTGCGTGTGCGTGTGCGTGTGCGTGTGCGTGTGCGTGTGCGTGTGCGTGTGCGTGTGCGTGTGCGTGTGCGTGTGCGTGTGCGTGTGCGTGGGCGTGTGGGTGTGTGTGTGTGTGTGTGTGTGTGTGTGTGTGTGTGTTCATATTTAAAAGTTTCATGACCTAACTTAGAGCTGAAAAGCTTTTGGTTCAAAAGGGTCTAAAGCAACTGGTAGTTTATTCTAAGCCTTTTTCAAGGATTTTACAAATGAGCCGCCATTTCTGTAATTTCGTCAAAATAGTTAAATAATAAATTAAAGTAGAGGAAATTTGGATAATTTATGCCTATGACATGTTTTGGTGAAATCAATAGTTTAGCTTCAAGAGCAAATTCGATTTGATCGAGATCGGTCGCATCTGCATTGATATGAAACTACGTACTAACCTGGATTTGACAAATATTTTTTTGTGCTGTCACCACAGAAATGTCTATGGCTGTCACACTCGAAAACAGATGATTTCATCATAGGTTGGAGAACCGCTATGGAACGTTGCCGCTCTAGTGCGGCAAAGTACAAACTACAAAATCCAAACAAAATAAAATAAGATCACCAATTTGATTGTTTGTTGATAAGAAATATCAACCCGCTTTTATATCTAATTGTAACGATAAATTGAGAAAATTGTAAATAAAGTACAACGATGAGTATAGTTACTTATATTTTAGTATGTTAGTACGGATTTGAAATCTACAGTGTCATGAACGAATATAGATCTGTCAGAATTTGAATTAACTTTTTAAACTTGACGTTTCGTAGAAGTGGTATCAACCTAACATTTTCTATACAGAAATATGATCATTTTTGATTTTTTTAATACTCGCTCGTCGCGCTATTCCGTACTTTCGGCACTTGTGAGATAAATAACTATTATTCTGATGACAATAGGTAGTGTCAAATGTGGATGCTTTGACAATACCTACTATTGATACTATTGACTATCAAAATAGCTGTCAAATCCTGGCTAACTAGTTTAATTTTAATGCACACACGATTTATCTCAATCAAATAGATTCTCATGGAGCTAACCTATTAACTTTCTATTTTTTATGATAAAGTCTTGTGCCTGGCCACATCAGATTTTTTTAGCCCAAAACCATATCCAGCGCCCAGAGGGGCCCTCTCTTATTTTTTTTTAGGACAATTATATGAAATACAAACATATAATAATAATAATAATAATAATAATAATAGCGAATTTATTGATCTGAGATACAAAATAAATAACACAATAATTTATTGTTGTACATATAAATTAAACATAAGAACAAAATAATCTCTTAAATGCATCCAGATCACCTCACGGCGAGGTCCAGGTAGGGAAATAAAATTCCCTCCTGCTCATATCGTCGGCTTGAAGGTAAAAGTCACTAAGTAATATTTTGTTACATTTTATGGCGATTAATGAGTGTTCTAAGTTGTCTAAAATCCATAAAATCTCTAGAAAACAGCATCATATTTATCGGTATTCCTTCAGGTTTTGGTAATTATTAGATTTTAGTTAGTGACTTTTACCTTTAAGCCGACGACCTTATTTTTTCACGAGACCTCCCAAACACCCGACTGGCTCTAATGGGCCCCGCTGGGTCGTGGGGCCGTGTGCGCCGCACACCTCGCACACCTGCTATTTACGCCACTGCTAGAAACGCAAAGGTCCCTGGTTCAAATCCAGGTTGTGGCTGTAAATTTTTGATTTATTTACCGTATGTCACCGTATTATTAACCTATTAAATTAATTAAACATCGCAGGAGTTTATTTTACACCTAATTGGCAATTTGGTTATAAAATTCACATCAAGTACTAATTTAATATATTTTCTTTAATATAACTTACCTATGTACCTCCATTTCTCTCTAATTTATTTATTAAACAAGTTGAGTGAAGAACGAACCGAAGTGCAGCTAAAATAATGGGAATAGTAAACCAAACAGAATAACAATTGCAGTGGCAGGTGAATTGTGGTGGTCTAACAAATAATCATTAAACTAAAGTAATTTGAATTGCAAAAGGAAATAAAATAATTCTAGTAATTTTAATGAGTTGCGACAACACAACATAACATTCTAATGGAAAATCGACATAGTTTTATCATATTGTGACGATCTTAACAGCCGCGAAGGCGCCAGAAGTTCGAGGTTATTCTCGAGGCGGCCCACTCCAGAGAGATCTATCCGGACGGCGAGCGCGAGTAACGACTGTTCTGTGCCAGAGTGGAAGATTCGCGAAGGGTCCCGCACGGATCGATACGGGTATATAAGCGAGCCGTCGCTCGCTACCGGCCAATATAGTTCTGAGTGCAGTCGGAGTACTTGGCGCGATTATCGATCGACATAAATAGTTAGAAATAAATACTGTGAAGATAAATGTTTATAGTAGCCTTAAGTGACAGTTAGTTTTTAGTGTTCGTGTTTAGTGTTCGTGTTTAATAATTAGGTAATAAGACTGTAATAGTGTTAAATAAATTAGTTGACTATTTTAATATACCGAGTGTTTTAATTCACACCTTAACGAACGAAAAACGCTACATTGGTGTCAGGTGTCGGGTGTGAATTGGACGTTAGTCAACTGGACATTAGTGAATATAAAATAGAAGTGAAATAAATCGGACTAATTAGCGTGCGTGAAAATGGCGAAACTAGCGGACTTAAAGGTTAGTGAGCTGAAGAAGGAGCTGGAGGAAAGGGACTGCGATACGACGGGGAAGAAAGCGGACTTGCAGGAGCGGCTTCGTAAAGCATTAATTGAAGAAGGCAATGACCCGGACAACTTTGTTTTTGCTAGTGCAAGTGATATCAGCCAAATGCTGCAATGTTTGGAGGCTAAGTTGGAGACTAAATTGCTAGAAAATTCCGCCGACCTAGCTAAAGTGCTAGAAAATTCCGCCGACCTGGAGACTAAATTGCTAGAAAACTCCGCCGACCTGGAGGCTAAATTGCTAGAAAATTCCGCCAACCTAGAGGCTAAATTGCTAGAAAATTCCGCCGACCTAGAGGCTAAAGTTTGCGAGCTTGGGGAAAAGCTAGGAGAGAATTCTGCCAAGTTGGAACAAAAGATGGCAAACTTAAAAACGGAATTACACGAAGAAATTTTAACAAAATCTTCTACACTGGAAGAGCGAATTCTTTTGATTTTGGAAGGCAAGATCCAGGAAGTTCAGAACAAAATCACAACGTTGGACGTCAACACCTTCCAGGAGTTGCCCTATCAACCTTCAGTAACGGAAAACAAGAGCAAAGTTAGTGGCAATCAGGATTCCGTTGGGCTGATGCGCCTCAAACCACCGCAATTTGATGGTTCAACGTCGTGGAATGTTTATCAGCGTCAGTTTGAAGCGGCTGCAAAAGCGAACGGTTGGTCATCAAGGGAGAAGGCGACCGCCCTTACGTTGGCTTTGAGAGGAGATGCTGCTGCTATCTTGCAAAGAATGTCCCCGGAAGAGCAAGAAGTCTACGACCACCTGGTGAGACACTTGGAGACGCGTTATGGCCAGTCACACCTGGAACATGTCTACCACACTCAGTTGAAAAATCGGTGCCAGAAGTCAGGGGACCCCTTACAGGAATTTGAGGCAGATATTGCACGTTTGGTTCGACTGGCATATCCAGATGCCCAGGAAAAGATCATGGAACGTTTGGCGGTTCAAGCATTCCTGGACGGACTCCGTGATGGTGAAATGAAGCAAGCCTTACTACTAGCACATCCACCTAAGCTAGTTGATGCACTAACACGGGCCCTTGAATTCGAAGCTGCCAAGAACACGAACAAAGGTCAAGCCCGTGTCCGACAAGTGATTCCAGGAGAGGACGACTTCGAAGAGTCAGTCAAACGGATCGTCAGGGAGATCAATAGAGAACGTAGCCGCCAGGACCGGAAGTTGGAGTGCTGGAAATGTGGCAAGGCAGGCCACATAAGAAGACGCTGTCCAGAAGGCGTCAGTCCCACTTCCGCTAATCCGGAAAACTAAAAAAGGTCGATGCGAGGGGGCAAACGTCGACCTGTATTCAGCAAGCCCCAGCAAATACCGCCCAGGTCTCCTCACTGCAACACCATGCCAACAGTGTTTTCGTCGACGCGTGTGTGGATGGAACCCTCCGCACTGTGCTGCTGGATACAGGTGCAACGAAGACAATCATAAGGCCCGACATAATAAAACCTGCAGCTAAGGTTCGGCAATCAAAATGGCGTCTACGAACAGCAACGGGAGATCAAGCAAAAGTGCATGGTGAAACAAACGTCATGTTTACCATCGGGAAAGCCACGTTTGACCATCCTGTGCTAGTGGCTGAGATTGAGGATGAGGTGATCATCGGGACAGACATAATGGACACCAAGGGCTTCGAGTTAAGCTTTAGGCGGGGAGTTCTGCGGGTAGATGACGAGGAAGTTGTTTTACATCGAGAAAAGAATTTAAGTGTTCAGGTCCTACTCCCGGAGGAGACACTGATACCAGAACGGAGCGAAATTATTTTGGACGGCTGCATTGATGGCAAGACCACAGATGGTGAGATAGTCATGTTCGAACCCGTAATGCATGACGAGGCTGTTGGTCGAGGAATAGCGGTCGGAAAGGCCCTTGTGCGGGCTGGCAGGAGTATTCCTGTGAGGATAATGAACGTCAATCACTATCCTGTGTTATTAAAGGAGGGCACGGAGTTAGGACACTGCTCTGGAGTTTCTGCGATACTGCGACATATTACGGCCGTGGAATCCAGCCGGGAAGCCATTCCAAAGGAATTAGAAGTGCTGGTATCGTCGTCAGGCACCGGTCTAAGGCCAGACCAAAGAAGGAGGCTGAGACATTTGGTCCATAAGTATCGAGATATTTTTGATACTGGGAAGAAAGGGAGGACAAATATAATCCAGCATAAAATCAATACGGAAAATGCTCGTCCCATTCGGCAGACAGCTAGAAGGCTACCGCTGGCTAAGAGAGAGGAGGCTGACAAGATTATTGAGAGTATGGTCGAGGAAGGAATCATAGAACCATCCAGCAGTCCATGGTCTTCACCGGTAGTACTGGTAAAGAAGAAAGACGGCTCGACCAGATTCTGCGTTGACTACCGGCTGGTTAATAATGTGACCAAAAAGGACAGCTATCCTCTTCCTCGCATCGATGACACTTTGGACACCCTGGCCGGATCGAAGATCTTTTCCACGCTGGATTTGAAGAGCGGGTACTGGCAAGTCGAATTGGCCCCCGAAGATCGGGAAAAGACAGCTTTCACGGTAGGTGCTGGATTATGGCAATTTAACGTGATGCCATTTGGACTGTGCAATGCTCCTGCTACTTTCGAACGACTGATGGAAACGATTTTAAGAGGACTGTCCTGGAAGACATGTCTGGTCTATCTTGACGACATTATTGTTGTAGGAAAATCGTTTGAAGACCACATGCGAAACCTAGAAGAAGTGTTCCTGAGGCTACGAGGTTCAGCACTGAAGTTGAGCCCAAAGAAATGTCATCTATTTCAAAGAGCTGTGCAGTACCTGGGTCACGTTGTTTCCAGTCAAGGAGTGGCGGTTGACAAGGCAAAGATCCAGACTGTCAAAGATTGGCCAGTTCCCAATGACAAATATGAGCTGCGCAGCTTCTTGGGATTATGCACATACTACCGACGCTATGTGAATGGATTTGCCAACATCGCAAAACCATTAACCAGGCTCACCGAAGGAGAACGAAAATTCCAATGGTCCCAGGAATGTCAAGAAGCTTTCAATCACCTAAAAGGAGCTCTGATAAGCGCACCTATCTTGAGCTATCCCCTACCTGAAGGAAAATTTGTACTGGACACCGACGCTAGCAATGTGGGCATAGGAGCCGTGCTGTCCCAAATTCAGGATGGGCAAGAAGAAAAAGTCATAGGCTATTTTAGTAAAACGTTGTCCAAGCCAGAGCGTAACTACTGCGTCACCCGCCGAGAGTTGCTAGCTGTTGTGAAAGCGATGGAGCACTTTTACAAGTACCTCTACGGAAGGAAGTTCCTGCTACGAACAGACCATGCAGCTTTAAAATGGCTCCTTCAGTTTAAAAATCCAGAGGGACAAGTGGCAAGATGGATAGAGAGGCTACAGGAGTTTGACTTCGACACCGAGCACCGAGCAGGGAGAATCCATGGAAATGCAGATGCCCTATCAAGAAGACCCTGTCCACAGGACTGCAAGCATTGCCAGCGGGCAGAGAAAACAGATGCTGATTTGTTACGAACTACCATAGTCGACGATACTTGGCAAAATAGAGATCTTATAAAAGACCAAGAGGAAGATCCCGATATCCAGATAGTCCTAAACTGGATGAAAGAAGAGAGGAAGCCAACCTGGGGAGAAGTTGCCAAGTATGCTCCTAACATCAAGTCGTATTGGGCACAATGGGACTCCCTAATTCTGGAAGATGGACTCCTGCGGCGGAAAATAATTGACCACGACGGCAAAGAGGAAAGAAGGCAAATTGTTGTGCCCAAATGTCGGATTGCGGAACTGCTAAAAGAACTCCATGCCGGTGTGTCAGGAGGACATCTCGGAGTGACAAAGACGCTGGGAAAGGTGAGGGAAAGATTTTACTGGGTCAATAGCAAGGAAGACGTAAGGGACTGGTGCAGAAAATGCGTTGTATGTGCGGCAAGTAATGGGCCGCAGAGAAAGCAGAAGGCTTTGATGCGCCAGTACAACGTGGGAAGTCCCTTTGAAAGGATTGCTATCGACGTAGCCGGCCCGTTTCCCGAATCCGAAGCAGGAAATAAGTACATCGTGGTCGTGATGGACTACTTCAGCAAATGGGTTTTGCTGAAACAATTGCCGACGCCTTGGTGAAAGAATGGATTTGCCGATTTGGCGTACCTTTGGAGCTACATTCGGACCAAGGGCGAAATTTTGAATCCAGTTTGTTCCAGAACATCTGTAAGACGCTCGGAATCAAGAAAACAAGAACTACTGCGTTACACCCGCAGTCAGATGGAATGGTGGAGCGCATGAATAGAACCATTAATCGGTATTTGGCCAAAGTGGTCTCCGACCACCAAAGAGACTGGGATAGCTTTCTTCATTTGTTCCTCCTGGCTTATCGATCGGCCGTCCACGAAAGCACGGGAGAGTCTCCGGCTCGGATAATTATGGGAAGAGAACTCCGTCTCCCATGCGATCTGAAGTTTGGTTGCCCGCCAGGAACTGATGTCGCCGGGGAGGACTACGTCAGTGAACTGCGAAGAAGAATGGATGCCATTCATAGCCAAGTTCGCATTTCAATTCAAGATGCCAGTACTCGGATGAAGGACACATACGATGTCAATGCCAAGGACCACAGGTACAATGCCGGTGATATGGTTTGGCTCTACGACCCTAAGAGGCGAAAGGGACTGTCGCCAAAACTTCAAACATCCTGGGATGGCCCATACAAAGTTCTGGAAGTTATCAACGACGTGCTTTACCGGATACAAAAGCCACCGCGGGGTAAAGCTCGAGTCATTCACTTCAACCGACTGGCTCCTTACTACGGAGGCCACGACGACGCGGAGCTGCGGCAAATCCAATCAGAGTCGGATTTGACATTCGACAAATTCATGGCCCGTCATTCTAATGGTCAAAAGAGTCGGTTCGGTGTGACCTGTGAAGTGCAGCGGGACCTGTTTACTGCTCCAGCTGGGTACGCACTGGCACATTGTGTGGCTAAGGACTTGCAAATGTCTAGAGGGATAGCCAAGGTTTTCCGCGGGAAGTTTGGAAAAATTCCAGAGCTGCGTCGGTCTAATCCCAGAGTCGGACAAGCTCTCAAGGCAACCGACGTAAAGACCGGCAGAAAGATCTTCCACTTGGTTACCAAAGAGACGTCCGATCAGAAGCCAACCTATAGAGATGTTTGGGACACTTTGTGTTCTCTAAAGGAAGAATTGCTAGCCGAGGACCTGAGAAGCCTGGCGATTCCCAAGCTGGCATGCGGACTCGATGGCTTGGACTGGAGGATGATTCGCAGCATGTTGGAAGCAGTCTTCAGGTTGACGGGCGTACAAATTCTGGTGTGCTGTTATAGCCCTCAACGTCGTCCCCTGGAGAGAACCGTGGACTGTTACTTCCACAAGAGGTCTTGCTGCAACAAGGGAGCTTTCTGCCGATATCGACATCCACCATCTTTGGAATCATTTCGGGACGAAACGAGCTTAGGAGGGGGGCAGTGTGACGATCTTAACAGCCGCGAAGGCGCCAGAAGTTCGAGGTTATTCTCGAGGCGGCCCACTCCAGAGAGATCTATCCGGACGGCGAGCGTGAGTAACGACTGGTCTGTGCCAGAGTGGAAGATTCGCGAAGGGTCCCGCACGGATCGATACGGGTATATCAGCGAGCCGTCGCTCGCTACCGGCCAATATAGTTCTGAGTGTAGTCGGAGTACTTGGCGCGATTATCGATCGACATAAATAGTTAGAAATAAATACTGTGAAGATAAATGTTTATAGTAGCCTTAAGTGACAGTTAGTTTTTAGTGTTCGTGTTTAGTGTTCGTGTTTAGTGTTCGTGTTTAATAATTAGGTAATAAGACTGTAATAGTGTTAAATAAATTAGTTGACTATTTTAATATACCGAGTGTTTTAATTCACACCTTAACGAACGAAAAACGCTACAATATGTATCACCTTACCACCTATCTCCTAAAAGTAAGCCTTCCTATGTTTGTTTTTAGAAGTTTGGATATTGTTTATGTCTATATATTCTGACGTCTATGAATATTCGAAATGTTTAGTTGTAAATAAAATGGGCATATAACGTTTTATTTTTTATTACAATTTTAAAAGCTAGAAATATTATAAAAGAGTCCATCGTGCATAATTAATTCATTCTATTATTATTAAAACAAAGCTGGTGGATAAGTCAATGTATGGTTGGTTTGAAAAACCTGAAGAAATAATTGATCGCTGAATGTAATAGAGAACTATTCCGTTTTTTATCTAGAATAGGAGCAATATTAAGTATGCGCTTACAGGAAATTGTTTTTGTTATTATATTTTTCAATTTTAGTTCTCTTTATTTAAATATTTTGTGTTGCATGAAATAGGTATAACCCTATTTTTTTCATTTTTTTGTAGTTTAATAAATATTGAATCATTAAAATAAGTATAAAATCGAGTTTTTTTGGAAATTTGTACAAACTCTAGTGAGTACGTAATACCCACTTTTTGTTAATGCTGACAGTTCAATAGCACCCGATCCAAACTAGGCAACATTATTTTGTGTTTTTTATTATCCACATTCCAAGATTCTATCAAACGAATCATAATATCCAAATCCCAAAGGCACTTTGGCGGATGTGGGGTTTGTGTTAGCGCTTCCAAACCCGGACAATAAAGTGATCCAGGGATTCCGGGATTAAAGCTTTGGTAATTACGGGATCCCGGGATTCATGAACAAAGCGCGAAAGTATGTCGGACCATGGGGTTCCAAATGTTACTAAATCCAGTCAGTAAGAAACGCTAAAAATATACTTAATTGGTGAATAGTTTTTACCCCGAAACTTGATCATTGTTTTAAAAATGTAACCTTACATTAGTAGAAAACCAAAATTGACGGATTAAAAGGTAAAAGATGTCGAGGTGTGCGTATCTACATCAATAATAAACAAGATTAGATAATAATTCGCTGAAAAATAGTGAAAAAGAGTCACGGTAAAAGAATTTCTTTGATCGCGTAAAATTTTTATTTTTTCATATTGATGTCAATAAAACATTTTGATGAATTGTTGTATTCTTCTTAAAGATAAAATTGGTTAACTTTTGAATTCATACATCATTGATGCTTATTATGCGAGTAGACTAACTGTTTGCATTTTAAATAAAACGATCATTGTTTACTAAAGAAAGATAGGTGTATTGACTTTACGACCAGGTTCTAAACGTATTTTCAAGTGAAGAAGTTATTTATTGTTCAAAATTGATGAAATATTCAGTCTTTCGGTTTTCTCAAATATAGTTCAAATAGCACAACCCACATTATAAAAATATATTTCCATCTAGATGAACTTTTTGACAAAACTTCTCCACTAAAAATGAGAAAAAACCGATAATTGTACGCTGAAGAAATGTTAAAAATGACCATATTACCGCTGTCACAGCTCATCACAAACTCGGGATATTTCGAACCTAAATAAATCGTTTTTTCTTGCTTTAAGATAACATCCTTAAACTGGAAACTGGAAGACACTTTTTCGCTGATTTGTATACCTATTTACTAATTTTAGATTCTGTAGTACATCACCGAATACAGGTAAAGAACGAAGCCACATTTTTTTACGTTTATGTTTTTTTCTGTTTTAAATACAGCCTTATTATTTAATGAGGGTAGTTACGAAAAAGACTTACGCAAGTTTATACGGTTCATGGTTGCCTACATATGGAATTATATCTATTTCTTGCAAATTCTGTTCTTCCTATTATAGCAACATGTTGGCGTAAACGAACATTTTATGCTTGATACTTGATTTAATCAGAAAGGGTGCTGTTATAGACTGAAGTTTAAGCAGGGTCAAAATAGTATATTATAATACAAGTTTTATAAGACAAAAATTGGCGCACGAGTAGTTTTGGGCACGACGAGCGTAGCGAGGAGTGCCCAAATGGAACGAGTGCGCCAATACGTCTTATAAAACGAGTGTTATATACTATTTTTTCTACTTTGCGACATTAAATTTACATAAATTTAAAAAATTGCGGTTGTCATCTTACAATCTAGAGTAGTTTCATATTCAAAAGTTGGTGCTTGTACTACAATTCGCAAATACGACTGACGCGAGCCAATAGCGATTGAGATGTCAGCCTTATTTGGCACTTGACGTCAATAACATCAATCTTGGAAAACTAAAAGTTACCAAATGTTTGTGACTAAGGCCGTCTGCACATGGGGCAACCGAAAAGAAACTGTAGTAGCGTGGATACCAGGAGACTGGGCAACTGGGCTACTCAAGTTGCAACTTGTCCGCACACGGTAAATAGTCACACAGTCGCGATTTATATAAGGTTACTCGTCTCTGGCCTCAAATCGGTACATTCTTGGGTGTGATCATAAGAAGTAAATAATAAATAAATAATTAATAAATAATTAATAAATAATTAATAAATAATTAATAAAAAATTAATAAATAATTAAGCAATAGTTAATAAATAATTAATAAATAAATAATAAATAAGTAATAAATAAATGAAAATAAATCATAAATAAATAATAAATATGAAATAAATAAATTATAAATACATAATAATAGTATATTATTTGACGAGCACATAATTAAGGATATAAATCGCGAGCATGAAGTTTACACGCGAGCCGTAGGCGAGCATGAAGTTTACACGCGAGCCGTAGGCGAGCGTGTAATCATGCGAGCGATTTATATCCGTTATGTGCGAGTGAAATACGACGTTTTATCTATGACTCATAAATTCCATTTTTAGCTAAACTTTTTAAATGTATTTGTCATTGATGACGAGGCGCACTGTAACATAACTGTCATCCACGTAGGTTTTGACAGACTTTGACACTAGCGCTGTATAAGGATGACAGTTCGTACAAATAATGAGGTCATTATTTGAACGAACTGTCATTATTATACAGCGCTGGTGTCATTATAATCATTGGCGCGTATAATGATGGGGATTATATAGTCATAGATACGTATGCAATGAACTTATTATATGTGAGTCGTAGATAAATAAATAAATACGCTGTCAATATAGCGCGTCACGAAGAGACTGGGCAACGCGCGACCCAACATGTCGGGTCTCTGGCCGTCTGCACATGGGGCAACCGAAAAGAAACTGTAGTAGCGTGGATACCAGGAGATTGCGCGACTAGGGTACGTGCATGTATATTTCAATGACTCAACACACAGGGCGCAACGCGAGTATCGGCGACTGGGAGACCGACGCGATCCGAGTATCAGAGACCCGACAGTTGGGTTGCGCGTTGCCCAGTCTCTTCGTGACACGCTATATTGACAGCATATTTATTTATTTACTATGTATTTATAATTTATTTATTTCATATTTATTATTTATTTATGATTTATTTTTATTTATTTATCTACGACTCACATATAATAAGTTCATTGTATACGTATCTATGACGATATAATCCCCATCATGACACGCGTCAATGATTATAATGACACTAGCATTGTACAATAATGACAGTTCGTTCAAATAATGACTTCATTATTTGAACGAACTGTCATCATTATACGAACGTACTGTCAAATTCAGTCTAAACCTACGTGGATGACATTTATTTGACATTTCGCCTCGCCACCATAGACAAATGTATTTAAAACATTTGACATAAAATTACATTTATGAGTCGTGGATAAAACGTCGTATTCGACTCGCACACAACTGATATAAGTCGCTCGCATGTTTATACGCTCGCCGACGGCTCGCGTATAAACCTCATGCTCGCGATTTCTATCCTTAGTTATGTGCTCGTCAAATAATATACTATTATCTACGACTCACATATCATAAGTTCATTGCATACGTATCTATGACTATATAATCCGCATCATTATACGCACCAATGATTATAATGACACTTGCGTTGTATAGTAATGACAGTTCGTTCAAATAATGGCCTCATTATTTGAACGAACTGTCATCATTATACAACGCTAGTGTCAAAGTCTGTCTAAACCTAGGTGGATGACAGTTTTTTGACAGTTCGCCTCGCCATCATTGACCAATACATTTAAAATATTTTGTATAAAATAGAATTTATGAGTCGTAGATAAAACGTCGTACTTGACTCGCACATAAAGGTTATATATCGCTCGCATGATTACACACTCGAGATTTATATCCTTAATTATGTGCTCGTCAAATAATATACTATTATTACTTATTTATTAATTATTTATTAATTTTTATTAATTTTTATTAATTATTTATTATTTATTAATTATTTATTATTTATTTGTTTATTATTTATTATTTACTTCTTATGATCACACCAAAGAATGTACCGATTTGAGGCCACAGACGAGCAACTTATATGGATCGCGACTGTGTGACTATATATACCGTGTGCGGACAAGGCGCAACTTGAGTAGCTCAGTTACCCAGTCTCATGGTATCCACGCTACTACAGTTTCTTTTCGGTTGCCCCATGTGCAGACGGCCTCTCAGTCGGATCGCGTCGGTCTCCCAGTCGCCGGTACTCGCGTTGCGCCGTGTGTGTTGAGTCATTGAAATATACATGCACGTACCCTAGTCGCGCAATCTCCTGGTATCCACGCTACTACAGTTTCTTTTGGGTTGCCCCATGTGCAGACGGCCTTAGTGTTTTCATAACGACACCGAAACCGGTTTCGTTATGAGTTCATAACGAACGCAAAGTAGAATTTTTTTTTTTCAATTTTTTATGAGCGCTACCAAAGAAAAATTGTGAATTAGGAAAACAAAAGTATTGTTAAAAAATAGATCTAATCGAACAAATTTTAACCGGGCCCATCGGCCGTCAAAATGACAAAAAAAAATATTTTGATTTGACGGCGCTAGTGAGTAAACTACTCGTTGTCCCAATGATAAATAAACAAAAAACTTATTAAAAACAAAACATTTTTTGCCGGGCCCAAAGTCCCATGATGTAATACTTTACGCTACAATGCAGAAAATTTCAATATTATTTATTGAGTGCCGCTCGTATATGCTTGTCCTCGCTAACTTGCTATTTAGTCAGGTCATTAAGGTACAAATGTAAATACTGGGTGGAAGGGAGGTATAATTCGATTAATAGAAAATGACATTAAAAGGCCTCTTCACTAGTGAATATGTCTGCTCCATGCCAATGAGCTACCCTTCAGGCATTTATTGCAAAGTTTAGATGGCGATACCAAAGGACCTCACAGCTTTTCGGGACAAATTGGCGCCATTTTAAAACATTATCAAGACATGCCAGTTGTAAAATTTTAACCAATAAAAACGCATCTTCCTCAACTCGAACCAGGCGACTTAAGTACAGATCAGCAGTACTTGTATAGGATTTGCGTAGGCATTGAAAATGGAACCATTACTCCTAACGTGGCAAAGAGACATCCAGGCAAGATGTCACATGGTGGCTTACTACAGCCAATAGAGTGCTACGCCTTTATATCGCTACTAAAAATCTAGTTATTTTAACCGAATTTATTTTAAAGGAAAGCTATAGATGCTTCAAGAGAATTCCCGGATAAGGTCAAAAATATCATTGACAAAGTCTTTCCCGACAATACATATTTTGCCCATCCCGAAAACCTACTTTTGGCAATGTTCAGCGACCCACGCCCACACATAAGAGAGTTAGCTGCAAGAAGGATTAGAAATTGTAGGATGCAAACTCCTAAAACGGTCAGAGTTTTTAGGGTACCACTTATTAATTTCAATGCTGATGATTACACAGACCTGATAGATTGGCAGAAAACTATGATCATCGAACCACCATTAACCTTTAAAATATCAAACAGAGCTTTGGATAATACTATTACCGGAAAAGAAAACATAAATTTTGACAAATTTCCGTGTCACACACAGGGGGTGGAACGGTGTGTAAAAATAGTCACTGAAGCTTCTAGTAACGTTTGTGGTGAGTCATCCAGAGATGGTTACATTAGATTAAAATTAGAGGGCCGACAAATTCTACCAATTTTTGATAACAAAGGAATGAACCGTAATTTGCTTTAAAAAAGGGCGGGATGGTGCAGATACCTCCGCGTGGTGTGTTCTGGGTTGAATTGACGATATATTATTCCATTTTTAATTATAAATCACTAAATCAAGGGAAAGGCTGCACAAAATTTAATAAAAGCATATATTTGAAAACTTTCGCCTGCGTTAGAGGTCGTGGGGCTGGTTAATACCTATTTTTTTGTCAATTTTTTGTTACAGTATTGAGAAGCCCTTAAGAAAACTTTTTTACGGTAGCGCCACAAAACTTTATGAAAAAAAAAATTGCCCAAAAATGGTTAAAATTTGTTAAAAATATCTCATTTTTTTAGGGAACCCTAAGACATCAATACACAACTTTTTCAGGTTAGCGCCTTTAATATTAAAATAAAAAATAAAAAACGGCCCGTTTCGACCCACCTTACTGAAGTTTATATTTAAAAATAGCAGCTCAATTGATTTATTGTAGATAAGTGCCCCCAGTTCGCCGTTTAACAAAGAAATAAAAAAATAAGTTAGCATTTTAATTTTTTCTAGATCCCGGGATTTAGATTTAAAATCCCGGGATCCCGAAAAGGCTCATTATTTGTCGGGATCCCGGGATCCCGTAATCCCGGGATTTGAAGCCCTAGTTTGTGTGTATGTATATTTGCCATGCCATTTTGCTCCAATATACCAATCCAGGCATGTAGCACTAATAATATCCAATCAAACGGCATTACCTGAGTAAGGTAGGTGCATAAATGATTATACGGACACGGAGCGGCTGCGGCTGTTGCTTCTATAGGACGAGCTTTGCCGCTTAGATCATGCGCTGCGTGCCTGGCTTAATTAGTACAAACGGTCATGATAAACAGAAGATAAGCAACATGGGCCCGGGAGATACGTGACTCGAATCCAGACCATTTCCCGATGAAATTCGAGAAATGATGAATGGTTGATAATTGCGTATTATTGGGATGAGAAATACGATAAAGCGTAATTGCAGATTGGCCCTAAGGGTTTACAGATAAGTTATTGTTTGGAATGAGATAATGAATCGAACAACAAACAAAGAATCGACAACTTAATTAGTGTTCCTCCTTCGGGGAGTTTTTAATTCGTTTAGGGAAAATTGCCTTTTGTTCCAAGTTCTAGTATAATAAAAATAAACGGGCATTATTATTCATAGGTTGATAAGTTTTACAATTTAATTTTACCAACCAATCTTCTCGATATAATTTAATATAATAATTTTATGAAAAAAAATCTGATGTGGCCAGGCACATAACTTTATCATACAAAATGTAAAATTAATAGTTTAGCTGCATGAGAATCTATTTGATTCAGATAAATCGTGTCTACATTAAAATTAAATTAGTTAGCCAGGATTTGACAGATATTTTGATAGTCAATACTATCAATAGTAGGTATTGTCAAAGCATCAACATTTGACACTACCTACTGTCACCAGAATAATAGTTATGTATCTCACAAGTGCCGAAAGTACGGAATAGCGCGACGAGCGGTGATGCGGCGCGTCACCGATGACGGAGCGTCGCCGGCGCATGTGAGCGAGTCGCGCTATGTAGTTTTCGGCAGGAGTGACATCAACGTTTTTTGTGTTGCTTTTTGAGAAATACGTATTTAAAAAAAATTAGAAATGGTTATATTTCTGGATAGGAAATGTTAGGTTGATACCACTTCTACGAAACGTCAAGTTTAAAAAGCTAATTCAAATTCTGACATATTTATATTCGTTCATGACACTGTAGATGTCACATCCGTACCAACATACTAAAACGTAACTATACTCATCGCTATACTTTATTTACAATTTTCTCAATTTATCGTTTTTACAATTAGATAACAACGGGTTGATATTTCTTATCAACAAACAATCAAATTGGCGATCTTATTTTATTTGAATTTTGTATTTTCTACTTTGCCGCACTAGAGCGGCAACGTTCCATAGCGGTTCTCCAAACTCAGCTGAAATCAGCTGTTTTCGATGAAATCAGCTGTTTTCGAGTGTGACAGCCATAGATATTTCTGTGGTGACAGCACAAAAAAATATTTGTCAAATCCAGGCTACTTTGAAGTTTCATATCAATGCAGATGCGACCGATCTCAATCAAATAGAATTTGCTCTTAAAGCTAAACTATTAATTTTACCAAAAAATATCATAGGCATAAATTATTCAAAATTTCCACTACTTTAATTTATTATTTAACTATTTTGACGAAATTACAGAAATAGCAGCTCATTTGCAAAATCCTTGAAAAATGCTTAGAGGAAACTGCCAGTTCCTTTGGACCCTTTTGAACCAAAAGCTTTTCAGCTCTAAGTTTAGTCATAAAACTTCTAAATATGAACTTTCGTCTCGATACCTTTAGTAGTTTCTCCGGAATCGTCGCCACAAAAATCGAGTACACACATACGCACACACACACACACACACATACACACACACAGACATTTTTTTGTACCTTGGTCAAAAATGTTCAGGGGACCCAAAAAGACCTATTTCCGCTAAAATCTCAAAAATTTTTTTCGGCACGATTACAATACTTCATCATACTGCGTATGATAAAGTAAAAATATCAATTTAAATTCTATGAAAAAAACGTTTATTATTAATAATTATCAAAATACCTACTCAACTTTATATAAAATTCATTTCGGTTAAAAAGCTGTATATCACTGTTTTAGGACAAAGTATGATAATATGCATATAGATATGACGTATTCCAGTCATATTTTTGTTTTAATACAACGCTAATAATTTAATTAAGTTGTGGATATTCAATATTATATTGATATTCAACAAACTTCAGGTTTTCTTTCTAAATCTTTATATAAATATTCTTGGGGTAACTTCGATAATTCTTGGTTTTATTATGTTAGTAGCATTGTTAGATCATCAGTCTATTGGTATAATGTAATCCTTAGAAAACAACCAATTTTAGTACAATATTCTTAGAATTTTCAATATTATTTGTATAAGAAATAAAAAATAAATCTGATGTTTGTTTTATACCGAGTATATTATCCTATTAGAATCAGCAAATTGGACCGTGAGATTAATATTTTATAAATAAGTCAACGCTTGAAAATACCTAAAGTATAAAAATGATATATCGATTCAAAACAATGCGCATATGGATGCCCAAAACAGGAATGTACAATGTCCTCGACCCGCTGCAGCCGACTGGGCAAACAACGTGTTGTTTTATGTCTCCATGCCGAATGTTGCTGGACTAGTTGACCAAAACATTCTGATACACAGTAAAATACATTGTTCTAGTTAAAAGAAACTATTATCGGGTTGTCCCAAAAATAGGAATTTTTGGGGGATTTTAAGCCGTCATCTTTACATACTTTAGAACTGAGATCACGTGACCTCAACATTTCCTCCATCGCGTACGCTGTCGATCGCAGTTGTTGCGAACGTTTATTTCAGCACATGTTATAATTTGTATTTTTGCGACACAAGGAGACTCTAATAACCCGACGTCGCGTCTCTCTGTGCTTGATGCTTTCACTGTGAATACCGAACGTAGGTCCATCCCACAGATTTTGCCTTGCTTTGCTAATTAAAACTCGACATTGTTTTAAGTTTTGAATTACATCATTTTGCGTCGTCAGTTCTCACCGACGAACCCTTCCGTTTACTCTATGCCTATGTCTTAGGATTATGACAGTAAGTTTTTACTTTGCTTTAGTTTTTATTGTGTATTCCGCTCATTACGTTTGTTATCCAAATTAGATTTCGCCGCTGATGCTATAATTAGTGAAACCGGTCCGAAGCATATAATAAAAACAAGTTATTGCAATAAAGAGTCCTTTCTTTTTCCAATATTAACAATCGCTTGCAATATGGACTTCTCCCTAACCTAATAAATAAAAATTATTTTATTATTTTATATATTTATTAGTGATGCAAACCAGTAGCGATCCCAAAATATATTTTTGAAATTATAAAACAAATATATACTGCAATTGTTTTCTTGGTCAAATAAATTTTTAAAAACTGCTCTTAAAATTAAGAGCAGTTAAACCACCCTAGTGTACAACTATGTGCCCCACAGTGTGCCATTGGATGGTTTTTCTAGTAGAGCATTAATAATTTTATACCTTGTTCTATCTAATGACGTGTCTTTTACAGTTTTGCGGTACCTATTCTTATGTAATAACAATTTGGAATTTGCTGTTTAGTTTAATAACACTGTTTTTCGGTAATGAATTTAGCTGCCAGATATTCATAAATACGTTCAATAGAAAGCACTCCATGTTCACCCCCTTACTAGGAATTTCTACGTTCAAGTATGGTCAGTATGGTGGTTCAAAAATGCTATGGAAAATGTTTTGTGATGATAGAAAGCAATGATCCCCCCAAATCGTTTACAAATCTAAAAGAAGTGGACACGTATTTTTTTTTCTTCGAAATTTTGATACTTAATGGTGCCTGTCGAGGCCTCAAATTTACATAAGAAAATGCATGGGAAAAAGACATTTGTTGGTATTTTTCGAATATTTGGTCGGGGTTTGGGAAAACTTAAGACTAAAGTTATAGAACTTGTAGAAGACTTTTCAAGGAAGAATTTGTCCTATCATACATATGGATTTGATGCCCCCAACCCACCCCCACAGTGGCCTGAAAACTACCCTAAAACGAAAAAATTTACATTCTCCAGAAAATTGACCGTTCTAATCATTTTATTCTTTTTTCTCATAGAAATAATTAGTATAAGTCTAGTCGAATGGTTATAAACATTTGTCAGTTAATTACCATTTGTTTAAATAAATTCGATTTGTTTAAATTGTTCGCTTTTCTCGATAATCCGTCTGATATCTGTTTTCTGAGGTCGAAATGGTAGCTTACCTTAGACTGGCCTTAATCATTTAAAAATTTCTTCCTATTGTTTAAACAATCAATTATTATTCATTTTCACTTTTTCCGAATTATGGTAGAAAAGTCAGCGTTTTTGTGAAATTAACTTATAAATTTTATGTTCGAGATTCCTTGCATATATTGTCTAATAAACTCACATTTGCTTAAACAAATGCAATTTAAAAAGACAAAATTTGCAATTCGTCTAAATTTTTTATTTTTTTTAGGCCGACTGTTATTCTCAAGTGACTTCATTTATATTTGGTTTGGTCTTCAATATTTCATCAAATTAGAGTACTAGTAATATAATAATATTTTATATTTCAATCAAATTTTTGCGAATAAATGATATTGAAAGCGAATAATATTCTATTATTTAAACAATGGAAATCATCCCAAACTATAAATGATATCACTTGGGATATCTCAAACTAAAATTTATACGTTCTTTTAACAAAAATGTTTTAAAACTTTTCTACCAGATTTAGAAAAAAGTTGAAAATGAATAATAATTTATTGTTTAAACAATAGGAGGTTTTTTTAAATGAATAATTTCACTCTAAGGTAATAAACTGCCATATCGAACTCAGAAAGAACAATTTACAAAGATTTTCGAGAAAAAAGATTTATTTCAAAAAAATTAAATTTGTTTAAACAAATAGAAATTAACTAACAAATGTTTATTAATATCCCACTAGACTTATAATAATGATTTTTGTGAGAGAAAAGGAGAATGAAATAATTATGTTAATTTTCTGAAGAATCTACATTTTTTCATTTAAGGGTAGTTTTCAGGGCACTGTGGGGGTGGGTTGGGGGCATCAAATCCATATGTATGATAAGTCAAATTCTTCCTTGGAAAGTCCTCTATAAGTGCCATAATTTTAGTCTAAACTTTTCCCAAACCCCGAAAAATTATTCGAAAAATACCAAAAAATTTCTTTTTCCCATGCATTTTCTTATGTAAATTTGAGGCCTCGACAGACACCATAAAGAATCAAAATTTCAAAGAAAAAAAAATACGTGTCCATTTTTTTTGGATTTGGAAACGATTTAGGGGTATCGTTGCTTTCTAAATAAAAATAGCCAAGTTGAACCACCCTAGTGTACAACTATGTGTCCCACAGTGTGCTATTGGATGGTTTTTCTAGTCGAGCATTAATAATTTTATACCTTGTTCTATCTAATGACGTGTCTTTTACAGTTTTGCGGTACCTATTCTTATGTAATAACAATTTGGAATTTGCTGCTTAGTTTAATAACACTGTTTTTCGGTAATGAATTTAACTGCAAGTACTTAAATTAACTATAAATTTTTCATTTGTCTGGTGAATCTATATGTACAAATTGTAGAATTTATATATTTTTTAACTTTGCCGGGAAATATCCACCACCACAATATAACCAACAAATTTCTATATCCAGCAAGCAGTTTTAGTTACGACGTGAATAATTCATGATAGCATTTTAATTGTGCCCTTAATTCATTTTTAATAACAGTCAACGACCACACATTCGGCATTGTGGTAACAAACTAACTAAACTCTGCATGCGTTTAATAAATAATTTCACGTTTAAGCATCAGGTGCGGAGCTCCTGTTGGGTCAAGGCGATGCGGAAATGTTAGAAGTTTGCATGTCACTTTTCTACAGTCGCACTGCACCCTTTGAGCACAAACGATGCCAACGACAATCAAATCGGGTTTATTATTCCGAAAAGGAAACGTCGTATTGTGCTCACACAAGGAAACTTCGTTTTAACTACCACCTAGAATTATTTCCGCAGCTCTCCTGTTGGTTATTCTGGTAACTGGGCAACTGTATTTTGTTTGAAAAGTACGAGGGTGAACCGGTCTCGTTCCACATTTTAAGCTGTAAGCTGCCGTTGCAAAATCCTTTGTTTAAGGTATATGTATGTATATTATATCCGGCTGGAGATTTTATAAGCGCTGAAAATCCCTTTATGATATTTAGGAGTTGAGTTTTGTGAATACTGTAAATGTATGTATGTGTCTACAAATTGAGGTACGCACGTATATGTCTAAACAATGTTAGTTATCTAGCAGAATTACATCTGCTTGGACATCGTATTGTACAGATAGTGACCTGGGACTGAAATCCGGCCTAGAGAACAAAAAAATCTATTCTGAGAGTTTGACGGGGATCAGATAGCCCAATAGGAAGGGCTATCTGATTATATTAAATTCGATTTTTTGATCACTAAAGCGGTTTATACGTTGCAGTTGTAGGTACAGTGACGTGAAGAAGGAAGTACCGTCACATATACAACATTTTACGAATAAATATTGGAATATGGACTAAAATTAAGTTAAAAGTAAACTTTTTTTAGAGAATCATTGAAAGTTATAAAAAGTATTAAAAATAGTTGATAGACATGTTAGATGTTTCCTGCCACTTGAATACGTGAACCCCGGCTTTAACTTAGGGATACTAGTGTTTATATCGAGCAGGTTGATCGAGCAGGTTGATATCATGCGACTGACCGTTCAGATGAGACAATTTTCTAACAGTTGAGTTCTTGTATTTGATACGAAAGGTTGTGTGGAGTAAATTGATTTGTAGCAGTGGTAGTTTGTTTTATTTTCACGAGTGGTTGTCTATTACTGAACATAAGAAGTGGGATTGAATTCATGTGCAAAAACCAAGAACATAGGAAGTTATTTGAACAATGGCGCCCCAAGAAAAGAACAAAAGAAACAACAGGAAAATATCAACTCTCACAACCTGGCAAAAGTACTTGAGATCATAATATTATGGAGGTTATGGTAATAGGTATCAAAACTGGTTCTTTACGAGATATTAGAGATGCTAAAAATAAGAAATCTTTGTGAGATAATTATTTGCACTGCTGTGAATGGTAAATCATGTAAGTACGGGTGCGCATAGCTGCAATTTCCAAAACTGTTGTCAATTTTCGATATGAAGTGAATGTATAACTGTTTTTGTTTTTATGCCGAGAGAATTGCACACTGACTGAAGTCAATGGATGTCAGATTGATTTTTGATTAACCCGCACTGGTTTAATTGTTGATGGACATCAGGATAATCGAGCGGTTTGTGAAAGATTTTGCTGGTGCTGTGTTCTACACCGCCTAGAGGCGGGTTGAAGAGATGGAATGTTTAACATTGGAAATGTATGCAACGATGATATGAATCGTAGGTTGGTGTAACGGAGACGGAGTAAGAAAAAAATATATTCTTTTAATGGTTTCTGATTGATATACCTGAATGGTTTGTGTTTTATAATATAACAATTGATCGTATCCGTAATGAGTTTCGGTAATTACTAAAAAATTTAAAAGTGTTTGCACTTTGTGTTTTATTAGTGAACAATTGAAAATGAGTAGTATCGTGTATGATAATTACAGAATAGAAATTTATTAGCCATTTATTAGCATATTAAAAAAGTGAACATGGGTATGCTTAGTGCATTATTTGAGAATTAAAATTGATTACTCTGCGTATGATAATTTGAGGATTTGGAGCTGTTATCCGTTTTATAGTTGGAAAATTCTAGTTTTTTGTACTGCGTTATTTATTAATTCAAAAGGTTTTATAGTTCGTGTGTCTTAATGGAAGGGAGTAGACCGTTTTTAAGCTTTCCATTTAATGGTTGTAGTCTTTTTGGTACTAGTATTGTTATGAGATCTATCGTATGTGGCCGTCAGATTGAACTGAACGTTGAATTGATGCTATCAAACACAGAAATAAATTTTGTAAAACGCTTGCCATAAACCAACAGAGGTATTTAGTTACTAATATTTACTCGATCGGATTTGATTTTGTATAGAGATCACCGCGTTTTGTGATTCGGTCTCTGTCTCATTAGTGGTAGAGCCAAGGTGTTGGCTGACGTGCCACCAGTGATCAATTTTTGTTTCTGTCCTGTCAGTGGTTGAGCTTCAGTGATGGCTGTAGTCCCACTGATTTCAATGTCATAAAAGTAGAATCTACAAAAGCAAAAAAAAAAATCTGATGTGGCCAGGCACATGACTTTATCATACAATATATAAAATTAATAGTTTAGCTGCATGAGAATCTATTCTATTGAGATAAATCGTAGGTATTGTCAAAGCATCAGCATTTGACACTACCTACACTACGTTATTATAACAATAGTTATTTATGTCACAAATGCCGAAAGTACGGAATAGCGCTACGAGCGGTTATGCGGCGCGTCACCGAAGGCGGAGTGTCGCCGTCGCATGTGAGCGAGTCGCGCTATCTAGTTTTTGGCAGGAGCGACATCAACGTTTATTGTGTTGCTTTTTAAGAAATACGTATTTAAAAAAATAAATAAATGATTTCTGTATAGTAAATGCTAGGTTGGTACCACTTTGACGAAACGTCAAGTTTAAAGGTGCATTCCGATTGGTAGGTAATAGTAGCTAATGGCGGTGGTAGAATACGAAATTATAGTATTTCTTACATATCGTGATAATAACACATATTAGTTTGCATGTATATAAACATGAGTCCCTAGCAATTTTCTATTGGAAATACTATAACGGCGTCTGCTACCACTGCCACTATCACTAATGAAAACGCACCTTAAAAAGGTAATTCAAATTCTGACAGATTTATATTTGTTCATGACACATCCCTACCAACATACTAAAATAAAACTACACTCATCGCTATACTTTATTTATAATTTTCTCAATTTATCGTTTTTAGAATTAGATATAAAGACGGGTTGATATTTCTTATCAACAAACAATCAAATTGGTGATCTTATTTTATTTGAAATTTGTATTTTATAATTTGCCGCACTACAGCGGCCACGTTCGTGGCAACGTTCCATAGTGGTTCTCCAACCTCTGATGAGATCAGCTGTTTTCGAATGTGACAACACAAAAAAATATTTGTCAAAATCCTGGCTACTATGTAATTTCATATCAATGCAGATGCGACCGATATCGATCAAATAGAGTTTGCTCTTGAAGCTAAACTATTAATTTGATCAAAAAATGTCATAGGCATAAATTATTCAAAATTTCCTCTACTTTAATTTATTATTGAACTATTTTGACGAAATTACAGAAATGGCGGCTCATTTGCAAAATCCTTGAAAAAGGCTTAGAATAAACTACCAGTTCGTTTGGACCCTTTTGAACCAAAAGCTTCTCAGCTCTAAGTTAGGTCATGAAACTTCTAAATATGAACTTTCGTCCCGATACCTTTAGTAGATTCTCCGGAATCGTCGTCACAAAAATCGTTTACACACACACACACACACGCACACACACACAGACACACACACACACAGACATTTTTTTGTACCTTGGTCAAAAATGTTCAGGGGACCCATAAAGACCTATTTCCGCTAAAATCTCAATTTTTTTTTTCGGCACGATTACAATACTTCATCATACTGCGTATGATAAAGTAAAAAAAGGTGAAATCGGAGACCAAGTTGTCGCTGAGGACACCCACGCAGCGGGGTCAGGAAATTAGGTAAAAAGTGTTAAAATTATTGTCCTTCCACAAGAAATTCACTCGCTGCTTTAGACCAAAACTTATTTGCATTAAAACACGTGTTAAACTGAAGTAAGTTTTATTTCGACTAACTAAACCATTATTCGTACATACATATATGGCGATATATTTCTAACAAAAAAGAACCCACCCTACTACACGCAAGATGGCGCCACAAGCACAACTATATGATTTGTGAGATAATTAAAAATCTAACACCCCCACTATATCTAACAAATCTTATACCATCCCAACAAATACATCAATCAACATTATTAATATTTAAGGCCCATAATTTCTATCAGCTCGTTATGTTTCACTGATCCCAAAGCCTTAGTTAATACATCAGAGGGCATGTCACCCGTCGGCAAATATTTAATATCAATCTGTTTTGACTCTACAGCTTCCCGAACAAAATGATGTCTAACATCGATGTGTTTAGTTCTCTTGTGAAACATTGGATTTGCCGACAATTTCAATGCACTCTGATTATCGTTAAATACTACAATACACTTGTCAATCGCAGTCAATTCAAACAATAAACCCTTCAAATAAATTGCCTCTTTTGTGGCTTCACATATAGCCATGTACTCAGCCTCAGTACTCGATAAGGCCACTGTGGGCTGTTTTCTGCTTTCCCACGAGATCACTCCACCTGACAATTTAAAACAATAACCTGTGAATGATCTGCGGTCAGCTGAATTTGCTGCCCAATCAGCATCGGCAAAACCTACAAGATCTAAATCGTCTTTCTCATACATGAGACACATACTCTTAGTTAATTTTAAGTATCTTAAGACTCTTTTGGCCCAAGTCCAATGTTCGTTAGTATTACAAGTATTAAATTGGCTTAAAAAACTCACACAATAGGCAATGTCTGGCCTAGTTAAGACTGACAGATACATTAGACTTCCAATTAACTTTTGATATGTTACATTTATATCTTCATTGTCAATTTTAATACAACTAGTATCTTTGGCCATAGGTGTCTTTACAGTATTACAATTAATCATGTTAAATCTATCTAACAACTCATCAATATATTTTTCTTGACTTAAAGTAATAACATTATTATTTTGATCAATGTTTACGCTCATACCAAGACAATGTTTTAACTGACCAAGATCTTTAATTTTAAACTTATTTTTCAGTTCTTGCTTTAATGATTCTACTTCATTTTTATCATTTGAAAAAACAAAAAAATCGTCAACATACAATGCGACAATGTTTAAATGCTTCTCAGTCTTTTTAATATATAAACATGGTTCATATTTAGAATTTATATAATTCAAACCTTTCATGACTGTATCCACTTTCTTATTCCATACCCTGGACGATTGTTTCAATCCATATATAGCTTTGTTTAGCTTTAACACTTTATTGCTATCTTGATCGTTATCTAATCCTTCCGGTAACATCATATATATAGTTTCAGCCAGCGTGCCGTTAAGAAAAGCTGTTGGAACATCTAGATGACAAATATCTAATTTTAATTTAACAGACAGAGCAATTAATAATCGAAGCGTAGAATGGCGCACAACTGGAGAAAATATGTCGGTGTAGTCAATACCTGGTTGTTGACTATATCCTCTTGCAACCAATCGCGCACGATACCGCACTTTATTACCGTCAGTTTTCCTTTTGAAAACCCACTTGCACTTCACTATTGTGCCCTCGGCTGGCACATCAACCACTTCCCACGCGTTATTCTCCGCAAAAGAATTTAATTCGTCTTTCATCGCGCACTTCCACTTCTCACTGTCTGGTCTAGAAAACGCTTCTTCCACTGTTGATGGTTCCTCATCGATGTTGATGGGTGTGCTGTCAGTCACGTTCATGAATGTCACGTAGTCCTCCATTATCTTCGGTTTTGGTGTCCTTGAAGATTTGCGAACAGGTTGGTCACCATTCTCGACGCCGTTGTCGCTGTTATCAGTGTCACTGGAGTTTGGTTGAACCTCGTACGACATATCACTGCTGTCCACTGATGCTTCTCTTTCTGAAACATCTGACAACTGCATATTTTCTTGCCTGACGTGCTCATCAGCTTCATCCCCCACTGGAACCGTTACTTCTACAGTTTCTTTGTGCAACTTGCTTGGCAATCTTTGTTCGATCGTAATTGTGTCGTCCACAGGCTCCATAATGAGAACGTCTCTGCTCAATATGATAATACCTCTCTTGGAATCATACAATCGGTAACCTTTACTATTTTCACTCAATCCTACAAAAATCATTGATTCGGATTTCTTGTCCCATTTTTGTCTTTTGATCTTTGGAACATGAACCATAGCTTGGCTTCCAAATATTCGCAAATTACTTACATCTGGCTTATATCCTGTCCAAATCTCAATTGGAGTTTTATCACCTCGTCCTGCCACTATAGTTCTATTTCGCAAATAGACTGCATGATTTATGGCTTCAGCCCAAAATCTTTTATCTAGTTTCGCATCAAAAAGTAAACATTTAGCTTTTTCAACCACAGTTCTATTCATGCGTTCTGCTGATCCGTTCTGTTCTGGTGTATACGGATTTGTCTTTTGATGCACAATACCATGATAATTCAAATATCTTTCAAACTCTTTACTGCAAAACTCACCCCCATTGTCTGTTCTTAGAATTTTTACAGTCTCCTCCACTTGATTTTCAGCCATTGCAACAAATTTCTTAAAACAGTCCACTGTCTCATCCTTTGTCTTTAGGAAATAGACAAATGCCATATTGCTGCAATCATCCTTCAAAATCATAAAATATCTCGAGCCTCCAAAAGATTTTGCTTCCATCGGACCACATACATCCGCATGGACTATGCCCAGAAGTCTTTCTGCCCTTGAGCCCTCACGGGGAAATGGCAATCTTGTTTGCTTTCCTTCACAACATACCTGACAATCCATCTTCGATCCAGTTATGTCGCCTTTACAAGTCATACCCTTCACAAGTTCCTTGTTTTTCATGTGGTTCAATACTGCATTATGTGTATGTCCAAATCGTCTATGCCATGTGTTGTTCAATGCAGATACAATCAAACATGATTTATCCTTGACAACTTTTAAGCGATATACATCATTCTGCAGTTCAGCTATAGCTACTAATTCCTTAGTTACTGTGGTGTAAATCGCACAACCTTGTTCGCTAAATATTACCTCATTCCCACTTCGAATCAGTTGACTTACTGATAGAAGATTTGTCGATAGCTCCGGAACGCAAAGCACATTCTTAACTGTTGCATTGTTCACAACATCACCAACAACTGTTTTTATTTCAACGTCACCTTTGCATAAGACTGGCATTTTTTCTTTATTGGCTGCAATTATTTCCTTGATATCATCAGGCTCCATAACATTGCACAACCAATCCTGATTCGTCACAAGATGTACACTGGCCCCAGAGTCGACATACCAATCATCCTTCCTGAACTGTCCTGACAAAAATACCGCACTGAGACCGTAATTCTTATATGATTTTCCACTGATCTCGTTCTGTGCATGGTTATTCTTGTGCAATTCTGGACACTTGTTTTTAAAATGGCCGTACTGTTTACAATGAAAACATTTGACACTTGATAGTCTATCCTTGTTTTGTTTACCCTGAACCTTTCCACCTGGTGCATTGTTGCCATATTTGCCACGCCACCTTGTGCTGAACGCACTACCCGCGCTATTGGAATCTTCTATTCCCATGTCCAAAAGTTTGGTTTTTATATTGTCCGCAGATATAGTAATGCCTGAGTGTTCAATTGCCATGATCATTGGCTTGAACCTTTCCGGCAAACCTGCCAACAGCAAGGAACCTATCCATTCATCCGTAATCGCGAAACCTGTACTCTGCAGTCGCTGTCCGGTATCAACCATTTGATTTACGTATTCCTCCATATTTCCAGAACAAGTTTCGAATCTAATAGAAATTAATGATCGCAACAAAAATATACGTCTCGCAAATCCTGCATCATCATACATTAGTTTAAATGTTTTCCAAATCTCGGTCGCTGTTTTAGCATTTTTTATGTGTATGTACAATGAAGCATCAATGGTCAACACTAACTTGGCCTTGCATTCAGCAACTTTTTCTGCAGTGCTGGTAACTTCTTCTTTAATGCATTCCTGCAGTCCCTCCAGAACAAGGAAGTTTTCCACTGCAAATGCCCAATTATCATAGTTCTCGCGGCCTTTTAACTTCGGCACATTTACTAAATAACCGCCCGACATTTTCTTGCACTACGCGTACCGATCGATTTAACCGAAAAATCATACAGATCGTCAATAATACAAATTATCGTCAAAACCACTAGAGCTTCTTTTCTGGGCCCATAACCTGTTAAAATTATTGTCCTTCCACAAGAAATTCACTCGCTGCTTTAGACCAAAACTTATTTGCATTAAAACACGTGTTAAACTGAAGTAAGTTTTATATGGCGATATATTTCTAACAAAAAAGAACCCACCCTACTACACGCAAGATGGCGCCACAAGCACAACTATATGATTTGTGAGATAATTAAAAATCTAACAAAAAGGTGGACAAAACGTCTAAAGTCACCAGAGTTGCTGCTCTAGACCAACTGAGACGCTGGCAAAGGGACAATTAAGAATAAATAAAATAGGCAGTAGCTTTCCAACGTTTTTATTCAATTTGTTCTTATGGCGACATGTTTCGTGTTCTAAGACACGTCTTCAGGCCAAGCTGAAATTACAGAACAACGTCAGTACAAAACAACTTACAAAAATGCACATCCTCAATATTACATACATTAAACAGTTTAAAAATAGGGGCGGGGGGGGGGGAAGTCGTCTCTGTGCGTACAAATATGCTTCATTTAATTAGCAAATATATTTCTTAATATAATGAGTTAGGGGGAGGGATGTCATTAAGCAGTCAACAGCATACAGATCATTATAAGATTAATTGGTACATACCGTCGAGCGGCAAATCACTTCGTAAAAACAATTTCGAGGTTATGGAGAACAACAGCATATAGAAAACTTGTCCCAACTTCGCTTTCGGCGGTCGTGCGTTTTAATGCTACGGGAGGGAGACAAAAAACAATTTAAAGTGTCAATTCTAGATAGTAACATTGCTCTAATCACTATTAAAAACTTAAAAATTACAATACCTTGTACACGCGTGCATCTAAAAATAAATCAGTCACCTCAAGGTCATGGTATTGGTGGCGACCTAAATATGAGTGTTTGGCGGGAGTTTCAAAAAGTGTCTATAAATAGTCTATATGAGGGAATGTCCGTCTGTTCGTTCATTAACAGCTCTGGTGTTTCTCTCTGATGCCTATAAATTTCCAACTCTTCAAGGATTGTCATTTTCTTAGATTTACCAATTTGATGAATGAGTTTAACGTTAGATACATCTACTGTGTGTCCAGTCTCTGCAATGTGGCTGTGTACCTTTGAATTAATGTCAGTTAGATGTTCCCTAAATCTTGTTCTAATGTTTCTACCTGATTGTCCAATATAGAATTTATCACAGTTTTGGCAGTTGATCTTATATATACCACTCTTGTCTAGAGGGTCGATTATTTCCTTATTATTTCTGATGTAGTTGTATGATTTGGTGTTACTTTTGAACACCGTGGATATTTGGAATTTATTTAGTGCGTTCTTAATCTTGTATGAAATTCCACTGTGGAAATCTAAAGCCAGATATTTATTATGTGTTGCGTGGTGTAGATATATGGTGTTAATTATGTTTCTGTCATGTATTGCGTTGTAAATGTGTTGTAGAAATTTTATGTTGTATCCATTCTTTCGGCCTATTTGCAAAATGATTTTTAATTCGGTGTTATAGCTATCAGTGTTCATTGGTATTATGTTAGCTCTATGAAAGAAATATCGAAACGCGGACTGTTTGTTTGCAAGGCTATTGAAAGAATCTCGTGGTATTACAGTGTCTGTTGTTGTCGGTTTTCTGTAAATATCAAATTTCAATCTGTGGTTATCTATGTCTTTTGTTATAGCTATATCCAAGAATATCAATTTGTTGTTTAGTTCTTTTTCCACAGTGAATTCAAGCACCCCCAAATTGTTAAGTATCGTGTGCAATGCAGTTATCTGTACATCTGTGCACAGAGACGACTTCCCCCCCCCCCGCCCCTATTTTTAAACTGTTTAATGTATTTAATATTGAGGATGTGCATTTTTGTAAGTTGTTTTGTACTGACGTTGTTCTGTAATTTCAGCTTGGCCTGAAGACGTGTCTTAGAACACGAAACATGTCGCCATAAGAACAAATTGAATAAAAACGTTGGAAAGCTACTGCCTATTTTATTTATTACAACACACCAACGTAATGGAGTTATTCATAGCCATACAATTAAGAATGGCACGTTAATCAAATTTTGTAATGTTAAGGTTAGTACTGTTATTTTACGGACCATAAATGGTCAAGTATTAATTGTTCTACGGGCCATAAATGGTCAAGTATTAACTGTTCTATGGACCATAAATGGTCAAGGACCATACATGGTCAATGAAAACAAATGGTCAAAGACCATAAATGGTCGGTGCTATTGTTTTATGGACCATAAATGGTCTGGTAATGTTTTATGGACCATAAATGATCAGGTACTAAACTTCTATGGACCATAAATGGTTAAGTACTGTTATTTTATGGACCAGAAATGATCAGGCACTATTGTTGTATGGATCATAAATGGTCAGGAACTACTGTTTTACGGACCATAAATGGTCAGGTACTAATTGCTTTGTGGACCATAAATGGTCAGGTACTGTTATTTTATGGACTATAAATGGTCATGTACTAATTGTTCTATGAACCATAAATGGTCAATTATTATTGTTGTATGGACCATAAATGGTCAGTGCTATTCTGTGTTTCTATGTTTCAGAGGATGGAGATTATATATTGGGCAAAATAAGTTCTGCTGCCGGGATTACAACCGGGCACGAGGACTTGCCAAGACCAGGATGGCCGTGTTAAATGTTTCCCGCGCCACTTGAATACGTGAACCCCGGCTTTAACTTAGGATACTAGTTTTTATATACGTGTGACCGTTCGGATGAGATAATTTTGTAACAGTTGAGTTCTTGTATTTGATACGAAAGGTTGTGCGGGGTAAGTTGATTTGTAGCAGTGATAGTTTGCTTTATTTTCACGAGTGGTTGTCTGTTACTTAACATACATAATAACAGAGTTAACAAAGATTATAATAGTCTTTATTTTTTAATTTTTATATTTTTTTATATCGGACCTAAATTTATTCCTTTGCATCCACACTTTCTTCAAATTTGAGATCGATTAAATATTAACCCGTATTCAGTAAATAAATTTTCAATCGCCAGTTAAGTTTACAAATTGTTAAGTGCAATACCCCTGCTCAAACATGAAGGTTCTTCTTCTAAGGAAATTCATAATGCCAAATACGTAAAATACGTTCTTTACTATTTATCATTGAGACTAATTGTACAGCTGTAAAAAAATATATGAAAAACAAAAGCTTTTCATGCAAGAAAACTACTCTAGGGTTATTTTTTATGTAATACGTTCTGTACACTGTTCTAGAAAGATGTTCCGTATTTTCTAATACTTTAAACAGCATTTTAAAAAATCAAGTGACGTCATATGTTAAATTCCGTTTCCAAAATTTCCTATCTCTATGACTTTTAATTAGGGAGGTGCCAATTCAGATTCGCCATGAACTAGACCGATATCTGAGATTTCAGACATTTTAAATTTAAATGTGCATAGCAATAGCGGAGTTTTGATCTTGAAAAGTGACCTATAGGACCTCTGCCCAAGAGAAGTTAGCTGGTTGGTGCATAATAAAATTAATGTTCCTAACAAAACTGGTGGCATTACGTCAAATCCCCACCAAATTACCTGTTTTTAAAGAAGACGAAATGTAAACATAACCTGATTGTAAGGGGTATATGCTGGCGTATAGGATAGAGCGGCTGCTATCTACGCTAGAGGCCCGGGATCGAATCCCGGCTCGGGCTAAAATCGACTGTCCTGGTATTTTATTTAGGCAGGGAACAAATACCTTTGCATGCCGCCTTCCATCGGATGAGGAAGTAAAGCCGGTGGCCCCCTGTGCTGTCATGATGCCACGTGCACGTTAAAGAACTCTTACTGGAGGTTGGAATTCCTTCAGTTGGACAAAAGGGTGTGTAGCCTGCCCTCAGGGTCGGTGATTGGCCTAAGTTGCGGAAATAGACCGACGTAAAATAAACAAGTAAAAAAATAACCTGATTGTGCATTTTTTGAAGTATTAGTCAAACATGTTAGGTAATGTTTTTCACTTTTCTTCTTCTTTAAAAACAGGGAATTTTGTGCAGATTTGACGCAGCGTCACCAGTTTTGCTGGGAACATTTACTTTATTATGCACAACCAGCGTAACTAACTTCTCTTGGGCAGAGGTCCTATATGTCACTTTTCAAGGTCAAAACTCCGTTATTATCGTTATAGGTTATTCATGAGCAAATTTAATCATTTCTTATTTTTCGTAGTATTTTTCTATCATATTTCTGACTATGGCTATGGGCTTTTGAGAGCAGTCAGGATTGAACAAGAATTGACGAATAACGTTGCATCGAGAAATTGAAATGTAGGTCCATTATATGTGTAATATAGTTCATCTGGAGACACACAGTATTTTATTTAAACCAAAAACTGATGGTCAATAATCAATATTAAAATGCTTCAGAGGAATCAGTACCTTCCATCTGCTTTCTACTCGCAAAACACGTAGTTTTCTTTTCGCTATTGATTATGGAAGCAAAAGGGGAAATATTACTTCAAATTCAGTATAAAGACAAGAATTTTTCGTCTAATGGTGGTTTTCTTCATATATATTGGTTATTGATTATGCGTCGACAAGAAACACCAAACAAAAGGTGTTTAAAAATTTATATAAATTACACAAAAATGTTATAGTTATTGTCATGTCACAACAATATTTGTCATATGTACTTTATTGTTAACGTCAGACCTGTTGAATTTATTTACTAATAATTCTTTCTAATGCTTCTACTATTGTTTTAGCAGTACTTCATCTATTATTATAGGACATAAAAAGAAGTTCATACTTCATACCTTCCTTTCACAATTGATGTATTTTCGCTGAAAACTACTTTTTTGAGTACATGAATCAGATATATTTAATCACGTAGTTTGGGATGGAAGACCAATAATTAATACATATATTATACAATACCACAACAAATAATACAGGTTTATCTATAATTTGATGTATAACATTTGAAAATCGATACAGCATTGAGCTCAATATGGATGCTTTTTTTGTACGCCGTACTAGCTCTAATGATTTCTCTTAAAAGCATTGGTATGCATTGGTCATCAGAATCATCAAACTTGTCCTTTCGAACCTTCCATTCTATACAACGTGACCAAACTTCACTTGATAATTAACTCTCGTGGTGATTAGATTGACTTTTACGATTCGATCTGATTGACTTAATAAATAATAAATAAATTGGATAAATTGGTGAAAATACTTTTTATATAGTATACCTTTTTATTGTAACGCTTGCATAAAACCGGGCTAAATGAAGGTTAACTACTCCATGATAACTAGTCATATCTCAATAACAGTGAAAAGTCGTATTCAAGTAATGTCTGAAATAAAACCAAAACAAACAAATTACATATAGGTACAGACAAAAAATTATCATGTCTTTGCCAACAGTCTGCCGAATCCACTTTACCTAATTCACCTTTTTAAGCCAGGTCGAGACAAATTTGTTTACGACTTCGCCGTGCATGAAATATTAAGAGGATAATGTCGCCTGCCTGTTTGGTAAACAAAAGAACTCAATGTAGTCTTCGAAAAAAAAACGCATTAGCTTGCGAGGACAAAAGAAACCCGCAATAAAAGCTTTATTAGGTTTATCTGTCCTCGCTAACTATGAGTTATACTCGACGTGCTCAAACCATGAAAGCAGAAAAGCCGGCCATCGGATGTGCAAGCTCTGCAAATCGCCCGGGCTAGGCTAGACCGTTTAATTGTTATCGACTGGTGAGAATATATTGCGGCCGCATAAAACCGAAATTTGAATTCAACCAGACACGGTCCCTGCTGTAGACGCAACCATCTATCATCTAACTTCGAAATTTGTCAGACGTTGCGCTTACAATACAATTAGCGGCGACTTTTCAATTGATACACCAACTGCAAAGTAGAAGTATGACAGGTTATTAATATGATGACAATAGGCGGGATCTAATTTTAAATAAATCAAAAATTACAGCCACAACCTGGATTTGAACAAGGGTCCTTTGAGTTTGTAGACAATGCACTCCCATCTGAGCTACTGAGGCCTATGAGCATTGTGCTAGAAACGCAAAGGTCGGAGAAGTCAAATTTTTTACTTGTTTAAAATTTACATTGCGCCTGTATGATACCATATTATTAATCTATACCTAATATTACTTTGACAATATGTCGTTAAACATTTTCAGTTAGAAGTATGACGTTTAACAACCGGGGGTAACCATGAAAGTTATCCATTAAACTTGTTAATATCCGATTTTAATAAATGACACGTTTTTTGAAAGCCTACAACGTACTGAATCTACAGTAGTTATTGCAAAAGGAGTACTTCATATTTACTACGTAAAAAATAAAAGATTGTCATTATTTTCTTAACATTTTTGCAATCTCATATTTCCGTTAACAACCCTCACAGCAATCGAAAGTATAAATATAGCCCATACTTCCCATAGTTATTGCAAACCAAGTTTCAGCTAAATAGTGGTCTAATAGTGGTCTCATAAACATTAATCATTTTTATTCCGATATGCGAGTATAGAAAAATACATCGGTCAATGTAACAACAAATACACCAAATGAAAGAGGAAGCTTATCTCTAGTGTCTACTAATGCTAGTTATTGCTCGCAAAGTTTCAGCTAATTAGTGCCCTAAAAATTCAAGTACGAATCCGAAAAAAAAAGTTTTAAGAGACTTTCCCCAGGTCGTTTAAGAAGGATTTTTGTCGGTGGGTATATAACACTGCCCCAACGTGTCTTATAATACGAGTGTAGTATCATAGTTTTGCTATTAGTCCAGTCAATAGGGGGTGTTTCCCTACAATAGGTGGGGCAGAAACGATTTTGATGTATGTCATTTAGTTCCGGGTCCTGATGAAAAATCATTTCGGCCATGGGGGCGCACAGTGGGGCTCCGCTGTATACGGGAGGATCAAAAATGGTTTTCACCAACTACCTCGTATAAAGTAGAAATTATTTTTATAATGAAGTAGATATATTGAAGTTTGATTTGCCCAAACATTTTATTGTTTGAAGGTCTTGTTGTTATTCTACACGTCAAAGTTGACCTTATCGGTTACTCGTAAAAAATTACTGCGCGCATACCCCATACAAGTAGTGATTTACTGTTATGTTATGTTATGTATCATCCAAACACAAAAGGTAATGACATTTGTATCGATTAAGCTGTTCCTATCACGTAAACTTCACCGAAAAGAATATTTTCCATGACCATGTTAAAAATAGTAAAAAAAAAACTTTGACTAAGGTTTTGATCTTTGCCTTCATTTGCCTCCAACGTATAACATACTACGTTTGATAGTTTTTTTATCTAGCTATACAATGCCATAGGTTTATTCTGCCCCGGTGCGCAACTCTATGCTAAAATTGAGAAATTCTGAAGTAGTTACGATAACACATTTATAACACGTAACGTGTTTCTCGGTATTTTACTTTTTAAAATGTTTATACATAGGCAAATGTATCTTTAGTAGCAAGAATTCATTATTTTCCGTTCTTTTATACAACAATACCGACATTTGGAAAACTTGATATTTTAACATTTGCTCGCAAAACTTGGAGTGTTCTGGAGTATCCGGAGTATTATACTGATTAGATGTAATGTTTAAATGATTGACGTGTATTTGACTTCCTAAATTGGTGGTCCATACACTCTAACGCAACTGAACTTCTCGTCTATATCAATTATCCACTCCTAGACATTAAAACATCATAAACTACTTTAGAAGTAATGCCTAACCTAACACCGTTCAAGAGATTGATATCTAACACAATATATTTTAAGCTTTCATCAATACGAAAATAACATTATTGCTGGATAAGTTAGAACTAATCTCACAAACAACCACCTATGTTTGTTTTTTACCTATTTTGTAGTGATAATGATAAAAATAATTAACCGCAAACTGTAAGTATCGTCAATATTATGTATTATTCTTCTATGATATCGATAATATCTTGCGGTTTACCGACTATAAAATACCTTGCACACCTTCATATTCAGTCGAAACATTAATAAACGCGAGTTGTGTTACTGTGAACACGGAAAACATATATCTTCAGGCAGCGCTAACTTCAAGAAAAGTTTCGTACTCTCGCTGAAGCCAATTACACATGTGCTATCAGCTATTGTGAGAATACAGAAAGCTTTTTTGCCACATTTCAAACAGCGTTGGAGTAATGCTAGTAGAACTAAGGACAAGTTTTTGCGAAGGAATGCTAACTGGCTTGATGGAGATTTCCCTATACAGTTCGATGAAGAGCAGGAGCCTACACCATCATCGGGAACAAAACGAGGAATGCCTTGCAACAATTATGAATTATCATCGGAGAACACCAAACAAAGAAAGGCGATTAAATTATTTCGGGACTCTAGACTACTCACATCCATCTTTCTTACGTACAAGGACAGCGATCAATTGAAGAATTGAAGCACGCTACCGTTGTTGAAGAATTGTGGTTTGAATCGCCAAAAACCTTGGAAGTAATTCAAATCAGCCAGACTGTGGCGCAGCGGTAAAGCGCTTGGCTATCAGTCTGGGGGGGCGTGAGTTCGATCCTTGCGCCCTGCTTTCAGAGTGAAGGTTGTTCTGTGATTTTTCTTAACTCATCGGCGAATGCTGAAGGCCAAACAACATGCCAAAACAACAAACACCGTGCAAACGACGTGCCATAGACGCGGGCCATAATCATGATAATTCGGGCCTGCCGATATTATTTATTAGAAGAAAACACAACTGTGATGCTTTATACAAACCATAAAGCTCCAGCAATCTTACTTGATATGGATTTAACAAAAGAACAGTATAACTACCTCAGAAATTGTATTGAAAGTAAAGGTCTTCATTTGTTTCCCACGTATAAGCAAATGGTGGAAGCTAAAAACGAATGTTATCCGGATAATTTGGAGATAACAGAAGGAGTGTCTGGTTAACTTGAGTGCTAGACGATGAGCTGAACCTATCCGAGGAGACTCCTCAATCTACTTCTGAACACATGCACTGATGTACTACTCCTTATATTCAATGGTAAATGTTGTCCTGAATCTGACATTCTGAAATAAGTAAGGAGCCTTTGAACTTTGACAGTATCTGTCAACCTACAAATTTGTTCCGATTTCAACAATTTTATTCTTCGCGGTATTCTTGCCTACAATATACCAATTTCTTCTATAATACTGATTTCATCATGCAGTCAAGCATTTTTATTTCTTACGTCAAAATTCAAAATGACGTCAATGTGACATAACAAACGTACTGACATGACTACGAAGCCCAGTTCAATAGTGCTAATTTGAGTGTCCCTGTTTTTACTTTATCATACGCAGTATGTAAAGTATTGTAATCGTGCCGAAATTTTTTTTTGAGATTTTAGCGGAAATAGGTCTTTATGGGTCCCCTGAACATTTTTGACCAAGGTCCAAAAAAATGTCTGTGTGTGTGTGTGTGTGTGTGTATGTCTGTGTGTGTGTAAACGATTTTTGTGGCGACGATTCCGGAGCAACTACTAAAGGTATCGCGACGAAAGTTCATATTTAGAAGTTTTATGACCAAACTTAGAGCTGAAAAGCTTTTGGTTCAAAAGGGTCCAAAGGAACCGGCTATATACTCTTAGCATTTTTCAACGATTTTGCAAATGAGCCGTCATTTCTGTAATTTCATCAAAATAGGTAAATAATAAATTAAAGTAGAGGAAGTTTTGTATAATTTATGTCTATAACATTTAATGGTAAAATTAATAGTTTAGCTGCAGGAGCAAATTCTATTTGATCGAAATCGTGTCTACATTAATACTAGGTGCCCAGGATATTTTGAAGTTTTTGACAGTATTTGGAACGTCAGCGTTTGCGAAACGTCAATTCAACACGCAAATGCATGGAGAATTGCCATGAGGACATGAGGAGCTAGGTGAAACAATACTGAAACGACAACAATATTGAAAAACAATATTTCGAGTGCGGATAGCAATGTTGTTTTCGCGAATAAATATACAAGAAAGACTGTAAGACGGTATGTTAACCTTAAAACTTATTTGGAATATTGAGCATAATTCTTTATGAACTTTTGTAGTTAGCACTGAAGACGGCGTAAAACTCAAAAATATAGTATGCTAGAAGCCAATATAATATATTAATCATCAGAACCAGAACCTTTTTACTTTATCATCCTTAGTATGACAACACTCCATATTTAGAAGCTTTCTGTTGAACTAAGGGTCCCAAGGAACTGGCGTTTTAGTCTTAGCATTTTTGAGAGATATTGCAAATAAGCCGCTATATCTGGAATTTCGTCGAAATAGTTAAATAATAAATTAAAGTAGAGGAAATCTGAATAATTTATGACTATGACATTTTTTGGTAAAATTAATAGTTTAGCTACATGAGCAAATTCTATTTCATCGAGATCGCTCGTACTGCATATAAACTAGTTAGCCAGGATTTGTCAGATATTGTGATTCTAATGACAGTAGGTAGTGTCAAATGCTGATGTTTTCACATTACCTACTGTAAATATAATCAAAATGTCTCTAGTCTAGTACTAGTAGTTTTATTTTAATACAGACATGGCCGATCTCGATCAAATAGAATCTCATGCAGCTATTAATTTTACTATTAATTTTATATATGGTATGATAAAGTCATGTGCCTGGCCACATCAGATTTTTTCTTGTACCATTTGTAAACTAAAATGTGTCACTATCACGTCGAATGAGAAATACTATATTAGTGTCTGTCACCACTGCCAATAACACTGAAGTGAACGCGTTTTTATTTTAAAACTGTCATCACTTACTGACCTCGAGATAACTGACCTTATCAACAGATTAAATTAGATAAATAAAAATACGCGACGTATAAATGCACAATCATTCCAAGATGTTCCTCCTGCTAGTGCTTTTCTTATTCCCTGTGATTGCCTTGGTGCTATTTTTTGGAAGACTAGACAGAAAATTATCATGTTATCCCAAAGTCCCTGGTTATCCGATTATAGAAGACTTATTTACTTTTCTCTCTTTGGACGGTAAGTTTTTTTTAGTTTTGTGTCATAAACAAGTGGGTACTATCTGGCTATTTATATCAGAACAAACTTAGCACAAAATAAAAGTAAACATTCTCGCACGTTAGTTAACAATTAAGATTTTTGTAACTTACACGTGACCTACGAAATAATTTGAAATTCTCCAGCAGCGTGGGATTATATATAGTCCTATAAAATACGTCTAAAAATTGAAAAAAATAACAAACAGACTTTTTGTGTTGTCAAATTCATTTCTGTGTTTATGTTGTTCTCCGCACAAGTGCTCAATTATTATGGTACTGGTTAACAATTCACCATGATACTGACCAGGGATGAAAATACTAAATAACGTAATATTTAATTATATATTAATATTTTTAATGTTTTATATTCATTTTGATATGAAATTTATATTAATTGCAAACAAATGAATGTTTTTTTGTAGATGTCATCGAGAAATGTATGGAGTACCAACGAAAATACGGAAACATGGTAAAACTAAACATTTTTGCAGGAATTTCAGCCCTAATCATAACGGATGTGGAAGCGATAGAATTTATTTTGGGTACGACTCAAATTTTAAATAAAGGCATTAGCTATAAATATACTGAACGTTGGTTAGGGGACAGTTTATTGACTGCAGATGGTAAGTTGTTGTTAAACGATAATTTTAAATGTGACAATAGATTTTCAGGCGGAAAATGGAGAAAAACAAGAAAGATAATAACGCCAGCATTCCACTTCCAAATTCTGGAACACTACGTTCAAACTTTTCACTCCGCTAGTGCTATTTTGATCGAAGAATTAAGACAAGAAGTTGGAAAGGGGTCATTTAATATATATCCTTATATCACTTTGTGTGCTTTAGATGTCATAAGTGGTAAGAAAAGTACAATTTCTACTGAAAAATCCCCACGTATTGTTCATGAACTAAAATAATGACAGAATAAAAAACAAATTGAATTAACAAATGAAATAGCAAGTCAATTCTGCATATAATAATATACATGTACCAACAAAAATACTTACACCAGACCACAGTGTTATTATTGTAGAGACAACATTACTAACCTATTATTTTGATTTCAGAAAGTGCAATGGGTATCAAGGTCAATGCCCAACTAAATAAAAGCTCTGATTATGTCCACAGCATCAAAGAAATGCTAAGAATTGTTGCTGCGAGATCTTTGAATCCATTCAAGGCTGTAGATTTGTTATACATGTTCACGAAGGATTACAGAAAAGAGCGAAAAGCGTTAGAAGTAATAAATAGTTATAATAAGTCTGTTCTCATCAGGAAGAAACAGGAATTAAAAAAATACGACGATGTACCGCAAAGTAAAAAGAAATTAGCATTCTTGGATATGCTGCTACGCTCAAAAATTGACGGCAGGAACTTTACTGACCAAGAAATAAATGATGAACTCGCTACATTTATGTTTGGGGTAAAAGTAGCTTATTCTTAAATTCAGTAGAACAAATTAGAAACAAAACCAAAAACTTAAGAGATACTTTAAACGATATAACTTTCGAACAAATGCCTGTCGCTTTGTGAATTGCTTTTTTGGTTTTGCTATAATTGTGTACATTTTAAACAGTTTGTATTTTATAGGGACATGATACTACAGGCGCTGGAATCAGTTTCACTCTGTATTGTCTTTCAACTCACAAAGACATACAAGTAAGTTGTCCAGAAACTTTTTATTGGTTCGGTATATATACTTTTTCTTAGCGAAAAATTGCCTGACAGAAAAACCAACAAAAATTCCGTTCTTTCTTACAGAATAAGGTAGTGGAGGAACTTTCTAGTATATTTAATGACAATCCCAACAGACAGGCAACGTTAAATGATTTAAACGAAATGAAATATCTCGAATTAGTGATCAAGGAAGCTTTAAGATTGTACCCACCTGGGGTTTTTATGACAAGACAACCAGAACGTGACGTCAAACACAGTAAAACAACTTCGGCAACATAGAAAATAAAATAACTAAATAAATAAAATTGCAGAAAACTTTATTTTTCCATACTTTGCGCAACTGGCAATTTTTATATACGGGGTTCACCATAATCCTCAATATTATGAAGATCCAGAGAGCTTCATCCCAGAGAGATTTTTACCGGAAAACCAAATGAAAAGACACCCTTTTAGTTATTTAGCTTTTAGTGCAGGACCCAGAAATTGCATTGGTGAGTTTGATGCTTCTGTACTTAGTCATTTAATTATTAATTATGTTCTTATATTTTAGGTGCTAAATTCGCAATGCTGGAGCTGAAATCAACAGTTTCTCATATCTTGAGACACTACAAATTGTTACCTGTGGAAAATTACAAACCTCATGTCGTTCCATTAGTGATTTTGACGGCTAAAAATGGTGTGCTGGTCAAACTGGAAGACAGGAAAAATTTGACAGATTTGATAGAAAATTAATTTATACATACAGGGGTTTCAGAAATAACGGCTAACCTTTAAAGAGCATATTCACGAAGGTCAAAGTAGCAGTTTTGGTCAAATAACGTATAGGCTATCGTAAACTGTTAAGTTAAATAATTGTATTAAAGCAATTGTCTAAGGCCTACCCTGGTAATAGTCGATCGGGCATGACGTAAGAACATATATCAATTGAAAATTTGTAAGTTTAGTACGTACCAAAATTCTGAAATGTTGGGCGGATATACAAACAATAATGATTACAAAGCGATATCCTTCGTACAAAACACAGCAACTGTGCGCCGCGGCCGATCAACGTTATGTCACATTCTAGCCATCTATACAATTGTCATTCACCCGTCTCTGATACTACACAAATTGCTACACAAACACACCCACATTAAGATTCCACAATCTAAAGGATCCTTATTGTAGATAAACAGCTGACTACGATGGTACACATGAATCTGGCGAATGTAGGTCAATGTCACCGTAGACAAGAAACGCCAGAGTGGAGATAGACCGCCGATATGTTGCAGCACAACTGCGGTGGGGTGTTGAAGATTTTCTTACGTTGAACAGGGAAACACTCTGTTTTTGTTTGTTAGTTTTCTCAAGAATGCTTTAAGTTAGACCATACTTTATTTGACAAAACATATGCTTGGGCATATGCTCCGTTAAGGTTAGTTGTTATCTCGGTATTTCTGAAACACCTGTATATAAGAACTGTAATTTCGTTGAATACTGTAACCTTTTTTGATTAATCCAAATACAATGAAAATTTTCAGATCACTTTTTGGTGTATATTTTGTTTTAAGTGCCGGTACGTGTTACATCTAATTTTTAAAAATAGTTCCATCCAACCACTAGGATGACAAGCAACTCCGGTTTCAGCAGGCTGTACTGATGAATTCAGACTTTATTTGGTTAGCTCAGCAAAAATAGTACAGAATTCGTAAAATATGAACTGTCGGGAACAGAGACTCGGCGCCAAGGGATTTAAGAATCGATTTAGATAAAGCTCCTGATTTCAAAATATGATATCATATGTGTTTCGTCGAGCTACTAACATCCTATCTATCTGATAGACTATTCAGAATAAAAGAGATCGGAGAATACTCGGAACTAAAAAGGGGCAAAGCTGAGTTACCCCAGGGTAGTGTATTGGGACCAATTCTTTATCTACTATATACAAGTGACCTTCCACAGCTGGAAAATGTATCAACAAGCTAGAAATAAAGTGTACAAATGGACAAAAAAATTGAAGACCAACCTCAACGAACTGAAATCTGCCCACATTAACTTTACAAACAAAAGAATCGAGGACATACATCATGACAAGATTAACGACGCCATAGTTCCATATACGAACACTGCAAAGTATTTGGGTATGACTCTGGATACAAAACTAAGGTGGAAAGAACACGTTAAGAAGAAAAGAGTAGAGCTTGACCTCAAATACAGAGAACTCTACTGGCTTCTGGGAAGAAACTCTCAGTTGTCAATACAGGACAAACTACAAGTTTACAACCAAATACTAAAATCGATTTGGTGATACGGCATCCAGCTTTGGGGTTGCGCGAAAAACTCCAATATACAAGGTGTCCAGACTTTCCAAAATAAAGTACTAAGGAATATGGTTAACGCTCCTTGGTACATACGGAATAGTGACCTGCATCGTGATCTTGGTGTCCCACAAGTTATCCAAGAGATAGAAAGATTCGCCATGAATCTCGCCTAAGCCATCACGTCAACGTAGAGGCTCTGCAGCTACTGGGCAACCAGAATCTATTGAGAAGACTAAAAGGAACTAAACCCTTCTAACTAGTGAATCAGTGAAATGTGTAAAAAGCAGAGCACAGTAAGTGAAGTGTTAGTGGTTAATAAATATATATAGGACATCAGTGGATATCATATTAGAGAAAAGTACCTAGTTTTAAGAATTCAGATTTAAATTGATGGTTAATTGTTTAATTTAATGGTTAATTCTTTAGATTAGTTACAATATGTTAAGCACTTTATGGTTATTAAAAAAATATATTTGTCTGATTGGCTCTAATTTATTAGATGAAGTTAACCCACGTCAGTGGTAACCAATAAAAGTATCGAAAGAAGTCATTAAAATTTAAACTGTTTGCAATTTTTTATAATACTTCGCAAATTCAGTTTCTGATCTTCAATTGTAAATTAATTATGACGTCATCGACATTCAAACAACTATTACTATATTTTTCATAGTTTCAATGTAATATTTGCGAAATAACGATAAAAGTGTAAAAGTTGCGAAATAACTCATGTCTACCCAATACAAGGAACCTTTGACTTGTGTACACGTCCTGCTCCATTAATTCTGTTCTACCAAAACTTTGTGTTGATAGTAAACAAATCAATAAACTGTTTGCAATTTTTATAATCACAGCGTAACATCCTATATGTTTCCCGCTGCAGAACATTCTCACGGCGCTCCAAAACGATGCGATGTGTGTTGTAAACGTTGGCTATCGGAGTGCTACGCGCATAGAAAAACTCGACGTTGACAATGATACAGTTAGGTGTGTCAAGCTGCACGTAGCACAGTGATGAGTGCCAAAGCCGAGCAGAACTTGGGCAACTGGTGACACCTGAGGGATGGAGCGGCGTTTGTCTAGCAATAGTGAGCAATAGCACTTTCGTATATAACACCGTACTCCAAAGAAGTCCGCTTACCTCGAAACCGTAGTAACATTGGCCCATGAAATAATTCGATATGCCGCCACGAGAAAGAATGACAGTAAAAGTTACGGCGATTGTGCGGCGATTCAACGCTCGAACGCTCAGGCATGACTCATGCGACCGAGTACAGCGACGACAGTGACGTACGCTTTGTTTTATACTATACTCGACGGACGGATAGTGCGTAAATAACTTGTCCCTATAATATCAAATGATTTTAGCAATAATTTGTATTCATAATAATTATTTATTTAACAAGATATTACTGTTAACATTTGCTATTACTACTTTCTCCAAATTTTCGATAGTCAATGCTGTTCTTTTAGAAGTTAAAATAACTTTTCCGTAGATCGTTAAATTTTATGAGTCAGTTAAGTGAATAGGAAATGCAATTAAATATAGTTATTTAACCAACAAGTATATTAAAAAGAGCGATTAATGATCGAGACTGTTTAACGCGCGAGCGAAGCGAGCGCGTTAATTGTCGAGATCATTAATCGCTGTTTAATATTCGAGTTGGTTACAAAATTTTTCCGTCGGTCGTATTCTTCTAGCGTCGTCTACATAGATTTTTCTTCGCCGATGTCTTTTTAGGTTATATGACCATTTATGTAATTTGACACTGACAGTTCTAGAGAGCGGTATGGTTTGATTGGTTTGCATGATTTGTTGTAGCCAATCACACGACGTAAAGACAACGTTTGATTGGCCAATCGAACATATTTGAAATGAAACCTTCCAATCAAAACATACTGCGCTCTAGAACAGTCAGTGTCAAATTACATAAATTGTCATATAATCTAAAAAGAAACATTGGCGAAGAAAAGTCTATGTAGACGACGCTAGAAGAATGCGATCGACGAAAAAATTTTGTAGCCAACTCGAATAATAAACGGCTATTTATGATCTCAACAATTAACGCTCGAGCGTTAAACAGTCTTGATCATTAATCGCTCTTTTTAATATACTTGTTGGTTAAATAACTATTAAAAGTCGAAAAGCTTCTCTGAACGTCACAGCTTATTAATGGGGCATAAGTAAAGCAATGCGCATGTAATTGATATTTTTCGCAATTTGTAAAATTATTTGTCATACAAAGTTCTTGAACTATTCTGAGATTGGGATTTCTATCTAATATAACGTCAACTTTATTAGTTAAAAGTTCACACATTTCTCCCGGAACCGATTTCAATTTATTTACTATTTTGGTCAATTTTGCTATCGATTCTCTCACTTTGATGTTACGCCCTTCGAAATATTTAATGTCTGCAATTAGAAATGAAAAGTTGCTATGAATAAATTCCAGTTGCTCTTTAAGGCAAGGTTCTTTTAATAATTCTATAATTAATATATAAAAATATATGTAAATGTTGCAAGGTTTTTGCACAAAGGGTTTATTCTATATAATTTAACATGCAATATAAATATTTCATACTATTAACGGCTAAACGTACAATAACCTGCATCGAAAAGAAAGAAAACAGCGAATACGACCGCTGTGGTTGCGCGCGTGACCCTAGTCACTTCTCGGTCTACCCGCCACTGGAATAACCCCGAAAAAACTTGACTTGCCCAATCTCTGCTCGGCTCTTGATGACCAATGTTTGCTACACACATCGCATGGTCTGGAAGGAGCCCCTGAATTTATTTTGTCAAGTTCCTTATATTTCATTCACATTCTTAAAGTTTGTGATTACTACATAATCTGTAAAACCTTATTGCAAGATTTTCCTGTCATGTTTAATGATTTTTGTTTTCAATTGTTGTTTTATTCTGTATAGCGTAAAGGTTGCGCTGCTGGACAAAGATATATTATTATTATAGAAGTGTTCCTTGGTGGATATCAATTTAATTAAAAAATAAACGAGACCTATTCGTGGACCTGCGTTGACGTCAGTGGATCTTCAGTATCTAAAAATACTGCAGCCTCGGGAATACAGACCAAGCGCCTAGCCTTCACCCCAAAGTAAATGAGTTTGGACCACATCGGGCTGAATCGCAAGTGGATTGTAATTTCCACTATACCATCCCGAGGGAAGCTGGGCACTTATTCTTTATTACTATGATCGCAATCAAAGCAGAATACAATAATGAAGTTCTTCAGGAAAAAGATAAACTTGAAGGGAACGCAACAAACGTTGTCGTTATATTTAACTGTTGGTCATTAACTGTAAACGTAATCGTAAGTGCGTATCCCCACATTTCAGTCTTCCGGTTTCTCTATCTTTTGATTGTGTAGTCGGGTCGATCTGAACTTCCGGGGACGTAAGGTCTTACAACTATACCTCTTTCTAAAGTAACTCTGTTAATGTTAGGTATAATACTTATCTTTCAATTTTTTTATCTGCAAAAATATCAATTTTTAGGTAGAATATCAGAAAAATTGGTATTGCTTATTGTAATCACGGTTAATGTTATCAATCGGCTATTGTTATGACTTTTGCCAAAAACGGGCCGGCCGTATATTACCACGTAGGAAAAACACCGCTTATTAGAATCATCACATCGGATTATGTTATCAGTTTTTCTTACGTCGGTGCTTGCGTTGAGCATCGAATAAGCAAGTCCCGATGTGATTACTTTAAGCGGTTTGCACTGTATTATTCAGTGAACACGGGTAAAACACGTGAACATTTTTGAAAATTCAATGTTGACCAATTTAATATTTTGTATCTACGACTCACATATAATCTATAACAATACAATCCCCATCATGATACAGGCCAATGATTATAATGACACTAGCGTTGTATAATAATGACAGTTCGTTCTATCTACGTGGATAACAGTTATGTGTCAGTTCGCCTCGCCATCATCGACAAGTACATTTAAAATATTTGATATAAAATGGAATTTATGAGTCGTAGATAAAACGTCGTATTCGACTCGCACTCAACGGATATTCTCGCATGTTTACGCGCTCGCCAAACTTCGTGCTCGCTGTTTATATCCTTAGTAACGTGCTCGTCAAATAATATACTATTATCTACGGCTGAAATATAATAAGTTCATTGCATATGTATCTATGAGTATATACAGTAGACTCTCCTATAACGCGTTTTAATGTCTGACGTTGTACGAAAACGCGTTATAGGAATTTGAGTACCGCGAATTTTGACGCAGGCACTGCCCGGCTATAGCGCTTTCGCAGTAAAATATTTAATGAGCACCGTATTGAATTATGAGATGTCCTACCTGTATTGCCGATGAGGAGCATTTAGAATAGCCAGTATGATAATGCAAGCAATTCAGTGCGAATTAGTGAATACACGTCAAAACTACTTTCGTATTCGCATTGTTTGATGTTTCACATTTCAAACGTCTATAACTTCTTAAGGATTTGCAAAAACAAATAAGTCCACATAAAACATTTTACTCAGAATGGTTTTTAATATATCAAAATATATTAGAAAAATTAATTTTATTTTTAACTGTGTAAATATCAGTTTAATTTTCAATATACGTTATGTCCTTATAAATCTTGTAACTTTGATTTTGGTGCTCCGCGAATTTTTCTTATGATCAAAGGTGCTCCCTGACTTCAAAAAGGTAAAGAATCACTTTTATAAATCGTAGATAAAACGTCGTATTGGACTCGCACATAACGGATATAAATCGCTCTCATGTTTACACGATCGCTAACCACTGGCGTATGAGCTTCATGCCGCGATTGATATCCTTAATTATGTGCTCGTCATATAATATCTATACTATTAATAGGCATGTTTTAGTAATGCATATTAAATTGCTCCATCGATTGAAGCAATGTCTGTTGTTTTGTGTTTTGTTATGTATTCCGCACTTTGTGTGTGATGGTACGCTTTTTTCTTATCTGTTACTAGGTTCGTTTTTATTAGTTATTAGTTTGTGTTTGTCTATGGGGTCACCAAACTTATGGGCATTTTCTTCTGCAGAACCCTCTCCTATATAAATAACCTCCATACATAATTCCTATGAATTTTGATAGTAAATAATCTATGATAGATGCACGTAACCCGAATCGGATCCCAACAAGTCAAATGGCATCGTTTAAAATGAACTATTTATCTTCATATTTATGGAAAATACCTTCTAAACACTAAACAGAAAATTAATGGGTATGTAATGTGACAAATGTAAGGTGTTATAGTTGTTCAATAATAGTATATCATTATACAAGTTTTATTAGACGTCAAATTGACGCACGAGTTGTTTTGGGCACGACGGACGTAGTGAGGAGTGCCCAAATGAACCAAGTTTCGCCATTACGTCTTATAAAACGAGGATAATGTACTATTTTTTCTAATTTGCGGCATTAATTTTCAATAAATTTAGAAATTGTGGTTACTATATACGGCTCAATTAGAATCTAGGGTATTTTGCGGGTACCACGTAGTTGGTAACTGTCAACTATAGCTTTCTCAGTGTATGCTGATATTCAATTAACCATTTATTGCGCATATACAATGTCGGAGTAGTAATTAAATCGTTCATATCTACGATGTAGGTTTGATCTTCGCATAATACCTTATTAGAGTAAATGTGGTCGTTGAATTATATGTGAGCAGGGGATTTGATGTTTAGTTGAAAATAATGCAAAATATCACCGAAAATTTCATGCTGGCGTATTTTGATGTACACAGCAAAATTAACAAAGCCCCAGTCCTTTGGCTTTACTATAGCAGGCTACACGCATGTTTAAATATGTATAGAATATTGATATTTCGCTGTTTATGCAATTGCAAGGGATTACAAAGAGGCAGTGTGTGCATATGTGTTGTACGTTTGACATATGGCGTTTGATATCAATGTGTAGTGTACCAATCTTAGAAAAAAGGTACTAAGTTACAATTTGTAAATTGTAACACCGAAAACAGTGTTACAATGTGTGCATTGTGAATCCAAAGTAGAAAAATGTTATTTATATTTGTATTTTCAGAGCACAAGTAATATTTTCTGCATTTGAATAGTGGTCAGCATATATGGCAGCGCGAACGGCGGATTTATGATCATCCAGTCTGTTTGTCATCCAGGTTGTTATGTTTTTAATGAATGAACTGGTATATTCAACTATTAAGTTTAGACAATATTTGTTGCCAGCAGAATACAATCAACGAAAAAAATGATGGAACTAACTCACATAGTAAACGGTGATTAATGATATTGACAATCGACGAAACAATGTTGCAACCAACTCCAATATTAAACGGCGATTAATAATATCGACCCAAATGTAATGATCGTGAAATCGCTCTTTTTAATAAATACACGGAAAATGGAAATTTAATGCAGTATGAGTTAGAAGCTTCAAAGCATCTATAAGAAAGTAGGCATCATAATCAACGAATTGTATGGAAGCGTTAAGTTAACATCTAGTAAAAAGCATGCAAAAAAAAAACAGATGACATTATTTGCGTAGTCACAAAATCAATGCCAAGTGCTCCCGTCTCCCCAATACCTTGACAAAAGAAAAGTTATCTAACGGTATAATTTCCCGTTTGTTAATCCCTTGTCATCCAAAACGCTATTGTCAGCATACTGAGTGAAGCACCCGAGGTGATCGACGGCCAATCCCACGTGATTTATTTTGTTCCAGGTTATTTTTTGCTGCTTCGCCGTTTTGGCAACCCCTAGCAATATATACAGTTAAAATACAGTCACGCGTGCAACCATGACACATGCGAATTTTGAAACAGATTGAACGAGACAGTTGGTACGCGTGTAGCGGTAGATTACAGGGGATTCACGCGCACACCGTACGCATACAGCCTATGTTTTCATTTCAATATTGAATTTTAATGCGCCACGGTTGACATGCTATGCTCTGAAAAACGGAAAATTCCAATTTCGTTAAATTATTACAGCGGTGTGGGTGTATGCAGATATGCCGTAAAAATGGATCAATTTTACTCCAATTCACTCGTTGCTTTGCAATTAATTTATGCAGGGATATACTGTTAACTGGCCTGAAATGAAACGCCGGTTTAGGTTGTGCACAATTTTATTAAACCAATAAAACAGCGGGAGCGGCTTGTTTCCGGAAGTTCCATTGTATGTTATGAAACAAAATACTGTTTTATTTTTTGCGCTTTTGCTAATGGCAGATATGTAAAAGCGCAAATTTGCCAAATGTTAATGGTGGCATAATAATGATAATAACAATATTTATTGCATAAACGATATGTTAATAAACTGTTTACTATATACCAAATTTGTAATAAATTAACAAAAATATAACAAAAGTAAACCACACAAAACAATTCTAATATATTAATATCGCGACATATAAACTTGGCTATAAAAAATAGCAGTAAGGCGCCTGGGATGACAAAAATCCAGTCAGTAAGAAACGCCTAAAATACATTTTATTGGATAATATCTTTTATCCCCGAAACTTGATCAGCGTTTTCAAATTTTACGAGTAGAAAACCAAAATTAACGGTTTAAAAGGTAAACGGTGTCAAACTGTGCGTATTCACATCAATAATAAACTCTATTCGATAATAACTTGCTCTTTCATCTTAAATTTGTTAAAAAAAATGCAAAAGAAATTGTTTGATCGAGCCAAATTTTCAATTTTCCACATTGATGCCAATTACACATTTTGACGTATTTGTTTTATTGTTTTCTTCTTTAAGATAAAATTGGATAACATTAGAATCCATATGTCATGGATGTTTATTCATGTGAAGACGTTATTTATTGTTCAAAATTTATGAAATATTAAGTGCAACTTCTTAGAATATTAAATATTCAATTTCTTGTCAGGAAAAAAAATTAATTTCAGAGACTTGTACGCTTTTCGGATTTCTCAAATACAGTTCAAATAGCCCAACCATACATCATAGATTTTGTATCCCTTTCTGACATAACTTTTCCACTAAAAAAAGCGATAATTGTTCGATGAAGAAATGTCAAAAGTGACCATATTACCTCTGTCACAGCTCATATACAGACTCGAGATGCTTCGTACCAAAATATAACATTTTCTTAGTATGGTAAAATCCTTACTGTGGAAGAAACTTTTTGGCTGTATTTTATTACCTAATTACTAATTTTATATTCTGTAGTACATCACTGAATCCAGGTAAAGAAATTCGCCACAAATTTCTTTATTTTTACGTTTATCTTTTGTTTCCTGTTGTTGGGGGTAAAGTAACTAAAAAGATTCCGCAAGTTGAAAAGGTTCATGCTTGTCTCCATATCGAATTATATCTAGTATAAATTAGCATATCATATTATATCTAGTAGTTGCAAAATCTGTTCTTCCTATTATAGCAACATGTTGGTGTAAACGAACTTTTTATGCTTGATACTTAATTTAATCAGAAAGGGTGCTGTTATAGACTGATATTGACATTTAAAAAATAGCAGCTCAATTGATTTATTGTAGGTTAGTGCCCACATTTCGTTAATTAACAAAAATTAAGAAAATAATTTAAAGTAAAATTTTTAGGATCCCGGGATTTAGATTTATAATCCCGGGATTCCGAAAAACTCATTATTTGTCAGGATCCCGGGACCCGTAATCCCGGGGCTGGAAACCCTAATACAGATATAACTTTGCCCTTTTATGATGATGACCAAAATATAATTATTTTACACAAAAAAACAGGATTTTTTTGTTTTATCATATTTATTTCAATTGAATAAATGTTCGGAATGTGAATTTTGAAGAAAATTATAAACTTTAAGCCTCCTTCGGTAGACCGACATTTTTTTAATTGTGTAAGTTTTTTGTGATGTATTAACTCCATGAAGTTAACCTAACTTTTGCAACTTTTTAAAAACTCATTAGAGTTAAAAAAAAAACTCAATTTGATAACTGACCAACTTTTTTAATCTTGATTTTTTTAATTTTGCAAAGAAAATTCTTGATACCCGTTGATTCACGTTGTAAATTTTAACTCACGTTTCTTTAAGTAAATATGTATGTACATTTTTATCCAGAAATAGATATATTGTTGCCTTTAATAAAGTAACTTATTTATTTGAATTATACAAAATGTCACCCAATGTTATATTGGCTATTAAGGCAATACCTAAATGCTAAGTGTGTGGTGGAGATATGACACACGCCTAATAAATATTTTCCAAGAAGATTCCATTACAGATTAAACAACCAAAAATATTCAAAGTTCTACACGTTATCGCTGTAATTTTAATTGTGTTTTAATCTATGGCAGGATAACAACAAAAATAAATCAACAAATTGTTTTTTCATGGGTACAATATCACAACCGTAGATTTTCTTCAACTATATGTCAACAAGATTGGCTGAAAAATTATGGCAGCAAGACCGAGAAATGTATTTACTTCTGCGTTAAAAAAATACTATCAAAGAAAACCATTGAAATGACGATGGAGTCAGGAGTGTTTTTTGTGAGATATGAACAAAAATCAGCGCCAAGTACAAATGGAACTTTACAGTCATTCAGCCAAGAGTATTGAAGTTGACAAACTAATCAATATCAACTTATTATTATTAATATTAAATTATTATTATAACTTATAAAATATATTATTGCGGTATGTAAGTATCTATGCCGAATAATTTGATACGATGTTTGAAAAACTTATAACTACAATAATAAAAATACGCTTAAAAACAATTCTTTATAAAAAGCGGGACATTTTTAAAACACCTCGGGACGCGGGACAAAATGTGAAAAAGCCGGACGTGTGGTTACCTTAAGCATGACTGCACAGTTTGGTAACTATTAATAGTATACATATTACTATATATTATAATATTATATTATACGTTATTATAAGTTTTAAAAGACGTCAAATGGGCGCACGAGTTGTTTTGGAACGTTTTGGACCCAAATGGAACGATTGTGCCAATACGTCTTATAAAACGAGTGTAATATACTATGTTTTCTACTTTGCGTCATTAATTTTATATAAATTTAGAAATTGTGGTTACTTTATTGTACTAAATTAGAATCTAGGGTATTTTGCGGGTACCACGTGGCAGTACTGTAGTAACTGTCAATTTCGTAAGGATCAGGGGGTGCGCACTCAAGCTTTGTCAAACTATCACCATCGGCGCTGCTAGAAAAAAATTTAACGCGGGTAACGCGATGGTAACGCGCAGGTTCACGCCTGCGCTTATATCCCTAATAATATAGTGTCACTGTCATCAATGTCACACGTCGTTCACGTATCAGCGTTTGTGTGCCGATTTTCTTTATTGTACTAGCGGGTTTCTAATTATTGTAAAGACAATGGTTGTGTATTGTTGTGTGCGGACTTGTCCAACTACTAGCAAAACGCATAGTATGTTCAGCTTTCCTACTGATCGGCAGGTAATTCCAAGTTGTTTCTTAAATATTAACCTTAAATTGTACCTTAAGTACAACTAATATACAAATAATCAATTTATAGCAAATAAATAATAATAAAATAAATTTAGTAATATACAAATGTCTGAAGTCTATAGTATTTTTAAAATTTTCAGTTTCTTGAAAAGTGGATTGAAGTGGTAGGCAGACAAGATTTGTTCAGAAAGGACATTGTGAAGATCAGAAAGAGTTGCCTGGTATGTTCCAGATATTTTTCGGACTAACAGATGTTTCCATTTAATAAGAACAGGTCCAATTTAAAAAAATTATATTTCCTGACTTGTATGTGAATGGTAAGTTCAATAAAATCAATGTTTGATGTAAAATTTATTAAATATCTGCAGCAGGTTCCGATCTTCGTGAAAAATATGTACTAGGTGATGTAACTAACACACCCAAACAGATAACTGTGGGATCCAAAAGTGTTGAGCAGATAGCTGTGGAGTCTGCGACCGTTGAACAGAAAGCTGCCGGGTCCAAAAGCGTTGAACACCGTTGTGGAGGTTGGAGAAGAATTAGCAAGATGGGACCATCATATCGCTAAGGACTTGCATGTGAGGACCAACCTGTTCGAACATTCTTCTAATACCGAATGCATAACTGGAGCGATAGCATATGCAACAACTGCAAACTATTTACGTGCTAAATTGAATGCAAAATTGAACAATTTTGTGATGGGCCAGCTGAAGTACCAGAAGCTCTGAAGTGGAGGACGTCGCTTCGATTTAGACGATTTTAAAATATTATTGTCGGTTATTATAGTTATTCTTGTAATATACGGCATTTAATTTAATGTATGGTTTTCTTTCTTATACCTGAATTCAGGCCATTTTGTTCGATATTTGCCATAACAGACACATTTCTATACTTTGCTCTAATAGGTTCAATTTATTTGTTTCGCCTAGCAAAACTACAGAAATGTGCAAGTTGGTGCAAAATCGACCAAACGGCCATTGAGCTTAATTTTAATTTAATATCAATTTTCAAATAATGGCGGGAAAGATTCAATTGGGAGAGCAGCGCCTTTGGCGATAGTTTGACACACTAAACTACACCTTTCAGAGTCGCCTATCTATTTACATATATATATCTTTAATCTATGGTAAGGATGGTATAAAATCATGACAAAATCTAATATTGAATACTTGAATAGTTTTACTCCACTTTAGCCTGCAAGTTTTCATAAATAATCAGCGAGGTCGCAACTCATAATGGAGCCTGGGGCAACACTTAACCCTACTGTGATAAATACATGAAACATAACCTAAAAAGTAACTTTAAAAGAGTGGTTTCATAAGTATAATAATCTGAATAGACGTTTTTTTTGCGGTAACTGATTAGTTACTTCAAAGATAAGCACTTATTAAAGAATTGTTATAACGGTTAACATTTAATAGCAGTTTCTACCTAGTACCACTGGCTTATAATTGAAATCAAATTCTTATTTCGGTGTAACAATTTATTAGAATCAATTATACTTAGTAAAATTACACTTGATGGAGGTAATACAAATAAGTTGCACACAACCAGAACTAAGACGAAGTCGAAAGCGACGGACAAAAACGAATACGGTATTGAAACGAGCAGAATTCGGTCCAAAATGTTACCGAAAACTTATAGATTACATAAACTAAGAAATCCTCAATACTTTAAATGTACTATAGCTTCCTACGTGTATGCTGATATTCAATAAATCATTTATTCGGCATATACAATCTCGCAGGAGTAATTAAAATCGTTCATATCTACGATGTAGGTTTGATCTTCGCATAATACCTTATTAAAGTAAATGTGGTCGTTGAATTATATCTGAAAAGGGGATTTGATGTTTAGTTGAAAAGAATGATGACGATCACTTACCCGAGTCGCAAAACATCACCCAAATGTCATGCTGGCGTATTTTGATGAACACAACAAAATTAAGAAAGCCCTCATCCTTTGGCCATACTATAGCAGGCTACACGTATGTTTAAATATGTGTAGAATATTGATATTTTGCAGTTTATGCGAGAGCAAGCGATTAAAAAGAGGTAGCAACCTTAGAAAAAGGTTACTAAAAACGATGTTACAATTTGTTAATTGTAACACTGAAAACAGTGTTACAATGTGTGCATTGTGAATGCAAAGTAGAAAAATTCATTTATAAGAATAATAATGTTTCGTAATATAACGTTGCGTAATACATACTTCTTGTCTCACAAATCTTTGCATGTTAAGGAAATATTTTCCATATTACGGAACGTTCTTTTATTTCACATATCCAAATATGACAAGGGTGGAATACTTCATAACTACTATAAATTCATTTAGCTCTACATATTATTACCTGTGCAAGATAGCTGATATAACCGGAAATTTAAATTTCATAGCACTTTAACACTTTGGACGAGTCAGCTTATTGCAATATTTCCCCAAAAGAATTTCCTCTCTGTTGTTCAGTTTCAAAGGAACATTGCTAGAGAGTACCGTTTAGCCTGAAGGTGGCGCCTTTTGCGTCGATCAACGACAAAGGACAGAAGCTACACCTCGACAGGCCGAGGGGGCGATTTAAATAATCACGAAGTATGGGCCGCGCACAGGCGAATAATCCAGCGAATCCTTTTCGCTACAGAATCCCATCCTGGGCCGCTTGCCTCGCGTTGCAATTCATCGCCTTTTTATTTCCTCCTCTCTCCTAGCTGGCCCCTTTTATTTATTGCGAAACAGGCGGCGCAGAAGTTATTCCATTTCCGTTCGCGCTTTTAGCAGATTACAATAGTTCGATCAATCATAGCTTAAGAGACCTCCGTCTTTTGTTTTCTCACTAGATGTGCAAAAATCGGAATAAAATACCAGTATACAGATGACCCGACGTTCCGCTTTTTCATATATTGTCCCACGTCCCGGGATGTTTTAAAAATTCCCTGTTTAAGGTTTTAAAATTGTACGCTATATATTGTCTATTAGAACATGTTTGTTGTTCTTATTTGGTCCAAACATTGTTTTTCAAAGCGTTCGATAATAAGTAGTAACAATATTTTTTATTGTAGTTAAAAATTTTCCAAATAAAATTTTAAATTACACTTATGTACTTACCATAATAATTATAAGTTATAATAAGTTAATAATCATTAGTTTGTCAACATCAATACTCTCGGCTGAATCAATATAAAGTTAACGTTTCATTTGTACGTGAAGATGATTTGGTTGAAAAGCCAGGCGTAGTAATTTGAGTTTAATTTAAATAAAGCAAAACATATAAGCTTAACTAAACAAAACTGTAATAATACACATACAGTATTCCAAGACTATGGTTTACAATTTTTAATTGAACGTTATAATACAACTTAACAGGTTTTTGTAACTCACGTTAATAATAAAATAAATAATAATAACGTGTTTCTTTTTGAAATTTGCGCAATGTTTTGCGCAATGAGATAAGTCTCACAAAAAAACATATCGGACTACATTGTTTTTCACTGCTTTGATAGTTTATTATTGTAGTGATGTTTTCCATACAACGTATCAAATTATTCGTCACAGATACTTACAAACCACAATAATTATAAGCTATAATAATAAGTTAATGTTAATAAAAATAACTTGATATTGATTAGTTCGTCAACTTCAATACTCTCTGCTGAATGACTGTACAGTTCACGTTCCATTTGTACTTGAAGATGATTTGGTTGGAAAGCCAGGTGCAGCAATTTTAATTTATTATAATAATTAAACAAAGTTAAAGTAGCAGAAATAATTAAACAACATTGTAATGATACGCATACAGTGTTCCAAGAATATAGTTTACAATTTTTAATTTGATTTTATAATTCCTACATCTTAGCAGGTTTAATAACTCACGTTAATAATATTTAAAAAAATAAAATTGGGTGTCTTTTTGTAATTGGCGCAATTGGCATACTTGCTACCAGATTTTTTTTGCCAATCCTGTTGAAATATTAAATTGAAGAAAATCTACGATTGTCATATTGTACCCATGAACAAACAATTTATTGATGTTTTATAGTTATCCCGTTGAAGACTAAAACACAAATTGCAGCGATATGAAACTTTTTTTTCTTGAATTTTTGATATTTTAATTTTGTTTTTTTTTTTAATATCCAATGGAATCTGAAAAAAATGCTTTGTTTTTTCAGCCCGTTCTTCTCAACTTATTTTGTTGTATTATTCAACTCCAGTACATTAGAACATTTGTTTACCATCTGGAACATAATATATTTATTCGTCTTTCGTCATCCCTGCACCAGAATTAATGTAGTATTGGGTGTTCCCTTATAGTCAATCTTACACTGGGGCAACATTTTGTAGGTATATTTACTTCATCAGAAAAAGCGAAGTAAAGAGACACTAAGGTCCATCTACAAATTATTTCTGGAAATTAAAATTCAAGAAGTTGAAAGTTTTTCTTTTTAAACCAAATTTATGTTATCAAATACAAAGTTGCCTTTATGGATCTAATACATCACAAAAATATTTTGTTAAATAGGTCTACCGCAAGTTTACAAATTTCTTTAAAAAAACATTAATTATTTATTTATCTAAAATAAATATGAAATAAATATGGCAAAACAAAGAATGTTTAGAATGTTTCGTGTAAAATAATTGTTTTGATTAGCATCACAAAAACGTATAATTATATCTGTGTATCCAACCTCCAAAATCATATTGATAATACAAGAATCTAGAATGCGGTTTTAGACCTGTATTTTAACGCAAGTATTTGGCTTTAATTACTACCCCCCTTCCCGCGCTTATGTCCCGCTTATGCCCGCTTATTAAATTCCGGCCACCTTACAGGTATTTCCTATGCCTTAATTTCACTATCAAAGTTTGCACAATTTCATTTGACTAATTTTTCATGAACATTCCAAATATGGTTCATGCATGTCAGAAATGTGAACAGTAGTATCAGCACTAAAAGACAAATGTTCTGGAATATCACTTTTATGGCAATTACGTTATCTACTATACGAATATGTTAGACAAGGCCATTCCTACAGGAAAGGATATTGATATTATTCTTGTCCGAGCAGTCGTTTTGAAGTTATACGCCTGAAAGAAATTATACTACCGTACAGCAGTTGTTTCTTGTTTTTCTACTTCTAAATTTTTGGTTAAATATTCCATACCATTTGCAATCTTTTACCGGTTTTGTTGATTTTTTTATCGTATTATAAGAAATTCATAAAAATTTTCAAACACATTTAAACTATTAGCAAAATTGGTCTTAATGCTTCTGAGCCCCTTCATTTCTCAGTTTCAGCCCAACATCAGGGTATCTGTAGACGTGGCCGCCGTTACGAAATGTTCCAAGGTGGCAGTTTTTTATTGTAAAAGGATGCCGTTAAATTTAAAAGGTGGTATTGGTAAAATAAGGTACAATGATAAAAATTACAAAGATAGTTTTTTTATCCCTTCAATAAAGTTTATCGCCCTCTGAATTTATTTGTATATTTGAACATATTTTCTGTCGAGCTACCTGTTTTAGTTTTACACAGACGCCCAGAAAAACACAATTTTCCCTTTACCCTAAAACTATGATCTCTATGACAGTTCAAACTCCGTTTAACTGAATTTGTAGCTAACTTGAAATATTTCAACGATTTTAACATTCTTTTTATGTTTTGATATTTCGAAATTTGGCATCGCACTGGTTTTTTCCGAAAGTACTATGGACGACTGTAAAGTTGTCAAAAATTTTCGATTTAACAGTGTTGAGATCATCCTGACTTGAAGTAACCCTTATCAATTTAGGGGTTGCTACTTTCTGTGGGTACCAATTGTGTAGAAATCCCTATAAAAGCTGAAAAGTGATTTAAGTTGTTTTACGACAAGTTCAGGAAAATTACGCGTAATTTAATTTCTTTCGGGTAGAGATTTGGTAATTGGTGTTTTCTTGGGTATTAAATTCTTACAAACCTTTTTTAGTTGTTTTGCGACAAGTAATGTTCTGCAATGACATTCAAAAGAACTTACTCACAAATCATGGATGTTCCCTTAAGGTAGCAATTGCGTGGCTTGTGGCAATTGGTACTAATTGGATAGTTTCATTGGGAAAGTTTCAACTCGATTTGCAATGAAAAGTGACGACGTGACCTTTCATTCAGCCCTGATTAAGTTTGTTGGGCTACCTTGGTATCGGAGTTATTATTAATCATTATGCAAGACATCGACATGAATCCAAATGTTGAAAATAGATTTTCTTGGATGGAATCACCTTGTCAACTTAAGCACAATGGAAAGCATTCAGACGTGTTTTATACATTTTATGATTAAATGGTCCAAAAAGTATACTTTTTTCTCTAATTCGCCATAATGCCTAATCGACCCATTACAGAGCATAGATTGACTTGTCGGTGTAATGATCGGACGCCAATGTACAATAATTTTACAATGTTAGTGGTGAAGGCGCCGGATCCCAGTCAATAAACGATATAGGTTTCTGTACACTGTTGAAAAACAAACAAAAATACAGTATGGTTATATTCGTTATATACAGTGAGCGCAGAAAGTATGGAAACATGACAAAATCTCTGATACGGTTTGTTATTAGAAAAAATTCTCGGAATCGTCGATTTTTTATTATTACATACCTATGCATATTTACATCAAGTTTAATTTCCGACCTTCAATTGTTTTTGACTAATGACGTCATAGATAGTTTTTTTAAATGGAATGCCGGTCTTTTTCCAGAAAAACAATCGTAAATTAGGGTAAGATTGGTAACTTTTGTTTGCTTATCGAAAGGGTATAGGCGTTTTCGATTGATTTATTTTCGCTGAATGCGAATCTGAGGTCAAAAATCGCATATCATGTCAGGTTATTCAGTTTTTTCAACATTCCTTTATGGACCCGTCCGCACCTCACTTAAAGAACCGCTGTAAATGCTTCAAAAACATCTGGGAACAACTTTTTTGGGATTTCAGATAAAAGTGCGCGAAATAAAAGATTACCGTTTTCTATGAGACCATTTTGACGTTTCTAGGACAATGGGTTCAGCTGGTATTTGTAAAAATTACTAAAACAGCGTTTTTTACACTGTGGCACTTTTTCGCCTTGCGCGATAGAAACTTTTGGAGACCACATTTGTTTTTAGGGCAATTAATTCTACCCAAAACGCAATTTGATTTTAAATTCACAAAAGGTAATTTCCCAAAAGTTAAAATGACGTCATAACAAACCGTCTCAGAGATTTTCTCATGTTTCCACATGTTTTGTATAATTAATTTATTATACATATAATTGAAAACGCCGTGTTGATGCCAATTTGAGTCGACTTTCCATTTATTACAGTGCATTATCACAAATATACTATATTTTATAAACAGTAGCTTTTATTTCCTATATTCGAATTTCCTGTATTTACCTTTAAACGCCATCTACAAACACTCGTAAGAATCATACTGTGAACCACGGGAACCACAAACAATTCGATTTTGAGGCAAGGTATGCAACCAAATAACATACATAGCATACATACCCATTGGTTAGTTTCAAGTTTTTAAGTACCCCTACCTAATAAAATACGTATAAAGAAACTTAATAATAAAGAAAGTTTTGTTTAAGATCTAACTTGACTACGGTAAAAAAAAACATATTTTGTGTGATATATTGTTATGAAGTAGTAATAAATTAAAGTTATTTTTGTGTTCGAGTAAAAATTGCATACAAATATAAAGTAAACAGCCCGAATTGCTCAATGATTGCGGTGTCTAGTATGGATGCCAAACGCCGAGTTTATACAAAAAGCAATTGAACAACCTCGATGTTTGGTAAACTAATTAACGGTAATGACGTATTTGGGGAATTGATATAAATAGCGACATGCCGGAGCATGAGGGGACGGGTAGAACAATGTCCTTGACCATGAATCAAATAATGCCACCCACCAATATTGAATCAATTGATCGGTCTCGCGGCGACGAGGAAGGCTAATTCCAGGCACTCCAGTATACCTGAGCAGGTAGGTAAGCGGTTTCCGTTTTCACAATATCTAGTAATGGACTGGAGTTTCTAGAGCGTGTAGGAAAGTGTTTGCTTTCCACCGGAGAAAATCCCGTATGCCGACATCAAAGTACACTCTAACCGGATGAAAGCTGCTTTCTCAGCCCAACTTTTGCATGTACACATATGAGAAAACTTAAATTAATTTTAAAGTAATATCCACCAGCGAGCGTGCTGCCGCATTACTTTCTCGGAAACTGAGAACCACCTACAAGCATGGTATGGGCAATTTTCAGATAACGAACAACGTTACAATAACACTGAACTCGTGTAACGACAATCGTTGCAAGAGCATTCCCTGACAGTAGGGTAACAAGCTGTAGCTGTTACTACTGGTGCTGTTATAAAATAATGACTATGCGAAGGAAAACGTATTTTTCCACTTTGCATTCACGATTTTCATTCACACATTGTAACACTGTTTTCGGTTTAACAAATTGTAACGTCGTTTTTAGTAACTATTTTTCTAAGATTGGCACACAACTACACAGTACACATTGATTGTTGATATCAAATCCCATATGTTAAACGTACAACAAATATCATCGAATCATCGAAATATCAATATTCTATACATAAGTTAAATTCCCGTTCTTGTAGAATTTAAAAAAGATGTTTTTATTTCACTTTCACAACTAACAATACAATATAAAAATAATACAGAATGATTACTACGTAAGCGTCTAGGTCTAGGTCTAGGTCACGCGTGCAATAATGCCTGGTGGCTTGCATGCGGCGTATTTATATAGTTTCTTAATCTAATGTCTTGTCAGCAGATTCCTTTGGCTGGACGTCCGCTCTGGGCATATAACTCCTCCAACGTCAGCTGCAGAAATACCGTTGATTATAAATGAGGCGGTATTTCCTGCAAGGGATATGCTGAGTATCCGAAAGCATCGGGCAATTTTGCGTCTTTGGACACGTTTGTTGTCTGGTGCTGGAAACGGGGACGTAATTTCCTGCACATTACAAAAATAAAAACAGCAATTAAAACACTGATAAAAGAGTAAAGCACATAGTCTCTGGTATCTGAATAATGTTGTGAGAAAGATATAGAGTCAATTAGTTTAGTTTGGTCATCAATTGTCTTGGAAAAATTTACAAAATTATGTTGGGTCAAATTAAGCGTAGTTATCTGACAAAATATCAAAGGGAAATTCTTCTTTTGGATTTAAATGTATCAATTTGACATAGTTCAAAAGTACTTGCGGCTGTACGACCATCGGATGTAATACGCCTACTTTAGCGACATTTGTGGCGTCAATGAGTTCTTCCATCTCTAGTCGGATGGTGGTGAGAAGGTGGATTTGGTAATTGGCCAGCTGGATGGCGTCCATGACCTTTTGTTTTGCCTCTGCTTCTTCCGACAGCTGTAGTTGATCTTGAATAATTGATTTGATAGTCTCCTCGTATTGTGTAGTAACATTCTTAAGGATGTTCAACTGGGAATGGAATGCTGTTTTAAAGGTTTTTTGGTTTTCTTGAAGTTCGGCGATTTGCTCTTCGTATTTCCTGCCATCTTCTTCATCTAAATTTCCGGTGATCGCTTTGACTATACCGCCGAGGAAGTTGAAAGCTCCTCTCTTTTGTCGACTGTAAGGGTTGATAATGTCGACGTATTGTTGGACCTTACGTTCTTCTTCTTGACGCAGTTCCAAGAGACTTGTGTACTGTGGACTTAGGTTCTCCTTTGGGATGATTTCATCTTTTTGCGATTGATAAGTGGTCCAAATATGGAGTAGACTAGAGTAATCCTTCTGGATGACTAATTCGTGTTGACTCTGGGTGTTGTATGCCAATCCTTCCTTTAGGGGGAGTAATCCGACTTGGTCTTTCACCTTAATTACCTCGGTTAGTCCTCTTCCGATGAGGGCTAGTATTATTGGTACAATGAAGTCCATCCGTCACTCTGCTTGGCTTTTGGTTGGGGTTGGTTGTGTTTCTTGTTCTTCTTCGTTGGTTTCTTCCTTAATTGTAACTCTGGTGGGCGTCTCGACGAGAAGTTGATCGTTTCGACGTCGTCCCTCACACAGGTTGCACCTTCTGGAGATTTTGATCCGTCCGGCCGTTTTCCTAACTTCTGTAACGATGTCGGGCACTTCAACGAAAGTTTTATCGTTTTGGCGTTTTCTCCCGGTCACTCGTCGCACTGGTTGGACAATTTGATCCGCACAGCCCTGCACACTTTTACACTGTACTGATTCGTTGCTGGTTCTTCGACCTGAAGAATAAATGTTCACCCACAAATTTGGAAAATTTGATCCTCTTTTGCGGTGGTCAAAAATCCTCATTCGACTGCGCCAGTTAAATTCCCGTTCTTGTAGAATTTAAAAAAGATGTTTTTATTTCACTTTCACAACTAACAATACAATATAAAAATAATACAGAATGATTACTACGTAAGCGTCTAGGTCTAGGTCTAGGTCACGCGTGCAATAATGCCTGGTGGCTTGCATGCGGCGTATTTATATAGTTTCTTAATCTAATGTCTTGTCAGCAGATTCCTTTGGCTGGACGTCCGCTCTGGGCATATAACTCATATTTAAACAAACGTGTAGCTTGCTAAACCAAAGGATTGGGGCTTTCTAGTTTTGCTGTGTTCATCAAAATACGCCAGCATGACATTTGGTGATGTTTTGCGACTCGGGTAAGTGATCGTCATCATTTTTTTTTTCAACTAAACATGAAATCACCTTTTCAGATATAATTCAAGGACCGCATTTACTTTAATAAAGTATTATGCGAAGATCAAACCTACATCGTAGATATATACGATTTTAATTACTGCTGCGAGATTGTATATGCCCAATAAATGGTTTATTGAATATCAGCATACACGTAGGAAGCTATAGTACATTTAAAGTGTTGAGGATTTCTAAGTTTATGTAACGTATAATTTTTCGGTAACATTTTGGACCGAACTCTGCTCGTTTGAATACCGTATTCGTTTTGTCCGTCGCTTTCGACTTCGTCTTAGTTCTGGTTGTGTGCAACTTATTTGTATTACCTCCATCGCATGTAATTTTACTAAGTATAATTTATTCTAATAAATTGTTACACCGAAATTAGAGTTTGGTTTCAATTATAAGCCAGTGGTACTAGGTAGAAACTGCTATTAAATGTAAACCGTTATAACAATTCTTTAGTAAGTGCTTAATTTTTGAAGTAACTAATCAGTTACTGCGAAACACGTCTATTCAGAATATTATACTTATGAAACCACTCTTTTAAAGTAACTTTTTAGGTTATGTTTCATGTATTTATCACTGTAGGGGTAAGTTTTGCCCCAAGCTCCATTATGATCATAGTTGCGACCTCGCTGATTATTTATTAAAACTTGTAGGCTAAAGTAGCGTACAATTATTCACAATTAGATTTTGTCATGATTTTATTGCATCTTTACGAAGTTGACAGTTACTACAGTACTGCCACGTGGTACCCGCAAAATACCCTAGATTCTAATTTAACGCAATATAGTAACCAAAATTACTAAATTTATATAAAATTAATGACGCAAAGTAGAAAAAATAGTATATTACACTCGTTTTATAAGACGTATTGGCACACTCGTTCCATTTCATCCAAACAACTGGTGCGCCAATTTGACGTCTTGTAAAATAATATACTATTACTTAGTTATTTTGTAAAAAGATACACAACGCCATACAATTATAGTTTTTTATAATAATAAAGAATTGTAATCTTTAATTAAAGATTTATGGTAATTACTATTTCGTTTATTCTGCTTGAATATAAAAGAGTAGTGAGGAGACTAGTGTCGCCTGATGATTCAAAGCCGAATACCGGACTGAGGTCAACGGAGACTGAGAGGGAAGAATCATCAGTCGGTTATGATACGGATAAGAGTTACATGTTATCGATGTTATTGTGAATACTACGTTACAAATATAATAAATTATCGACTTACTGTGTTATCATTGTGTCCTTGGGGCACCACAAGTAGAAAGAAAGGAAAACTAGACAAGATATTCTGTGTTATTCTGTAACGCAGTTGTTACGTAGTTAGTTGGTACGTGGAAATTATATTTAACCACTTTTGTTAAACCTTGTCAACGACTTAATAAAAATTGGTCTTCTATATTGGAAAAATTCCCCACTTGCAAAGAATAATTCGTTTAACCAGAGTCGTTAAAACAATTGTGAGTCGCATTAGGTCGCATACATGGATGGATTTTTTTAAGGATTTGACAGTCAGAAACGTCAAATTGTCGTTCACTTGAGTGCGACGATTCAAGCTACAAAGGAACGGCGACGGCATGCTGCGGGTGCGGGAAAAGGTAATTTTACCGTGTAGGTGGGTGGTCATTTTAAACCTCCGATTATCGAAGGAAAAACACCATGTTGTTTGTAATTTTACTTTGAGCTAATAAATTTACTTCTCATGTGAAATGGGTTTCCGATGTGTACGTTTTTGTTTATACTTTTGTAAGTAAAATTACTGACGATCAGTAAATTTACCGTAAACACGGAATTGCAATTAATTGATGTACAGTAATTTTTGCAAACTTTTACCTGCACTTTGTAGTATATATGCGCAAAGTTCTCCTTAAAATACAAACACATGAATCTATATTATATCTTTTAATACTATAGAGCTATATGGAGCAAATATTCCAGAAATCACTGAGAAACTATAAGCAGTCACAGACGCACTAACAGTAATAAATAAGTTGAATTTAAGAATGGCACTGAATAAAACTTAATTACTTATCTGCTGTAAACACAAACAAACGGATGGTGAACAGAACTTGAACTGCATGTCCCATTATTGCGCAAGCACGATAAAAATTCCCTCGGTAGCACTTTACCATCTAGAGAGGAAAATTGCACGAGCAAAAAACAAAAATACATATCATCATTTAATGTATAGATATGAAATTGTATTCCATTGACGTAATTTTTGTTATGAAATTTAGAACCTTGTTAACAAATTTACATGCAGTTTGTACAATTAATAAATGTAACTGCATTTTTAATGATATTAGGTATTTTTGCTTAAAATGTTGGTAAAATTGCTGACAAATAGAGTAGGTAGGTTTACTGACAGAAATGTTAATTTGATGTGTAAATTAGCACTCGTTTTTACTTTATCATACGGAGTAAGATAAAGTATTGTAATCGTGCCGAAAAAAATGGGATTTTATCGGAAATAGGCCTTTTTGGGTCCCCTGAACATTTTTGACTAAGGTACAAAAAAATGTCTGTGTGTGTGTGTGTGTGTGTGTGTGTGTGTGTGTGTGTGTGTGTGTGTGTGTGTGTGTGTGTGTGTGTGTGTGTGTGTGTGTGTGTGTGTGTGTGTGTGTGTGTGTGTGTGTGTGTGTGTGTGTGTGTGTGTGTGTGTGTGTGTGTGTGTGTGTGTGTGTATGAGTCCCGATTTTTGTGGCGACGTTTCCGGAAAAACGACTAAAGATATCGGGACGAAACTTCATATTTAGAAGTTTCATGACCAAACTTAGAGCTGAAAAGCTTTTGGTTCAAACGGGTCCAAATAAACTGGATGTTTCCTCTAAGCATTTCTCAAGGATTTTGCAAATGAGCCGCCGTTTCTGAAATTTCGTCAGAATAGTTAAATAATATCTTAAAGTAGAGGAAATTTTGAATAATTTATCTCTAGTCTATGACATTTTTTGGTAAAATTAATAATTTAGCTGTATGAGCAAATTCTATTTGATCGAGATCGGGAGTCTGCATTAATATAAAGCAAGTTAGCCAGGATTGTCAAACGAGTGTCAAACGTTGATGTTTTGAGAATACCTACTGTCAATAGTATAAACATATCTATCAAATCCAGGCTCTTATTTTAATGCAGACACGACCGATCTCGATCAAATTTCATGCAGCAAAATAATAATTTTATATATAGTATGATAAAGTCATGTGCCTGGTCACATCAGATTTTTTTAAATCAGAATCCTGAAAAAAGAAAAGCGAAAAAATGCATTTTTACAATGTATTTAAAATGAGAAATTTGAGGTGCTCGGTGAAAAAACTATATGTGTGACACGTGTTAACGTTAACTGACTTTTCCCAAATTTGTGAAGAATTTTTTTTTCTCAAAATACAAGTGATTTGTCGTATCGTTGCCCTTCGTTTTCTGGACCACCCTAGACTGTCCCCGGATTGCGTTACAAAGATACAAAACTTTAATTTAGTGTTTCAAAAATGTATCTCGTTTACAAAACGAATCGCATATGTTGAAAGCCATAAATAGCATAAATCCTGTGTTGTACGTAATGTTAATTAATAATTAATTTTTTGTTGTTGTCAAGATATGAATCCATTTCTCTTTTCATCCACAGTTGTCACTTTTTCGTTGTCGTTTATACAAATAATGTCAGTAAAAAAAACTATATGTGTGATATTTAATGATCATGATTAATAAATAATCACACGTCTTTCGGATGAGTATGAGATTGGAAGAAAAAGGCAACAGTATCTCAAATATTTATTATCATAATTAGTTGACCGTAGTATTATGTAGCGAACAAGGGAGCTGGAACGTTGGCTAGGTTTATGTCGATACAGATTACACGCTTGTTTACATAATGAAATTGAATGAAGGCCACTCAGCCGGGAGCTTGCAGGCCCTGTTTTAGGAAGACTGGCGGGAAAACTATGTATGTGTATTTTAGATGCGCTGTAAATTCTACAATGTAACGTTTCATTACAGTTACTATCTAAAGTTACGTATAAACAATTATTGCTTAGAGCGGACACATTGTTGTACGCTATAACTACAACGCATACCCTCACATTGTTCTTGGAAATGTATTGACGAAGATATTATTGTTCTCTCGAGGCGTGGGATTATGCAGTCACGAGTACTGTGCAATCGCAAGACAATATAATTCAATTTCATAACACAAATGGAGTGGTTCTCTTCATGCTACGATTGTAATAATACTGACATCCACTCGAAGATCGCAATAAAATTCAAACCTTAAAATATATCACTACAAAATGTTTTTTGTTGAATTATACAAAACAAAAAGGAAATGCTAGTGATTATATTCTTAGATTTTATTGTCCTTCAAGGTCGATTTCTATGCACGTTTGGTCAAGTGGGATCAGCCGTTTTATATTGTCTTACAACAGGTATACATTTTTCGTTACCCATCATGATACACATCAAAATTTGCCCACTTAACTTCACTTAATGTTATTCCATTTAACCAAACTATCAATTTTCCGATAAATCCAACACTTTTGTTACTCCCGTAAGTTTGATTATTATAAAGTCAGGAATACATTCGTGTACTTGCTAAATATCAAATTCCTATTTGTTAAATGTCAAATGTCGATAATTTGACAAGATAAATTCCTGCTTTATTCAATTTGTAGCGAGTCCACCTCAAATAGTATATTATTAGACGAGCACATAATTAAGGATAAATTGCGAGCATGAAGTTTATAAATTTATATCCGTTATGTGCGAGTAAAATAGGACGTTTTATCTACGACTCATAAATTCCATTTTAAGCAAAATGTATTTAAATGTATTTGTCAGTGATAGCGAGGCAACTGTCAAATAACTGTCATCCACGTAGGTTTTGACAGATTTTGAACTGTCATTATTATATAACGCTAGTGTCATTATAATCATTGGCGCGTATAATGATGGGGATTATATAGTCATAGATATGTTTGCAATGAACTTATTATATGTGAGCCGTAGATAAAATAGATTTATACATTCGATATATGGTCGTGTGAATCAGTTTTTCGATGACAAATAATTGGCATTTGCAATACCAACTTAATGTGGGTATAGATAATGCAAACGACTTTTGAACGAATTTTGTACTCTGGTCAGTTTTGTTCAATTTCATTGTTATCTGGAACATCGTCTAGAGTCTAGACTCTAGAGCAATAGAAAAAATCTGATGTGACCAGGCACATGAGTTTATCATACAATATATAAAATTAATAGTTTAGCAGCATGAGATTCTATTTGATCGAGATCGATCGTGTCTGCATTAGATTACAACAAGTTAGCCAGGATTTGACAGATATTTTGATAATATCATATAAATGCTAAATGATATAAAGAATGTTGGTAACAGCAGGCTGTTCCAACACTAGCGTTGCGACATATACCTCTATCTCATCCGACATAGTGCCACTGGATACACTACGCATGCGTCAAGTTTGTGGATTCCATTGGCTGGATTGGATCCATAGGCTGCCCACAGTGCTGCCACCAGCTGCAACATGCTGTCAGTGGTTTGGCGTTAGTGAGCTGCCACATATATAAGGTGGCATATAAGGTGGGCTGTCACTGGTTTGGCGTTAGTGATGCTGAATATTTTGACGAAATTACAGAAATGGCGGCTCATTTGCAAAATCTATGAAAACTGCTTAGAGGAAACATCCAGTTCCCTTGGACCCTTTTGAACAAAAAGCTTTTCAGCTCTAAGTTTGGTTATGCAACTTCTAAATATGAACTTTCGTCCCGATACCGTTAGTAGTTTCTCTGTAATTGTCGCCACAAAAATCGGGTACACACACATACACACAGACATACACACACACATACACATACAACACACATTTTTTTGTACCTTGCTCAAAAATGATCAGGGGCCCAAAAAGACCTATTTCCGCTAAAATCTATTTTTTTGCACGATTACAATACTTTATCATACTGCGTATGATATTTGAAATATGATATTTCAAATATTCACATTTATTGGGTATAATATTTTGTAGCGTTGAAATAAAAAACGTTCTTCCTTGTAGATATTTTATGTAATTTTCTTACTACCGGTTTCGGCTAATAGCCATCATCAGGTAAGCAAATGTCAGTTTAGGGTTATTAAAATAAAAATAAATACATGAAACATGTAAAAGTCTCTTTTCGATGTTCGCCTGTCTACGTCTGCACTGCCCGTCGCCTGAATACATGTTTCATGTTTTTATTTTTATTTTAATAACCCTAAACTGACATTTGCTTACCTGATGATGGCTATTAGCCGAAACCGGTAGTAAGAAAATTACATAAAATATCTACAAGGAAGAACGTTTTTTATTTTTTATTTCAACGCTACAATCACCTCACCTTGTATCGCCTCACGGAATCCTTCTACACTATAATATTTTGGTTATTGCTAGTTCTATTATGCCTAGTATTTTCCAAATATATATATATATATTGAAACGAACATTATTCAAAAGCTTCTTTCAACGACAGTTTTGTCGGTATCGCCAGTTCTCTGTTCTTTGCGAGTCTTATTATTATGTTTATAACTCGGTACGTACTTAAGACAAATACCGAGAAACGGAAATAAATGACCCAAGAATGAATTTAAAGTCCTAATTAGCAATGTACGTTGTTCTTAGACGACTTCCGTAAAAGTTATTATTACCGCAAATCAGACGTACGACCTTAATGCAAACAGATGCCGTTGTATAAGCGCACGGAGTATTAACTTTGCACAAAATCTGTAACAAAAACTTTGTTGAACTTGTATTGACGGAAACGTGGAACTTTCTTGCAGCCACTACCGTTTCCAGTAAACTACAAGCTAAAGTATGGCGGTAAAATAATATTCGACATTCGAATACGCTCAACTGCTGAAACTCCATGGAACGCAACCACTGAAGTACAAACTGTCGAGTAGTTTGTGAGGTGTTTTGTAAAATGGAATTCACAGGAAATTGTTTCGAAATGTACGCAGCAATAAAACAAAATGATTTCTAAAGAATTCTGTTATTTCTTTGCCACAGATGAACTCAACTAACCGATTAATTATTGACGTGACAAAAGCCTTCACAAGATCTGGAAAACACCCCTAAAAATATAATTAATAATTAATAATTAATATAATTTGTTTAAATTAAATTTTTAATCTTTTTTACTTTTTTAGCTTTTCAATCTTATCTGCGTTAGTCCTATGTGAACTATAACATCGTTCACAGCAATCAAAAGTACAAATATAGCCCGCATATGTGGTCCATATTTGCCTAGCTACTACTAGAAAAGCAAATTGTATAAGTAAAAGCTGACAATGTCTTTTGACATGGGAATGTCAATAGTGTTCGCTTTAAATGCCAAATAATTCACACTAAATATCTTTTATAAGGTTTTAATACCGTTTATTCAGTTGGTTCCGCTTTAAAAGGTAGGAATATATCAATGTATTTAATGTTTTTAAAATTTTATTGAATTACCTAGATACTTTTTAAATTGAAGATAAAATATAGAAATAAAAGTAAAACACTACACATTTGGAAAGTAAGAAGGGCACGAATGCGAACACGATGGGGAGTCAAACGATATAGGAGCTGCAGTTTGACCGCAGTGATCCGCTTCGGTAGGGAATTCACCTGAGCAGTCAGACAGACAGACCACGTTAGTGTATGAAATTTCCGGTAAAATATCTTAAAACGTGTACTAGTTATACCTACAGATATTCAGGCCCGGCGAGTGGTATTTTCCTTGTGTGTGCGAAAAGTTGTTTGGCCCCTTTCAAAAAAAAACTTCAGTTGCCACTGCACCTTTCATTTGTCACGATTACAAACGTACCTACATACAGACGTAAAACCGACGGCCCACTGCCTGGTTTAAAAAATATAACACGAATATATAGAAGCAAAAATATAATTAAAATTAGGCCAAAAATTAAATGCGTGACTTTGTTGGACTGAAGGTATATTTTTGTTTTGCTTTCCTTGCAACTGATTTATTTGAAATAATTAAACAGGACTGTGGAGTAAGACAATTAAATAATGACGAGGATTTTCCAAACTCTAGGTACGCGTGCAAAAAGAAAGAGAAAGCACACTTCATTTTTCGTCAACGATTTCCACGGAAATCAAGCCCCTTATTGCAAAGAGGTTATGTTTTTAATTTCCCCTCGAATATGGTAATAAAAGCCGGAAGAAGCAAAAAAAACACGAGGCTGTGAAGGAAGAACAATTGAATGAATAAATCAGGTCTGTTGTTAAAAGTATAAGCGCGAAAAACCCACCCCTTGAAAAGGTATTTCACCTCACACAAAAAAAAGCGCGAAAGGTTCGTTAAAATGTTAAGCATCTTAATGCTATTCAAGGCCCGGTAAAATTCGGTCCCTGGAGCCAACTGACAAAAAATACGAAGCTAAGCCTTTGTCCCTTAGTCCAAACCCCTTAACGCAGAGGCTTACTTATTCCATCAAATTTAACGTTGCGTTATCTCGCTGCGCGAGCCCCGGAACAATAGAGGTCAGCGGCAGAGTCGTAGCCGAATATCATCTGAGAGGAGGACTCTTCAGATAATTTTTATATCGGGAAGGCATAAAAACTACTCACTCCAGCTCCTCGATTGCGCCCTCGACGCAAGCGTCGCAATTTTTGCCGTATACCTTTTTGCCAATACGTGATGCGAAATTGTAATGAAATGAAATGGATGTCTGAAATGGAAGTTCAAGCTTTAAGATGAAACGTTGGAGCTGAAACTTAAATCGTAGAGGTTACACACTAGGGCTGTGCGAGCGCTCGATTTTTTCGTGGCAAATTATCGTTCCTACTAGGGAAGGGATGGGTATCGATGTGTCGATGTTTGTGGAAGTGATTTGCTTGGACAATATCCAGTAAAGATACTATGAAGTGCTAATCTCTCTTTTCTTTTTTTAGTTTCTACTGAAGATGGCAACATAGTTGCTGAAATACGTATTTAGGTTTCTAAAATACTTGTTGTGGTTAGGGGTTTATAATTTTATTATTAAGTTCGCCACAGTCTCCAAAATATTGTCAACTTTCGTAGAAATATGCACAAATAAAATCCTGCTGTGGTCAACATAACCTAATATAATTCTTACCAAAACAAAACAATTATGATCGAAAGGAGGCGCAATACGAAGGAAACCATTGAACTAAATATGTATATTGAACAGCATTCTTAAAAGTATAGTCGTGTTCTCATGCAGTGCAGGTATGTCCTATGTCATTAATTTCAATACAAACACTCCAGCTCAAGAGTTGTCCCCCGAACAACCAGTGAACATAATGTTTTGCAAAATACCAAAGCAGGATAATAATGCATAACGAAATGTTTATGTAATTCAAAGTACCCACCATGTTGTATTGTTAATCAATAAATAAACTCGTGGACAAGAAAATCCGGACATGTAGGTACCGGTTTTTGATAAATTTTCTGCAGCCCTTGAATGAATTGCCACATGCTATTATAATTTTGAACAAACGATTACCCCTTATACAGGGAGAACCAGATTCACGTTATATCAGTCACAATAGACTAAATTTGTTTATAATAATTCACTGTTGCTACAGGATCAATTGTTTATGATACAAGACAACTGGTAATTTGACAATTTGTTTAAACATCTGATAAGAGAGGTATTAATTTTAATCATAATGCGTTTTCTCTCAAAAGTGTTCGTGACATGTTTTTTTTTTATTTTTTTAAAAAGTACCTATCGACTTATCTTTTATAACATTTCTTATGATTTCATTGCTTAACTAATATATTGCTAATTAATCCAGAGTGCAACAAATTCAAAACTATCAAACTACCAAATGAAACGACATAGCCATGTCAAACCGTTCTGAATTAAGACCATTTTGTCAACCGGCGTTTGACAGTTCATACTGTTCTCACAATAAGTTAATTACAATAGTATAAACAAATATTCATTTCAAAAATAAATTTATTAAGTATGCGTTAATGGAAACAAAAATGCAGATAATATTAGCTTCAAAAGATGAAAGTTGATTTTGCATACAGATTTAAGTAATGATGTTAATATCGTAATATATTCTTCAACAAGTTTCTCTATTTGTATTAGTTAGTACATTTAGTTGATACTTTCACTACTCTGTGGCAGCATATGTAATGTATGCAGCGTCTAGAAAGTGTATGCATCTACTAGGAATAGTATACAGTTTTATACAAAATTTATATGTTACGAAAATGGCCAGTAAATGTATACACTAACTAGTAAGTGTATAAGTTACCGGCAAACCCCGTTTTCATGTAGAACTGGTTTAACCTAGGTTAAACTAGTTCTGCCGAAGCGCGTTAGATTGAACTAGTTTAACCTAAGCTAAACTAGTTTAACCTGGTTTGTAACCGCATACTTTAGGTCAAACTGGTATGGACTAGGCCAAACTGATTTCGATTAACGGCATTGAAATGTACTATTATACCGGGTGATCCACGCTGATATTTGTGGAACCAGACGAATGAAATTTGGATAGCTACAACAGACTAAAAATGTAAATTTTTGGGATATACTTGATGTTAGTATGATTTGTCTTTGTTCCGGAATGTACGTTATCTTTGAAATTGCAATCTGCACACTATACCTTACATACACTAATTTCAATGGGGATGATATTGTAAAAACAAAACAAAAAATGACAATTTTTTTCTTCTTCCGGTTTTTCCAGAAATGACGACATGTTTTACATTGTAAACTGCAGACTATACTTTGTCAGCGGTATTTTGAATCGTGATGATTTTCTGAACCCAAAATGTAATGATTACTAATGAGATAGATTAGACCGACAGGCGCCAGATCAATAATTCCACAAATAATAAATTGTACTTGCGAGCTGATTGGCTGGTGTTTGATATACGATATTTATTCGTAACTTATGGTGATTTAAAGAGCCCAAACATCGTCTGGCTTCATAAATGAGAAATAGTCAACAGTAGTGGACGGAGTGAGTCGATTTTTTTAGTAAATGAAAGTATGTGTGAAAGTCAAAAGCAAATGCCAATAAAAATTCATAATGCAAACCAGCTTCGTTAAACTGGAAGTGACTAGGGGCATTATAAAAAAAAATAATTTAGTAAACTGAACAGAACTTTATCAAAAATTTTAAAAAAAATGGAAATGAGTCAGATAATGCTGTTAACAGTAAACAAACTCAGGTTAAACTAGTTTTGCCTAGGTTAAACTAGCTCGACCTAACGCGCTTCGGCAGTACTAGTTTAACCTAGGTTAACCTGGTTCAACCTGAAAACGGGTTTTGCCGGTAACATATACATTTACTCCAGTTTTTGCTTCTACTGTTACATATACATTTTACCTGCCCAAGCAAATATTTCTATTATTCTGTTTTTTACTTTATCATACGCAGTATGTAAAGTATTGAAATCGTGCCGAAAAAAAATTTGAGATTTTAGCGGAAATAGGTCTTTTTGGGTCCCCTGAACATTTTTGACCAAGGTACAAAAAAATGTCTGTGTGTGTGTGTGTGTGTGTGTGTGTGTGTGTGTGTGTGTGTGTGTGTGTGTGTGTGTGTGTGTGTGTGTGTGTGTGTGTGTGTGTGTGTGTGTGTGTGTGTATGTGTGTGTAAGCGATTTTTGTGGCGACGATTCCGGCGAAACTACTGAAGGTATCGGGATGAAAGTTCATATTTAGAATTTTTATGAACAAACTTAGAGCTGAAAAGCTTTTGGTTCAAAAGTGTCCAAGCAAACTGGTAGTTTATTCTAAGCCTTTTTGAAGGATTTTGGAAATGACCCGCCATTTCTGTAATTTCGACAAAATAGTTAATTAATAAATTAAAGTAGAGGAAATTTTGAATAATTTATGCCTATGACATTTTTTGGTAACATTAATAGTTTAGCTGCAAGAGCAAATTCTATTTGATCGAGATCGGTCGCATCTGCATTGATATGAAACTACATAGTAGCCAGGATTTTGACAAATATTTTTTTTTGTGCTGTCACCACAGAAATGTCTATGGCTGTCACCACGCTGTCACACTCGGAGAACCGCTATGGAACGTCATCTACAGTGAACACATGAACATGAACATGAACGAATATAAATCTGTCAGAATTTGAATTAGCTTTTTAAACTTGACATTTCGTAGTGGTATCAACCTAACATTCTCAAAAAGCAATACAAAAAACGTTGATGTGACTCCTGCCGAAAACTACATAGCGCGACTCGCTCACATGCGACGACGACGCTCCGCCATCGGTGACGCGCCGCATCACCGCTCGTTGTGCTATTCCGTACTTTCGGCACTTGTGAGGTAAACAACTATTATTCTGATGACAGTAGGTAGTGTCGAATGCTGATGCTTTGACAATACCTTCGATTGATACTATTGACTATCAAAATATCTGTCAAATCATGGCTAACTAGTTTAATTTTAATGCAGACACGATTTATCTCAGTCAAATAGATTCTCATGCAGCTAAACTATTAATTTTATATATTGTATGATAAAGTCATGTGCCTGGCCACATCAGATTTTTTTTTTTAATATTCTTAGAGCATCTTGCTTTAATATCATAATATTGAAAATAATTGTGTTATATAATGAACTTTAGTTAGTGTGGTAAGTGTAAAACAGAACATTATTAATAGAACAATTACTTTATTATTCACCCGGTATTCCCATAAGGGAAATAGGATAATGTAGTATCCAACATCAAGTGTATTGTACAATTCACAATTGTTTTACTAGGTCTTTCCACATCTGTTTGTCTTGTGCACTGCCCCGCATGGTTTTCCCGCTCATAGTTTTCCAAATTGTCCGTAGATGCCAGGCACTTCTTTTTCCTTGGACATTCTACTGCATCACTACATGACATGGTTGCTCCTGAATTTCCTTCTATTCATTTACCTGATAATGTCTTCTTCGCCCGTTCTTTCCTACAACACTGCTGTGCTTACATGTTTTTGCCATCATGCTCTCAGTATATGTCTTAAGCACCTGTTCACATATGTCCATTGTCCACATATGCCTCCATATCGGTTAACATAATACACCCGAGGTAGTTGTATTTGGTCTCTGAGTCAGTTTTGTTTGAATCGGCAGTCAAAACCTTTCTGGGGTTGTTGACATTAGTTTTGTCTTTTTTAGACCAACACGTGTCGATTCTTCCATTAGTCTGTTTAATTTTGCTTGCATATTTGATAGTGGGTCGAACACAATACATATAAACAGTACAGACTCTGTAGAAACTGAAGCTGAAGGAGACATTCTGAATTACGTCGAGTGTTTGAGAATATCAATGCCACAAATGTTTACAACCAATATTCTTTGAAATTTGATTTTCTCAAAAACTTGAGTCGATTAACATTTGTTTTTTAAGTTCAAGGGAAGAAAGCCACCCAGAATAGATTGTCATTTCTTCGATATTTTTGTTATTGGACCGAGTAATTTGTTTCCGATTCTTATGTTCTTGGCAAGCTAAGTACATAATTGGAAATCTGACGTCGTCTTGACATCTATACCCCAAAGTTCACCGATTTTGTTTTTCAAGTCAACAATTTTTATATGCAAATTATTTTAAATTAATAAGGAAAAATATTTTTTAAATAAAAATACTTATAATTGATGTGAATTGTGTTTGATTTGTATTTGAGAACCAGCCTAATCTACAGTGCGTCCTACATATTAATGTAACATGGTCATTGGTCATATCTTTTTCAGTTTCCATTTTAATTGTTTTTTTTTAATATAACACCACGGGCTACCTACTGCCAAAACCCCATACGCCCCCTTCAGGCGCAATTTATTAGAGGTACAGAAAATTGCAATAAATATTTTTTTATTTTCATGATACTTTGTATTTGCATATGATTATTTCTTTTCACTTATTTTAATATTCCAGAAGTTTTGGGGAGAAAAAGACAAAATTATTCAAAATTATGTGTCTAGGATACAAACTAAAAAGGATAAAAGTGTTTCCAATTTATGTTTTTTAAACCTAGAATTAAAAAAGATTCCAAACGCGGCGTCACGACTTACAAGAAACGAGAAAAAGAGACGTACAAGAAAGCCAATATTGGTGACACTCCCGATATATCGAGACAGATCAAAATCCTACGAATGTAGCAAACTATGGTATTTTCTGAACCCTGGCATCAAAATTATTTAGTTTTATACGATAAGTGGTAGTGAGTCATAGCTGAAGTTGATCAATAGCAAAAATTATAAGTTATGTTAATAATTATTGATGATTTAAATCCGATATTTTCGTGTCATCGATGTTCTTGACAAATATTACCATCGAAGTGAAGCATAGTAGTAATGGTCAGGATAAGCATTTGAAATATTCATCAACATATTGTAATAATGCATTATAATTAAGGGCTAGTAAGGGCTTAATTTATTTTAAATAATATTTTGCTTTCGGTCTTTTATTCATATTTTTAATAGAAATCTACTTTATAAAGGAGCATATCTAGCTTAACAAAACTGGAGCAGTTATTTGGGGTTTCATATTTTGTTATCTCTATCAAAATTCCATTTTCAGCGTCATTAAATATAATTTTGTTTGGGGCTGTTTGTTAATTGGCACCGCTGAAACTTTAATCGACGTCTTCCGATTCAGGAGTTCATTAGAAGTTTTAATAAAGTTCGCGGGCATCAAATATTTACGACCCTAGGCGGGTTCAATCTCAACTAGCGCGGGATGCTGCTAGAATTTTGCGATCGATTACTAATTCTACCCTCACGTACACTGTCAACGTTGCGCGACCCTGAAACGAGGCAAATATTTAAATCTTCGTTTCAAAGTTTCATATTTAAACGTACATCTAATCACTTGTAGGCTGGATGGCAATCTTCAACAAACAATTTATTTATGGACTTCTTTAAGAATCTGAAGCAAACATCACACAATTTCTGCATTAAATTTAGTTAAGCCAGTGTCTGCATTTTTGTTTTGCTTATACAGGATTATTGTATAATCGTATTCTTTTAAACACGTTATAGTAGAGGTCATTTGCAAGATATTTCACCCGAAATACATGATCCAATGTTAACAGTTTTTGAGATATTGTAATTCTTAGGATTTTTGATTTTTGCCATTTGAGTATTTAGCCCAGTATTTATTTGTAGATGATATTTTTTTGGGGATATTTTGATTTATCAATTAGGTAGATTATCAATTTAGATTATGTACTTTCGGTTGTTTAATTACGAAACTTTATTGACTCTGTTCATGTAATTTATTCCCGATTCTAAGTAGAGTGTAGAGGTATGTTACTATACTTCCTTTTTCTTAAGGGGGGATTCCAGTTTTCTGATGAAAAAATATCGTTTTTTTTTCTTTATAAGTTATTTTATTATTTAATGTCCTAAGAATCTGTGTACGAAATGTCAAGGCACGATTTTTAAAATTAGCCAAATTAAAAGCAATTAGACGACGGTGTGCAGGTGGAAAAAAAGGGGCGCGTCGAAAAAAAATCGGTCGGATCGCGCGCTCACCAATTTTTCGCTCGATTAAAGTTTTTTCAAGCTAAGAAATCTTGCAACGTCTGGTTAATTATTCTGTGAAATTCTCTCGTGAACAGTCATGGATAAGAAACACTCAGGAGAAACTCCTAGGTACACGTGCTCATAGACTACAAAAATGAAAAGTTTCTGGGAATTCTCACTCGTGAAAGAAAAGCACGTGCTAGCACGTCTGCCGATGAATTGTCGATAGCGGAAGGCGAGGAAATTATAGTGAATAGGTTTTGGGGACGGAATATGCAAGAAGAGAGGTTACACTACCGTTGTATGGGATCACAGTACTTTTGGAGAAATATTCTAACAAAGTAGTTGAGGTTGCCGTGAAATTTTCGTATTGTCATGCCTATGACTTTTGGGAATCAGAATATTACAACATGTCGATTGTATCGATGTACATACAGACAACTGTACTGCGAATCATGATGGGTCAGGGGGGAAAATAGTGGATTCTACCAAAGACATATTCCGACGATCTGGGGAATTGCATGAAGTTGTATGCTAAGTGGTAATGGGGACACAAAAACCTTCAAAGCCTTATTTGATGGTAATCCGTATGGCGATGATTTGACGGTGATAAGGAAATGCGTAGGACATGTTGAGAAAAGCATATGGGATAACGAGTGAGCAATGAGTAAAAAAACACATAAAAACTTGGAGGGAGAGGAAAATTTACATCTCAATACTATATCGGGTGGCCCAAGCCATAGGTACTCCCGTTGTTTATAAAGCTGGACGAAGGAAATTTGGGAAAGTGTTAAAGACAAAAAATGCCATTCTTTTAGATACTCTTGAAGTTAATATGACGGTTTTTCCGGAAAAACGTCATCCTTGAAATTTTAAATGGCATTCTTTATGTGACAATTTCAATCACGATGACATTCTGAACACGAAAATATATCGATCGTCAATTTTAATCACCAAGGCAACGCAAAAATAGCTTTTTTGTGTATTAATCTAGGTGGCTAGAAATTGGTGAAAATAATCGAAAATTGTCAAATAAACACTAATTAAATCGATTTTGATCGACATTGTATTACTGGCGCACTCTAGCGTGATTTACTTGGTTTTTGGCCAAAAAAAGTCAAAAAAGGAATTTTTCACGGGTACCCAATGGCCACACCCTGATTATTCGATAGAAAACATCTTTTCGATTACAATGATACAAAATACTTGATATTCTATTGAAATTCTTAGCGTACAAATGTTGTTAGAAGTAAGGAAATCGAAAAAAATATTGACCTAATGATCAAAGTCAGCGTACAAGTCAGTCAATCAATGGGCTACTCGAAGGAAGTACTCTTAAACGTCATTTTCACGCTACCATTATCAGCAAAATATCAAGAATTTGGTATCATTGTGTCGGAAATTGTTTGTCCTCACATAATCAGGGTACCTACTTCCTTCGAGTAGTCCACTTAGTGACTTTGACTTGTACGGTGATTTTGATCACTAGGTCAACATTTTTTTCGATTTTCCTGCTTCTAACAACATTTGTACGCTAAGAATGTCAATAATATATCCAGCATTTTAATAAGTACTCAGGCTTACACTGATACCTTTCTAAACTCAATACCACATATTTCTTATTACAAAAAGACACAACTACAACAATTTGTAATAATACAATTTTATTAACATCTGCAAAAAAATTAAAAACTTTTGAAACTTTTAATACTAATAAAAAAGATAATATCTTTCCAAGCTCCTTAGTAACAATATAAATTCAGTCTTTTAGGTGATATACATATATAGGCTTAGCATAATTATAAAACTCCAAACCGGGACAAATAAAACATAATTGCAACACAAAACAACAAGAAGACACTGAAAAATAACACGTGATATCACCGTTTTTGTCATTTCGTTTTTTTAGATCATGTTTTTTGGATATTTTTAAAACGTTGAAAATTGACACCAGTAAAACGTTTATAGCTCATTTGTCGGTATGTACTTATTTCATACAACTTCGCATTTGTCTACATTATTAAAGTGTGTATCTAAAAAACCATAAACGAAGTTTATGAATTTAATATGAAATTTAAACAAAATGATTATACAACCCCTATTCATACCTTCAATTTTACGTATGACAGAAAAGTGTGCAACACATTTTGTAAAAGTTATAAACATTGTGTTAAAGCAGAGCGTCGAAATTCCATTGTCAGTTGACAGCACACAAGTACAAGTGGACAGACAGCACAGAGCACAAGTATAATCGTTAGTTAGGAGTTGTTCGAGAACTAAGCCGAGTTTACGTTCCAAGACGCAAACGCAAACGCGAACGCAAACGCAAAACGCAGAAAGTTGCCACATACAGTCCGCGTGTACGGGTTTACGTTCCATGAGACGCGAATGCCAACACGGGACGCAGACGCGAAAAGTTCCCCAACTTTTCGCGTTTGCGTCCCGTACGAGGTTGGCGTCTAGCCAATCACAGTCAAGCGCGCTTGCACGTGACGTTCTATTTACTTCTTAGCCAAGCCGTGTCAAAGTCAAAACAGTAACATAACCATCAAAACATAACCGATAAAACCACCGCACGAGTGAACGAAAAGTTGTGAATAAATATGAATGTTATGAAGATCGACGACGAGAAGTTGGTAAGCAGCGTGCATATGTATCCTGGTATCTTCGACAAGAAATCAAAAGATTTCAAAGACAGGCTATATAAAGAAAATGCGTGGAGACAAATAGGCGAATTTGTAGGTGCAACTGGTAAGTTATATTTGTCGAAGTGCAATTGAATTTTAATTTATTATGCGTTATTTAATATTAGATTACGAGTGCCAAACATGGTTTAAAGTCCTTCGTGACCGATACGTGAAGGAAAGGCGCCTGCAACACCAACCTTCCGGGTCCGGCACAAATACACGACCGACATGGCAATTTATGTCGCATCTTGGCTTTCTGGATAGACATATCAAAGGAAACAAGTAAGTACAGCTATATTCCTACACTACTTATATATGTATTATAATCAAAGATCACAGCTAAAGTTCTTATTTCTTTTCCAGAACAACAGGGAATATAATTCCAGCCCTAAGTTCAGCGAAGGTGGTCGATGAAGAGAGGGGAAGTAATGATCAAGCACAGACCTTCGAATTTGAGTTATAGAGACCGTAGATTTTTCGATGGAAGAAGTAGGCGAGTTATCAATGGAAGAAGGTGAAAGCGTTCCTCCTTTGAAAGAAGTTCGCACCAGCTCTGCATATACGGGTACCCGTAAGCGCAGAGCCGATGACGATCTGGACGTGTCCATCGCAGGATCCGAGCAGAGTCGGCCCAGCAGCTCTGCGTCGACGAGTACCTGTAGCCGGAAGAATGATTTCAAGATAAACGATGCTTTGTTGGGAATCATGGAGAAGGTGGGAATTTTTTTGAAGATCGGAAAGGGCCTACAGGAATTCCACCACTGGACTTGGAAGGTCTGTTGCCACGATGATGGCAAATATTAAAGACGGAACGGGTCGCATTAAACCAACGCTCCGGGCAAAAATTTATCAGTTGATGTCGGAAGCCCAATTGCAAGACATAGACGACCAGGACACCTAACATTTGCTTTTTACTATATAAATTATTTTAACAGACAGTCGTCTAATCGTAGCTTACCATTATATTTTATTGTTGCACATACTAAGTATAAATAAAAAAAAAACACTAAACAACATAAATAATGTTTTATTCTTTAAAAGGAAAGAAAAAATACAATATAAACAAGAAAAAGTACAAAAAATAATTTAACTTAAGGCAAACGACTTGTATTTATATGTACATATTGATGTTCCATTTCTCCCGACGGAGACATAAAATAGTTTGCTAGTTCATCGTGGACTTTATAAATGGTTCGCTTAGCATTGTTCGAGGAAAGTCGCAGCAGCAGCCAAAATAAGTCCGGCAGCAGCCTCTTGAGTTTCTTCATCGGGGTCCATACTCTCTCCTGTTTACACACAAGGATCACGACACCACCAATCTGGAAAATAAAATATATACTGTGTTGAATCCACTTGGATTGCGTAAAGAACACTCACTGTATAACACTTAATAAAACTCACTTGTGTTTCATTTCATGGTTTACTGAGAAAAATCGATAATACAGTTGGTGATACAGTACGTCCACACGGACTTATGTTCTTTCATGTACTGAGGTGACGTGACGCGTCACCAACTAACGAAACTGTCACGTGGTTAACGGCCACGCACGCGCGAAAAAATACTAAACATAACCGGCCCCCTTGGAATGCCCAAGGGCTTACAAAACAAATAAATACATTTGCAAAAACATAAAAACAAATACAAAGAGAGAACAAAACAAAATATATATGCATAGGTACAAATATGTAAACATTTGTGTCTGATCTGAACTGTCAGTCTACTCGTCACTAATTGGTAACACGCACAGCTTTATAACAGGCCTTTTAAACACAGCACTGCACATTTTTACCGTAACAACTCTGCAAACGCCATCTCGACCAGGATGTAGCTCCATTACTCTTGCCAAGGGCCATCGAAGCGGGGGAGTGTTGTCCTCCTTTACAAGTACCAAAGCACCCTGGTGGAGCAGTACTGGATGCTGAGTTCTCCATTTGACACGAGTTTGCAACTCCGTGATGTACTCCTTATGCCACCTCGTCCAGAAGTGCTGCGACATCTGCTGGACATGCTGGAATCGGCTTAAGCGCCCTTGCTTGATGTCTTGGAGATCAGCCTCCGGAACGGCAAACATAGACTCACCTATCAGGAAGTGCGCGGGGGTGAGGGGAGTAGTATCGGAAGGGTCTGAAGAGAGAGGAGTTAATGGTCGGGAATTCAAACACGCTTCAATCTGTGCCAACAAGGTTGTAAATTCCTCAAAGCTTAATTTTGACTCGCCAACGACCCTAAGCAAATGATACTTGACTGATTTTATTCCAGCCTCCCAAAGCCCACCAAAATGGGGCGACCTTGCAGGGTTAAAGTGCCAAGTGATGCCTTCTTGATTTAAAATTGTTGCGATATTAGTATCATCTTTAATAAATTTTATTAATTCCGCGTTTGCGCCAACAAAATTGGTGCCATTGTCCGAATAAATATTAGAGCATTTGCCACGTGTAGACGCAAACCGACGCATTGATGCCAGGAATGCTTCCGTGCTTAAACTACTAACTAGCTCAATATGAGTTGCCTTTGTGGCCATACAAACAAATAAGCAAACATATGTTTTAGTGGTCTTATAATTTCTCGTGCTACGATCTCGAATAAGAAATGGTCCCGCGTAATCAACGCCGCAATGTAAAAACGGCCTAGCCGGAGTCACGCGGACATGCGGCAGATCGCCCATTTGATATTGTGCTTGTGCTGCCCTAAAACGAAAGCATTTTATGCATTTTTGCAATGTTCTTTTTACCAAATTTCTTGCGCGAACTATCCATACTCTTTGCCGTAAGCTTGCCAAGACGGCTTGTGACCCTGCATGTAATAACGATATGTGTTCTTGCTCGATCATAAGTCTGGTGAATGAGCTGTCTGGTGGTAATATGATCGGGTGTATTGCTGCGTGATCAAGATTCGAATTCCTCAGTCTTCCACCAACCCGGATTAAACCCATATCATCCAGAAACGGTGCGAGGGCTATAAGCTTACTAGAGGATCTCACTTGTCTTCCCTTTGATAAATCCTCCATTTCCTGTGAAAAATAGTGCATTTGTACACCTTTCATTAAAGCCTTTAAAGCTCTATCTAATTCTTGGTGAGTTAACGGGCCATACTGCCTATGTCCTACCTTTGCTTGTACGTTATACATGAATCTGAGGCAGTAGGCCGACAAGCGTTGCAATTTTTTGAGGGTTGAGTATCTTTCAAATAATCTCAAATCATCTAATGTTGTGCATAAAACACTCGTCTTTTTTCTTTGTTCTATTTGAATATTCTTAGTAGCAGCCAAATCTTCGTAATTAAATTTGTATCCTTCGTTGTTTATGTGCCATTGGTCAGCAGGCCCTCTCAACCATTCAGGCCCGTGCCACCACAGGTTATTTTCCTTTATCTGCTGTGGATCAATTCCCCTCGTCAACAGATCAGCGGGATTTTCGAATGTACGTATATGGTGCCAACTATAAGGATCTGTTAAATCCTGTATTTCCGCTATTCGGTTTGATACAAACATCTTCCATTGGCTTGAATTTGTGCGTATCCACGACAGGACAATAGATGAATCTGTCCAGTAAAACATTTTATCGAAGTTGATGTCCAGTGCTTCTGTGACCTTGGCCATTAATCGTGATAGCATCAACGCTGCACATAATTCCAATCGAGGAATAGTTGCGCTCTTCAAGGGTGCAACTCTTGACTTAGCACAAAGTAATTGCACACTATAGTTCCCGTCCTTGTCAATACACCTGATGTAAATTGCGGCCCCATAAGCTAACTCTGAAGCATCTGAGAATCCATGCAGTTCAGTGTATTTTCTATTTTGGCATGTTGCTTGTCGATGAATGGAGATCTCATTGAGCTGATGTAATTGGGCTCTAAATATTGTCCATCGCGTATGAAGTTCCAAGGGTATTGATTCGTCCCATTCTATTTTACACTGCCATAACCTTTGCAGTATAATTTTTGCCGTTATTGTGCATGGACTTATCAATCCGAGAGGATCAAAAATTTGCGCGGTTTCTGCCAAGATAGAGCGTTTTGTAATGCGGTTACTTGTGATCCTTGCTGATATGTTATATTTCAGAATATCTTCATGTGAGGACCATGTGAGGCCCAGTACCTTCGCATTCATCCCAAACGTCAAGGGTGTCGTCATTTTCGACAGGTTGCATACTAGGTTCAGCGTTTGTGCGTTGTTCGATCGCCATTTGCATAGGTCGAAACAACCGCGTTTAAGTATCCCCGCTATTTCCTTGCACAAGGTTGCTGCTTCCTCTATGGAGTCTGCGCCACTTAGCAAATCGTCAACATAGAAATCTCTCTTTATGATTCGCGCTGCCTCTGGATACTCGCCCTCCGCTTCATCGGCTAACATTTTTAAACATCGTATGGCCAAATAAGAGCCTGCAGTTGTGCCATATGTTACCGTATTCAGTTGGTACGTCATCAATTCCTTTGTTGGTTCAGTTCGCCATAGAATGCGCTGTAGGCATCGTTCCTGTGGAGCTATCATCACTTGCCGATACATCTTGGTTACATCTGCTGATATAACGTAGTTATGCTTGCTGAACCTAAGTATTATGGCCAGCAAATCATCCTGGATAACCGGTCCCGTCATTTGGAGATCGTTCAATGAAACCCCCGTTGAAGTAGGAGCGGAAGCATCGAAGACAACACGGAGTTTAGTGGTAACGCTATTTTCATTTATCACCCCATGATGAGGTAAGTAGTAGTGTTTTTCTCCCAGATCTGGGTCACTCACAAGGGTCATATGTGACATTGTCTCATATTCTTCCATAAAGTCTGAGTACTGCTTGTGGAGCCTTTGATTACGTGCAAACTTCTTTTCTAGGTTGTAGAAACGCTTTTCTGCGTTTTGCCTCGATTCGCCTAGCAGTGATGTGGCTCCTTTGAATGGAATTCGTACCACGAAACGTCCATCGGGTTCACGAGTAGTATTATTGATAAAATGCTCTTCACAGCGGCGTTCTTCGGGACTAAATTTTTTCTCTTCGCGTATATCTTCAAGTTCCCAAAACTTCTTCAAAGACTCATCTAAGTCTTTAGTGGTAACAAAGTTACATAAACTCTTGTGCGGTTGACTGATTCGAGTTGCATCGAGCGGTCCAGCAATTATCCACCCCAATTGAGTTCTTTGCAAAACTGCTCCTGATTTGTCAAGCTTAATTTGACCTTGGCTTAAAAGATTCCAAAATATCTCAGCTCCTAATAAGACGTCTACTGAACTAGTTTTATCAAAACTTGGATCGGCGAGAGTGATGTTCCTGGGTATATCCAGCAGGTTCTTATTGAATGTGATATGGGGTAAGTCATCTGTAATTCTGGGCAATATCAGAAGAGTAAGATTGGAAGTAAAATGGCTTGTCCTTGAGTGTATTTCCGTTTGACATGATTGTGTTATGGTTGACATACCTTGATTGATTCCACATACTGTAAACTCAATGCTTCTTCTTGGTAACTGCAATCTTTTGCAAAGTGATTCCGTGATAAAATTTGACTGTGAACCTGAATCCAAAAGTGCCTTACATTGGAGTGTATTCCCGCGCGAGTCCTTTATTTGTATGAGTGCTGTTGAGAGTAATACTTGTGAGCATTTTGTGTTGGCAGAGGTATTTGCTGTTGTGCGTTTTACTTCGTGTGTTGGCGTGGGGGTGCTTGAGTTCGAGTGCGGTTTGGTTTCTTGACGTTTTTCCCCATACCCTTTCTGTGTGTAATAATTCTTGTGCAAAAGTGTGTGATGGTGTTTATTGCATTTTCTGCAAGTCGATGAATTACAATTTTTTGCAATGTGGTATTGTCTTAAACAATTTGAGCATACCTTCAGTCTTTTTACCTCTTCCCACTTGGCATCTAGAGGTAGAGCTATGAATTCTTTGCAACTGCCTAACGAATGATTTTCAGCACACTTCAAACAAGATACTTCAGTTAAAGCATGTACTCTTGTTCGTTGATTCGAGGTATTATCTACTGGCTTTGTTGCTATCTGCAGTTTCTCTAGCAGGATGCATTTTTCTTTGATAAGCTCCGCAAGTTCGTCGTATTTAGGGATGTCCTTTCCACACTGAGCTTCCCATTCCCTCCTTGTAATAGGATCCAGTTTTTCTGTTATTATTGCCACTAAAAGAGCGTCCCATTTCTTCACGGGCAAACCTAGAACCTCCAATGCGCGCAAATGCTTTGATACGTTATCCCACAGGGATCTTAGATTTAAAAAAGATTCTTTTGTGATTGCAGGTAAGTGCAACAATGCTTTCGTATGATTATTTATCAAAAGTGACTTGTTTTCAAAGCGTTCGGTTAATAATTCCCACGCCGTCTTATAATTGTCGGCTGAAATTTCTAGCGCGTTTATTACTTCCGCGGCGTCCCCTTTTAGTGATAATCTTAAGTAGTGAAATTTTTTAATTTCCGTTATCGTATCGTTGTTGTGAATAATTGACTCAAACGTGTCGCGAAAGAAAAGCCATTGGCTGTATAACCCATCAAAAGTAGGTAAATTCAATGTAGGCAACCTTATTTGTGTTAGATTTACCCGCGATGTGTTACTTTTCCCGTCCGCATCTACCGCACCCTTCCCCTCGCCCTCACGTTGAGCTAGAATTCGCCTAGCGGCAGCAATCGCCTCATAAAAATCATTTTCAAATATTTCTCTATCGTTTGCGTGTTCTTCATTAGAGACATCCAAAATTTCAATACTTGTTTGCACGTCATTAAAGTCATGATCCAAATCCGATATTTTGTCTAAGCGACCTTCAAGTTGTATAAAATCGATGGCACCAGTTTGGCTGGCAACAAATGTTTTAAAGCGTGTCAATTGGCCCTTAATAGCACCGCGTTTAACAATTAAACCCTTCAGATCAGCCATTTTGTGTGTGTATTACGTGAAATTGCGCAAATAATCGCTCGGTATGACAAAATAAAGCGTGTTTGAAACAATATGGATAAGGGAGAATGAGAGGAATGCGCGCACTAACCTGTTTTTTTTGTTGTTATGAGTACCATCCGCTAGAGATGTGCGAGTACGTGTGTCTCCGGCGCCTGGAAACAGCTGATTTGCCTCGTGCTGAGTCGTGCGTCTTCGCCGCCTGGCAACAGCTGCTTTTGCCGGAACTTCGCTGGTTGAGCCGAGATTCGCTTGAACCTCGTGTCTATAATTTGTTTCGACGGACATATGTTGAATCCACTTGGATTGCGTAAAGAACACTCACTGTATAACACTTAATAAAACTCACTTGTGTTTCATTTCATGGTTTACTGAGAAAAATCGATAATACAGTTGGTGATACAGTACGTCCACACGGACTTATGTTCTTTCATGTACTGAGGTGACGTGACGCGTCACCAACTAACGAAACTGTCACGTGGTTAACGGCCACGCACGCGCGAAAAAATACTAAACATACTGTATAAATAAAAACAGTTTCTAAGATCTAAGAGATCACACAAAATATACACATCGGGACTTAACAACTTACCGTAATGATAACAAACGTTATGAAGCGTTAATAAACGCTCATAATAAACACAGGCGCACAAGCAAACGTATCGATAAAAGAGGCAAAACAGCTAACGTAAAGAACAGAACCACTACCACAAACCTTTTCAGAACGAATAAACAAACTTGGCGATTTGCCGCCTATGGTTTGTTTACCTGCTAAAATGTAAAATCCCTACTAGTGTTCTACTGCCAACCTCTAAATAGAAAATGTATTTCTTAGCGTTTGCGTTCGCGTCTAGTGGAACATAAACGGTATTCTTTATGTTTGCGTTTTCTGTTGGCGTCGCGTTTGCGTTCGCGTTTGCGTTTGCGTCTTGGAACGTAAACTCGGCTTAAAACCTTATGTGTTCATGTACGACTACTCCAACTAATTACCTACCACAATTTGATACATTACGAAAAGCTATATGCAAAAACTAATTAGGGAAAAAAGTTGTTTTAGATGTTACAAAACTGGCATCCCTACCGTCTACCGTTCTTACAGAACCAGTAAGTCCATCTATCAAACACGCTGAATAAAGAACTTTTCAAAACGTTTTCGAATTCTGGTGTTCTTTTTGAAAGAAATGCTAATGCTTTAGTCAAACCTTTGGCTTTGACAAAATATTTGATAGATTCAACGATACTATACTGCCTTTAGCATGGATACGATTTGTTGAAAATATGAAGAAGACTTACCTTGTATTTTTGTTTCTCTTGCATTCCTTGTTCATCCTGTGGTCGTCACATTGTTAGAACTGTGACTAGACATTGCGAGTATTATCAAAGCGCGGAATAATGGTTACTAAGTAGTACACATTGTACACGTAGAAAACAAAACATAATTTGTACTAGGTTATGTTCTAGAAATAGTCCCGAAATATCACCACAAAACCTGAAAACTTATCACAACACACAAAACTCGTCCCGGTTGTTATTTTTGGCTTTTGGCAATAATTTAATCAATTATCATATTCAAATCCGCGAAACAACATAAGCAAATATTAACATAACCCTGATTTTACCAGGTACAACACCGAACACGTGTCTCCCACTCCCTCAGTGCGCTATGTCTAATTTAGTAACCCACGGCTGTTTTGGTTTCTGATTGGGAAGAAACCGAGGTTGGTTGTGCTATTATAGCATACCAAATTTGCGGGAGGGTCCGTTTTATAAATGTTTTAGTTCCGTTAATATCCCTAACGATTTATCTATCGAAAATCTGACACGTGTTCGGCAGTTTTTATTGTTTGACGGGTAAGATTATCAAAACATAAAACGTGTATGTTTATTGCTGATTATATGTTTGAACCGGTTTAAAATCAACGCATATGACGAAGCATAGAATTTAAGATTTTGTACAAATGTCACAGTTTACCCCATAGATTATATACGTATTTCTTATCATAGATCAGTGGGTAAAGCCGGTAAAGCAGTGGTTAGTTGTTTGGTTTTTCAACTTCATTGCTTTCAAACTTCTGCGGGTTTTTCTTCCGGAGATAAGTTTGGAGAATCATTTCTTATCATAGTCTCCGTAGATACTAAGTTTTATAGTAAGATGTAGGTAATTTATCAATTGTTCAACTGTACCCCAAATGTACCCATGGTAGATACAATTGGACAAATGTACACCTGTACAAAAATGAATATTTCTTAAACTCAAACTCAAAATCCAATCATCAGTCTTAAATATCTAGCAAAAAGTGGAAAAAATTGCTACTGAAGAAAGGGGTCCAAATGTGCCCCACCCTGCCCTACATTTACTCGTGAAAAACTGCTGTCATATTATATTGTAGGTACTACTTTACAACTACATTGCATATATACAGTGTGTCCACGAAAGTCCGCACCATATGGAAAACTTTTTTATTGTGTATTTCTCAGAAAATTTTATTCTTTATTCAAGTTGGCGGCTCGTATGATACCAAAACTGCAACACATGCCGTCACCGGTGTTAAGTGTAGTTATGTTTTGAGACTATTATTTGGTAATTTATTAGGTTCTGTGCATTGTTGAAGTGTTAGTTAATATATTTGTATCTTTGTTTTATGTAGTCCCTTAGGAAGCCACAATTATTGGCGAAATATTGGACGTAATTAAAAAGTCAAACAAACAACATCTTTAATTGGGCCATGCTAACCCAAGATTTAATTAACAGTACTTGTCAAATCAACGGGCAAAAAAGTTCTGCACTGGTTTTGTAAGAAATAAACTATACAAACACCGACCATTTAGAGCTATAAATTATTTAGAGGAAACTGTACAGCATTGTGTCCAGAACATTCCACCGAATTTTGTTAGTAATGCGACCAAAGATGTTTCTATAAGAATGTGTTTATGCATAGGCCGAGACGGAAACCACACACAGAAACCGGATCAACAGATATTTAATAATTCTTTCGGTTTAGTCTTTTTAAATGTGTATTAATGTATGTATTTTTGTGATTGTAAGTAGTAAATAAAATATGTTCATAATAATAAAATAGTATTATTAACATATTCATAATAGTTATTAACTTAATTTAATTTAATTTAATTTAATAGCATTTATTGAACCATTATTGTATACAGCTTACAAAATAGAACTCAATACATAATTAAACATAAAGAATAACGGGAAAAACTTGAATAAAGAATAAAATTTTCTGAGAAATACACAATAAAAAAGTTTTCCATATGGTGTTTGTTTTAATAACGGGTAAGTCAGTTATAATTAATTCAAGAAACAATAGATGTTTGATGCTTTAGTTATTTTTATTAAAACATTATCAGTGAAAATAAAATTTCATAAGTGGCCTAGTACCGCGCGTACCACCACTTGAGAATCGCTAGCTGTAGATGGATAACTACCTATCCACAGTCATTAATATTACCCAAATAAAAGGTAAGTCACGCTCCTGAATTAGTTATTGCATGATATATTAATATCTACAGGGTGAAATATCAACTTCGCACCAAGAAAATGAGTAATTTTGCGATAGTTCTAAATAAACATTAGCTATCATACCACAATAACAAAAAATATAAAAAATGTGTTCAAATTTCTAAAAAATATATTCAATAGATCATTTTAGTATCACTGGCATTTACTAATATTTATCACAAGAGTAATTAAGAAAAACTGAAAATATTTTTTACTTTGTCATACGCAGTATGATGAAGTATTGTAATCGTGCCGAAAAAAAAATTGAGATTTTAGCGGAAATAGGTCTTTATGGGTCCCCTGAAAATTTTTGACCAAGGTACAAAAAAATGTCTGTGTGTGAGTATGTGTGTATGTGTGTATGTGTGTGTGTAAACGATTTTTGTGGCGACGATTCCGGAGAAACCACTAAAGGTATCGGGATGAAAGTTCATATTTAGAAGTTTTATGACCAAACTTAGAGCTGAAAAGCTTTTGGTTCAAAAGTGTCCAAGCAAACTGGTAGTTTATTCTAAGCCTTTTTCAAGGGTTTTGCAAATGAGCCGCCAATTCTGTAATTTCGACAAAAAGGTTAAATAATAAATTGAAGTAGAGGAAATTTTGTAGTTTAGCTTCAAGAACAAATTCTATTTGATCGAGATCGGTCGCATCTGCATTGATATGAAACTACATAGTAGCCTGGATTTGACAAATATTTTTTGTGCTGTCCCCACCGAAATGTCTATGGCTGTCACACTCGAAAACAGCTGATTTCATCAGAGGTTGGAGAACTGCTATAGAACGTTGCCGCTCTAGTGCGGCAAAGTACAAAATACAAATTTCAACAAAATTAAATTGAGAAAATTGTAAATAAAGTATAGCGATGAGTGTAGTTATATTTTAGTATGTTGGTACGAATGTGACATATACAGTGTCATGAACGAATATAAATCTGTTAGAATTTGAATTAGCTTTTCAAACTTGACGTATCCTAACACTTCCTTTACAGAAATAAACCATTTTTGAATTTAAAAAAAAGGATTTCTCAAAAAGGAATACATAAAAACGTTGATGTCACTCCTGCCGAAAACTACAGCGCGACTCGCTCACATACGACGGCGACGCTCCGCCATCGGTGACGCGCCGCATCACCGCTCGTCGCGCTATTCCGTACTTTCGGCACTTGTGAGATAAACAACTATTATTCTGATGACAGTAGGTACTGTCAAATGCTGATGCTTTGACAATACCTACTATTAATACTATTGACTATCAAAATATCTGTCAAATCCTGGTTAACTTGTTTAATTTTAATGCAGGATTTATCTCAATACGTAGTGTAGGTAGTGTCAAATGCTGATGCTTTGACAATACCTACGATTTATCTCAATAAAATAGATTCTCAAGCAGCTAAACTACTAATTTTATATTTTGTATGATAACGTCATGTGCCTGGCCACATCAGATTTTTTTTCTAGCTAGGATTCTCTGACTTTATATTTGAATATATTTTTGACTTCTAAACAACATTTCCAAATAATGTTTATCGGTAATAATGAAAATAAAGGTACTTTACTCTTACCAGAAATTCATATATTCTGAATCGCTCAGTATATGGCACTGAAATTTACATATTTGACGGTTGCAGTTTTGATTTCATACGAGCCGCCAACTTTTATAAAGCATAACATTTTCTGAGAAATACACAATATTTTTTCCATGTGGTGCGGACTTTCGTGGACACACTGTATATTATTTTTTTATAGAATAATATATTTTTGATCAATCGTTGTACCTTAATTCTTCAGTTTTTACTCCTTGTAAATGTGTTTCTGACGATATCGGGAAATGGGTCTGTCTTAATGATCTTAATAATGTGTCTATTGGCAGCTGTGCAAATGACGATAGTCGATCTTGTGACAATATGTTCCTCAAATATGCTTTAATCCGCCAATTAATTAAGCAAGGATAAAGTCCTTTCACCGAGGCGCTAGTTTCTGGAATTGTACATATGAGGCAAAACAATTTGTAGCACTGCTAAACACTTACTTTTAAATTTAGTTTGTCTTGCAAATCTTAAATATGAAATTTTCTTAGTAATTTGTTTAAATCATTAAATTGGGCAAGAATACTCTTTAATTCGTGATTATCTGTAGCCTTCGTATGTCTACTTATTTAATTAAGTCAATTTTAGTTTGTCAAATTTTAAAAGTTCAGAACCTGACCACCATAAATAGATGTCTTTATTACATGACCATTTATTCCACGTGGCAGTAAATGTCTTCAGCCCCCCTCCCACTTTCAAATTGCGAACTCTTTCTAACGGTCGTGTTGATGTTGTACGAGCGTACGAGTGGTTATGTAACTCAAAAATGATTAAACTAATTTTTGTCAGCGTTCCCCATATTTTTGCTTGTACATGAATAATGCATATGTGGAATTCCGATTAAATATTGTTAAACGCGAAAACAAACAAACAACTGAGTATCTGACTGGATGCAGATGGTACTGCAAAAATTACATGAGAATAACTACTTTATGATATGTTAAGTCGCGTTTACACCTGGGCAACATGTAGCATGCGACTTCAACGATTTTTTTGTTGAACCTATCTGGTCAATAAAGTTTTTATTTACATGTTGTTGGATGTTGTTGCATGTTTGTCGTCGTCTGTCGTCCTGGTCTAAACTAGGCATATATTTATTTAAATTTATTCAAGAGACGCTGTTTTTCTAGTAGTTTTATTTAAACTTAAGAGTACCTAACTAGTTTTACAACTGCATTCAACTGTAAATTCAATTAGCCTAATATTACGAAATACAAAAATCTCTTACGTGTCAGAAAGATATAATAAAATTGTAGGTATACACATGTAAAAATTGACAGAAACAATGAAATTTGTGTATATAATAACTTATAATAAATAATAAATATTGTAATAAAATAATAAGTTAATAATTAACAGCAAGAAATGTATGAAGGACATTCAATAAGCAAATACTAAAAACAAACAGTTGCGAAACTAGTCACACTTAACTTTAAATAACAGTTTACACGAAAACCAATGCCATTTGAATAAATTACTACATTTCGCGTGTAAATTATGGAAATGCAAACATTTATATTTAATTGAATACTGATTTTGTCGTTCAAGCTCGCAAGGCGCAAATACTTCTGCGATTTTGCGAAATGTTTTTAAATCAAAATGCGGAAAAATAGTTTTACATTGTGTACTGACAATACAATTAAATAGGATATAAACTCATTGTCTCTGCTTTGTACACTCGAAGCAATTGTGCCAGAATTGCGCATTGTGGACAATGACACAACCGCATCGGAGTTATTTTTAATGTTCCACCGCGGTCGTCCATTTTCCAACCCGACCAATACATCTCCAATAGATGTACTCCAGGGCACAATTTGTCATCGTAACAGTCCTAACGTGACAATGGCTATTGTGTAGCTTTTTCACATTTTGCAATGGCACTAGTAATTGGTCTTTACTCGAAATCGTAAAGCTGTCGCGCAATTGAAAATAATTCGTAATTCCCAAAAATTTTGCTTCCTGTTTCACCAGACATATTATGGAATTCCATAGGGTAGAAAAATTATTGGATTTGGATTACTGGAATGAATATTTTTACATCGAAATGGTAGATGTTTTCTGCCGACGCCAACATCCTGTTTTCTTACGCACCGATTTGTATGATAATATTTTCAAATTCAACCTATAGTAGGGAGATCCACAGTCTTCAGTGGGTGCGTATGTCACAGGTGACGTTTCAATTATGTCACCCTCTACATATCTTCCATCACTTGGCACTTTATTCACATCATTCCATCAGCTTGATTTGAAATCTTTCTCATTCTCATTTGTGCTCGTTCCCCTAAAAAGTAAAAATACATTGCTTAATAAGCTAAAGTAAGTTAACCAAATATAACTAATCTAATTATTACCAAGTGCCGTTTTTACAATATTATATATACCCACAATGTCATATATTATACTTACTTGAAATGCGGTAATACTTGGAATAAGTCACATGAATAAGCATTATTACTACGAAAACACTGATGGCTGAACCAATGGACGGCGGCGCAAGAATGCCATTCCACATAGAGAACAGAATCTACTTAATTATATTTCTAGTCATTTGATACCACCAAATTGCAGTGACAGACAACCGCAAATGCGCTGTAATAAACCTTATTAACTGCAAAATTGCAACATACGTTGCTGTAGAGAACAATAAAGTTTCTGTATCCTAAACTTAAAAAACCATCGACGTAACGTTGCGATAAAAAAATCTGATGTGAACGTGTGATGAACATATGAGCACAGATTTGAACTAAGCATTTGAATTAAGTATTTTCAGGATGTTTTTTATTGTTTTTATATGTTTTTGCTCTTAATTGATAGATTTTTGTCTTTTCAGTAGCCTATCTGAACTCAATTATATATCTTTTTGTATTATTTAGCAAATGAACGAAGACACCAAGAAGAAACTAAATATCAATTGTTCGACTATAAATTAAAAACAAGGAATGATGATGTATTTTTGGTATGTATTACATCCATGACATGTACATCATTTTTATATTAGTTTAGTAGTGTAATAGTTAACAGATTATTTAGCGATCATTTTAACATTTACTGTTCTACCTAATCCTCAACCAAAAGTTTTATGCGTGCTAATTAAACGGATAATTGCTGAAACGTGTCACGTTAAGTTAGTAGGACCCAAATCATTGCTAAAGTGCTGAACTTGTTCGTTAATCCCTGACAGTTTTTTTTATTATAGAAACCCTATTATCTCTAACGTCACAGACCAACGTAACTAAATTACGTTCCGCAAACTGTTGCGAATAGCAATTAGATGAAATATAAATTATTTTGTCGTTTTAGGAGGCTAGATGACTTTTACGCTACTGATACTTATTCGTATAGGGTATGTATGGTCAATGTTACACAGTTTTTGAATTCGGGCCACTACACCGTAGGACATAAACTTGTTGAGTACTTTTACTTTCAAAATACATAATTTCACAATTTGCTAATAAAAGCGTGATTACGTTTAGCATCAAAAAATGTTCTTCAAGCGCCAGTATACGGCATAAAAGACCACTCGACGTAAACATTTATGTGCATGTAAAAGTTTGCGACATCATCTTTTTATGGTTTTCTACATAATCTAATAGTGAGCGTTACGTGATGCTGAAGACTTTTACATTTTCGTCGTTACAACTTTATGACAGTGTCTAAAAGTTTGGTAGTTTTCCAATGCAGCTTAATCGATTCACATAGTAATAAACCATCCCAAAACTCCGAAGCGTGGCTGTTACGTTTGGGTGATTTATGACGTCAATATTTATGGTCATGATATAATGATATCATATGACATATATTATTGTTAGTCCTTTTCCCTATTGACATGAGCTTCCTACTGAGAACACTGAAAGAAATGTTGGATCATTCAAATTAAAAGTCGTTAATGGAAATCCGTATCCCCGACCTTCAACTCGCAAAACACGTAAATTGGATTTTCTCAGCTAGTTAAAGTTCACAGAATTGTAAAAGAAATACACCAAATTAATGATAAAATGTATATAATTTTCAGTCTAGTGGTAGTTTTTTGATATTTTTGTCCGTGTTTGACAAATGCGCTACTGAATCTAACATAACATTGATAGATTTTGCAATTTTATTACGGAGACCACGGGTTAAAATTGAAAAAAGCACCAGATAATGGATCTAAGTAAGAAATAAGTAGTCATGTTTCAAACTCCATTTTTATTGTTCATGATTGGTGTTAATAATAATAATAATCTTTATTTGCCATAGGACCCAATAAGGATATAGGACAATGGTCAAGTATTACATTAGATAAGCAAGAGCAAAGAATCAGTATAAAAAATATCAGTATAAAAAATATCAGCATTAACCATCCAACCAACAATACAATAATACAAAATCTCACAAAATGTTGAACAAATGAATAGTTAGGGCAATATTACATTTTAAAATTAACATCAAACACACCAAAATACAAAAAACAAACAAAATAATAATAAAATTAATAATACAATAAAGACTTAAAATATTATACCTTACTAAATCCGGCTTAATTTTCTATTATGTGAGGTATGGAGTAATTTATTTGGCCTTCTGAGTGATTGTGTTTAACACGTTTCAAGAAGTTCGACGTCGAAAAAAACAACTTAGTAGTGAAAAACTATGCAAACTTTTCAGCGCCGAAGCATTGTTTCTGCTTATAGGACTGTATTTTAGAATTTTAGAACCTGATGACTGAAATTAATAAATTAATGACTTAAAAAACCGATAATGAATTGTTGTTGAATAACTATTTTTGCTACTTTATTATTATTTTATATTTTAAGATACATTTTAGATTTAAGAATAAATGTTCAAAAAATACCTACTATAAAGTAAAATTAACACTAACAATTTAATTGAAATAAAATTTGAATTAAAACACTATTAATACTTTTGTTTAATTTTAATCTGTGGTTTTCAGAAACATTACCGGCCATGGTTGGCTTTATTTCAATACCAATAATTTTTTTAAACTAAATCGTTTGACACGCACACTGCTGCTAGTAGGTACGTCGTTTATTAAAATTTGAAGTCTGTTTGTCGATATTTGCTGTATTGTTCACGATTTTCTTATTGCAGTTGTTAACCATTGTGTTAAGTGTTTTTATCAGTGAAAAATTTTGTATGAGCGGTCTGCTTACAACCCAGTTATCTTGACAACGATTGCTCCTTGCAAATGTTTCAAATTTGTATAATTTATGGGTCATACAGCGTACCACTCAGCTATCCCGTCCAAAGATAACCCCTTATGAAAGAAATTCCCCTTTGACATGTTAGTCTGAAGATGCCTTGCAGGCGAAACGCGTAACTAACGAAAAATCTAATAAAGAACTGCAAAGAACACCACAGGAGTTTTAATATAAGTACCATTATTCCAGTTCAAAGGGCACACCATTGTCATAAATTTATATTATTCAATTTTCCAAAAATATCAGCTAAATATGCTAACCGGACTATACACAATTCATCAAAGAAATTAAAAGTCGAAAGTAAAAACGAAAATAAAAATTAGCTTCTGCATGGGAAACTTGAGCTTCAGATTTAAGTACAAAGAGACAATGTTATCTTTTTACTGCTTGATCCAAAACTGTTTTTAGTCTGTCTGGTATAGCTTTTGCTACTAGAAAATCTCGATGGATTTTGCAGTGAGTAAATTGAGCTTCTGGAGCTACTGTTTTAATATTTTTATGAGGGCGGCGATTCTTTTCTGTTAGAGCCAGAGCTCCATCAGTGCAGACACCAATAAATTTCTTCCATGGAATAGAATTGTTAAACATTATTAAAATGTTTCACCATATCTTCTTTCGGACAGAGGTTCCTAAAACAAATATTCCTCTGCAATTTCCTCTTCAACCTCAAATCAGTTAATGACTAATAATTGATCAAAATAACTTATGTCGGTACTTTCATCTAACTGTAGCGTAAAATATTTACTTTAGCCCATTTAACTACACTTTCTTTTACTGATTTTAGAAATACCGCTGTATAAGGCACCATTTAAGAATGGAATATTATTTAATTTTGCTGTTATAATTTTGGGTCAAACATTATCATCAAAACAAATATGTTTTTACACATAACGTTTGGTACCTTTCGAGTACCACCAGTGATACGTCCTTCGCGTACCACCGGTTGAGAACCCCTGAACTATACTAAACAAACCAAAACACTGTACGATGTGGCGCGTGGACAGCAAATGGCGTTGTTTAAAAAGTAAAATTAAACGTTAGAGGTAAGCAGCCAGACATACACCAAACACTAAGGGCCGGCAAAATACTTCAATTTAAATTCTTCTTTCCCCGGGATCACTTTATCATTCAAAAGCCCTCAGGGTCTTGTCCTTGATGCTCTCTCGATCTCGTGGGCCTCAAAAAGTGCTAATTTGTGACCCATTTGTTGTTCATGTAGAACTTGGATATTGTTGTTGGCGCTGGTGTTGTTCTGTCTGTCTCTCTATTATTCTATCTATTGACTTAGCATTATATCCGTTAATTTTTGCCCAAGGTTCTGATAACTTTAATTTCTTGTTGTTGTTCAATTTCGGAAGGGGGAAGACGAGACAGTCTTTGTGCCATAGACCTGAATGCAAATTTGTGGTTGTGGTGGTAATATGAATCTGCGGGTATCAGAGCGCTACAAGTCGTAGGTTTCCTGTAAATTTCTGCTGTGAAGTCTCCTGGGTTCCTTTTAATCATTATGTCTAAGTCTAGTGATCTAAGTTGTATGTTTCAAACTTTTCCAAATCGTCCAAGTTACCCTTCCACAGACAAAGGATGTCATCCACATATCTAAAGTATGATATTATTTTGTCTCCGAATGGTTATTTTTTAATATTTTCTTTAATGTTTTTCTATCTCGTGTTGTTCTAATAAGTGAAGAAGTGTAGGTGCATTGTATTTTATACAATGAACTGTTGAAATATTGTGCTGAATTCCAACGAAACCCATTATACATCTTTACATAAAAATAAATTTAAAAATTATTAATTTATGTTGACTACGTAGAATTAATTTTACGTCATCCCTCTTGCTAACTTCCAGCCGTATGTCAACTGTTTCCCCGTCATTCACACATGGCACACGTACTTCGCTTGTGTTTTTAATTACCTGACCGTAAGTTATTTGTTAACTTATGGTTTTTTATTTTCTTACCACCATTTTTCTAATTATAGATTTACGCAGATACAAAGGGAAAACAGCATTTTTTCGAAAATATTCACTTAAAAGGTATCAGCTAATCTAAAACCGAATAACTTTGATCTGAAAGTTGTTCTTTCATCTGAAAGTTGTTCTAGCATTAAGCACTAACAAACTTTTATTTCATATCTTACAAGAAACATGACATGAATTATCAAATATTCAAATAGCATCAACCGGTGCCAATAGGTTACACCAAGCTTTCCATAGTAATTCAATCTAAATAATCAAGTAATTGGAACAGCTCAAATTGTCAATATCCAGGTCAGATATTATATTCTATGATGGTGCATGTGTAATCATATATCATTGACGTACATGAAGAAGACTATATTAATTGTGTGTAACATGAATAATGGTGTCCATCCATTATTAATGTGTAATCTATTCCATTGTCTAAGTAATTCAGGCAAGGTATTGTCCGCAACCAGGGATTACTATTGAGGGTCAAGAGCTGAATATTATATTGATTTTACGTCTATATATTCAGTAAATAGACAATTAAATTACAGTACGTTCGTTGTAACTATGAAAACATGACAAAACATCCGTAGGCCTTGTTATTACAATAGAAGAAGATATTGACAATGGAAAGCAAGTTATTGGTAGACTTATTGCGGTGAATACGGATCCAAAACCGGGCAAGTTTCATACCACCCCTTGAATTTATTTAAAATAGTTGTAAACAAACTATCAGGGATTGTCACATTTTGCCAATGTCAATTTTTTGGGGGTTTCTATGACATTGCCAGCAGCTGGTGTTATGGATTCACTTTTGAGTGTGAAGAAGTCTACTAAATGGAACACGCTATGACGCTATTGTATAAACAATAAACCAGTGGATGAAGATTTCACATAACCGTCTAGTTTTTGAGAGGGTTGTGTCAACTTTTGTGCTTCAGTGATATTGTTTGAATAACTATTATTATAATAAAAATCGTGGTGGTTGATTTGTTAGTTATTTGTTGGGACCACAAATTTACCTTGGAGAATGTCGTTTGCACTGAAATTATTAGTAGAACTGTTTCATGGCACCTGTTTACATATTATTATAACCAGTATTATATTCATATATTAGCAACAGATAATGACCTATCCCATCGGGCGAGTGTCATTTCCAGAATTTAATTCGATGGACATTTTTTTATAGTAAACACAAATACCGAAATCTATTTGTCAACGCTAGTACTAACAAATATTCAAATTGGGAAGTCATATAAATTACAAAATTTGCAGGGGTCTCTATTTAAATTGAGTTTGTGCAAACACGAAAAGTTGGATTAACACACACCCACAGCAAAAACATCAGAACAGTTTTAAACGTGGCTCTGCTGCATTCAGTTGGTTTTTATTGAATTTAAATGTTTACGGGAAGCCAGATGTATGTATGCTTTGGGCTTGATTTAATTTTAAATGTGCTGGTTAGTTTTTCATTCCCTTTTTTCCATTCCCTCTAGCTCTACACACTGCACTAGTCTTCATGTTTATTTCTGGATGGTATTGCGCAGTATTTATCTTTATTCTAATGACACCAATAAACAATAAACCACTTTTTATCAACTGTCAACTTTTGTGATATAATGAGCCAAGAGAATAAAAATTTGTAACTGAATATAGAAAATGAGTTTATAGAATATGTTTACGTGGCATTAAGAACGACGTATTTGCTACAAGTAAATACTTATCGATCATGCGAATAATTTAGTAAATGCTTAAATAAATGTGCATAAAGGAAATTATATAGTTCAACCAAACAGCAAAACCGCATGAAAATTTTCTGTTCTGATATAATAGTATAGAAATCAAATCCAGGTTGTGACTGTACATTTTAATGTATTATAAATACACATACCGCCTGTATGTCGCCATAGTGTATACTCACATATCTCCATTATATTTATCAAAAATAAACGTACCTATTGTTGTGTTGTTTCTGTGTTGAATCTTCTTACAGAGCGTGTGGAAAAACGAAAAGAGAAGTCCATTGCTAACGTCTAACAGCCACGCTGTACCATTTCAACGATACGTTAATTGTTGAAATTAAGGTAATTAATTGAATTAAACTGAATATAAGACTTGCTTGAGTAGTACTCTCCACGCTTAAAGTAAGTAATTATCAGAATTATTACGGATAGTAATTTAATTGTGCCTCTGGAAATATTTTAGGTTAGAGATAATACTTGCGGAAAATTCGATTGTTGTGATAGAAATCTGATACAATACTGTTCTCTAAATACTGTATAACTAAAAACTGTGTAAACGAGTTTCACTTTATTACCGTGTAGTATACAATATACGATATTTTTTTAAATTTCTTTGGTTAATAAACAGTTTAATACTACATAATTTTAAAGTTTTGTGTAAAAAATGACAATAGTTACTTTATGAGTTAGTTTTTTATGTGCCTTTTAATAAAACCCTATAAAACACACACGAAATCTGCTGTTTGACCGATCGCACGCAACTATTCCGTAGCCTCCACCAAAGTTGTATCTGATCAAGATCAGCATTATTAAAATATCTATGTAATCCGAAAAGCATTTCTGCAGGCCGATCCTACGTATATTCAATAGAATATCTATGCCCAGAATCAATAATGTTGTGCCGCCTCCAATTGGCTTATATATTTCTTTCCATGGTAATAACAAGTTATTCTGTTATTTATGGCAATATTTAATACCATGGTATAACGAGTTTAATAGAATCTGCCCTTAGTCTGGGACATTTTGTAGCTTAGGGCTGTTGTACTATTGGCTAACCACTTTTGGCAGACTTGCACAACAATGCTCTTTCATAATAATGCGATATCTTTTTCTGGATTTTGACAAAAACCGTATTTCAGGAATGCAATTGAGAAGTGGTTCCTCAAAATTATTTATACGGAAAATATAGTTGCGGAAAATAAATACGTCGACTTCGTAATTGACAAATAACCTAATTATTTCTTAAATTTAAGAAATCATGACAATATATAATTAATGAAACTTAAGCTAAGAAACAAAGAACTTGAAACTTGATCAATATTCAACAGGTCCTCCTTTGTCTAGCAAACCATGAGATCTGCAAAAACATTCCAAAGAAAAAAAGTATCATCAGAAATATGCACCAGTCAGTAAATGGGCAAAGGCTCAGTATTTATTTTTTGGTATGTACCCGACGTGGAGTGGATAAATATTTTAAAATAGAAGATTTTAACAAATACAACTATTACAATGCGAAATAACAAATTTATTATATAACTATGTAGTATAATTTAATTGTAATAGAAGCATTTGAAAAAAATCTGATGTGGCCAGGCACATGACTTTATCATACAATATATAAAATTAATAGCTTAGCTGCATGAGAATCTATTTGATTGAGATATATCCTGTCTGCATTCAAATTAAACTAGTTAGCCAGGATTTGACAGATATTTTGATACTATTGACAGTAGGTATTGTCAAAGCATCAGCTTTTGACACTACCTACTGTCATTAGAATAATAGTTATTTGTGTCACAAGTGCCGAAAGTACGGAATAGCGCGTCACCGAAGGCGGAGCGTCGCCGTCACATGTGAGCCTCGCGCTATGTAGTTTTTGGCAGGAGTGACATCAACGTTTTTTGTGCTGCTTTTTGAGAAATATGTATTAAAAAAATAATTAAGAAATGGTTATATTTCTGTATAGGAAATGTTAGGTTGTTACCACTTCTACGAAACGTCAAGTTTAAAAAGCTAATTTAAATTCTGAGAGCTGAGAGATTTATATTTGTTCATAACACTGTAGATGTCATACACTCATCGCTATACTTTATTTACAATTTTCTCAATTTTTCGTTTTTAGAATTAGTTATAACAACGGGTTGATATTTCTTATCAACCAACAGTCAAATTGGTGATCTTATTTTATTTGAAATTTGTATATTGTACTTTAGCGCACTAGAGCGGCTACGTTCTATAGCGGTTCTCCAACGTTCCACAACGTTCTGATGAAATCAGCTGTTTTCGAGTGTGACAGCCATAGACATTTCTGTGGTGACAGCACAAAGAAATATTTGTCAAATCCAGGCTACTATGGAGTTTCATATCAATGCAGATGCGACCGATCTTGATCAAATAGAATTTGGTATTGAAGCTAAACTATTAATTTTACCAAAAAATATCACAGGCATAAATTATTCAAAATTTCCTCTACTTTAATTTATTATTTAACTATTTTGACGAAATTACAGAAATGGTAGCTCATTTGCAAAATCCTTGAAAAATGCTTAGAGGCAACAGCCAGTTCCTTTGGACCCTTTTGAACCAAAAGCTTTTCAGCTCTAAGTTTAGTCATGAAACTTCTAAATATGAACTTTCGGCCCGATACCTTTAGCAGTTTCTCCGGAATCATCTCCACAAAAAAGGGGTACACAGACACATACACACACACACACACACACACACACACACACACACACACACACACACACACACACACACACACACACACACACACAGACTTTTTTTTTGTACCTTGGTCAAAAATGTTCAGGGGGCCCAAAAAGACCTATTTCCGCTAAAATCTCAATTTTTTTTTCGGCACGATTACAATACTTTATAATACTGCGTATGATAAAGTGAAAAAGATAAAATTTCGTACAAATTAGTTGTCCTCAAATTGTCATCGGTGGCCAATATGTGGTCTGGTTCCAGAAAGGAACTATTTGAGATTTCTAGGACATTTCGATACAGCTGACAGAAATTTGTTTTTTTTCTTCACATTTTGACCTCATTCCTTTCAACCTTACGTCATGCGAAATTATTGACTGTGAATTCGTCTTCGGTGGGAAGAAATCTACCGCCCGCCGGGGGGATTTCTCATTTAGAGACTTATTTATTTTCAATCAATAAGTAAGAGATATCAATATTCTTTCTTTTGCCATATATTTACCATCCTTTAGTGTACAAAAGGACATAGCGCCATAAAAAACTATATGCAAGAAGTGGATACTGTTGCAGGAAGGATACTGGAAGGATACTGTTGCAGGTGATGTGCGGCGTGCTTGCCTCAACGACGTGCACGATAGCTCCTACCAAAATAAACAGAAAACAAAATTTCAAAAGAAACTAGATAGAATTAGTTGGAGGCTAATCCAACATTTGCTTAAAAATGTTGAAAATTGACAAAATGGCTTCTGTTTGAATTTTAAGATCGATTTTTTAAAGCTTTCTTTCGGTTTCAAATTGTTATAAATAATATAATTATTTAAAAGTTTCACTTATTGTGAGGTTAAGCCTCCAATTAAAAGTATGTTCTCTAAAGGAAAAAAAGAATATGTAACTCGATCCATTAAACGAGTCAAAAGTAATTGCGCATGCCAGTTTGGAAGATAGTGTTTCTAGAAAAACGCGTCGGTAGTATCGATGTAATAAATTCTACTAGAGACGGTAGAAACATGATCCGTTTTAGAAATTCTTTCTCTATATGAATTCATTGAAATAATATAATAATTTATAATATTATAATAATAATTTATATCATATAATAATTTAATCAACATAAGCACCTAGATCTATACGTTCTCTGTACTGTATCCAAATTTCACATTCCCAATTTAAAGCGTTACCGAAAATTATCATTTGAATAGACACATCTCGTTGCGCCGCCTTAATTCAGGAAATTCTGACCTGAGAATACCATAGGCTATAAAATCTTAAAACTTGCGAAAATAAAAAAACTATTTCAGCGGCTGATTTTATGCACTCCAAGGTTGCAAAATATGAAAGGAAAAAAATGATTTTTTCACCCGATTACATGAGAACCTCTCCTTAAACAACAGGACCTATATGCATTTTACAGGACCTATATGCAAATTTATTTTGCGTCGTTAGAAATTTGCTGTGACATATTTTGCGCCGATTACAATAACTGATTTTCATTTAAAAGTAATAAGTAAAAAATTGTTTCACTTACCTTTCTTTTTTCCTCTTTAGTTTGTTTACCTTATCATCATATTCCAGCAAAATATCTTTGAACTGCATTTCTTTTAGTAGTTAATGTTTCACATTATAGTCCACATTTATGTTTCAGACAGAAACAAAATAACCTACTTCTTATAATAATTTTTCCAGTCACAGTTTTGGATCTTATGTAAAGGCAGATATCACTTCTCTGATATTTTGACACCTATTAAAACTTTGACTTAACAAACTGTTGCAAATTGATAGTTGGGCAGGTGGAGAAACAAATGATAAATCAATTCAAATGTCGTATCCTCAGTTTTTATTTAATATCCATTACAATTATATACAAATATAAATATAAAATACAATACACACCACCAATTGCTTTACTTACAGTAGAATATACATATATACATGTACTTACTTCAGTATCAATAAGGTGATTGGTAGGAAATTGCGAACCTTTACTGATATATCAATATTTACTTGCTTGTAAGCGAAGATATGTACAGAGCGATATCAAACAACAAACAGTCACATTTAAAGACTGAGATCGTTGCCCAAATTCCATTCCGCCTAATTATTGTCCACAAATAAACAAGACCAAGAGCGACACGTAGCGGCGGTTATTGTCGGCGCTGGATAAACACCAATGAAATGAAATGTACTTGCAGCAAATAGAGTATTTCCCGTCACCTCTCCAATGGAAGTTATATCCGACCAATCGACCATTTCCTTACCAATCGACCCTTGTAAAGAGATATGATCTGATCCCGAGGAAAAAGTTTTCCCATTTTGTTGTACAAGCGTGTCCGACGCATCCACTCCTGGCCCAGGATATTAAGGTTCAGCCGGCCTAAGGACCACCCATCGAAACCTGCCTTCGACGACACCTTGCTCCACACGGCTGCCTAAACAAACAAGAAGAAATAAATATTAGTTAAAGAAACTTCCTGGTTGAAGAAAGGGGCACAATAAAGTTGGTGTTTAACAAAGTGATCGATCGTCTTCCTGGACATTCTGTGTTGGCTAACAATCATGTTTAAAATAACGTTAACATTAACATAGCGATAATATTATTATATCCATATTGTAAGAATGTAAGAAAATCCCTGGGTTACTAAAAGAAAAACAGACACTTTAAAGTTATGATTAGGTTACACATTACACATTAGGAAACGCAGGAAGGAGACCTGATATTATATATTTTTTTAAATTTTTATCTTACATTTATCAGTAAGTAATATAATATTTTGAAGTAGGGTGTGAAAATAATAAGCCTCTTAGTTGCAAGATGTGTATTTAATTTACTTCGGACCGGTTTCGCATTTTCTTCTTCTTTTTCCGTTTACATAGGACAGACGGGGAGAAAACTTGCAAAACGATTGAGTGAGCACAGAAGTCAGACAACTTCTAATCTTTATAAACTCAGACTTGAAACTGGCCATAACATTGCTTATGATAATGTTACAAATTGGACTTATACGAGCAATTTCAGATCGAAAACATAAATCTAACCGTGACTTCAGTCTCATCAACGACCAAATTAAATTTTTTTTCATGAACCATTATTATTTCATATCTTTAACTTTTTTTGCTTTTTTGCTGTTTTCTCCCCGTCTGCCCTAACTTAAATTTAATTTTAATTTCTTTACTTTAAGTAAATGTTATAACTTTAAATTGTCGTACAATTCAATATGCTGTAGTTTTATGCTTTCACTTGTTTAAATCTTTTGTTAGTTCCTTTTCATTTTGTAAGTTGGTCATTCTGACTCTCACGCACAGTCTTCGTGGAACGGACGCTGCCTCGTCCCATTCAGTATTCGACCGTCTTCGAGTGCACCGCGGCACGGCACTAGTTTTTTTAAATTGTTTGTCTACGTCAATTTTGTCGCCGTCTGCATTTTGACCAAGTGAGTTAGTTGTTGCTATTTAACTGCTGTTGAGTTGTATCCTAATTTTACATTATTTTTATCTACATGTACCTACGTATATGTTAATTTATTTACCCAACTCGCCCGCGTAGATGTTTCTACGTATATGTTATACCGGGTGATTCAATTTCGAGGCTCACCATTGGGATCTCGCTTATTAGTGGAGATAGAGTCTATGTTTAAATTTGGCAAAGTTTCGTATGTTTGTGTTGATCAATTATCTGAAAAGAAATTTAAGCAAGCATTTTTATTTTGAAGATATCCGCAAAAAACTGAAATGTTAAGATATCGTTTCTATATTTTTATTCAAAACCACGGTTAGGTAGACATCCGAAACAAAAACATTCTACAGCTACTTTTTAACAACGAATGCAGTGTTATTTTTTAATTTGAATTATCATCAAATATGGCGGCATACCATGACCAACTTTTGTTTTCTTATGGGCGCCATGTTGAATTTTTTCCGATAGTCGTGTTTTTTCTCATTTTCGCAATAATAATAATAATAACATGTTGGCATTAGTTTTTAAAACAATGGTGTAATAATAAAAAAACTTTCTTCTATTTTTCATTGTTTGTCGTGCTTATCAGGTACCCAACTGGAGCTTGGTTACAGACCGCTGCGCCGGACTGACCAAGGGTGCTTTTGATTACCAACATTCAGATTGTAAAAGAAACAAGTCTATACAACAAAATGCTTATTTGTATTGTGAAGCGGTTCTCCATCTTGCTGCCACCAAGTTATCCACATTATTCTCCTTTGGTCCAACGCAACATCGTCAAGATAGTCTGCGATTTCGATGCGCAGAAGATTTAAAAATCGTTCTCCATTCAAGTTTTCCTGGAACATGAATGGCCCAATTAAAGGGTTGAGCATTATAAGAATTACGGGGTTTACTAAACGCTCCATGCTCCGCTAAATTTCTGGCCAATGTTAGGGATATTGTACGATGAAGCATTTCTATGAGAACAATAATAATAATAATAATAATAATAATAAAAATAATAAAACTAATACCAAGATGTTATACATTGCGGAAATGAGAAAAAACACGACTATCGGAAAATAGCAACATAGCACCCATAAGAAAAACAGAAGTTGGCCATGGTTACGCCGCCATCTTAGATGATATTTCACATTGAAAAATAACACTGCATTCCTTTGTAATGGACTATATATATTGAACTAGCTAATTTATAAATAATCATATTTAAGTCAGAGAATACGCGTTGAATGTCCATAGCACCTCGATTGCGGAATTAGCTTATAAGACACATTTAGCAGGATGTTTCGTACAAGGCTCATAATAACTGCGGGGCAGGCAATCCAGCCTGTCAGCTGAATTGTGACACCTTGTACGTACAATAGATATGCATTTCTGTACATATATTATTTTACTGTTAGTCTTGAGATGTTCCTAGTCAAATAAACATATAAAATCACTAGGAGTGTTTTATTGGAAGAACCTGGCACTGTACTTAGACTAAGTACATTACATGGCGATCCTGCCAGTTCTTCACATAAGAAGCAGTGTAACAACAACTACATGTTAGTGTTCAAGTAAAATGGGCCACTCCAAACAAGAGATAATCGTATCTCAGGCTGAAAATTGTAAGAAACAGTGCAAACCAACACATGTGCTGTGGTGAATTATTGGACAATTAATGGGCAAAAATAATGCATAATCCGTGCATAGCATCTTTTCGTATCTACAAATCCAGAACGTGATCCAACGGAGCAACAATGAATTGGCGAGTTGTGAAAAGTGGAAAGTGAAAAGAAAGGCCATTAAGTGCAGTGTTGTGCGCAACCTACCAAGATAATGTTGATGCGGTAAAATTAAACACACTGTAAGTTAGTAATTAGGATAAATGACAAATAGCCAATTGGAACGTTTTAATATTATTAGCGAAGAACTTAGAGTTATAAATAGAAATTTATTAAAAGATAATCAAGCCCGTAGATTAAGTTTAGAGGTAACGAATAAAAAATTATCAAAGTTAACCGGAATAGAAGAAGAATTTTCAAACGTACGGTTAGAATTTAACAAAGGTATCGAAAAAGTAGAACCAGACGTATTTAAGCAAGCTAAGCTATACGTAGCGGAAATAGAAACATTGATTAGGGAAATTCGTGATAGTTTAGAAAATAGAATAATTACTATTAATCAAGAAGGAATTTTAGATAGCACCGTAGTAACAATGGCAGAAAAATTCGATTTAAGAACGGCGGCAAGCCTTTTGCCAACTATGGATAATTCAGAGGATAAAACGAAGCAATTAATTGATTCCATAGAATTATACGATTCTTTATTAGATGAAGCTGGGAAAAAACTTTTAACTAATGTAGTATTGAAAACAAAATTATCGCAAAGTGCTAAATTAAGGTTAAAGACGACCTACGAAAATAATTTAGAATTGATTAACGATATGAAACTTCATTTGTTGTCAAAAAAATCCGCGGCGGCTCTATCAGTTGAATTGCATAGCTCGATGCAGAGGGATAAATCCGTTGATGAGTTTGGTAAAGCTATCGAATGTTTAATGGTAAATCTAACGCTAAGTCAGTCAGAAGGTAATAACGAAACTTCTAAAGTATTGCGACCGGCAAACGAGAAGTTGGCTATAAATGTTTTTGCAAACGGTTTACGTAATCACGAATTACGAACAATTGTCAAAGCAAGAAATTATTCCACATTAAAAGATTAAAAATTATAGAAATAATTATTTTAGAGGACAAACTCAGTTCAGATGTCAAAATAATTTTAGAGGGCAAAATCAAATCAGAGGACAAAATTATTATAGAGGACAAAATTATTCTAGAGGGCAAAATAACGGTAGATTCCAAAGTAATAATTACAATGGACGACGAGGTCGAGGAAATTTTAACGGTTCGTCAGACAGAAGACTCTATATGACTTCTGATTCAACACCCAAAAACGGTAATACCTCAAAAGAACGAGAAGATCAGTTTTTTCGTTCCTAATGCAAAATCTTATCCAAAAAAGGGCATTATTCTGAATTTTGGCGGTTCAAATTATTTATCGGTAAAATACTCAAATAAAATCTTAAAATTATTAATTGACACGGGTGCTTCAATTAGTGCTCTATTCGCATCATGTATAAATAAATTGGAATATGTTGACACAACAAAGCGATTAGAAATAGAGGGTATATCAGGTTCAACAGTAGCGCATGGGTCAGCAAATATTTGTTTAACGTTGGGCGGTTGTAAATTAAACCACAATTTTTTTATTATGAACGATATAACAAAAGATTTTCATGGAGTTATTGGGGCTGACTTCCTTATGAAGTATTTTTCGGTAATAGATTATGAGAAATTCATGTTTTCATTTTGGTACAAGGGAAAGAAAAATTACATACCGCTTGAATCGGGAAAAGAATGTTTTACTCTCATTCCACCGAGATGTGAGATAATATCATATTTCAACGTGGAATTTGACTCAGACTATGTTGTTTTACCGGAAGAAATTTCCGAAGGCGTTTTTACTGCAGGAATTTTAACAAAAGCAATTAACAAATTATTACCAGTTAGAATATTAAATACAAATGATAGAGACATCCAATTAAAAAATTTTGTACCTAAACTAGAAAGTTTTTCGAATTATGATGCATGTGCATTTAATTAGACAAAATTTTCTGTTGATCGGATTGATAAATTGCTAACAACTTTAAATAAAGATGGATTAAATAAGGAAGAAAAACTATCAATCGACAAAATTTGTGCTAAATTTAATGACGTTTTCCACATGGAAGGCGACCCACTTTCGGTACTTAATACTAGTAAACAAAAAATACATTTGCAGGATAATGCAATGCCTGTTTATGTAAAACCATATAGATTACCTCAATCACAGAAGGAGGAGATTCACAAGCAGGTAGACAAAATGTTAACAGATGGTATTATTGAGGAAGCGACTTCAGAATGGTCAGCACCTTTATTAATCGTACCTAAGAAACCTGATCATAATGGTAATAAAAAATGGCGCATAGTAATAGATTATAGGCTATTGAATAGACAACTAAAAGATGATAAATTTCCGTTACCATGTATTGACGAAATATTAGATTCTTTGTCAGGGGCAGTATGTTTCTCGCATTTGGATTTATCTCAAGGCTTTTACCAGCTTGGGTTAGATTCAGATTCGCGACCATGTACGGCATTCACTACTGATAGGGGACAATATCAACTAACTAGGTTACCTATGGGATTAAAAATAAGTCCGAGTGCTTTTTCAAGAGCAATGACAATAGCTATGTCGGGACTAAATTATGAAAGTTGTTTTATTTACTTAGATGATTTAATAGTTTTTGGAGATAGTTTAGATAATCATAACAAGAATTTAGTTAAAGTAATGAATAGATTAAGGCAAGTAAATTTAAAATTTAATCCAAACAAATGCGAATTTTTAAAGAAACAAATTTTATATCTCGGTCATGTCATCTCAGCGGAAGGAATTCGTCCTGATCCGGAAAAAATTAAAGTTATGGAAGAATATCCAGTGCCAACTAATGGAAATGAGGCAAAAAGGTTCGTTGCTTTTGCGAATTATTATCGAAAATTTATAAAGAATTTTGCGGACATAGCGGCACCATTAAATCATTTGTCAAAGAAAGGAGTTAAGTTTCTTTGGGATTCTCAGTGCGAGCGATCCTTTGTTACTCTTAAACAAGCTTTAATACAACCTCCAATTTTACAATATCCAGATTTTTCGCCTGATAATCAGTTCATTTTAAGAACAGATGCGTCTGGATTTGCCTTAGGGGCAGTACTTTCAAATGGTAATGATAAACCTGTAGCATATGCAAGTCGTACCTTAAATAAGGCTGAAAGAAATTACGCAACTATTGAGAAGGAATTATTAAGTATTTGCTACTCAGTGAAAAAATTTAGGCCTTATCTATTTGGCAGAAAATTTTTGATCCTTAGTGATCATAGACCATTGTTATATTTATTCGGTATGACAAATCCATCAAGCAGGTTAACAAAGTTTCGATTAATTTTGGAAGAATATGATTTCACAATTAATTATGTGAAAGGTAAAGATAATGTCACTGCCGATGCATTATCACGAATAATCATAGACAGTAATGATTTGAAAGAATTAGGAGATAATTCAACAGCAAAAATATGCGCGATAACTCGAGCACAACAAAGAAAAATCGATGATTCTGTGGATTCTTTTAATAATATTCCAAATGAAAACAGGCTTGATCACCCTGGGGTCGTGGAGTTATTGAAACCATCTGTAGACTCAGTCGAATTGAAGGTTATACAAGAAAATGAAATAAATAATAAAAGTATTGATGAAAAATTTTATGTGTTGAATAATGTAATATATGATGAAATGAATGGAATAGTTTACATAACACAGGCAACTCGATCAACGTCAGTTTTAGACACGTCGTTGAGAGACCTGAATACAGTTTGTAAAAAGTGTAATATTCCAGAATTAACAATAATTAAAAGTAACTGCGCAGTACTTTTAAATGATGTAAAGAAATTAAAAAATGAGATTAAGAAAACCGGTATAAAAATGACAATCATTAGAGGTACCCAATGCATAACAGAAAGAGAGATTCAACAATTAATATTAAACGATTTTCATATATTACCAACAGGAGGACATGCGGGTATGAAACGAATGTATAATAACGTAAAAAAATATTACTTTTGGTCAGGAATGTATAAAGACATTGATAACTTTGTTAAAAAATGCGATTCTTGCCAAAGATTCAAACATTCAAAACCGCGCAAAGAACCAATGACAATCACAACTACAGCATCGTCAGCATAGCAGAAAATTTTCCTTGATTTAGTGGGCCCAATTGATCAAGATAATAATGATTATCGGTATATTCTCACGTTGCAGTGCGACTTAACAAAATTTGTCGAGGCATATCCAATCAAAAATAAAGAAGCAGAAACAGTTGCAAGGGCATTTGTAGACAATTTTATTTTACGGTATGGTGTTCCAGAACAGGTTATTACGGACCAAGGAACTGAATTTTTGGCTTCAGTATTTCAGGAAACTTGTAAGTTGTTAAAAATCAAAACATTAAAATCAACTGCATATCATCATCAAACTCTTGGAGCTTTAGAAAATTCACATAAAAGTTTAGGTGCATATTTAAGAATGCATACGTTTAAATTTCCAAATTCTTGGAGTTCGTGGGTTCCGTATTGGTGTTTTTCTTACAATAACACAGTTCACACAGAAACTCGATATACACCACATGAGTTAGTTTACGGGAAGGAATGTCGACTACCGTCAAATTTAGCAAATGCGATAGATCCAGTATATAATTTTGATGATTATCCAAAAGAATTAAAGTTTAGATTACAAACAGCATGGAATGACGCGAGAAATAATTTGCTGGAATCAAAATTGCAACGAAAATCGGAATATGACAAAAAAATGTAGCTTTAAAGATTATAAAATAGGAGATAAAGTTTTATTAAAGAATGAAACCGGAAGGAAAATAGATCCGATTTTTAATGGACCTTATAATGTTGTAGATGTTAAGACTCCAAATATTGTTATTAGAATAGATCGTAAGTTAGTAGAAGTTCACAAGAATAGGATAAAACTGTATAAATGATAGAAAAAAAAATTAATGTTTCATAATTTTTTTTTCTCTCTTCCCCAAGGGAGATGTAATGGACTATATATATTGAACTAGCTATTTTATAAATAATCATATTTAAGTCAGAGAATACGCGTTGAATGTCCATAGCACCTCGATTGCGGAATTAGCTTATAAGACACATTTAGCAGGATGTTTCGTACAAGGCTCATAATAACTGCGGGGCAGGCAATCCAGCCTGTCAGCTGAATTGTGACACCTTGTACGTACAATAGATATGCACTTCTGTACATATATTATTTTACTGTTAGTCTTAAGATGTTCCTAGTCAAATAAACATATAAAATCACTAGGAGTGTTTTATTGGAAGAACCTGGCACTGTACTTAGACTAAGTACATTACACCTTGCTAAAAAGTAGCTGTTGTTGTTTCAAATGTCTAGCTACTCTTGGTTTAGAATATAAAATTAAAAACGATATCTTAACATTTCAGTTTTTTGCGGATATCATCAAAATGAAATATGATAACTTAAATTTCTTTTCCAGATAATTGATTAGCACAAAAATACGAAACTTTGCCAAATTTAAACATAGACTCTATCTCCACTAAAAAGCGAGATCCCCATGGTGAGCCTCGAAATTTAATCACCCGGTATACCCAACTCGCCCACGTTTGCATTTTGTATGTTCGTGGTTTGCCGACGATGCTGGTTTTCCTTAATACTCCTTATTCGACTGTAAGTCTTTGTTAATTGTGGTTTGTGATAATTTTTGTAATTCTGTTTTTATTATATTAGATTTCGCAGATGATGCCTTCAAAAAGGCGAAACCTGTCCGAAGTACATTAAATACACATCTTGCAACTAACTCACACGCTACTTCAAAATATATTCTATAAGAATGGAATAAATTCTCTCGTAATATAAGTTATTTATGTACCAAGGGCATTAAACGGATGTTAATGCCCGAGGAGTTCAGTGATATTACAGGCTGATACAGACCGCAGAAATCATCAAAATACACTACTATGAAACTACATATATTCTTCTATAAATGTAGCAAATTTAACACATATTTGTTATGTATGGTAGCGCAGATACCATCGTCTGTTAAATAACTTATCGTCAACCTACTTCCGGCCATTCCGGCTAGGCACACCAACGTTTCTGTTAATAAGAAGCCGTAAACTTTCTTGTGCAAAAAATTGAGTTTGATGTTCGATGATTGTAACGATATACGGACGATGTGTACTGTTGAAGTCGGTGTGCCAGACCCTTCCTGCAAAGCGGGGTTGGTTAGACAAAACTACTATAAACGTACAATATATGTTTTTCTATAATTTTGTCAAATTTGACACATGTGATTTTTATGGTTGCGCAGATACCACTTCCATCTAACTGGTCTGTAACGCACTTCCGGCCATTTCCGGGCACACCAAGGTTTTTGTTAATAAAAGAGCCCAAAGTTTTTTGTTATAAAATATGGGCGTGATGTTCGATGAGGGTATCGATATATTGACTGTCGCTCTCCTTCAGGGAGGTGTGCCAAAAACTTCCGGTCAAATGGGGTTAGGCACACCAAGTTATTATGAGAGAATATGTTTTTATCTATGACAAAAAAATAATGAGAGATGTTGTATGAGGAATTACTTGAGAGTCCTTAATGCCCGCTAGGGCATAAAGTAGCAGTTTTAGCCCCCGTATCAAAGATGTAAAATCATGATCATTGATCATGTAGGACATAAAATACCTTTTTTTTGGAATGGTTACAAGCATCGTCTGAGTTAGGTCGTATTTTGGCAACTGTTTAGAGTAATGCATTTTATTAGTTATTAAATAAAATAATAATCAACTCAGAGGAACGGATGGTTAAAAACCATAAAGATATTGTGTATAAAACTAGTCAATCGTTAGTTGACCCGTGCAAACCTAGTCTAAAACGATAACAACATTAATTTGTCTTTTTTAGAAAACCCAAAAATAACATGCATGGAAAACCGCATTTTTGTTTGTAAAGCGCTAAAATTAGGAAGTGTAACTCATACTGGTGTTAACTTTGATGATTTTGATTTTAAATGTTTAGGTGCTAATCAACTCCCTAACACTACTCTGTGTGTTTCACATCAATTTTAGATTACTACACAGGCCTATTGGGATCACGCAAAAATGCGAATTTTTGATAATTTATTTCGGTAATGAAGATATGCTAGAAAGTTGGTACAGTTGGAACAGTTGTTCAGAAGGCAAACATAAGTTTCCCAAAATATTTTTTTTGCTTTTAATAATTTTAAAATGTTAATTGACGTATTGATATGTTTTGATCCTGAAGAAGACTTGAAGCTCTTAGTAAGTTTAAACCGTATCTCCATAACAAAGCAAGATTCCCACAATTCCAACTTTCGATTATCATTTCTTTGCGTGATTTCAGTAGACTGGAAAACGAATCTGAAATTAATGTGAGCAAATAAAATAGTTTACCTTAGGCAGTTCTACTACCCCGAAAAGTTTGAAATGAAAATCATATAATATAACAACAGTATCGACTTGAGCCCACTACAAGTGGGACACACTGTAGAAGTGTGATCTCGAAGACCTCACTCAACCTGATCAGAAAATACCTGAGACACAGTATGCTCCAAAACAAACAAAAAATGGAAACAAATTCATGACGTCGTGGTCGCTCTTTATCATCTAATTTAGCATTGTAAGACAAATATTTTACTGTGTCTGATGATAGAAAGCGCAATCACTTACAATTTGCATTTGAAAAGAACTGAAAGGATCGGATTCCTAACGACATGAACACTCGCACACGATATCTTCCCTATATTGACACATTTTCAGATTGTGGGCGCTGCGCCTTTATATTACATTTGTATATTTTATTGATCATCTACCCCTACGTTGTAATATGCAGAGTAGGTATATTGCAGCATTATAATTTCACAGATGACGTCATTTCCGAATAACCGGATGCCATCCTATATCCAATCATCCATAATTTATTTCTTTTACATTTGTAGTTAAGCACTAAAATACTTTATCATAGGTTCATCACACGATTAATTACTCAAATTACAGGTCGCATTATCATGTGATATTTCTATTAAACAAGGAGCTTTGAATAATTGTGCTTTCATTGATTTTATAATGATCTCGCTACATAAGTATGCAGTTTTTTCAGCCAGAATCAGCTGTAAATTTAATGTTATCCCAGTTTGCCTGCATCGTTCGAATCATGGTATAATGTACATACATGTCGTGTACAACGCAATAGGTCTAAATAATACGTTATATATATACATAGATAATAAGGATAAAAGATTAAAGTTTACCAAGGTAATATAGTTACTCAAGTCAATAATATGTTTTAACACCAAATGGGACTATATTAACTACAAATCGCATTTGTGTTGACCGTTCGTGCACAAGAACAACACGAAAGCCTATTCAGGCTTTTAATCTACAGTGTTATAAAATCCCAACAAACCAAATTTCAAATTTCAAGTGCTTACAACATAAATAAGTCATCACTATTTTTCAGTTTTCCCGTTGTTCGCATACTATTCATAGAGAACAAAACAAGGAATAAAACAAAATAATGAAAATGTTTACCTAATTGGATTACTTTGGTCATTTAAATCATCGTTATGATTGTATTAATTTATTCATAAAAGATATAGGTTGAAATTAAGAAAAAAAAACTCTTGAGGTAGTCGATTTTATCAGTTACGAAAATGTATAACAATATATGTCCATTATTATTATTATTATTATTATTATTTAAGTACGTAGGCTTTCACGGCCAGAATCATTTAAATAATAAACTGCTTCCATGTTATGCCGTGTGTAAAGATTTGTTAATGCTGACGTTTCGCGAACCATGCTGGTCGCTTCTTCAAAGCTTATTGAATACTGGTTAGTGGATACCTACCAAGAAAAACCCCCTTATATACCCAAACTTACACCTCACTGCGCACATCTGGAGCTACCGCTCCCATGTGCTTTTCCACCTGACCGCGTTAGGATCGATTTCCAGACCCTAACCGGTCCTTAAGGACGCAGTCGAAGGCCTTCGGACCACACTTGTGCCCCTAGGTCTACCAACCGATGTACCAGATCTTGTAGAGCATTGTCTCTCCACCACATACTTCAAATGAGCGGGAGCGATGAAATGGCAAGTAGAGGGTGCTGCCATGGGATCACCTCTTTCACCGGTAATCGGCAATTTCTTCATGGAATTGTTTGATGAAAAAGCCACTAGGTCAAGTCTTTACAAACCCAAGCATTGGGTCAGATATGTAGATGATACCTTTGTGCTCACACGGTAGAGGTAAAACTTACTGAGTTCCTTCGCCAGCTGAACTATGTTAGTCCTTCAATCAAATTCACGATGGAAATAGAAAAGGAAAATCAGCTGCCATTCTTGGATGTGCTGGTATACAGACCGTCAACGGGTACGCTTGGACATACAGTCTACCGTAAAAAGGCACATACCGATCGGCACTTGAACGCCAAATCACACCACCATCCCCAACAGAAGAGAAGTGTTATTAACACTCTGTTCAACAGAGCCGAGTAGATGTGCGACTCGAGCACCTTGGACAGCGAACGGGGTGGGCCTTAGGTCAGAATGGATACACCAAGTCGGACATACGGGGTGTCACACAAAGAAACCCGCAAATCTCACAGGAGCCGCAAGTGTTAAAGGGGTTCGCTTGTTTACCATACGTAAGTATGGGGTATCAGAAAGAATCGGTAGATTACTGAAGAAATCGGGTATCACGGTAAGGTACAGAGCACCAGCGAAGGTATAAAGGATTTTTTGCCTAACCCAAAGGATATCACACCACTCCTGAAGAACGAAGGGGTATACAAGATAACATGTGAGTTTGGAACATGCTATGTAGGACAGACAGGACGAAGTATCGAATGTCGAGTCAAGGAGTACAGCAGAGATACCCGGCTACGCAAGATTCAACACTGCCACGAATTGGAACACACAATGAATTTCGATGAAGTGAAGATGTTGGCAAGGGTGGGTAATTATCATCGAAGACTTATTAGAGAAGCCATCGAAATTTACAAACATCCTGACAACAACAATCGCGAGGACGGTACTGACATTAGTAGGGTCTCGAAATCAATCCTAACGCGGCCAGGTGGAAAAACACATGGGAGCGGTAGTTCCAGATGTGCGCAGTGAGGTGTAAATTTTGGTATATAAGGGATATTTTCTTGGTCAGTCTCAGCATTTACAAATCTTGACACACGGCATAACCCGGAAGCAGTTTATTTTCTAAATATTATTACTATTATTATCACGCGACAGAGGCGATATGAAACAAATATTCAATTTCAGTCCAATTCCTGAAAGTTACGTGCAATTTGTTTCCCCAAACAACATCAATACACGTTGATAAAAACGAATACTTGATTGATGGCTCGCATTCTCTTGTAATGAAACCGCCGTAAAGTGTGATATTGTTCTTTGTTCACGCGTCACGTGAACGCATTTAAAATTCGGCAAGTGGCAGAGCGCGACCTACCTACCGCAGCGCACCAGTGCTACCGGCTCACGTATCAAATATTAACGCCCGCAAACATTTTCGGGGCCGGGTGGAATCGGGAGGAGAATCATTAAGGGTTACGATGGGCCCCAACACCCGCCCTCCCAACCTACCTAAGGATCCCGCCCGATTCACGCTTCCTTTTTATTATCCCCATATATTTAAAAAGTAATAAAGAGCGGAGAGAAAGTTATTTTTTACGCGACACGATCCATTTGTTCGACGCTCGTAAAAGTAAAACAAATATCGGGCAGGCCGGGTGGAGGCAGGGAGCATATTTTTCCCGCCATCTACCCAATATGATGAAACGTTTCGAAAGTGATAGCAGGTCTTTTTAAATATAAAAAATCTGATTTGGCTAGGCACATGACTTTATAATACTATACAGCAGTGTCAAACGCTGATGTTTTGACAATACTGTCAATAGAATCAAAATATCTGTCAAATCCTGACTAGTTTTAATACAGGCACGACCGGTCTCGATCAAAAGGAATTTGCTCATGCAGCTAAACTATTAATTTTACCAAAAATGGTATAGATATAAATTATACAAAATTTCCTCTACTTTAATATATAATTTAACTATTTCGACGAAGTTACAGAAATGGCGGCTCATTTGCAAAATTGTTGAAAAATGTTTAGAGTAAGCCTCCAGTTCCTTTAGGCTTTTTTGAACACAACTTCTTTCAGCTCTAAGTTTAGTCATGAAACTTTTCAATATTAAGTTTCGTCCTTATAACTTTAGCAGTTTCTCCGGAATAGTCGCTACAAAAATGGGTACACACTACACACATACACGCACACAGACATTTTTTTACCTTAGCCAAAAATGTTCTGCGGACCCAAAAGCACATATTTCCGCTAAAATTCCAACACTTCTTTTCGACGTATGATAAAGACAAATAAATTGGTTATTTTGGGGAAAATCTGTATTAGTCAGTTGGTAATGAAAATTTATCCCGAATAAAGCTGCGCGCAATTTTTTTACAAATTTGTACAATCGGTCAACTTTTTTTATTTAAACTTAATTCATTTTAACTACGGAGCGGGTGAATCGCACATGAATTCGCATGAACAAAAATCAGATTAATTGATTAAATAGGGGTGTTATTTGTTGTCTAACTGATTACACTTCTATAGCCCGTTAAAAGAAATTACTAACACAAGCATGTGTTTACGACTTTGGAATATTTCACTTTTATATTGATATTTATCTTGAACTTACAATTTATATCACCAAACTTACCCTATATCGACAGAATGTGTGTGGCTCTAAGACCAAAATTATTTATTACAGTTAAGTCAAGATCAAATTTATTGTAACCTAATAATAATGAAATCGACTTTACTGTAACAAATAATTTTAGAGCCACACACATTCTGTCGATATAGGTGCAGTTTGGTGATATAAAATAAAAGTCAAATATTGTAAAGTCGTAAATACATGCTAGTTTTTGTAATGTCTTTTAACGTGCTATAGAAATTGCTATGGAAAATATTAGAAACACAATGCGAAATGTTGCTTATTGCATTTATTTTTACACAATTCGCACACCTAATATTTTACTTAAATTTGATGCTTAATAACGTATTTAATTATTTCAATATATTGAAAACACAAATTCATCAAGATTATTATTCCGAGAGAATCAATATGATTGTGGTCTAAGTTTGAGATACCCTTTGGGCTAATTATGCAACTTCATCATGTTCTGAAGTAGTCTATTACTCTGCCCAACAATGGTAAAGTGCCATAATTACATCAATGGTAGTTATGAGATATTTAGGGGCATTACAAGGGCATTACACGGATGTTTATGCCCCGAGGTCGCCCGAGGGTATAAACAAATAATGCCCGAGGTGCGTACAACATTTTATGTCCTACAATGGTTTTCTTCTTCCGTTTGAATAATATCAATAAATATTTTGACGTTATCAAGTGACATGCGTATCTACTGAGTTGAATAATAATACAAACAATTTGGAGTTCAGTGACAGTACAGACAATTAATTGTCAAACTTATAACCTTAATCGCCAATAATTGACATTGATGACTTAAAATTTTCAATTCGAATGACAAATATTTTATATATTTGACATATAGGTAACCATGGCAACCCTTAATGTCCGCGTGGGCGATAAGAATCCTTAACGCCCTCGCGGGCGTTAAGAAGCAGTTTTTGCCTCGCTATCTAAGTTGTAAAATGTCACTTTATGATCATGTTAGAAATAAAATAAAATACACTACATACAATCAGAACTGTCAAACCTATGTAGTCGCCACCTTGCCACAAAATCCAGTACTTACATAACTTCTCGCGTAATGTACAGTGCATAATAATTTTATCAGGGCAAGGGCAGATTAGGCATAGGCTTTATGAACTGCAGTCCAGGGTCCCATTTAACCATAGGAAACCCCTTCGCCTTAAAAAAATGCTCTTAAATAATAAATGGAATATGTCTATTCTAAGTTTTATACGTTTCTGCTGAAATTTTAAGTTGTTGGTGATAAACACTAATTAATTTATGAAAATAATAGCAATCCTGCAGGATGTCCTATATAGGAAACAAATATAGGACAACAACGACTAATTTATCTCTAAAATTGAGTAGCAGGCCCTTTACTAAATTCAACTTATTATTATTTCAGAAAGAAACTTCATTCTGTGATAAATTTATTAAGCAGGAATTTAGTATGCTTTGTCGATAAGTTGCTTTGTGCTGAATATGAATCACGACTAAACAGAGTTTTTGTATTTTTGTTTTGGTTTTGTTTGGATGCTTCCACATACCATTTAAATAAACGCTATCGGTGGACCACAACACAGCAAGGACTTCAATGGTTCGTATTCAATGTTATAGGCAAAACCGGGAGAGCTGAAGATGACTCATCGCTTAAAATCGTATGAACCAAGATATGAACGTACGTGGATTGGTTATATAGCTGTGTGTATTAGGTTGCCTACTAGGTAGTTCGTTAAAGATTAATATTTAATTATTAAAAATACTGTCATTTAATTGTGATAATATCCTATCTAATTTATATATCCGTCATTACCATGTTTAACAGAAGCAAAGTGAAAACTATACCAACGAAAACATCTTGTTCACATCACACGTTCGCGTTCGAATTGGAGGTTAGGTTGCTACCGCTGTCATTCGTTCTTATGGTTCTAAAAACAGACGTACTTTTTTGTCTTGCCCATTTAAAATATACAGCAGACGTATGAAAAGTATGCTATTTCGTTTTAACACGCGTCAATATTTAGAAATAATCTGTAACGTATGTCGAAAATACCAGCTGAAATCTATGAGTAATCTTCAGCTCTCCCGGTTTTGCCTATATCTATTTTGTTCGAGAACCTTACCTGAAGAAACGTTTGCGTCAAAATTCGTGTCTCCATTGTATTTTCTAGAAAAACATCTGTTTACTTTAATTCAGACGATAATTTAATTAATATTCAACAGTATTTAGAACGTTACAAATATAATAATTGATACAAAATAATTAGGGGTCCCGCAATACCTCCAGCCGTACAGTTCGAAAACATCCCTTGTGTTACCAACATAACCAGAATATTCATTAACTATGACATGTTAAATGATATAGTTGTAATCATGCAATCTACACGTATTACTGTAGTTAGATATATATCTTTATACCGTCCACGTAGACATTTAATCTGATAAAATTCATAGAGCCATTTATTAAGTTCTGTACTTTCCAGCACTACTTATCTCGAGAGATTAATGTTTGTGATTTATGTTGCACCGGCTATTCATTACCCTCTGGACACCAGGATCCTTTAATATATTAAATTAACTTTTCAACACACTCGTTTTCAAATCCTCAACAAAATTCTCAGTATTACTGGCACTACACAGATTAAGTTTATCGCTTTATAGAACAAAAGCAACAACATTTTACAGCTTGTTTAATACCGCCCTTCACCTCGAAACAAAGCATGTTTAATCGCATTTAAACACATAATAAGTTATTAATTAATATACCGACAAATAGAATTCTGAGTATTTGTGGGTATTAATTTAATCCCATAGTCATGCCATTGTGTTCGATCGCAAAGCTCTCAATCAATAGGCAAATGGGCGGAATATTTGGGGCTTATATTATATAATTTCAGTCAATTTTCCATAAATACTCTGCATACGAATCAATAACCACCAAATATTACAATTATTCAACCAGATGTCAGCGGATTATCAGTAACAATAACTGAAATATTTATTGCGTAATAATAGGTACTGCAATGCGTTATTGAAACTCGTGTCGGATGTATATTTTTGCGATAGTTTTATTGCGGGGTTGTACTTATTTATGCAGGGTGTCCTAATAGAGTGGGTTTGAAAGATTGTACGTCTGTAAGTCAATAAGCACTAAGACAGTACTTCTCGGAAGTCCAGTGGAGTACGACATGCTTTCATTTTGGCTAGTTAATAATTTAAAAAATACAGAAATTGGTTTTGTCAAAAATATTTCTGGTCCTGTATTTTAGAAACAAAGTGGCTTTTCAAAAATCATCAAAAGGCAAAATATTCTTATTTGATTATGATTAGTCTAGAGAATAACACCTTGCATTATGCCGTATGTTTAATAAACAGCCTGTATATTTACAGTGGGCTTACACCGATTTTAAATACAATCAGTTTCTTAATGTTATATGATATATTTGCAAGGGCATTATTATTATTTTGAATAAACCGTGTTTTTTGTTGTAGTGTTTTCATCTATAATTTTATTGGTTTAAAATGTCTGTTTCTGAGTAGGAAAAACAAAAAAATATTTTTATGTCTACCAAAAACAATCTAAATTTATTTTTAAATACTTTATCAGCAAGAATATTTATCCGTTTTCGTATCTCTTGAATCAAGTGAGCATGCATGGCACGTAAAACACCACCCTGTAAAAACGCTTCACTTCCGGGGGCTCTTCTATGTTCCCCAAAAACATATATTTTATGTCCTACATGATCATAACATGTAAAATGATCATGACATTTTACATCTTAGATACCGGGGCAAAAACTGCTTCTTAACGCACGCGAGGGCGTTAAGGATTCTTAACTAATTAAGGGTTGCCATGGTTATATGTCAAATATATCAAATGTGTCATTCAAATTGTAAGTTTTAAGTCATCAATGTCAATTATTGGCGATTAAGGTTATGTTTGACAATTAATTGTCTGTACTGTCACTCGGCAATGTCAACTATTTGCGATTAAGGTTATAAATTAGACAATAATTGTCTGTATTGTCACGCAACTACAAATTGTTTGTATTGTTATTCAACTCCGTAGACCCGCATGTCACTTGATAACGTCAAAATATTTATTACTATTATTCATACCGAGGAACAAAACCATTGTCGGAGATAAAATTTTGTATGCACCTCGGGCATTACTTGATGTCTATACACTCGGGCGACTAAAAAAGCGGTCACCCTCGGGGCATAATCATCCGTGTAATGCCCTTGGTACATTAATAACTATATTTTTACCACCCTGTATAATGTAGTTATGTTAATGACACGACATGTTTGATACTCTTTTACCTTGATATACTTATTTATATTGTTCAAACGGCTGTTGATTAACTTTTTTGTCACATCTTGCTTTATACTGAATTCTTGCGTGCTAAATTACAACTTTCATCCACAATGCATTAGGTCATGTCCTTATAACCCAAAGCATTGGGTTACATACGTCGACATACCTTTGAGGTTTGATCACAAATTTAATAAGCTGCTTATGCACCTGAACCACGTTAGTCCTTTCGTCAAGTCCATGATAGACATAGAAGAAGTCAATCAGCTGCCATTCTTGGGGATGTGCTGGTATATAGAACGTCAATGGTTAGGCATGGACAAACGTCTACCGTAAGAAGATACAAACCGATTGGTACTTGCACACCAAAATCACACCACTATCTCCAACAGAAGGTAAGTTTTATCAACACACCTTGGACGACTAATGGAATCACTCGGAGTGAACTCCACGTCAGAATAGATACACCAAGTCTGACATACGAGGTGCCACACAAAGAAAACCACAGTCCAACAGGAATCGCTAGTTTCAAAGGAGTTTAGTTGTTTACCATGCGTAAGTAGCAGTATCAGTTGGATCCAATATGTATAATATGGGCAGTATTTTTGTGGCACCACGAACAAAATTATTCAAGGCTTCATCCACATCCGTGCATATACCGCGGTTTCCATGATTTTGCTATTTTTAAGTCGTAATATTGCACTCCACTGTTACTACTACAGGGTTTTAATTTTAATAAGAATATGGACATCATTGGAACGGACAGAACCGAAAATATGATACAATCCCCCTACGGGAAAAATTTTTAGTAGACAGATTATAGCGCAGACAAAAGATTGAATAGCTGCCATATAACCATTCCATATAGTAAATCAAGAATGCTGCGCGAATACAGCAGAAAACCAAACACATACACCCACACACACATCTGTCCGCGTACACTGAAGTGTTAAAACTTGGCGATGGATGGCAGATATAAAACATCTGTCAGGAGTGAGGTGACAAATTATTTTCCATTGTTTGGCCGGGTCTGTTTCGTGTTCTTCTCGAATTTAATTAAATTATTCCACAAGGCCTGCTCCTCAAGTTTGTTCCGCCGCCTCAATATTTATATAACTGCTCCCCCTCTACACATAAATTTTCAAACTGGGGGAATAAGCGTTTATTTACATATCAAATAAAACTTCCCTCGGCCTCTGCTATCAGCAAACGGCCGCGCATTCCTACCTCGGATAACTTGAGGAAGATGAATCTTTTGTCTCCTGCCTTCGTAAGAACTATTTCATTTGGAATGGGATTGCGTATATCTCAATTCCCTCTCTTCAGGCATAGGCGGCCTTGTTAGATGAAAGAACGTACTCACGCACCTATAACAGAGCAAGCCATGGAACTCGACACGCACGTCTGCGCAATATTGGGCCAAGTGCCTCGCATTTGCCAACAAATTCGCTTTCGTCTTATTGGATTTCAACAATTCCTACTAGATCCCTGCGTAGATAGCCCAGCGCAACCCTGAACAGTGTCGGTTAGGTTTGCTAGCGAAACACAAATGCAAATTTGATTGTTATGGGGGTCGTAGACATAATTCGGACGGACTAATACAACCCCTGAGCATATACTCGGCCATTGAAATATGTGGCAACTTCACCGCCCCTGTTTCCAAAAATAGTACACAGGTTTAAGTAGATTATCTCAACAATATTTTACTGTTTTTATCTTATTCCTAGAACAATTGTTTGCAAATCAAAACTTTGCCCCATAAAGTCTTCTTGTTTAATTTAATACTAACTATACATATAGACAACCGCAAAGTTATCAACAAACCTGGACACAAAAGAGTTAATCTGTTAATCGTAAATTAACAAACTTAACTTTAAAGTAAACTTTAAAAATCTGAATCTTCCGTTAAAGCAAATTAATTTTATAATTAAAAAAATCAGTGTTGCCCTACGACTGAGCAATATGCAGTGGCTTGTGACGTGGCGTTCGAATCTGATCGAGTTGCCGTGTTTATTGCTTGTTATAATTCCGTTGATCGTGGCATTATTGTTTAGTACACGGTTTCCAAATCACAAACTGTTGTCAATCTACAATCTAGATACAGATACTGTTTTTTGTATATTTTTGCCTTTACATTTGCTATCTGAAATGCGGTTACACCTTGCAGCAAATTATACTTTACTGGAAGGTTAACACTTTTGTTTTTAATCCCAACAACCATTTAATTTAAAGATAATGACTAGAAATTTACAGATTAATCAATGGGTTAAAACATTATAATTTAATAAGTGAAACTTAATACGAAATCTAAAACTGGAAATTGAGAACAAGGTTTCGCTGATGCGGGTGCAGGGACATTCAGGGATCGAAGGCAACGAACAAGCTGACATCCTAGCTAGAGAAAGCGTTCAAGACTCTCTTTTACGGACCCGCTGTATCACAACAGGCCACGTCACAAAAATTGTTAAAAACTGGGAAGATAAAGCTAAACGAGCTTACTGGAAAACATCAACTGACGTGAGACAAGCAAAGGCTACCATAACCTTCTCTGTCTCCAAGGACAAACAATATGTCCAGGTGCAAAAGTAATTTCCAAAAATTGTATCTAAATGTATCGAATGTATACATTTTACAGTTAGATTCTATGGCATTGCAGCATATAATTTGCCTGCAACGCAAAATGCATTTTTACTAGTGTTGCTGGTGTAAAATAACGCAACATTTTTCTAGAAACTGTATATTCTACAAAAATTCAGACGATGGGAGTATTAGGCTGTTTTTTAAATAACTTGCTAAATTTTACAGTATTTTTAGTACTACAAAGCTTCAGTTATTGGCATGAATTAAAAAGCAAAACATTGAGAATTGATATGGTTTTGTAGCACAGTATTTGCAAACCTACACACGTTCCTTAGGGACACCTCACAGGTGTACGCACAGCCCACAGGGCAAACCTTAGACAAAACCTTGCTTTTTGTTCTCCCAGTACAATCAGATGAGAATTTTTTTCAAAAGTATGTAATAAGCTTGAAAATTTTCTTTTGTTTACAAAGTAATGCAAATAGGTAATAGATAAAAGCTTTCGTAAATAATTTTTTTTTTTAAATTTCAACACGAGGGCCACCAAATTCCAATTTCAGGATTACCTCTGAATCTAAAATTCAGTTCAAAATTAGTTTTTGAGATTATGGTTATGCATCTTGTTTATAAAGTCTTAAGACGATTTTTAGTTTCTCCTAATTTAACGAGATTTATAAAACGGCAATCAGTGGCTTCTCTTGATTGAATATGATAGTCGTTCCATAAATAATAAAATATTTATTAAAATCAATTGTTTTTTTAAGTCAAATTACGACAGTTTCAACAATTGTAACAACGCGTGTGTCCGTTATTCCTATTTATATAGTTGGAATGAAAATAGTAATTTATACCGCAATAAATACATTATTTTAGCAGCAAAAACATAATTGAATTGCGTTGTGTTATTTCAGAGGGGTTACTTAAATAACCCTGTTTACTTTTTATAAATAAAGCAATCAAATTACCAATTCTACAAAACAGCGAACAATCAAATTATTTCATGATTTACGTGTATTTATTTTCGTAATATGTTTGCTGAGAGCGGTAGCACCCGTGCGACCTTATTTTGTTGGGTAGTGGCGGTTTTAGTGAACGTTGTTTGGTACAATTAGTTTTAGTTATGGAAATTCAGATGGGTATTGTTTTCTTAAAGGGCGGTTCAGCTATTTTAACCGCTCGCACCCCTCTAAGACCGCAGCTTATCGTGCAGGCACAGAATTGGAAATAGGTCACGTCTGTTTTCAAATTAGCGAAGATAAATCTCTAAACGTTTATTTAATCGCTTATGTCTTGTATGTCGTTTCTTACTGTGTTACAAGGCCATTTCATCCCTCCGGGTCTATTTGTCAGTAGGTATATATTTTCTGCTCCTCACATGTTCTTTGGTAAGATTAATTACTGTTCATACCTATTTTTTATTTTGATATTACTGTTCAGTTCATGCATGTTTTTATTTCTACTGCTAATGGGTGTTTTTACTAAGCAGTCTCAGTTTAGATTCGTTGGGAAATATATCTTATCGGGCTTTAAAAATGTATATTTCAATGCCGCCAACAGCTTCCAAAACTATCTATATTTTAGTTAAAATTTCGGGTGACGGTTGACAATCGATCAAACCAACAAGGTGTCAAGCGGCAATAGAAAATGGAGGAAATTCGACATACAAATGTACATTAATACCTATTAAATTATATTTTCTCGTACACAAACAAAGTGGAATATAATGAAATTTTGTACAATTTTGTTTTCTTCGTATAGTTGTAGAAAAACACCCAATTTTATGATGTGTTTCCTTTTCGGAATTGTGGGTAAAAATTTAATAATCGTTCGAGGCTTGTAGGGCGCTAAAAGTAGTGAATTTTTTCAACTCAAACGTCCTGTGAACGCTCCGAGCTATGATCCTGAAATTTGGATATAGTATAGATATGGAGACAATCAAGGTGCTATCAAAACAAAAAAATACTTTTAATTAATTCATATAGAAAAACAGCTGTAAAACTCACATATTTTGTCTAATTTATAGCGGCAAAATGGTTCTGATAAAAACCCCATGTTAGCATCTAGACCAGTGTTTTCTCCATCGGTAAAAATATGTTCAGACGTCAATTTGCATACAGTCACGAGAAATTATGTACGAAAAACAGACATGTTTTGTTACAAATCAGCAGTGGTAAAGTGCTACCATCTATTCCGGTTGGATTTGGTTGGAGCACAAAGAATATGGGTTTTACGTCTATATGCGTACCTACTTTCCTAACAAACAAAAAAAAATATGTCACCGTGAAATACGAATATCGACAATGACATTATGTTTATCGACGGGGTAGGTGCTATAAAAGGAGACAAAACGCCATTACTCTGTTTATAAAATAATGCTAACATGTTATACATTGCGGAAATGAGAAAAGACACGACTATAGGAAAATGCCAAAATTCAACATGGCGCCCATAAGAAAAACAAAAGATGGCCCTGGTTACGCCTTCATCTTTGATGTTATTTCAAATTGACACTTCATTCCTTGCTAAAAAGTAGCTGCAGAATGTTTTTGTTTCAAATATCTAGCTACATTTGGTGGTGAATGAAAAATTAAAAACGATGTCTTCACATTTCAGTTTTTTTGCGGACATCTTAAAAATGAAAAATTATTGCTTAAATTTCTTTTCAGATAATTAATCAACACAAAAATACGAAACTTTGCCAAATTTAAACATAGGCTCTAGCTCCACTAATAAGCGAGATCCCCATGGTGAGCCTCGAAATTGAATCACCCGGTATAATCCCTAGCATGATACCACAGATTATCCAGATACGCAACTCGCAGGAAATCACACGTTCAGAATTTCATTGCGCATGTTGACGCGCCGGGTACTTTTTTCATTCAAATGGGAGGTCGAATAGGCGAAATTTTGAAGGAGGGGAAGTATTACATTTTTATAGCGAATAGCTGGCGAGCAAGGTGGCGCCCAATAATAGGTCGTCGTGGTTACCACATTTGTGTTCTATTCAGCGGGGGGCTAGGCCACGTAAAGTCATGACGTTTTGTGACGTCAATACCATCAAGTGGGATTCAAGGTCAAATATTTAGGTACCGCCAGATCAACGCTATCGACACGAAGTTACGCGTCTGTATAGTCTGTGATGATACACACCGATAATGTTATTACGATAACAATAGTTGTGTATATTAATTAGAGTTCCTCTGAATAATGACATCATTATTCAAAGGAACTGTCATCAATTTAGGAAACTACTGTCAAGTCTGCCAATACCTATGTTGTTGGCAGTTTGCTTCGGCATCATCAAATATTCATCAAATATTGAAATAAGGTCATACCAATGGCTTTATAATAGAGTTCTGACAACTTGTTCCTTGCTTATAACTCCTTATAGCTTTGAGTTTAACCAGCCCGTAATGTTTATAGTGAAGAAGAGTTAGCAACACTGTATGTATCAGTCGTTATTCAGTATCATACTTGTCCACAAATGGCATACATTTAATAAATTACTTAGTTACAATATTTACCTTCAATTATCCCATCAACAGTAAAAATTCATATTACAGAACCCCGGCAAGCATAACAATGTGTTGTTGTAAAACACGATATTAATTTCCAGGAAATTCCAGCAATATACCCTCATATAACTCATTACATTATGAAAATGATATGAGGGAAACGCTTCGCAAATTAGGGAGCAAGTAGGCGCTTTCTCAAACGCTTAGTCGAATAAATAAAAATTCACAAGGCAATCAGGGTCTTGTGTGTGAAAATGTGGTCGAGTTTTAGTTACCGGTCCCGGGGATATACTTTGTACTAAAAATGAAACTTTATGGTTCAGACTGTATCATGCATAAACTTTGTCCGCTTTTTGATGGTTATATAGTCAAAATTTATATCTGTACTTTACGAGCCTCCTTGTACATGTGTGTAAAATTTGACGGAAACTCAGTACTGCATATAATAAACTACCCTCCTACGTGTTATTCCCTGAGTGGAAAGCCCAGAACATAAAATAGTGTAACTATGGGACTAATTGTAAAACTAGAAAAGATTTGTAAGACCCATTTTTGTTCACTCGAAAATGCGTTTTTGAATCATAAGTAGGTCAAAAGTAAATTGTTGTGGCAAAATAGTGGCTTTTTTTTTTCATTATTTTTTTATTCTACCTGTTTGCCTGGATATGACATCCATCACAATACAGTCATCTGGACAGAATTTTTGCTTTAGTTTAGTATGTATTCAAAAAATAGTTAAAATTAAATTTGGCATAGTTATAAAACTTACTGGCCAGCATATAATGCTTTGACACCTAAAAATATTTGCCTCTAAATTTGAATGGGCTTAACCTTTGACAAAAAACCAATATTGTCACATAGGGTCATCCGGAGCATTAAACATTGCGAGGTTACTTTGTGTTTTACTATGGTTACACCAACATGTTATACCGAAAAAGTACTACATTGAATATTGCGTTCAATAACAAAACATTTGTCAAACGTGTACTAGTTAAAAATACCCATTTTTTGCGAGAATATTTTTTGCTACTCCGACAGAATTCCGGTGGATTCGCCGAAAACTAAAGTATTCGCTACGTTGTAATTGAAATATCAAACATTTTTCATCGATCATATTTTGGAATCGTTATAGTAAACTGAAAAATAAAAAAAAAATATTTCTCTCGCGTTAAAATTGTAAATTTTTTTGTGGCGGCTATCACTGGGCACTTGGGCTCCGCATTTTATGCGGACGTCTGCATAAATTACGGAAAAACAAATTCAAAACATAACCTTTTTTCCGGCTCAATGTATGTCGGAGGGCCGTTGTCAGCCGAATGCAAATTTTATGTATAGCCCGACTTTTTTCATTTCTTTTTCTGGTTTGTCCGTCCGATGATTGCGTCCAATTTTGTCGACGCGCTCGCTGTAATATATCGTCCGGAAATTTGCGATTTCGTCCACAATAAGCTGGTACAGTTTATTGCCCACATGTTGGCATCAAATTTATTTGTGTATTCTTTTACTAGTTAAATATTTTTCGGTATGAGAAAGCACAAACATTTCTAACGTGTCCGGTAAGTCTTAAGTCTCTTCTCTTACGACCAAATAATTTTTTATTATAAGTATTAGTCATTTAATTTATTGATTATAAATAATTCGATCAGTGAGTGGAAGTACAGAATAGGTCTAAAGTTGAAATTTTAAATTAAGATAATAACATTACTTGATCTTTTCGAAAATATTAAAATGTTCCATGTAATAAGTGAGAGAATAGAATTTTTCTTGGAAGTCGTGGACATAGACTGCTGTTTTACTCATTGCATAAAACGCAGAAAAGTCAACGTTTTAAGGCAACGTGTCGTTAGGCGACCACATTAAGTGTGAAAATAACCAGAAAAGACAATATGTATGTATGCTGCCGCCAACATGATATATTACCTTTATCACGTATTAAAGCTACAACATTCACAACATTCAGTTACATTCAGCTACAACATTCAGTTTAATTTAAAAATCAAATATACTTATATTTTACACCAGTTACGTCTTTAAAAATCACAACAGAAATCACAATGCAAAGACAATTGAAAATTAATAGAACATTTTTTGTTCTTGTTGCTTCTTTTTGTATTTTTTTGTCAACTAATAGCAATAACTAATTGCTAATAGCGTGTCTGCATTAAAATAAAACTAGTTAGCTTGGATTTGTCAGATATTTTGATACTATTGACAGTAGGTATTGTCAAAACATCAGAGTTGGAAAAGTATCTACTGTTAATAGAATGAAAATATCTGTCAAATCCTGGCTAAGTAGTATTATCTTAATGCAGACATGACCGATTTTGATCTAATAGAATTTGCTCATGCAGTTAAACTATTAATATTACCAAATAATTTCAAAACATAAATTATTCAGTATTTCCTCTACTTTAATTTATTATTTAACTATTTTGACGAAATTACAGAAGAGGAGGCTCATTTGAAAAATTGTTGAAAAATGCAGTAAACATCCATTTCCTGTGGAACCTTTTGAACAACAAGCTGATAAGATCCAAGGTTGGTCATGAAACTTCTAAATATGAAGTTTGGTCCCGATACCTTTAGTAGTTTCTCCGGAATCGTCGCCACAAAAAATGAGTACACACACAGACGTTTTTTAGTGCCTTGGTCAAAATAGTTCATGGGACCCACAAGGGCATATTTCCGCCAAAATCTCTAAACTTTTTTCAACACCATTACAATACCTTGAGGGTTTCGAAGTCATTTAGTCTTAGTTAGTCTTGGTAAAGACATTGGACATGAACGAAACTTGAACAAGACAGCATATTTTAAAAGTAGTATATGGTTCATAAATATTATATGTATTAACATAAATTTTAAAATATAATAAAAATAATAGGGCAAATAATAAAATCCTGCCATATGTAATCAAATGATAATAACCCATTATGTAAATATCAAATAAAAATCATCTCTCATATCGTAAATCAAATAAAAATAATATAGTTTTATTATTAGTTTTATATAGTCATTTTAGATCACCCGTTACATATTTACATTGTCAGGACATTTATTGACCATTTTTTGCGGACTAGATTCCAACGTTCAACCACTGATTATAATTATTCTCTTATTCGTTTGTTTGCTGAATCCTCAGTCGTAACACTGTAGTAAATATTTTTGTTTAAATCTCTGTTTTAAACGTGAGCAAGAATGAGGAGTTTTTTAGCTAAATTTGTAGCAATCAGAGAATACAGCTGTCCATGGTCATTAAAAATATTTTATCTTTGATATTCATTATTATTTCTCTTATTGATATAGTTATTCGTTCGCGACACTTATGTTCGGTATATGGCACCATATCACTGCTGTGAAAGCAATTCAACAACAAAAAATAGTACTATTACAATAAATCGAAAAAATAATTAATAACCATATTTAAGTTTAGAGTATACATGGGTCGATGTCTGTGCTAAGAAAGAACATGGTGAAAAGTGGATTGAAGATAACCTAGTATATACTCGCATATCAAGGTAGCACACTTGTCTGTAGCAAATTATTGTGGAAAGCAGAACGAGAGAAATTGTTTCCAGTTGTCGGGGTTTTGGGATTTAGACCACTCCTCGAGTGGGAAACCTAAGTTTACCCAGGAGAAAATCCATACTTGTTAGCTTTCGGTTCCGAATCGGAGAAGTGTGTCGTCGAATAAGATCAATTTATTCAACGGTGGGGGCGCATAATCGAATAATGATGATGGAATGGAACAGAAGAACGCGGGCGGTCGATACGCCGAACCGTGGCTTTTATTCGCGCCACAATTCGACTGTTTTCCGACGAGTGTTTGATTGCTGTGTGTATTGGCTTGATGGCTCTTGTCCACCCTGTCTGCGATATCAAACACGAATGGATGTTTACCATTAGTTCGCTGGTTGTTTTGATAAATGGCACTAACGGTAATTGTAAGCGATTATTCAATTTGTGGTTCATTACCGTTAATGGTAGCAGAACACAGTAACTACAATAACACATGTTATTCTCTTGAGTAAAATAATACCCTAAACATTCAATTAGCTATTAAATAAAACATCATCTGGTCTTGTTCTTTTCTTCCACTCAACATGTTCGCCAGTAATTATTACTTATTATGATTTGTGTATTGAATTAACACAATAAATGAATTTGTTACATAAAAAAGTTAAAATTATTGACAGAATTTCCAAAACTTTAACTATTTTGAAAAATAACAGAAATTGTACTGTCAACATAGATCGTTTGAAACCTGCTTTTATCTTGGGTGACAAATTTTTATCTCCAAATTGTAACTCTCTTGATAATTTTTCGGGCGTTATCTCTCAACAAAAACACAAACAGTTAGTTTCAATTTCACCTAACTTTTCATTTTGATTTTCCTCGATATTTGATATGATTATTTTTTTTTTTCGGGAGGGGAGTAATCTGTGGCGTACTTCATGTTGCAGTTGGCAGTGACCAGACAATTTTCATGAAACGAAGATTATTTATTTTGTAACATATTCATTCCTTCTTGAGAACTCCTACAGAACATACCGTCTATCACTTGTTACAAATAACATTATAAAATATAATAATTTTATTAACAATATTTTGTTATTTTTTGTGGGAAAGCCTCGACCTACAGTGAGCAATATTTTATTCATACTGTGGGCAAAAATAAATTATGTACTTATATTGATTACAAAATTAACCCTGATCTGATTTTGACGATTTGTATGTTAATGGTACAGCGCGTACTATCAATGATATTCAACTTTATTAATTAATTCAAATGGCTCACCCTACATACATATTTAGTATAATAAAAATTGTACATTAAGTAATAGAATATGTTTACATATTGTGACCTAGCAATTGTACTTTTGAAATTCATACGCGTATTAGTAGGCTTGTTCAAGCAGTGACAAAACCAGTTCACAAATAGTGCTTTTCTGTCAAACCAGATAACGTTGGATTGCACATTTAAAATGCAATTATCATAGCAATGTATCTGGTCCATCACAAAAGCACAGTTTAAAACCTGAACCAAACCTCTTAAAATATTCTCTTATAATATTTTCACCAAAGAAGTATTTTTAGCTGCTCATTAGATTTTTAAACAGTTACGGTTGTTTTGCACCGTTATTTATTTAAATATACAAATATATTATGAAAGAAAATCCACTACAATTTACGTTCAATCTTTGCTATATTTGGAATCCTTTTTGATACATCTTTAAGCAATCTATAAAATACACAGTTTCGAATTAACACAAATTACCATGAAAAACAGAAAAAGAATCTGATGTGGCCAGACACATGACTATCATACTATATATAAAATTAATAGTTTAGCTGCATAACATTCTATTTAATCGAGATCGGTCGTGTCTGCATTAAAATAAAACTAGTTAGCCAGGATTTGGCAGATATTTTTATTCTATTGATAGTAGGTATTGTCAAAACATCAGCCTTTGACGGTATCTACTATCATTAGAATGAAAATATCTGTCAAATACAGGCTAACTAGTTTTATATTATACGACCGATCTCGATCAAATAGAATTTGCTCATGCAGCTAGACTATTAATTTTACCAAAAAATGTCATACATAAATTATACAAAATTTCCTCCACTTAACTATTTTGACGAAATTACAGAAACGGCGGTTCATTTGCAATCAATACAATTCCTTTGGACCCTGTTGAACAAAAAGCTTTTCAGGTCTTTTAGTCATTAAACTTTTAAATATGAAGCTTCGTCCCGATACCTTTAGTAATTTCTCCGGAATCGTCGCCACAAAAAGAAAAGGGCTATACACACACATACACATACACACACAGAGATATTTTTTTGTACCTTGGTAAAAAATGTTCGGCAAACCCAAAAGAACATATTTCCGCGAAACGTATAACGGTTTTAATTATGTACATTTGGTAGACTGGCATCAGATACCTCTGTAATTTAATTGTAATGTAATTTACATTTTAAAACAACAATACATACACGTTTAAACCGAATACAAAACCACTGTTGCTGACCTTGAGAGGTTACATCGTTTCAGGTGTGCGGCATGCTGGGCACGATGGAGTATTCAAACTGAATGTCAAGCACAAGCGCAGAGCGATGTGACGTTTTATAACAAACCTACATTACGTCATGGTGACTATAATTTTAAACTTATACGATAAGCCTTCAGAAAATTTTACGGTGATGTTAAAATTTGTTAGATCATATTACCTCATTATTTGCACGTTCCGTATTGATTACCTGGTAAACTTTTACATCATTTGCTGAAATCGAAGACAGTGTATGTATGTGTGTGTGCGTAACTGGATATAAGTCACAGGATATATCTACTACACAAGATTTTCCACTATTTACAAAATGTTCCAGATTGAATTGTATATGAGCGTATTTGAGACGGCAACCAACTATTTGATTTGAAGATCATTTAGATCAGTGGTGGCAAACCATTTATAGATGTAGGCCACAGAATTCTGACCTGAATTTCGGCGGACCGCAAACAAAAAAGAAACTTAAAAAATCTGATGTGGCCAGGCACATGACTTTATCATACAATATATAAAATTAATAGTTTAGCTGTATGAGAATCTATTTGACTGAGATAAATTGTGTCTGCATTTTGATAGTCAATAGTATTAATCGAAGGTATTGTCAAAGCACGCTACGTACTGCCATCAGAATAATAGTTGCTTAACTCACAAGTGCCGAAAGTACGGAATAGCAGAACGAGAGGTGATATGGAGGTGATGCGGCGCGTCACCGATGACGAAGCGTCGTCGTCGCATGTGAGCGAGTCGCGCTAGGTAGTTTTCGACAGCAGTGACATCAACGTTATTTGTGTTGCTTTTTGAGAAATACGTATTTTTAAAAAAATTTAAAAATGGTTATATTTCGGTATAGAAAATGTTAGGTTGATACCACTTCTACGAAATGTCAAGTTTAAAAAGCTAATTCAAATTCTGACAGATTTATATTCGTTCATGACACTGTAGATGACGTTCCATAGCGGGTCTCCGAGTGTGACAGCGTGGTGACAGCCATGGACATTTCTGTGGTGACAGCACAAAAAAATATTTGTCAAAATCCTGGCTACTATGTAGTTTAATATCCATGCAGATGCGACCGATCTCTATCAAATAGAATTTGCTCTTGCAGCTAAACTATTAATTTTACCAAAAAATGTCATAGGCATAAATTATTCAAAATTTCCTCTGCTTTAATTTATTATTTAACTATTTTGACGAAATTACAGAAATGGCGGCTCATCTGCAAAATCCTTGAAAAAGGCTTAGAATAAACTACCAGTTCCTTTGGACCCTTTTGAACCAAAAGCTTTTCAGCTCTAAGTTTGGTCATAAAACTTTTAAATATAAACTTTCGTCCCGATACCTTTAGTAGTTTTTCCGGAATCGTCGTCACAAAAATCGTTTACACACGCACACACACACACAAACACACACACACACACACACAGAAATTTTTTTGTACCTTGGTCAAAAATGTTCAGGGGACCCAAAAAGACCTATTTCCGCTAAAATCTCAATTTTTTTTTTCGGCATGATTACAATACTTTATCTTACTGCGTATGATAAAGTAAAAAGGTTCTGGTTCTGATGATTAATATATTATATTGGCTTCTAGCATACTATATTTTCGAGTTTTACGCCGTCTTCAGTGCTAACTACAAAAGTTCATAAAGAATTATGCTCAATATTCCAAATAAGTTTTAAGGTTAACATACCGTCTTACAGTCTTTCTTGTATATTTATTCGCGAAAACAACATTTTGCTATCCGCACTCGAAATATTGTTTTTCAATATTGTTGTCGTTTCAGTATTGTTTCACCTAGCTCCTCATGGCAATTATCCATGCATTTGCGTGTTGAATTGACGTTTCGCAAACGCTGACGTTCCAAATACTGTCAAAAACTTCAAAATATCCTGGGCACCTAGTATTAATGTAGACACGATTTCGATCAAATAGAATTTGCTCCTGCAGCTAAACTATTAATTTTACCATTAAATGTTATAGACATAAATTATACAAAATTTCCTCTACTTTAATTTATTATTTATCTATTTTGATGAAATTACAGAAATGACGGCTCATTTGCAAAATCGTTGAAAAATGCTAAGAGTAAATAGCCAGTTCCTTTGGACCCTTTTGAACCAAAAGCTTTTCAGCTCTAAGTTTGGTCATAAAACTTCTAAATATGAACTTTCGTCCCGATACCTTTAGTAGTTTCTCCGGAATCGTCGCCACAAAAATCGTTTACACACACACAGACATACACACACACACACACACACACACACACAGACATTTTTTTGGACCTTGGTCAAAAATGTTCAGGGGACCCAAAAAGACCTATTTCCGCTAAAATCTCAATTTTTTTTTTCGGCACGATTACAATACTTTATAATACTGCGTATGATAAAGTAAAAAGTGATTCACTGGTAATACAGCTTTTGTTGTCTCATTTGTGTTTTTCATTTTAATATAAAAAATAATACATTGTTTCTAGATTTTTTTTCTAGAAATTTGGCATCACTTTTTTATAATGCGATTAGGACATTTTAAAAAAAAATTGAGCCTTAGAAAAAATCCACAAACCCGCCACTCGGCATCTTAGTATCAATTGCTTAAATTACATATGAAAATCTATAATAGCAACTTTATTATGGTTCTTATACCACCTTGCTAATACCGTGTTAGATCAGTTTCATTAGGTTGTTAATTTTTGATTCGTTTGAAGACTTACATGAATATTTTGCATCTGACGAACACAAGTTTACAGATAACAAAATAAATAAAATATTATTAATGAGATAAATTTCTCCATTCCACTGGATATAATGTTAACAAATAAAAGGCGTGAATATTTCCAATGTTTCTTTACTTGTTCTTGTGGCTACATGTTTCGAGACACAATAATCTCATCTTTGCCGTGCTACGATAACTAGACAGTGTCAATTTTTTTTTTCAATATACCTATTTTTTACACAATATGCATATGTATATTGTAAAAAAAAAATTTCAAATACTAATGTTACTTTGTCTATTTATCGTATCACGGCCTGAAGACGAGATTATTGTATCTCGACACATGTAGCCACAAGAACAAGTAAAGAAACATTGGAAATATTCACGCCTTTTATTTATTAATTACTCTTCTTGCTGTACGTTCGTTAAAAACAAAGATAATGCGGTGAATCAAAAAACAACATTTTCAGAAAATATTCCAGATAGAGCCAGTTTTTCTATAGCTGGAAAATCCCATATAGTGCTCAGGCAACAGAACATTAGATTATTCTTACACTTTGTATATTGTGTATAAACTCAAAACTGAAACTCGAAATAGAAATTCTTTATTACGTACTTCTTCTGAAAACATAGGCTAGTAGTGAGTGAAATAGTCACCAAAACCGGATCAATGGTTGCGGGGAGAAAATCAACTTTAAATTTTTGAACTTTTTTGTAGTACCCTAATCCTTTTGACCAGTTTTTTTCAGAATTATCCCCAATCTTTAAATGCAAAGTTTCATAAACAATAAAAAATAATGAAATATTAATTCTTTTAATTCTTACAACCCGCAAGTGATATAAAATAGCTGATCAACGTGACTGTGTAGTATTCAAATTTTAAGTTTAATTTAAAAACAATTGCTACATTATGCCTTTAATCTTAATATCCCATTCAAATAAAATTTACGAAGATATTTACAGAAAATTTCGTGTTTAATAATCGTATTTGATTTTACAAAATTTCAGGCAATTCTGTTCAAGTTGTTTCTGGGGGGCTATTAGTAGTAGATTATTCTGATAAATAAAAAGATGGAGTTGCATAACAAGTCGAATGTCTAATAATCGTGGAAAACTTTGCTACCTAAGTGATTCATGGGCAGTGTTTCATAAAAAGCCGTTAGTTTCATATTTGGGAATAAAAGTCCGCTCCGATGAATAATGCAAGTGGGCGCATGGGCTGAACCTTTCGGTGGCTGACATGATAGGGAGCTTTAGACATAGGGTTCATATTTAGCGCATAAAATTTTCCTAAAATTCCTTGTGACGTTCATGAAATACATGTTAGTAAATTTCACTTCTACGATATATTTACGAAAGTACACCTTTAAATTATTTACGTTCCATTTATAGTAAGCCCACAATGTAATGTAGGCATATAAAAATGATTACTATTCTGCTTCCTAATACATAGTAATACGTAATAACTAGTGTTCATGCACCAATGCTCTTTGCAAACTTAATAATTAAAGAATGTACACACATAAGTTTTCTATTATTTAAATTTGACTGCATGTAATAGAATCTTTAGCGAGGGCTCGCGGTTTGACATCACTGATTTAGATTAAATATAAGAATGTTCGTACGATCCGTTATAATAAACTATATGTGGCCGTAGAATTGGTAAATAAATGAGTATTTGCACAGCTGGGCACAAAAGGTTAATCCGTTAATCGTTAGTTAACGAAGTTAAATTTTTCGTTAACGAATTATCTTTTAAGTTGACTATTAAAACCATTAACGGACTCATTAACTTCCGTTATATTCGGCATCCGTTAATTCAAGTCCGTTAAATCGCAAATATCTTAATTAAACATTTTAAATTTCTATGGGTATTGTGTGCATGTTCGGACTTGGTGTATATGTATACTTGCGGAAAAAATATGGTTGCATCCTAATTCCTTGTTCCCATGTAACTCAGAAACTTCCCAACAAATTTTGATCGGTCTTTCGCCCACAATTTTTTGTATTTTAGGGAATATTTAAGAAAAATGCAGACCAAAATTTATTGGATAGTTTTAAATTATTACGCCGCAAAAAGTGGAGGATGTATACAACCTATTCTCCGCTAGTATACATATTTATCATGTAATAAATATTTAACCTTTTTTAATATTGTAACTTTTTAATAAATAATAATAATGATGTTTGTTTAGTTAAAAGAAACTAATAATCACAATAAATATGGTATCCTTAGTACTAAACTTATCAACTACTTAATATTAGCCAATGCATAAATCCGACATGATGTTTTAAAAAGACTTAGCGACCTACTGTTCTTTATATCACTTGGTAGGCTGTTCAACATCTTCAGTGCTTCATAATAAAATGAATTTTGCGTACTGCGTTTTGTATATTTTGGTAATCTGAACTGATCCTTTTGCCGAGTATTGTATTCATGCTGCTGACTATTATATGTTAAATAATTACTCATATAAGTTGGGAGTTTATCATTTATGCATTTATATACCAAGATCAGTGCCTGATATACCGTTCCTTGTTTAACATTCAAGAAATTTAATTTACTCAATATTGACTCGATACTGGTTAACCTGGAGCTTTGTAATACAATTCTGAGTGCCCGATTTTGTTGTACTTGAAATTTTTTAATGTCTTTGACTGTACACGAAATTAGTATACTGTTGCAAATATTTTAAGTATGGTTCTATAATCTTATGGTACAAAGATATTCTAGCTTTTAATGTAAGTTTATTAGATATTCTTCCAAAATAGCTAATTTTCGGTTCACCTTTTTAACTATATACTCCATATTACTCGTAAATTTCAAAGTATTGTCTAAAATGACACCTAGATATTTAAATTGGTCCACTACCTCAACAACTGTGTTATCGAAAATACCCATTGTTTCAAAATACAAATCTACACTTAAAAAGGCAGTCTTGTAAAAATACTTTTCTTCTTACTCAAACCTCCTTAGTTGGTCCTTTCAATATATTTTAATAATCTTGTATCTCGCAATGTAGTTATTTTAGTTACCACTAGTTAACTAGTTTAAAAAAGTTAAAAAGGTAGGTAGTCTAAAAATTTCTATGGCAATTTTAACTTAAGTAAACGAAAGATTCGCAGTTATTAGGTTGTACTCAACATAACCTACTTTGTTATAAAATGTTAACAATTAACGGTTAACTTTAACTTCCGCTACATTTATAACAAATTAACGGAATATCGGTTAACGAAGTTAACTTTTTCGCTAACGGATTAACGGTTAACGAAGTCAACTTTCTGGTTAACTTTGCCTAGCTTTGAGTATTTGTTGATACACGTATTTAATTTGTTTACAATGGAATTCAATTATAAGCATTAGAATTATAAATTAAGCAACAACAATTTAATTGCCCATGTCATTATAATTAGTATCCGCTAAGTGACAAACCCAGACACAATAGGAAATTGTCCCACGTCAACAGACTTCGCCACAAAAACGTCCAGGAATTCCGAAGTTAATTTAGGGAACGGTGACGCGACGAGCCCTCGAGACAGCCCACGGATTCAAATCATCCGGATTTAATGCCGTAATTTCTATTAATAACATGCGTGGCCCTGGATCCGGAGGATGTCTCCACAGCCTGTTAGGATTGCATGACCTATAGCTAAGCCTACCTTCTATACATATATATATATATATATACTCACTGGATAAGGTTTTGACGGATTTCACGTGTCCCCCTCGTCGTCGAAGTTGATCGGTCGGCAGATGCCTTCGGCCGGGGTCGGCCCAGGCTGCTGACACGACAATCCTGGCTCGCACGTACCGCTGAAGCCCAGCTCTCCGCCGCAGGGTTCGCCTTCCGTCTTCGCACACTCCTGACAGCACCTGTGAATATCAATTCGTCAATGTCAGTCGGCGAAACGTGTCCCTCTGCAGAACAAAGCTAACGGGAGTATCGTACGCTACGCCTTTTCGATTATAGAGTGAATGTAATACGAGAGGTTGCCCTAGGGGTGTCGGGACATCATTAGAAATAATGCGAATTTCCGAGGACGAGCGAAGGTGGTATCCGATTTCGGCTGTTTGAATAATTCGAGGAAGTAATTTAGTGCTGTTATTTGCTTATGTTAAAGAATGAAGCCTTTTTTAACTTATAATAATTTATTCATTGAATGTATTTACAAAATACGTATAACTAATATATAACATACATAATATATAACATACAGTAGTAAATAGGTCGTTTCCTTGTCACCCCTCTGTCAATACCTCGGGGCTGGCACATCCTCATGATGGTTGAACGCTGCCTCGGGTTAACGGTATTTATTTATTTATTTATTTATTTATTTATTTATTACACAATATGGGCACAGTACAGGACGAACCTAGATACACTGTGCCACGTTTACACAATATAAATTGCAGTGCAGTACAAAAAGGATTAACTATGATAATAATCTATGGAATAAGATACCAGAAGTAGCTGAAGTTACTGATAACATATATCCAATAACAACAAAATTAAGGAGAAAAAAATACAACAATAAAAAAAAAACAACTGAAACTTACAAAGATTGATGTTGCAAACTGGCAGCCGCGACAATAACCATTCGTCTGAATTTACGATAGTCAAATCTGAAGGAGTCGATACCGATTCGGTCGGAGGCACGAGCCATCCTTAACATTGGCGAATTAAGGAATGCGTTTGTGCGAGGAGTCGGTGTGTGAAACAGAAAATCAAATCGCAAGAGACGAGGAGGAACATGAATGCCAATCATACTCAGTAATGTTGGAGAGTCGCACTTACTATGGAGTATCTTATAATGGAGACAAATATCATTACAAAAGCGACGCTGACGAAGGGTTAGGAGTTGAAAATGATTACATGCAGACTCGTAGTCTATATACTGATGGTGTGTTTTATAACACATATATCTAATGAACTTTTTTTGAACCCTTTCAAGTCTAGCAATGTAAGTATCGTATTGAGGATTCCAAACAGAGCTACAGTAATTCAATACGGTATAAACAAAAGAAAAATATAATAATGTTTTTATTGCAGCCATAGTAGTGAAATCCTCAGTAGACCTCATAATAAAGCCGAGCATACGAAGGGCTCTGACAGCCACTCCGTCAATGTGCCTGTCAAAAGTAAGCCTCTCATCGAAGATGGACTCCAAGGTCCTTAATGAAGAAAACTCTCTCTATATTTACGTCATCAAAGGTGTAAGCGTATTTAATGCTGTTGGATTTTCTCGTGAAGGTGATGGCGTTGCATTTGGACAAATTTAATAACATGCAGTTATCAACACAGAACTGCCTCAATCCATCGAGATCGCGCTGCAGCCTCGAACAGTCCAGAGGAGAAGACACGCGGAGAAACATGGGAGGGTATATGTATGGAGGGTATATGTGTATATTTTTGTTTTATTTTTTATTTTTACTTTGTCATTTTTGACCAATGTACAAAAATGTCTGTGTGTGTGTGTGTGTATGTGTGTGTGTGTGTGTGTGTGTGTGTGTGTGTGTATGTATGTGTGTATGTGTGTACCCGATTTTTCTGAAGACGATTCCGGAGAAACTACTAAAGGTATCGGGACGAAAGTTCGTATTTAGAAGTTTCATGACCAAACTTGGAGCTGAACAACTTTTTGTTCAAAAGGGTCCAAAGGAACTGGATGTTTCCTCTAAGCAGTTTTCATTGATTTTGCAAACGAGCCACCATTTCTGTATTTTCGTCAAAATAGTTAAATAATAAATTAAAGTAGAGGAAATTTTGTATAATTAATGACTATGACATTTTTCGGTAAAATGAATAGTTTAGCTGCATGAGCAAATTCTATTTGATCGAGATTTGGTCGTGTCTGCATTAACACTAGGTAACCAGGATTTGACAGATATTTTGATATTTATTTCTATTGATAGTATTGTCAAAATATCAGCGTTTGACACAATTTGACACTGCTGTATAGCATGATAAAGTTATGTGCCTGGCCACATCAGATTTTTACTTTATCATACGCAGTATGGTAAAGTATTGTAATCGTGCCGAAAAAAAAAATTGGGATTTTAGCGGAAATAGGTCTTTTTGGGTCCCCTGAACATTTTTGACCAAGGTACAAAAAAATGTCTGTGTATGTGTGTGTGTGTGTGTGTGTGTGTGTGTATGTGTGTACCCGATTTTTGTGACGACGGTTCCGGAGAAACTACTAAAGGTATCGGGACGAAAGTTCAGATTTAGAAGTTTCATGACCTAACTTAGAGCTGAAAAGCTTTTGGTTTAAAATGGTCCAAAGGAACTGGCTATTTACTCTTAGCATTTTTCAACGATTTTGCAAATGAGCCGCCATTTCTGTAATTTCGTCAAAATAGATAAATAATAAATTAAAGTAGACGAAATTTTAAATAATTTATGCCTATGACATTTTTTGGTAAAATTAATAGTTTAGCTGCAAGAGCTAATTCTAATTGATCGAGATCGGTCGCATCTGCATTGATATGACACTACATAGTAGCCAGAATTTTGACAAATATTTTTTTGTGCTGTCACACTCGAAAACAGCTCATTTCATCAGAGGTTGGAGAACCGCTATGGAACGTTGCCGCTCTAGTGCGGCAAATTACAAAATACAAATTTCAAATGAAATAAGATCACCAATTTGATTGTTAGTTGATAAGAAATATCAACCCGTCTTTATATCTACTTCTAAAAACGATAAATTGAGAAAATTGTAAATAAAGTATAGCAATGACTGTAGTTTTATTTTAGTATGTTGGTACCGATGTGACATCTACAAAGATTTTGCAAATGAGCTGCTATTTCTATAATTTCGACAAAATAGGTAAATAATAAATTAAAGGAGAGGAAATTCTGTATAGTTTATGTCTATGACATTTTTTGCTAAAATTAATAGTTGCTGTATGAGCAAATTCTTTTTGATCGAGATCGTGTCTGCATTAAAACTTAGTTAGCTAGGATTTCGACAATTACTTTCATTCTGACAGGTAGGTAGTGCCATTATTATTAAAAATATCGTTCAAATCCTGGCTAACTTGTTTTACTTTAATGCAGACACGATCGATCTCGATCAAATAGAATCTCATGCAGCCAAACTATTAATTTTATATATTGTATGATAAAGTCATGTGCCTGGCCACATCAGATTTTTTAGTTTTACCGGTCCCTGTACGTCCACCAACAAGTCTTGTAAGAACTAGTAAAAGAAAATCTACCCCGCAACAGAGTATTGTAATACAACGGAGTTGTGTAACATTATGTGTGTACTAGGAATCCGAAATACCGAATGTATTAACATACTTATCTCATATTTGGGTAGTGGAAAACACAACCATAGAATAATACGTGAGACAGCTAGCTGCTGTCAACGACTTGCTTCATGCAAAAACACGTGAACGCATAAATAGCTTGAAATACCACTGTAAATTCAAAAATTAAATTCATATGGGACACTTCCCTACCATAAGTAAATAGCACGAAAAAGTAATAAAATAAACAATAACAATGTAAAATTACTCGTATTTAACAGTAGCTGGATTATCCGCTAATAGGCAAAGCGAGTGAATACTACAAAATTAGTTAGGGCCAAGGTAAAGTTGATATTTGGTGGAGGAGCAGGTATCAATCGCTACGATGTGATAATCAAATAAAATAGTCAAAATATTATTTAGATCATAGCGAACATGTTAAAAATAATAAATCTATAGCAGTTTAGATAATTGTAATAATTTTTGATAACAATTAATATCTAGAATTCAATTTCAATTATCTCTGCAATGTCCGAAATTATTAACTTTGACGGATCATAACCCAAAAACTATTTATTTTGTGAATATATGCATCTCGCTTTTTACCATTATTTCATTGAATGATAAAATTATGATCAGTTCTAAGCCGTCGTGCCTTTATAAGTGGCGGTCTCCACAGTCATAATTAATCCTTCAAATATTAGCATTCGACTCATTAATATTTTATGAAATATAAAGTATTTCAGTGTTCCCACTGAAATATTACAACGACTTTTTTTGCGCACAGTTAATTTCCCATTTGGCCGTCGACGTCCCCAACGTTTCTGTCAATGTTCCCATCAATCATAGTTTATTAAGAATTTATGACGCATTTTTATACGTCTATCACAACGCAACTTCTTCACCCTCGAAAATGATATGTCTTAATTTTGATACATTTTTGACGGCATACACGATTTATAGAGATTCAGAAATAGAATCAAAGAAGCGAATGAAATGGGCTTCCCGCATGTCATGTTACATCAACAACAAGTTAGATCATATACCGAAGTGGTTGAGAACGTTCACAAAGTTTCAGAGGCAAAAATAATACTTCGTCTACTCCAAGCAAACGTTCCTTTATACAAATAAATATTGCTTGTAGCAAATTAACGTTTTCCTTTGTTCAAGCAACGATTTGTTTGAGACATTTTTCTCCACGTGCAAACTTATTGAATGTCAACCCGTCCACCTTACTTTACACAAGTTGGACTGTCTGATTTAGTACTACTATTGCCTGATGAAGTGATAATTATATAATAGGTTAAATAGGTAAGAAGTTACTATTTTATCGCAACTTCAAAATCAAACTATACCAAATACCGTGTATGTATGAACATCCAATATTGGACTTATATCCACCTTTGATTTATAATTAGCGCTATATACGGTTCCAGCACTAAAATTATTCCGTAACAGTTTTTGCATTTTCAAGATTACATTCCTTTAACAAAAATTGTCAAATGCAACGTGTGTTTTGTAGATGGGCTTAGAAGTACAATCAAAAGTGTTTCAAAAAAATCCGTGCATGTTCAAAGGGTTCCGAGATATACAGCTGCAATAAGCTAGCTACCAGAAGGTTCGAAATCCGAAATTCAACTGTATACGCAAAATGTAAGAATAGCAATCAGTGACAACATATTATTTGAAACCATATCTATGCACCAGAAAGTTAAGAAGTGTCAAATATAACTATGTATTCAAATAAACGCTAGTAAAGAATACCTACTAGTTTTGGAAAAATCCTATAAAAAACACAGAAGTAATTTGTATAAAACACTTTTTTCTTCTGAAGAACAAAGCGGCCAAGTTTTGACTACATGTTTATGGATTTTTTATCATAAAATATGACGATCCTTTAAATTTATTTCTTAATTTTCTCGGAAGATGACACCCTGTGTAGAATGTGTAACGCGTTTCTCGTACGTGTACTGGATTCCAGCCGCATAAGCAAGAACGGGTACTTGTACAAAAAAATATATGTTAGACCATAGTAGGGTAGGGCAAAATCATTGCCTCCTATTGGTCTGAGAAAAATGATGGTTGAATTGAAATTAATAGTTCTTTTAATTATCTCCAATAAATTTCAGTTCATCTTCTTCGTACGAGTAACGGTTTTCGAGATATGTTCTTCAGAAGAAAAAAGTGGTAAATATATCTTCAGAATAAACAAGAGGTAAATAAATACATCCCTTGCTTTTATCAACTTTTCAAAACTAGTATCCTTTGCTAGCATAAATTTGAAAACATAGTTTCAAGAGTTGTGTTGCATTTTCGCTAGAAAGCAAGGTGGGTATTATATAAAACACTTCTTGACCTTCAGAAGGGCATATCGCGGAAATGGGCACGTTATACCTATGTACATGCATTTGCTCTTATTATAAAATATTGCTAGGAAGAAATTAAAACGACTTTATCATTATGTTGGAATAGGTTTTATGAAATAATAATATCGATGACCAAAATTGTTCAATTCTTGGTGTTCCCAAGTATGAGTTCCAGACGCCGCGTTTACACAAAAATCATGTGAACAACCTCGACGTTTGGTAACCTACATAATGGTAGTGACATATTTGGACAATGGATATAAAGAGCCACATAGCGGAGTATCGAGGATGATTGTTATTTGTCGGTATTCACGAGCGTGACATCCGACACCTGTACGAGAAGGCAGTGAACAACGGTTCACATGATGGTGGTCATCTACAAAATGCTGCCGACACGTGACGCACCGCTGTACAAGCATAGAAAAGTCTGTGTCCCTTAGGTAGATGATCCTCGCAATCCTAGAAGAACGCAGAAGGTGGGAGGATCCGACAACCAGGGCGGACGTATAACAATGGAACAAACCACACACACTGGCGAAAATTGGATCTTAAATAGGGATGGGTGGTCATCTACAAATATCTGCAGACACTTGACGCACCGCTGTACAAACATAACGACTTTGAAATTTTGGGCGTTTTGATTTTATATGTATGTGTTTTATAAAGTTGTTTTCTGCTTTTGTTTTTTCGTAGGTGAAATAATTTTTGAATTTTTGTATGTGCTTTTTCTGTTTTGAATTATTTTGTATGTGCAATAAAATATTTGTTTGTTGGCATTTTTGCTGCTCCGCTCTGTGGCTATAGATTTTGTTCAAATGCCAAGCAAGTTTTGGCGAGGAGTGTTGTAACGAAGTAAATTAAAACGATGTATGAAGACGCAGCGTTTGCACAAAAATCATGTGAACAACCTTGACGTTTGGTAACCTAAATACCTGATGTATTTGGACAATGGATATAAAGAGCCACATAGCGGAGTATCGTTGGGTGACACCCGACACCTGTACGAGAAAGCAATGGCCTTCTCAGCTGTTTTCTTAGACGGTCTTGAAGAATCATACACGCATGTAAAACCAGAGTTTTATTTTACATCCACCCTGACCTGTCCCAATTAAGAGGTAATTAACTATATGATGCTCTATCATGTTTGGGAAAAAAACAAAAAAATACTTGGGACACGAAATGGCTCACCCAACACATAAATAGGTAAAATAATGTCGATTGTCGTCTGATCAATGGAAAATAAGATATTGTTAAGAAACCCAATTTGGTCCTCTTTGATCGTGAATAAGTCGGAACGCAGACACAATGTCGATGGAGACTTCTTGCACGTAATTTGTAATGCCCAACCAAAGGTATATAGAAAAGTCCAGCTTAGTATTGATTTTTTCCAAAACTTTACGCTTCTTGGACTAGTTTGACTGGGGTATGATGACAATTAATTCTGTATGCTGTGTAACTATAATTCATCATTGAGTATAGCAATGCAAATTTCATTTAGTCTTTTGCTTGTTTTCCTGACATTTTAGAGTTTATCCTACAATTTTATTTAACATATAATATATCCTTTATCTGCCCTCAAGTAAGACGCATAAGAAAACTAAGCTTTTGGTCACATATTTACGCAGTAGGCTGCCGCTTATGCAAAATAGCCTATTGTGTAACGTCGACATGATCTCCGCCTGGGAATCTTACCTTTCTTTCTTGTGGACCGCTTAAAATACTCCAGCTTCCGCTGTTTGCCAAAATTTAAGATAAGCTTTCTGCGGGTCGGTCTTCGAAAAAAAAGGGGATTTCGACTACAAAGCTTATAATTTATGTAAGAAAGCAAACAGTTTTTTCGCCTGTGTTTGTCCCTCGCTAGCGACTATCCGCGCGTCTTTGTCTTCTTTTTTATGATTGGTTGTTTTCCAGCATTTGCGCGTTCACATTATTCGCGGTACCACTCATCAACCATCCTCGTGGAGCGTTTCAAGGGTTCGCAAGCCCTTTGTCGAAGTTTATTTTTAGGTGCGATAAATTAATGAACGTAATATCCGACAGGATGATAACGCTATTCTCTTGGGTAATAATGAAATAAATGCGTCTAAGAGAAGGTACTTTAATTTACAAGGATACTTATTTTAGGTCTTTGTAACGATGTTGAGAGACGAGTAGCAATTAAGGTTCAGTCGTGCTAACCCATGTAAAAGAGCCTACAACGTTGTATATTTAAATAATAAAGTGCTGTTTATATTCAAAACATGTTTTTAGAATTATTTTAGTCAGCTGAAATGAATACCTGAAACGTAAACTTGAGAGCTATGAAGCAAAAAACACAGCTCTTTGAAGTGTTATTTTATCATTGCCAAATCAAAATTCACAAGTACATATATAAAACTGGTGCATGTCTTCGAAGTTTTACATTTGAAACTTTAGGGTTTTACTTCTGTGCACTAAAGGAATTCTACCGATGTGCATTTTTGAAATTTTAAACGCATGTTCATGTAATATGGCTTAGAGTGTTGAATATAAGAAAACTATCGAATCACCTGTCGTACTTATTATGTTCAAAAATATTCTAAAATGTTGGTCAGTGCTATTAACTACTATGTTATTACTCCAAAACTAAAATGTAAATGTAAATAATCGTCAAATAATTTTCAATGGTTTTTGAATCCAACATAAGTTGGAAGTAGAAGTTGAAGTAGAAAGTAATGCATAATCGGCCTACCGCTTTACTTTACGAAAAGGAATATGGTTTATTCTGTTACTAGTTTTGAAATTTTCACTTTTTACCTAGTGTTTCAACAAAATCGTATGCCCTATTTGATGTTCTCCATATAAACCCTATGCCAAAAATATTGATCCGTGGTCCTAAAACTCCTAAAGAGATTTCTAGTGCGTTACTATATTAACTAATAGTCTTTTAGATTTTTTCAAGTATTTCAGGTGACTGTTATTTTTGTGATTGATATTTTTTTATTTATTTTTTATTATGATATAATAGTAATAATGATAATAATCCACGCCTTAACATCCCCAACAGCTATCGCCACTACGGGGGCATCGGCAGGCCCGAATTATCATTATTATGGTCCGCGTCTGTACCACGTCTTAAGTTGTTTGGCTTTCAGCATTCGTCGCGGAGTAAAGGAAAACTACAGAAAAGTCTTCACATTGAAAGCAGGGCGCGAGGATCGAACTCACGTCCCCCAGACTGATAGCCAAGCGCTTTACCGCTGCGCCACAGTTTGGCTAACGATCATTTGCTTATCACATTTGATAGAGTCTATAACAAAGGCGATTAGTAAGATCAGAATGGTATTAAACATAGTGGACACAATGGTGGACGTGCCTCACATGGTATACAATCAGCGGCGCGTTATGCCATCATGTGGCCCTGGGCAATTTTGAAATCGGGGGACCCCATATACAATGTTGAGTTAAGAAGAATTACTTTATTATACAAAAAATAATATATACTAATCATGCTGATATAACATTTTGGAACAAATAACAAAAATCATACATAATATGTAATTATTTAAAGTAACAACAGATTATTCTTAACAATTACAAAATAGCTTAATTACATAAAAATTAGCGTGGCAATTTAAAAATTCGTAGGAAGTAAAACATATTACCTGAATAAATAAAGGATATTCTTAACAAATAAATATATTTTTAATATCTTCAACATTTCAAAACTGCGATAGTTCATTCTTAAATAGGTACGCCAATAAATAAATATTTATTGTTCAGAAAAAAGTAACCAAATATAAGCTTTAGGGTTATCCTGCATATTTTTCCTATATTTTACTATTTTGAATTTTCAAATTGAACAGTGAAAACCGCATGTCCCTGGGGCCAGTGGTATAAATGTAACACGATAATTAAATGTTAAAAGAAAGCAATTAAACAATGTTACAAGGATTTCTACCGTGCCAATAACTAGTCGTTTTTGAAAATGACTTGTTATAAATACGAAAAACTTTTAAATATAAAGAGTGTTTCTACAGCATTTCTTAGCATTTAAAATTTGACGCTTAAGCAATTTCCTAAAACTTTTATTGGAATATTTTTCTTATCAACTGTTTATTGAGTGGTTGCGTTTCATTTTATACACTCTGTGTAATAATACGGACTTTGAACAATACAGCATTTTGTACAGCATTTTGAAGATTAGAAATTTTATTTTACTCTTTTGGAGCATTCATCCTTACAGAAGAATTCCAGAATAAAAGGAAAAGTGTCGACTGAAAATCTTCGAAGAAATCGTACAGTTTTTCTTTTCTAACTTAGTCAAGAGTTTCTCATAGTCTCGTACACTATTAGCTATAGTTTCTTTTATTGCAACAAAATACATGAGTTTAACTGCTAAAACTCCCTCCACGCTCTTTCGGGCCCCATAGGCAAGACTACTCTAAAGTTCAATGCGATATTTTTACTACGGTAATTTATTAATTACCTAATTAATTTATAGGTTATAAAAGGTTGATTTTTGTCCCCAACCGGCAGAACTGCAATTATAAAATTGACTATTCTTGAGAGGGTAAAAAATTAGATTAGTTGGGGCATCGCTGAGAGGAGCTTAAATCTGCTTGTAACGTCAATAAGGACGCATGGTGTGGTAGTACGGAAATCAGTTTCCAAAATACTGCTTTGCACCCCCTCCCCCTGTTATTGGCGGCCCTGGGCGAATGCCCATTTTGCCCATGGGATAACGCGCCATTGTATACAATAGAAGCATTTGGAACGCAATATCACCTGCATCTCCAAAGGGACGAGAACGATAGAAGACGAACTAATGACAAGGCAAGCAATACTGAGACTAAAATCTGACGAAAAGAGCAACTACAAAGCCAGTACTCTCTGTCGTACTCACTTGTTTTCATATTATTTGCCCCACGGTGAATATATTATCGATGGTTGAGAAGAATGATTTGCAAAATCCTGCTTATTCATGAGGTTGTTTTTCATACCATATTTGTTCAGTTTCTCCTGCAGTATTTTCATGAATATTTCTTGTGTGTCATCCAATGTCAAGTTAGTCGGTTTTCAATTTTAAAGATTTTGTTTTTTTTTTCTTTTTTAGGATGGAGATATTATTACAAAAGCGGTACTTAAGGGAAAATACAGTACTGTCTTTTGTGTAGCAATTTGTAGCAGTTTTACGGAATTGTACCTTCACATTCGGGAAATGTGTAAATAGACTTTTAAAAGGGAAAAGTTTTCCAACGTCCGTGGGAATTACTGCCGAACAGCAGCTGCAGTTCCCCTGTTGCACTAAAACGGCGATCGTACTTGAAATGTTAGTTGATAACTTATTTGTTTCTGTCTGACCAACTGAAATGGTTTCAGTCGCGAAAATTCTCCTCTCTATTAGACGAAAATTGGCAATTTTCGTCAGTCCTAAAGTACCCCGAATCCCGCAAAGTCGAAGAAACCGCGAACTTAATCCGTGCAGTCTTGTAACTCGCCGGGGGCATTTATTTACGGTATTTGTTAGCCCCGTCTCTTAGAACTTTGAATCCTATTTAATTGATAGTGCTTTAAGCGGGCCAACTTTGGCCCGTGGATTTAGTGAAAAAGTTCGCCGAACTTCGACTCTGGATATTTAACTTATATCCCTTGTTCCGTGTTTACTTTTCACTGGCTTAAAGTATTGCGTCGAGTCGGAGATTGCGAAGTCTGGCAACTTCATCCACAAACGGAAGCCGGTATATAGAGGTAATTAATACAAGATGATCGCTTCTCAGAACATGGAAGTATTACCAAGCCGCAATGTTGATCGAGAAATTAATTAACTGAATTAATTACTCCCAAACGGCATCAAAGTTGCTTTTTAATGGTTAACGGGGTAAGATAAACTTTGCTGAGAAGCAGAAAATAATATACCCACCGATTGTAAAACAGTGATGAAAAAGATCACCATGTGATCATCAAAACATTCACTTATGATTGAAAAGAAAGGGAATTTTTAAAACCTCGAAGAAAACGTCCGTTTTTGCATAATAAGGATTCATTTTTAATATTCGAATCATAAAGTTTTTATCAAATTTATCTCCAACTTAAACTTCTCTTGTTATTCTATCACTTTCGGCATTATCTGCACTTCCAAAATAACGTAACAACACGGCAGACTGGCGAAAAAGTGATCGGCCATGCTTTGGATAAATACTGATCATTGGCATACGTACGAGAGTAACATATAAAACGACGAAACAGTAGCAGCAATTTTAAAAGTCGTAGTAAGCTTTCGTTCTCGCTTGCTTCGGCAATCGCTTATGGAAGTATCTAAAACCGCGGTTCCACTGACAGTGGTTCGGCGAATCACAGAACTGGCTCGCGGTTCACAATGGCTCCCGAACCAGGGCTGGTCACACGGCGCGTGGTTCGCAGTTCGTTTAGATGAATGGATGACTGTTGAATCACTAGAGTCAGTAGTAAATTCGAACATAGAAGCAATGTTAGTGTTACTGCTGAAACACAATTATAACAATAACCTGTGTTTGAAATGTTAAACTCAGCAAAATACCTTATTTATCAGATACCTTTAAGAATTTTCCAAAAACCGACAAATATATCAAAAATTTCCAATAAAACGGAAAATGTTTCTATTTCTTACCTATAATTTGGTGTATAATTTTTAAAGTTCTGTGGAATCAATTATACCTAATTAACCGTTGATTTTCTCGTATAAGTGCACGAATCCTTTTGGTGGTAACTTTTGGCCGCTACGGTGTGGTGTTTTGATTATTACGACTAAGTGAGTGATATTTGAGGAATTACGGATTAAAGTCTGTTAGGCACAATTGTCCGATAGTTTTTCATTCATTTACATTTTCGTAATAAATATGATTCTAAACATTTTACTATATTATGTTACTATCTTTGGATCGTAATATGCACAATATAAAGTGACTGGACTACTAGGATAAAAACCCTTACCATGCTTACAACAAAGAAAGCACTCTTGCCATAAAAACTACTTTAGAGTCATTTTGTGTCTTGTTTGATTGACTTTTCCTAAAATTACTAATTTCGACATATCAGTCATATCTATATGATTTTTAATTTGAATGCAGTATCGCAACATCCGTAGTTGCGATACTACAATCCAATTTGATTTGAGTACCTATAGAATTACATAGGAAATTTAGTATTATCTTCTTTTAGCCAACCTGTATGTTAAATAAAAGTTCTAAAATGTCTAGTAAATTCTGAGCAGCTAAAATCAATGTCCTAAACTAACTTAAAAGTTGAAAGTTTCCAAGAAAGTTACCAATTTGTGACATTTTTATTTCAAGTTTTTCGATAACCTTACGTGATAGGAAGGTTTAGTTATCTATGTTTCACATTATTCAATTATGGTCCTTTTCTCGAAAATTTAACAACTCAACATTAAAAGATAAAAACATATAGCAATAGTCTCTCATAAATTTCATGTACCAAAGAATTTAGTTTCTCCGTCAAGAATATCTTGGCGTTATCAAAAACGCGGGATTAATTAATTATGTTTGATTATTTTAATAGATGCGTATCATGAAAGGAATTATATGCTCATAGTTACGTATGCAATGAACTTATTATATGTAAGGTGTAGATAATAATATGTCGTAATACAAGTTTTATAAGACAAAAACTGGCGCACGAGTTGTTTTGGAACAACTGGAACAATTGCGCCAATACGTCTTATAAAACTAGTGTTATATACTATTTCTTCTACTTTGCGACATTAATTTTAATAAATTTAGAAAATTGCGGTTGTAATCTTACAATCTAGAATAGTTCTATCTTCAATCGTTGGTAGTTGTGGTAGAATTCAAAAATACGGTTGAGGCGAGTAAATAGCGATTGAAATGTCAGCCTTGTTTGACACTTCACTTGTTTGACGTCAATATCATCAATCTTGGAAAGCTCAAAGTTACTATAAGTTTGTGATCTAGTGTTTTCATAACGACACCGAAACCGGTTTCGTTATGAGTTCATAACGAACGCAAAGTAGAAAATAGTATATTATAATACAAGTTTTATAAGACAAAACTGGCGCACGAGTTGTTTTGGGCACGACGAGCGTAGCGAGGACTGCCTAAATGGAACGAGTGCGCCAAACGAGTGTTATATACTATTTTTTCTACTTTGCGACATTAACTTTACATAAATGTCAAAAATTGCGGTTGTCATCTTACAATCTAGAGTAATATTTTTCTTCAACAGTTGGTAGTTGTAGTAAAATTCACAAATACGATTGTAGCGAGCCAATAGCGATTGAGATGTCAGCCTTATTTGACACTTGACGCCAATTTCATCAATCTTGGAAAACTAAAAGTTACTAAAAGTTTGTGATCTAGTGTTTTCATAACGACACCGAAAGCGGTTTCGTTATGAGTTTATAACGGACGCAAAGTAGAAAAAAGTATTTTAATTTCGCAAATTTATTATCAGTTATACAGAGTGTAAACAAAGAGTCGAACAATCTCAAATATTTTTACTTATTTTACAATAACAAAAAAGTTTTAATAAACGTATTTTGACTAAATCTGCTGCAAGTTGTGCATTTGGTGACCACTTAGTACTTTTTTTTCAATCTGTATGGTTGTTGTTGACGCAATAAATCAATTGATATAGGTACTTAATATAAACAGGTGTATGTTCATTGAATAACATAGACGTGACCGAGATTTTTTTTAAAATAAAAATTCATTTCAATTTCAAAGAATTTCATCAACGGTCTCTGTCGACCACAATTTCAAAAAAAGTCTTACTGAAACCTAAACTTGTCTACGTTTTACAAATTTTAAACGGCATTCCCAATCTAAAAGGTTTTAATTCCGCATGTAAATATGGGGCCGCTACTAAGTTAATCCCCTCTTTCAGTAGACTCCAGGGATATTTCTTTTTAAGGCAAATTGAGTCTTAGAAAATGCAAGCCGCAAGGGATTCGCAAATGGAATTCTGCAAGCGTTGTATGCAGCCAGTGCCGGCAATATAAAAGCACGTAGAACTATTCTGTAGTTCCTCAGGTTTTAGTTTCCGACGATCTAATTGCTGTCGCTCTATTTTCGTGTGCATAAATTTCCTCAACAACTGGCATCTAAGTACTAAAATTGTTTGTGTGCACTTTTTAAACAATCATCCCGAGGAGTTGCTTGTGAAAGCTCGTGCAATATGTAATTCAATTTCGCAGGAATCAGAAAAATGAACGTGCTGGTGGAATAGATGATTCAGCTATTCAGTTCAGAAAATCTGTAAGCGGCAATCTGTGTCTATCTCCAATATAGGACGAAACGAGTCTTGGGAGATATTTCGTTCTAGTGTATGACTGACCTGTATACTTGAAATCACTTCCACAAATTTGAGGATGGTTGAAAAGTACAACGCTATGCTGCACCAGGTTTCATCACGAGTATTAGAGGTTTCAATATATAAAATAAGATTGAGATAGCACTTACGAAATCAGTATAGATTATAGTACATGGCATAAAATAAAGCATTCCGTAAATAGATATTTAGCGTGCACTGTACACTTGTACAGTCTTCTATTTTTTTATAACTGAAATCAAAACTTAACGCACCCGTATTCTACCACAAAAACGCTCCACAACTCTATAATTATTGGTCAAACCGTAAAACTATAGCGAGCATTTGTTTAAATAGAATCTTGGGCAACTGCGTTCACAAAGAATATCAATATTTAAAAAAAAATAACATGAATTTCAGTGTTAAAAAGTGAACTACAAATATGAAATACTGGAAAATTTGATATTTTTGCCTTACTTCCTTTAATACACCGATTAAATTTGCTGAATATTACAAGGCCAAGGGTGATGGAAACGCCGTACGTAATTTAGATTTTTTTGAAGTTTTATATTTATGTTCAACGTTTTGCCGTTACTTTCAGCTTTATAAATAAATCTAATGTGGCCAGGCACATGACTTTATCATACCATATATTAATAGATTAGCTGCATGAGATTTTATTTGTTCGAGATCGGCCACGTCTGCATTAAAATAAAACTACTAGAACTCGACAGATATTTTGATTATATTGACAGTATGTAATGTCAAAACATCAGTATTTGACAATACCTACTGTCATTGGAATCACAATATCTGACAAATCCTGGCTAACTAGTTTTAATACTATAGTGTTTTAATGCAGTACGAGCGATCTCGATGAAATAGAATTTGCTCATGCGGCTAAACTATTTATTTTACCAAAAAAATCATAGTCATAAATTATTCACAATTTCCTCTACATTAATTTATTATTTAACTATTTTGACAAAATTACAGAAATGGCGGATTATTTGCAAAACATTTCAAAAATGCTAAGACTAAAGCTCCTTGTCATACTACGTATGATAAAGTAAAAAGGTTGTTGGTTCTGATGATTAATATATTATATTGGCTTCTAGCATACTCTGTTTTCGGGTTTTGCCCCGTCTTCAGTGCTAACTACAAAAGATCATAAAGAATTATGCTCCATATTTCAAATAAGTTTTAATGTTCTTATAATCTTTCTTGTATTTATTCGCGAAAACATAACAACAGTGCTATCCGCACTCGAAATACAAATTGACTTTGTAAATCACAGCATACGTGCGCGCGTGTTGCTCCTCCTCATCGCATTCTCCATACATTTGCGTGTTGAATTGACGTTTCGCAACCGCTGACGTTCTGAATACTGTCAAAAGATTCAAAATATGGTGGCAACCTGCTATTAATGTAGACACGATTTCGATCAAATAGAATTTTCTCCTGCAGCTAAACTATTAATTTTACCAAAAAATGTTATAGACATAAATTATGCAATATTTCGTCTAGTTTAATTTATTATTTATCTATTTTGACGAAATTACACAAATGGCGGCTTATTTGCAAAATCGTTGAAAAATACTAAGAGTAAATAGCCAGTCCCTTTGGACCCTTTTGAACCAAAAGCTTTTCAGCTCTAAGTTTAGTCATGAAACTTCTAAATATGAACTTTCGTCCTGATACCTTTAGTAGCTTCTCCGGAATCGTCTCCACAAAAATCGGTTACACACACACACACACATACACACACACACATACCCACACATACACGCACACACACATACATTTTTTGTACCTTGGTCAAAAATGTTTAGGGGACCCAAAAAGGCCTATTTCCGCTAAAATCTAATATTTTTTTCGGCACGATTACCATACTTTATTATACTTCTGATAAAGTAAATCAAACAAGTAAATAGTCAATATGTAAAAACGTTACATATTCTTTTACATAAAGGTACTTTACTCTAAGCCATTTTCATAAGTTTGATGACCCGCTATATGCAACAACAAAGATGTTTACAATTCCGTATTTCTATCACCCGGTATATGGAACGACGAAGGAGATAATAATTTCGTATTTAATGCCCTCTATTTTTTCTAAATACTGTTTTTTTCTAATAACACTTTTGCATAACTTTTAAAATAGTTTACTCTCAAGTTTTCTTCATAATTTTGGTAATACCACGTACATGCAAGCAGAGACTTGCATGCAAGGGCGTATCCAGCTCAAATCAGAAGGAGGGGCAGTTGCCTAAATGTAATTTGCTGTATGAGACACCTATTTTCTTTATTGTAATTTTTATTTTTAACCGTGGTTGTAGAGGCTTTAAATTGACATGGGAAAGCGCATGGGAAGAAAAATTTTTTTGGTATTTTTCAAATAGTTGCTTGGGGTTTGGGAAAACTTAAGAATAGTTAAGGACTTGCAGAGGACTTTCCAGGGAAGTATTTTACCTATTATACATATGGATTTGACGCCCCCCAATCCATCCATATAGTGCCCTGAAAACTAGCCTTAAATGAAAAAATAGTTAATTGATCCTTCTAATTATTTCAGTCTTTTTACTTTATCATACGCAGTATGCTAAAGTATTGTAATCATGCCGAAAAAAAAATTGAGATTTTAGCGGAAATAGGTCTTTTTGGGTCCCCTGAACATTTTTGACCAAGGTACAAAAAAATGTCTGTGTGTGTGTGTGTGTGTGTGTCTGTGCGTATGTATGTCTGTGTGTAAACGATTTTTGTGGCCACGATTCCGGAGAAACTACTAAAGGTATCGGAACGAAAGTTCATATTTAGAAGTTGTGTTACCAAACTTAGAGCTGAAAAGCTTTTGGTTGAAAGGGGTCCAAAGGAACTGGTAGTTTATTCTAAGCCTTTTTGAGGATTTTGCAAATGAGCCGCCATTTCTGTAATTTCGACAAAATAGTTAATTAATAAATTAAAGTAGAGGAAATTTTGAATAATTTATGCCTATGACATTTATTGGTAAAATTAATAGTTTAGCTTCAAGAGCAAATTCTATTTGATCGAGATCGGTCCCATCTGCATTGATATGAAATTACATAGTAGTCAGGATTTTGACAAATATTTTTTTGTGTTGTCACATTCGAAAACAGCTGATCTCATCAGAGGTTGGAGAACGGCTATGGAACGTTACCGCTCTAGTGCGGCAAAGTACAAAATACAAATTTCAAAAAAAATAATATCACCAATTTAATAATAATAATAATAATAATAATAATAATAATAGGGTAGAGCTGCAGTGATACCCGCAAAGGGAGTACCCTAGGCTTCAGCGAAGCTCGGTACTACCAATTTGCCCTGATCCTCTTTATTACTTTTCAAAATTATTAGTGTAAGTTTAGTATTTATATGTTATATCTAAATTATATTATCTAGGTTTCAAATATTTAATGAGATGTATCAGAGATTTTCAATAAATAATAATAATAATAATAATAATACATTTATTTGCCGTTAGATCATGGTAGACATGGACAATGGTCAGTGTATACATGTTAAAAAAGAAAATCTAAAATCTAAAAATCACAGATAATAAATATAGACAGTTCCATATGTCAACGCTCTAAAAATAGTCATTTTTTAATTCACAGTTTGAGCATTCAAATATTCATCCACAGAGTAGAAGGAATGGGCAACCAAATACTTTCTCAGATTTCTTTTAAACCCCTCCCCAGTCGACGCTGTCGATATGCCGGATGGCAGCGCATTAAAAGTTTTTATGATCATATAAAATGGCCCGCCCTCAAAAGCTGATGACCTGTGGCGAGGAATTACGAGACGCGTGGTTCCCCGAGTCTGCATTGATTGAGATATATCACCATTACGCACAAAAGCCCCCATGTTCTTTCGGAAACAACACATTAGGCGGTATATATATAAACAAGGCACGGTTAAAATGCCAAGCTCTCTAAAATGTTCCCTGCATGACTCTCTGAAGCCTAAATGGAGCATGCACCTCACAAAACGTTTCTGAAGACGAAATAACGAAATCATGTTAGGCGATGCACCCCACAGAATGATCCCGTATGCCAAAACTGACTCCACACATGAAAAATAGTATGTTCTTAATACATCCCTTTGAACAATGTCTCTCAATTTATACATTGAATAATATACTCTATTTAACTTTTTATGGGTATAATTTATGTGTGTGTCCCATCCTAGATTGCTCTGCAAGTATACCCCCAAGAACTTTGTCGAGAAAGTTAATGACACAGACATTCCCGATCCTCTCACCAATATTGAATTGTCCGGGGTCTCTAACGATAGCTGAACTAAAGAAGTCTTAGAGTGATTTAGCCGCATACCATTCTCGTCACACCAACGCGTCATGGAGCGGATTGCCTCGGTCGTGAGTCTAGACAGTTCCGCGGGGTTTTCATGCGAAATTATTAGACTCGTATCGTCAGCAAACTGATATAGTTCCCCGAATTTGACATATTCCCGCAAATCATTCATATAAATGAGGAACAATAGAGGCCCCAAAATTGACCCCTGCGGAACCCCCACCCTCAGCATAGATGATCTAGAAGACATTGTCCCATTAATGCTTACCGTCTGATTTCTATCGCTCAAATATGAGCTCAACAGATCCGACGCCAGACCCCTGACCCCAACCGATTGCATCTTGGATATTAATCGCTCGTGAACGACAGTGTCAAATGCACCCGACAGATCAAAAAACACTGCTGCCCCACAGCGCCGTTCATCAATATTAGTCAAAATAGCAGACGTTGCCCTGAATAAAGCGGATTCACACGACAATCCCGGCAAAAAACCATACTGAGTAGGCGATATTACTTTATTCGCCGCAAAGAAGTCATAGAATCGTATGTGAAGTATTTTCTCGAACACCTTAGAAAATGCAGACAAAATAGACACGTGCCTATAATTATCAACAATCTCCCTCGACCCCTTCTTGTGCACTGGAATTATTGTTGCTGGTTTCAGTCCTTTCGGAAAAATCCCCTGAGTCAACATACAATTTATTAAATGTGTTAATACTGGAGCTGTGCTCTCGGCAGACAACTTAACCGCAAACGGAGGGACGCCATCAGCGCCACAAGAGTACTTAGGCTGCATTAATGATAATAAACCGCTAACCTCTTCGAGAGTAGTCGGGTACAAAAAAATTGACGACTCCACAATCTCGGTTTCGGATATGACCGACCCGTCGCATTCAACCCTCTGTCCAGTCCCTTCAAAAAATCTACTAAAAAATCTATCAGCCACCATCCGACGATCATCCACACCCGACCCATCAGCATCGGTGAGCCGAATGGAACCACCGCCGGAGACAGCTGACGTCTCGTTCTTTATAATATTCCATAACGTCTTTGACTTGTTTCCGGATGAGATAATTTTGGAACTATTATATTGTTGCTTTGCCTGTCTAATAGCTTGCCTTAATTCACATTTTTTTCTGTTGTATGCATCCCACCAATGAGGCTCATTCATAACCCGACAGACACCAAACATATCTTTCAAATCATTGGACATACCACGAATTACACCATTATACCAAGCGTGGTCGCTCGACTCACGGTGGCGCACCCTTACCAACGGAAAATTTTTTTCAAAGTAAAAATAAAATATACGATAAAATGTCTCATATTTCTGTTCTATACCGTCTTCGCTTTCGAGCACCTCAACCCACGTCTCGCGAGATAAATCACCAATAAATGAGTCTATGCCCCGATCTCTAAACACGCGCCTATATTTTGTTTCCACAATTTTTCCATCCGGCATACTTAAGTCGCAACCCAGAGAAGCATGATCTGAAAGACCCGGATCGTCAATCCAAGACACCACCCCCGAAGGCTGAAGGCTACAAAAGACATTATCAATGCAGTTGCCCATCCTTGTCCCCTCTATGAAACACCTTCTCATACCATATGAATCAAACAGCGATATAAGCTCTCTGCTTTCACGAGAAACACGGTTAAAATTTACATTAAAATCTCCGCAAACTACAATGTGCCTATATCTTCCACAAACAACATCCAACAGACCATTCACACCATCTCTAAAAATATTCAAATTGCCGGTGGGTGATCGATACACACATACACACAATATCCTTCCAAACTTATCACTATAACTAGCACTACAGTATTCAAAATGTTGATCTACAGTATCTATATTGAATGATTCTGCCCTCATATTAAAAGACTTGCGGCGATATATGGCACATCCGCCACCCTTTGCACTGCTACGACAACTGTAGCTCAACAAGTCAAAATTAAAAATCTTTTCTAAATGAATCGTATCGGACAAAAGCCAATGCTCCGTCAGACACAAAAAATCAAAACATTTATCCACAAGAAACACATCCAATCGCTCTGCCTTGTTTCGAAGACTTCTAACATTGTAAGTCATAAACGAGATTTTAGTTTTTTTGCTGATGTTAGGAACATTGTACATCTGGCAGTTTCTCACATATATCGACATATTTCAAGTTTCCAAAGTCAACACAACACCCACTTTCATTCACACAGATGGCCACGGAGGTGATCACCTCAGAAACAAGCGAAAAAAGCTTACGCTTTCCCCCATTCGTGAGATGAACACCCCCACGCTGAACATCAAAACGGGAGACGACCTCATTTACATCCACAAAACACACATTATTATTTGCTTTCTCAGCCAAAATATTGTACAAGAAACAATTAAAATTAAAAACGGTTTCCCGCACAGAATAATCACAGTTTAAAAACGGTACCGACACTATCACTACATTTGTGTGGCGCAGTTTTGCCAGAGATGATGTGACTGCGATCCTGTCGATAAATCCGCCCCCAAGAACGTTGACAGTGCCGGCAACTACCACCACCATATCTCTATTATCCAACGCACCGCAAAGGCCATCCACATTCTCGGTGACCTGTTCGAATGTTGCATTAGGTTTGAATATAGTTTCTATATCGTACCACTGGCCCATAAGTCGTTGCATAATATGGGATGCATCCCTGCATTGGCTGTCGCCAAGAATTAATATCTTTGGACGCCGTTGCTGGCCTCGGCACTCACTTTTCTTTGATGTAAACATCTGCCTCCTCCCAATAGATGGCACCGTTCCCTTATTCCATTCAAAGTGATTGTTTCCATTCGACAAGTCAAAATCAATTAGTTGTCTCTCACTTGCTGTTTCAATGTTTTTCCGAGTTAACTCCATTAGTTCATTCATCTGGCCATTTAATAGTCCTTTCATATTGTCCAATTCCCTTGACAAAACGGCAAATCCATCATTTATTGGTAGCCCGTCCATTTCGGTTTCCACCGAGGCTTCAGTGTCGTCCAAATCAACTCCAATCTCCACCAATGTTTTATTCATTATGGATTCATTCAATTTCGATATCCTGGATTTAAGTCGCTTCACCTCCCCGTCACATTCACAAGATTTTGTTTGTTTCGCGGTCATATTCTCACAACAAATTACATCCCCGCTCTCATCCACGAACATCCCAACAACCTTCAACACACATGAAGGATGATATCCCTTTGCACACTTCACGCAAACAACACAAATCTTTACGGTAACGGAATTTGTTTGTTGATAAGAAATATCAACCAGTCTTTATATCTAATTCTAAAAACGATGAATTGAGAAAATTATAAGTAAGGTATAGCGATGAGTGTAGTTTAATTTTAGTATGTTGGTAGGGATGTGTCATGAACAAATATAAATCTGTCAGAATTTGAATTGCATTTTTAAGGTGCGTTTTCATTAGTGATAATGACAGTGGTAGCAGACGCCGTTATAGTATTTCCAATAGAGAATTGCTAGTGACTCATGTTTATGTACATGCAAACTAATATGTGTCATTATCACGTTATGTAAGAAATACTATAATTTCGTATTCTACCACCGCCATTAGCTACCATTATCTACCAATCGGAACGCACCTTTAAACTTGACATTTCGTCAAAGTGGTACCAACCTAGCATTTACTATACAGAAATCATTTATTTACTTTTTTTTAATGCGTATTTCTTAAAAAGCAACACAATAAACGTTGATGTCGCTCCTGCCAAAAACTAGATAGCGCGACTCGGTCACATGCGACAGCGACACTCCGCTTTCAGTGGCGCGCCGCATCACCGGTCGTCGCGCTATTCCGTACTTTCGGCATTTGTGACATAAATAACTATTATTCTAATGACGTAGTGTACGTAGTGTCAAATGCTGATGCTTCGACAATACCTACGATTTATCTCAATAGAATAGATTCTCATGCAGCTAAACTATTAATTTTATATATTGTATGATAAAGTCATGTGCCTGCCCACATCAGATTTTTTTCTAATCCTATTGAGGAATGCATTCATTATCATGGCAATTTATGATAAGTAATACTAACCATTCTCCACACACATGGCAAATATTTCAATCCTGACACATCATATCCCGCGAGCAGTGAGAAATAATTTATTCCTCACGGCTTTAGAACCAATCACAGCTCTAGATTTTTCATTTCCATATTGTGTTGATACACTGCTTAGCGACATTGTCAAGGCATTGACAACGTCTCTAAGCGACAAGCGCACCAACCACACTTTGTTCTCATAGAATAATATACTATTAATCATCAGAATGAACAACCTTTTTACATTATCATATGACAAAGTATAGTAATCGTGGCGACATTTTTTTTAGATTTTAGCGGTAATATGGCCTATTGGGTCCCCTAAGCATTTTTGAGCCTGACATTTTGTGGTAAAATAAATAGTTTAGCCGCATGAGCAAATTCTATTTCATCGAGATCGCTCGTACTGCATTAAAACACTATAGTATTAAAACTGGGTAGCCAGGATTTGTCAGATATTGTGATTCTAATGACAGTAGGTAGTGTCAAATGCTGATGTTTTGACATTACATGCTGTAAATCTAATTAAAATATCTGTCTAGTTCTAGTAGCTTTATTTTAATGCAGACATGGCCAATCTCGATCAAATAGAATCTCATGCATCTAAACTATTAACATATGGTATGATAAAGTCATGTGCCTGGCCACATCAGATTTTTTTAGATCAGTCTGACCAACTGTTATTCTCAAGTGACAGCATTTATATTTTGGGATGATTTCCATTGTTTAAATATAAAAAAAAAATCGAAAAAATGTAAATTATTTGAAATCCTATTTTTCGGGAATTTGGGAGTTACATTTCTTTTTAAAATATAAAATTTCCTAAAGTCAACAAATTTTAATCATATCAATATTAATCACATTTCTTTCTCCATTTATTATTCTGATTTCCTACCACTGTGTGTCGCAAAATAATGTTGATTTGTTGCTGTCTGGAAACTATTACATATACTCCAATTTAATGAAATATTGAAAACGAATATTATTTTATTATTCGAACACTGGAAATCATCCCAAAATATAGATGATGTCACTTCAGAACAATAGTTTGCAAGACCCATATCAAATGATTAATTTTAAGCGAATTGCAAAAAAAATATATTAAGAAGTGGAATTTGTTTAAACAAATTTGGGTTTATTAGATAATACAGATATTAGATATCTCGAACATGAAATTTATAACATACTGTTACAAATAAACTGACTTTTCTACCATAGTTAGAAAAAATTTCTAAATGAATTATAATTGATTGTTTAAACAACAGGAAGAAATTTTTTAATGAATAATGTCCCTCAAATGTAATAAAGTGCCATTTCATACTCGAAAATAAAATTTGACGGATATTCGAGAAAAACGTATTTCAACAAGTAGAGTTTGTTTAAACAAATGTAAATTAACAGTCAAATATTTATAAATATTCCACAAGACTTATAGTAATGATTTATATGACAAAAAAGATAATGAAATGATTATCATTATTATTATTTGTATGGGTTTCTTTATAGTTTTCCTTATCTACTTACAGCAGATCTTTGGTAACTGGCCTCTAATCTGTGTGGTACCAAGGCATGTCTGTGCATAGTAGCTACTGGGTGTACTAATTTGATAGCCTATATATTTTTATTTTACGGTTCGTATTTAATTTTTCGTTTCCCAAAATATTCGCAAACTTCCAAAATTCATTTGCATGTTATCAACACGGAATACGTAATCGTGTAAAGTTAAAACACAAGCTCCCGAGTACATCGGCAGCTCAGTTAAGCGCTGTGTTGCAAATTGCTTTTCGCGGGTCCTGAAAATGGCTAATCGCAAGTTAAATTTTCATGCCCAAGGTCTGGCGTGTAGTATAGTCGGGTAGTGTAGGGTTCGTCGAGGACGCGTGCGGAAACGGAAGTTCTGAATATTATATGAAGTGGCGCGCCCATCTGGCGGCTCTGTACGGAAGCTCGCTGCGTAAGGAAGAGTGTAATTACTGCCAAGTTTTTGTACGTCCGTTGTCAGCGGGATGAAAGATGGATGCGAAATAAATTGCCAGGGCTTAGTGTTAAACGCGGCACGGGGTTCCGGCACCCTCTCGAGCTCGATGATGTAAACATATTTTGACAAAATTACTAGTAAATCAGATCATTAGACCTGTTACGGTTATTAATTATATGCTATATCCCCCAAAATTTTGGAGGTATTACATGGTTCTATTAATTTGCCTCGTAAAGTGATCGAGAAAAGTGATAATATGAACAATAAATTTAAATAATTTGAAACAGGTGTTCATGCAGCAGCTTTTAGAACTTTCTAATAATTTCATAAACGGGTAATTTGTGATCATAATTTTCAAGTCCAAGAATTAGAAATGTATATGATACGGTTAAAGTAATAAATGTGGTTTGTATTAATAACTACCGGCTATTATTAATAATAACCGCATCATTTGGTCAATGTGATTACAAATATTTAGATAATCACTTGTACCGGCTATTATTAATAATTTCCTAACGGGCACGGTAAAAGTGATAAAAACGTTCCTTTTTACAAAAGATCATTTGTATATAGTCTTCAATGAAGTTAGCTAACTTATTTTGATTTCTATGTATGCTATCATATTTATTTACTCGACGCAAATCATCAGTACGGCTAGCCCACTGAACAAAATTAGGAATAATACAAAATATTGATAATACAGCATGTTTTCTTTTGTCTCCCTTGTACTTTAGAAACTACTGGATATGATTGGTAATAATATTTGATATACACGTAAGGACGGCTCAATAACGAAACCATAAAAAGGAACGTTTTATACAGAGCGTTCAAAACAGTTAACCATTTTAATATCAATAACACCCATTTTTATATTTAACGCAAGTGGGTAGTTTGTACGATTACAATTTATTAAGTAAATTCTCAAATCCCAATTATCTTGAAATTTTGCACATTTAATTATAATTTTTTCAATATTGTATTTTCATGCAAATAAATACAAGAATAGGCAAGACTAGTTTAGTTATTTGGTTACATAGATGTTTTTACATAAATTGCACCGCACAAATGATTGCAAACATTTTTGTATGGTTTTGTTTCTAACACGGTATTATACTATTTTATAAATAAAAGATGAAACATTGTAACAACTTGCCCCAATCTTCCCTACATTAGGTTGTCCATTACCTATTACATATACTAAAATTGCGCAAATAAGCACAACCCAAAGAGTTACACACGCGTTCATGCAATTGGTATGGATTGGCATTTTTACTTTATCATACGCAGTGTGATAAAGTATAGTAATCGTGACGAAAAAAAATGAGATTTTAGCGGAAATATGTCCTTTTGGGTCCCCTGAACATATATCCAAGGTACAAAATATGTCTGTCAAAAATGTCAAAAAGGTCAAAAAGGTCAAAAATGTCTGTGTGTGTGTAGCTGCATGAGCAAATTCTATTTCATCGAAGTCGGTTGTAATGGATTAAAACTAGTAGCAGGGATATGTCAGACATTTTGATTCTTATGACAGTAGGTAGTGTTTGACAATAATACTTTGACAATATAAGTATAAATAAAAAAATCTGATGTGGCCAGGCACATGACTTTATCATACAATATATAAAATTAATAGTTTTGCTGCATGAGAATCTATTTGATTGATATCAGTCATGTCTGCATTAAAATAAAACGAGTTAGCCAGGATTTCACTGATAAATAATTAAATAAATAAATAATTCCTTTATTAACAAAACAATATTAAATGCAACAACATAATATTTATATTTAGGGCGATCAGCACACTTGTTTCCAAATTGCCTTGCTCTTCCACTCAACCCCTTACGCAAACTAGACTAAATAGTTGTATCAATAATATAACAATTATTTCGAGAACTTATCAAAACAAAAATTACTCTAGAGTCTAATGACGCGTAATTGCAGCCAATCCAACTCAACAAAACATCGCACACGACCATAAAAAATAAAAATTAAAACAGCCTGCGATGTGCGCTCAATGCCTAAAGTCCCCCCTGTTGAGCAAACAGATAACACTTCACCTTTCCCCCAAAACTGGTTAACGATAAGTTTTTCATATCTTTCCTGAGACCCAGTGTATATGTGACTGACCTGCTAAGAGAATGGCCGTTGATACAGCTCAGCGCGATGGGCAGGTGGAGCAAACAAACCACTGAATCTTAAATTAAGGTTATGGACATCCGTTCTACAGCGTATCTTCCGCATGAGGTATTGTGGGATTCTCTTGAATAGCAACTTATGAGATAGAAAACGATTCGACTCTGACACCCAAATAACTTATAATTATATCTGTATCCATTGTTAGAGAATATTTATATACTATTTACTGCTACATATCTGCAAGTTTGTATAAGTTAGTTATCATAATTATACTTTGACTCATAACGACCAAAAACTAGAGAGCCGCGTACCATGCTGCAACATAACCTCATTATCCTAACGTAGAATGCTATCGACGGTAATAATTATCAATAATTTAACATAAAACTGTAATTGTGAAGTTCTTTTCATTATTTTAGCTTGGCCCGAAGACGAATTTGAAATTCGAAACCAGGTAGCCGAAAAAAAACACATATAATAAAAACATCACCGTAACACAATTGTGTTTTATTTTATTCAATTCATAATATTGCTGCATGAAACACCCTAGTGTTATCCATGTTTAACCACCCCAAGTCGCCCAGCCCATTCGATACATGATCATACTTCCTCAAACCAAAAACAAACAGAACACATGCAGTTTGGACACGCTGAACACTGAACACTGAACACACGCTGCCTATCCGACGCCGCGCCGTCAGGCAAGGACCGTACACGGTATCACAATATGAAATCTTTTTACTATTGACAGTAGATGTAGTGAGATATTGTCAAAACATCAGCATTTGACACAACCTGTACTGTCATTACACATGCATTAGACCGAAAATTTGAAAAATCCTGGCTACTATGTAATTTCATGTCAATGCAGATGCGACCGATCTCGATCAAATAGAATTTACTCTTGAAGCTAAACTATTCATTTTACCAAAAAATTTCATAGGCATAAATTATTCAAAATTTCCTCTTCTTTAATTTATTATTTAACTATTTTGATGAAATTACAGAAATAGCGGCTCATTTGCAAAATCCTTGAAAAAGGCTTAGAATAAACTACCAGTTCCTTTGGACCCTTTTGAACCAAAACCTTTTCAGCTCTAAGTTTGGTCATAAAACTGCTAAATATGAACTTTGGTCCCGATACATTTAGTAGTTTCTCCGGAATCGTCGTCACAAAAATCGAGTACACACATACGCACACACACACACACACATACACACACACACACACACACACACACACACACAGACATTTTTGTGTACCTTGGTCAAAAATGTTCAGGGGACCCATAAAGACCTATTTCCGCTAAAATCTCAATTTTTTTTCGGCATGATTACAATACTTTAGCATACTGCGTATGATAAAGTAAAAATCTGTTCTGCAGTCTCATATACAGGGTGTTTCAGAAATAGCGGCTAACCTTCAAGGTGCATATGCCCAAGGCCGTAATAAGCATATTTTGTCAAATAACGTGTGGTCTAACTTAACGCATTCTTGAGAAAATTAATAAAGGAAGGCGGAGTCCGTCCCTGTTCAGAGGAAGAAACAGGACTACACTCCGCCACAGTTGTGGGGCAACTGGTGACAAATCAATGCCGGCGGCAACATGGGCCTCTCCCCACTCCGGCCTTTCTCGCTCAGAGCGACAATGACCTACATTCGTAGGTCATGTACAAGAGTGATCAGCTGTTTATTGGTTTATTAACAATAAGAATCTTTTTGACTGTGGGATCTTAATGGGGTGTGTTTGTGTAGTGATTTGTGTAGTACCAGACACGGATGGATGACAATTGTATGGTTAGAATGCGACATAACTTTGATCGGCTGTGAAACGCAATTGCTGTGTTAAATCGATTTTTATTCGACGGATTTCGCTTTGCAATCACAGTGTTTTTAAATCTGCATCACATCTGGATTAGGTACGTACTAATCTCTCTATGTTTCAATTGATAAATGTTCGTAAATGTTTGTTGTTCGCCGTGGTTGTTTGCAATAGTATTTCAGTCATGCGCGCACGGCTATGCACCAGGACAGGCCTTAGGCGATTTCTTCAATACAATTTTGTTGGTACTTAAAAGTTTGAAATATACCAAAATGACCAAAATTGCTTCTCTGTCCTTGGCGGATATGCTCCTTGAAGGTTACCCGTTATTTCTGAAACACCCTGTATGTTTGTTTGTGACCTTTGTATGTTGTTTTATGTTCTCCACGGGCCACGCCGGTCCAAATGTAAGTTTTACAATTGAGTTTTTTTGGAGTTTGATTTGATTGTCAATTGTGTAATTTATATCTCATTTCCTATAGCGCCTGAAAAAGTGCCCAGTAGGACACAAAACCTGTAGCGATTGCTAAAATAAATCAAAAATAAGTAATCCGACCAGTTTTTATTGTATTAAAATATCTGTGTAATCCTGGCTAATTAGTTTTATTTTAATGGAGATACGACCGATCTCGAACAAATAGAATCTCATTTACTATTAATCAACTAGCAAAAATATTAAGACAACTTCCAGCAAATCGGTAAATAACAAGATTTGGGGGGTAAGGCGGACGCGGGCAAGGAGATGGGGGTAGGGCGTCGCTATTAATTTTATATATAGTATGATAAAAAGTATTGAAGTATCGTAATCGTGCCAAAAAAAAATTTGAGACTTTAGCGGAAATATGTGTTTTTGGGTCCCCTGAACCTTTTTGACCATGGTACAAAAAAATGTCTGTGTGTGTGTATGGATATGTGTGTACCCGTTTTTTTGTGGCGACGATTCCTGAGAAACTACTAAAACTATCGGGACGAAACTTCATATTTAGAAGTTTTAGAAGTTTAGAACCAAACTTTTTTTGTAATAAAAAAATCAAAGGTTTTGCAAATAAGCCGCCATTTCTGGAATTTCGTAGAAATAGTTAAATAATAAATTAAATAAGAGAAAATTATGAATAATTTATGACTATGAAATTGTTTGGTACAATCAATAGTTTAGCTGCATGAGCAAATTCTATTTCATCAAGATCGGTCGTACTGCATTAAAACTAGTAGCCAGGATATGTCAGACATTTTGATTCTAATGACAGTAGGTAGTGGTCAAACGCTAATATTTTGACAATGCCTACTGCCAATATAATCCAAATATCTGTCAAATCCTGGCTAACTCGTTTTATTTTAACGCAGACACGGTCGATCTCGGTCAAAAAGAATCTCATGCAGCTAAACTATTAATTTTATATATAGTATAATAAAGTCATGTGCCTGGTCACATCAGATTTTTTGTCTCGTTTTGATAATCTTCCTCATTTTAGTCATGAGTAGTAACTAAATAAGTTAGTCAGGACTAACGTCACAAAAGGCCCAACACTGAATAGATTTGTTGTGTAGCGATTATGTAGATACTAACAGAATTCCAAATCTAAGGCTCTATTATAATGTAGCATCACCTTAATGCAATATCGAATTGAAATATATCACATTGACCACAGCATGCTGGAAATTATTAATAATAGCCGGTTCATGTGATAAATTCTTCACTTTAACCTCGCCACTTGGCTATTATTAATAATAACAGGTAATTATTAATAATAACCTATTTATCACTATGACCGTAACATATATGCCACTCAAGAATTATTTTAAATAATATTTATCAAAGACGTTAGATTGTTCGTGGTGGGCCAACGCTTTGACAGATTAGATTGCCGAACACCGGTTGATTTGTTTACCTGGAGACATGTGTGGGAAGAAATTTATAGCGATATTGTAACAACTATAGCGAACATTAAGAACAAAATAAGGTATACCAAGAATTCCACAGTAGATTGAAAAGTGGTTGATTCAGATGGTTTATGTGACCAAGGCGTCACATAAATTTAATTACAAGAAACAGTCCGCGGATTCATTAATAATATTTAAATAATTCAGAACATGGTAAAAAAATACTAAACATTTGCAATAATTTTTGACTGGTACTTTAAAAACTAATTTTGGGATGATCATAAATTATTTGTTTGTGTAATTCATAATGACTTCGGCTTGAAAAAAAAAATATTACATTTGTGTGATGGCTGAATTTTGTCGAGGGAACCAGACACTTTATATTCATTTAAGATTTTTTGTTCATAAGTTTTAAGTGTTAAGTTAAATGCTTTTAAATGAAAGTTTTTGGTATTAATAATATCTCAGAATCAATTGATGATAATAATAATAATAATAATAAACTTTATTGGAACTCAAGATATTACAGTTGAAGTCAGAATTAATGTGGTAATGTATTAGTTCAAAATTTGAAATTTTTTGCAATGTTTCACAACAGTTGAAGTATTCCTCAATGTTTTAAGGAACTGCCTCTACCGGCAGCTTTTTAACTCGCTGCTTAAATACTCTGGGTGGCAGGTGCCTGATGGCTGGTGGTAGGGCATTGAAAAGCCTGTAGCGTATTACGGACAGTTCTGATGAATTAAGACGTCGGAATGGCACATTTGACGCCTCTGTATTTCACACTGGATACGGCCTGTGGTTGTTGTTCGTAAACTCCTCACGCGCCAGGACCAAGTGCCTTAGGACGAAGACATCCAGCAGTGTGAGAATACTGAAACTCTTGAATAGCGGGCGGCACGATGTTGTCAGTCCAACGCAGGCAATCGAACGTAAAGCTTTTTTTCTGAAGAATCAGGATTTTATATGCATGTGTGGAGTTTCCCCATAGGTATACGCTGTACTTCAGGACAGAATGGAACAGGGCAAGTACGTTGTCCTTGCTGCATCCGGTCCCACAATCCTGCTCATCCTGCTCGCGAGCTTGCCCGACAGCCGTGCCACCTCATCCTTCCACGTCAGCTTTCGCATCTTCGGGATGAGGTGAAAGTCAGATGCTGCGATTTTGTTTCATTCCGGAGCAACTCATTCCTGGCAAACCAGCACCCCGCCAAGTGAACCACCCATGGAACACGGAGTTCTAGATTCGTCATTGATCTCTCAGGGTTGACGAGCACCACATCATCAGCAAACAGCACTAAGCGACATGGCAAGCTTGTGGGAAGATCATTTATATACTGGAGAAACACAGGGGGCCGATGATACTTCCTTGCGCAACATCTCGACGCATCAGGCTGACGTCACCCCGAGCCCCATCCACCTCCACCACAATCCGCCGGTTGGAGAAGTATGATGCAACCAGCCGAGACACTATGCCACGGAGTCCGTACCTCTCTAGTTTCTTCAGTAGTATGTCATAGGACATAGAGTCGTAGGCTCTGCTCAGGTCACAGAACACCCCCGAGCAATGATTGCCGTCCTCCAGTGCCCCAATCACCATTTCCTGAATATTCCGGATTGCGTCCATTGTCGATAAGCCAGATAGAAAGCCGTACTGTCAAGGAGAAATGATTTTATGCACAGTTACAAACTGGAGGAGGTGCTCGTAGATAATCGACTCCATAACTTTCGAGAAAATTGTCAGCAGGGAGATCGACCTGTACTGGCATAATATAATATAATAGTTACATAATATATCTAGTGGCCCATTTAAAAAGACATAACCTTGTGTTGTACGTCGTTATGGAGACTGTATCTGTGAAGTTATTTTCTGGTCGTATAACGAAATTATCTATCTCTATATGAAGAAACGTGTATTTTAATTTCCTAAGGTAACTACCTAATATACATTGCCTTTAGCGTCGGACACCCTGCAGAATAACAAATATTTTAATTTCTCGACCTATAAACCTTAGAGGAGAGTAGAGAAAGATGTCATTTTTTAACTAGAATTATTTTTCTATATTTTCAATCGAGATTTATAGTCTGAACACAACAGATATTTATGGTCAATTTCAAACACCAAAATATGACAGCTGTTGGCATTGCCATTGCCATCTAAAAATTACGATTTTTCACTTAAATAATGCGCGTATCCGGTACTATTTGTATTCTTTATCGCGTCACACAGAAGCAACATCCAAGCAAACTTGATTTTTGTCACAAATTAGCGCATTATCACTAATGTTCTATTTGCACCTAATCGGTTTTTTTTTCGGATTTTTACGCCGCCAGTTTTGAAAATGAAACTGTATACATGATGTTTTCAAAGCAGTTTTAAAATAGTTCTAAAAACTCCGCCGAGATGGCGCTGCACGTGAACTAAACGTCATTTTGTTAATAGGGTATTTGACTGTATTAACAATATGGCTTATATTATAGTCATCCTAATAGATTTCAGTTTAGGAAACTATTCGTTATTACTTTTCAAAAAAATGTGCTTTATTTCTATTAAAAACCAAAATTAACTTTTATTCACGTGCTATCACGTGATTGAAAACGCTCTGTAATTGATTATAAAGTGACATTTTACATCTTAGATACCGGGGCAAAACAGCTTCTTAACGCCTGTTAACGCCCGCGCGAGCGTTAAGGGTTGCCATGGTTATATGTCAAATATATCAAATATTTGTCATTCAAATTGTAAATTTTAAGTCATCAATGTCAATTATTGGCGATTAAGGTTATAAGTTTGACAATTAATTATCTGTATTGTCACTCAACTCCGAATTGTTTGTATTATTATTCAGCTCCGTAGATACGCACGTCACTTGATAACGTCAAAATATTTGTTAATATTATTCAAACGGAGGAACAAAACCATTGTAGGACATACAATTTTGTATGCACCTCGGGCATTACTTGATCTTTATACGCTCGGGCGACTTAAAAAGCTCGAGAGCCGATAGGCCCGAGAGATAATAGATAGGTATTGACTTAATGACATAATAGATATTCACATAATATCTCGGTTCTGGGAACCCGTTTTTATCTTCTCCCAAACCTACATCTTTCCATATTGTTAAATAATTTTTATACTGTTTCTTTTTGTAACTGCGCTTCTTCCATTTCTTTAGAATATAGGAGTATATTGATAAAATTAAACCCAAGCCAATCTTTATCGGGCTATGTGTTAAAATATTTACGTTCCATCTCAGTGAGGTTACTATCCGCCTGTGGTGTTCCCGCTGAAGTCGTTACAGCAGCTGAATAAATGAACCCGCCCCAGTAAATCCCTGCTTACTAGAGCAAGGTATTAATACTGCATTTTCCAGGTTAGCGGACTGTATATAACACCCGGATCCGTGCCCAGGCTAAAATATCGACATACCGTCATAACATTACCGTCGTTATCATATACACAGATGATACAGATAACAGAATATACAAAAACAAATGATTTACATAAATAAAATAATATCATCGTTATTACTAATTAAATTTATACACTTCAAAAAATTCACCATCGCATTAGCAATGGTTGTGATGTATGCGAAACATCTTCTTGGTGAACTTCATTACCGCTAATTAAAAGCATTTCAGCTAACGAGGCGTGTGTTATATTAAATTTGTTTTGCCAGCGTTCTATGCTAACAGTTATTCTATCTCGTATTTGCCTTTCTGTAGGGCGGCACCGCTTGAACAACACGGAGACGAGGGTGAACATGAGGTCAGGTCGTCGGCAGCACAATTTGTCTGGTCTGAATGAGTTTCGACCTTTGTTGTTGTTCTGGTCAATGTATATCGTATAATGTGTGTACTGTGTACTGTGTAGTACAACGGGGCAAGATTTCGATCTGTTATAATATATGGTAAACATGTTTCGCCACTTTGTGGGTTAATGCGAATTTTAACTGATGCTATTATTCCTAAAGCATGTAAAATCCTTAGGAGCACGAGCAATCTTAAAAGATCAAAGTGGAACATAATTGAAGATTTACGCATTCTACGCAATCATCGACAAAAGTAGAGGCAAGTTATTTAATACTATACAGAATGGGTAAAGACAGGTCTACTGAAATATATCTGTTACGAGGAACAATTCATAGAAGCAACAACAAGGGAGCAACGTTTGTAAGATGCAGAGGAAGAAGAACCAAACAAAGTAATAATTTGTTAATGATGAAAGATATTCAAGAAAATCAAAAATTCAGTTCAACTTATTTTATATCCAACTGCGCTTGATTTCTCGTAAAGAGTTGTAAACAAAATTTATATCACAGACTAGTGGGTGCTGTTCCCGAAGATTTTTTCAATCCCCCGAGAATCGGCAATGATGAAGTTCGTAAAATCCCGGGAAATTTAATTTAATTTTAATATTATACAGCAATTATATGTTTTTATTGAAAAATATTTATTTATTTACTTTATTTATTTATTACGTTTACTTTTTGGATTATTTGGTTCATTCATTTGCTTCCGAATCTGTTCTTCTGTTGTCAAGATCACTGCCTCTTTTTTCAAATACGTACTCTTAATAAATATATAGGTTCACATTTCTTAAGATTAGATAGGATTTTCAATTCCCGGAGCAGTCGCGAGACGACTCGACGTATATTTCGAAAAGTATGATCAGACGACAAAAATCGGTATTCACATAAACCAGACTGAAACGTACGAGTACTATAACTTCGAATTTGATTTGTCTGACAATGATACACGCCCGTATTGGAAGGATAAAATAGTCGTATTGCTGATTAAAAGAAAAAATAATACACAGCACATCAACAGAATGATCAGAGAGACCAACCGCTTTTTATTGTGACGATTGTGACATATGTAAGTTTGATGAAACGTGTAAATAACGTATCGAATTTTAACAAAAATGACGACTTTGTTTTTTAAATGGAACATTATGTTTCTTTTCTGAAATTTTGTTGTTTTTTACGTTAACTGATAGTTGGAAACATGAAAACTATTGACGATAACTTTAAATTTCCTGCCACGTAAGGTTTTTGAAAAAGTTTACATCAAGCAATAAATAACGTAATTTTGACATTTTTATCATTGTTTATACGTTAACACGAGGGCGTTTGTTTATTTTGTTCCGGTAATAACTGATTTTACTCATCCAGTAAAAAGTTTCACTCTGGAAAACATCTGTATACAAATTTTTATTCATCGTGAAGAAATCTATCGAGAACCCCTGTTTACTTCATTGTACAAACCCATGTTTCTTAGTGTTCAATCAATATTTAACAACTTCCAATAAATTATTACTTAAGAAAATTATAAAATGTATAGTATAATATTTAGGCTGGTTTTACTTCTTCTATAAGTTTATCGGATGTAATTCGCTAAACAGATGGGGGTTTCGCCATTCGCTTCTACACTATTGAAAATCATTGTTAAAATGCTGTTCCTAATAATTCCTAGCGTGCTAATCGCATCCCGGTTTTTAAACGTGAATTACGGAAGTCGAGAAATTCCAGTAAGGACCCACTATTACTGACTAGTTCCATTAAAAGCCATTTGTTGAGTTAATGTTAAATTTATAATTCAGTATTTCAACAATTATTTATTTATTAACATAAGAATCGGCGACTGTCAACTATGAGCCAACAATAAAAAGCTACATGTTATAATCAATACTTGGCAATAGACTTTGAAAGAAGTATTTTTAAAACGTACAAGTAAATGCTGATCATCCGATTAATATAAACAAAAAAATCAACGTAATCAACCTATGCGTTAGTAGAAGATAGTCGTATGTATGTCAACCATTATATTTTGAATTGCCGGCTTATTTTTTTCCCCCAAAATTACAAAGGGTTGATTTATTTCTGAATTTAATGATGTTCAAATTGTTTGGTCGTACAGCCGTGGAAAATTCTGTGGTAACATGCCCGCCGCTAGTGTACACCAAACGTAGGTCGGAGATTGTCGGTCGTCGGGTCACTTTTGTTTCGTTTCGTTTTATTTTTCTGTATTTATGGAATGAAATCGAATTTCGTCTATTTATATGTTTCCGATATCCGAAACTGACAAAAGTGCACTGTACTATTTAATGTATTTTTTGCATGTAGGTGTAAATCTTATTTGCCCCGGTTTCTACTTTGCTGCAGATATGCCCTTTAGAACTGATACTACAGTGTTGTTCAGCATTTTAGCTTAATTATAAAAATGTTGTTATTTTTATGTTTATTAAAATTATATCTTTACGTTCTATAATAATATCCACACACAATTTTCTTTTATGTGTGACATGTAAAGGCAATCCAATATGAATGATATCACATCAGAACGATATGCAGATAACTTTGAAAAAATTATATAATAAAATCATTGAAATTTCAATCTATAGTTGTTACTCAATCGTTTTCGCCGTATTGCAAAAGTTTCAAGTCCACTAGTTCCTTGTATAATATTTTGTATTGCGGCCGACCTACCGGACGATCAAGCACAAAGGTAGGTATTTTTATCACACTATGGGTCGCATTTTGTTCCTAAATTTACTTTTTTGCTGGCCTTTCCGCAAATTAAGCAAATATTGAAAATATGTATCACATAACGTTGTGACTTCGTGCCATCGACACACAATTTCGAAGAGTTACAATGCCCTATCACCCGTCTTTTGAAGATCGTGCAGGAATCGTCACCCTTTGGGAACTTGGCGGAAACAAAGGAGAGATCGCTAATGAACTAAATATATCGGTAAGTTTGCTTTTGTATGATTAAAATCATTATTGTAGTGCATTTGGTATGAATACGTGTATTGTAAATATAACAGTGTTTTGTTAAAATGTTTGCGTGCTATTGGTTTTGTTGATTATTTTATTATCATTAAATTGTTATTTACCTTAATATTAAATAATCAATTGAATTATATTATTTATTATGTAGGGTATGGAAACGACAAAATCTCTGGAATGAATTGCTATTTTAAAAATCCTCCAACTTGTCAATTTGAACACCAGAAAATTTTTAAAAGAAACATAAAATGGTTGTATTTAAAGTTATCCGTCGCTGCATAACAATTGGTAATACAAACGGTTAAATTAGAAAATCAGTGGCATTACCCCGGAAATTATATTTTATTACATATATTTATGTTATGTTATTACAAACATCATTATTTTACTGTTATACATCTATCTATTATTTTTATCTATACTATACTCATTACTCATGTTATATTTATATTATTTTTGTTGAATACATAATTATATGCAATTTTCATTACTTACCATAACGTAAATTAAATAAATATAAAACATTTTGAGATAAAAGTATATTATTTCGGTCTGCGTTTTTTCACTTACAGGAACTTCCTATCTGGAATTACCTCCTTTAAAAATTATTGACAACGGATATCGGATGTAGAAATCGGTTTGCCTTGATGCATACACCGACGTAGCCATGATGATGAAGTATGATATGAAGTGTGCCTAATTAAAATTTTTACAATTATAACTAACGTTACTATGTATTTTAGTATAAATGAAATAATACTGCAATTGCATATCGAAACAAAAATATTAACGAATAACAATCTTTAGCTCCGAGCGGCAGTTTCGCTCCGAATATCGAAAATATATTATATAAATACGAAACTCATATTCATACCATCTATATACAGAAAACTTAAAATGAAATGAAACAGAAGTGACCCTTCGGTTTTATGACTACCAGGTAGGTATACGACGACCGACAATCTCCGACCTACGTTTGGTGTACACTAGCGGTGGGCATGTTTCCACGGCTGTACATAATAACATTTTCGATAAAAAGACAATTGACAATGGAAACTTGAAAAACTTTGAATTTATAGCCCTTGAATCCAATTCCAAAGAAACTTCAAATGAATCGTAATGTAAACATAAAACTTGATAATTTTAACTGATATCCTAAAAGTATGTTTATAATTTGAGCTCATTTTTTTTTAAGCCCTACGTGGCTTTCCACTTCCACAGTAGTATCTATCGTTTTCTTTATTTAAAATTTCCTCTTTCCCGAAAATTGTAATGGTCACACAATTTGAGCACCTTAAAATTTTAAAAAATCCTACCTCACGCCTGTCAAAAAGTAAGGTGGTTATGGGGATTCTACTTCCACTAGCTTGTGCCATAGAATAATCCATTATAATTACTTTTTGGTTTATTCATTTGGAACATCCGAATCTGTTATATTTTCGCTCACCATGTTTGATCCATCATTATGAATCATAAATCCCACAAATCCTGTGAAATAGAAGAGTCTTCTATTGTCAAGATGACTGCCACTTATTTTTTCAAATACTGTTAAAAAATATATGTTTAACTTCACATACTTAATATTAGATACAATTTTCAATCCCCTGAGCAATCATGAGGCGACACGATGCGACGTATAGTTGGATAACTATGATCAGACGACTAACATCGGTATCCACATAAAGCAGTCTTTGATTCTGAAACGAACGACTACTAAAACTTCGAATTGGATTTGTCTGACAAAGATGCACTGCCGTATTGGAAGTATAAAAGAGTCGTCTCGCCCGAAACCATCAGTAGTGCAAGTACTTTTGCCCTTGCGCGGCTTACATAGTTGGATAGTTGTGTAGTTTAGTTGGGCCAATCCTTCGGGGTTTCAAAACAAATTGGAAGTTTTATGTGCCATTATCGAACGACCGCAACTGCAAAATCCTGACGAAGCTGCGCTACAGATTGTCCGTGGACCAAACAAACATCCTCGCCGACAAGTTTTGCACCGCTTATCGCGTCGATCACGTAATGCACGTGTCCCACATGACTTCTTAAGTACGCGGATTAGATTTGCATGGATTCTTCGCATCAGAAATTTAAATTCTTGGTGCGCTGGCTGGCTCTGGTGCACCGACCGCTGCTGAGTATTTTCCAGTGAGATGCTGACGACGGGATGCAGGGCTCCTGCATAACGTAGCGCGCAACCCTATGAAAATAACTCCCGGGAGTGGTGGCTCATATATTTGCCAGCATGATGTTTAATCCTGGTTCAAACGCTGGATATCAGGCGAGGGAATTTATTATGGTAACGTGACGGTGTGAACTTTTGCTCTACTGGACAATGGCTGGTGTCATATAACGCAAATCATTTCCTCTGCTTTGGTGGAACGAAATATTACTGTTCTGCTTCACAAATTATGCGGATGGTTTTGATTTAGTATGACTATATAACAGTATATTAGAGTTTCTAGCTTCTCAAATTTTATATAAACACACCGTACACTAGGTATACCTACCTTTAAAATATCAATTTCATATTTTAAATCTACGTACCCCCGGGTACGCAAAATCCATTAACTACATATTTAAGTTATCAGTTTTTTAGTAAACATTGATAAGCGAATATATGGTAAAGTTGTACAGTTCCTCATTTACTGCTGTTAGTTACTTAAGTATCTATGGGTGGATCTATCAATGCAAGGTTAAACCAGTAACTACGGGTTTAATTTAGGTTAACTCTTAACTTTGAGTTTACGGGTTCATCAATGGTTGGGTTACCCTTAACTACCTCGTAGTTTACGGTGGCGCGCGCATACGTTGCTGCGCTTACGTAATATGTTGCGAGATTTTATTTATTTACTATAGTATAGACATGAATCTTTTGAATGAGACTTGTCGATTCGATGATGGTGCAAAAGTCAGCGTTTTCAACTATCAAAAGAAACTTTGGTTTGTTTTATGTCCATCATATATGTAAGTACAATTTTTATTTGTATGTTTTTATGTTAAATTGTGTTTCTTTTTTAGAAATCATGCTGTTTCACCTATTAAAAACGTCTGCTAACTCTCCGAGTCTACACTACAGTGGGTTTTAAGTAGCAGTTCCTCATAATAGGGACAACACACCATGTAAACATAGGTACACAATCTCCAGGTAAGCAATACAAACAAACACGTAAATAATTTTTACTTTTATTAAATTACATTTATTATAGGAACTGACACCAAGCTAAGATTTTTAGAAATGTAAGGGCTTCATCTCGCTAAACGTACCGGGTATGCCTTAGCCTAACCTAAATCTGAACAAAATTATTACGAAACATGAATTTGCGTTGTAGTATTGTCCTACGGGGTCTTAAAACACAAATTTCTTATGTTGCATTGAGCTTACGCCTGATACTATAAACTTGATAATAACTCTTGCAATATTGGTTGGGTATAACATTGCCTGCGACAAAATGAAGAAGTTTCTCCGCAAGATCTGTATGTTGCCGTTATACCACATGAAGCGGAGTGGACTGGCATAGTACCTATACGAAATAATTATTGTAGTGCAAGAGCACAGATATTGGCCATATATTTTCCCACACTATACAATAAACAAACTTTTTGTTATAAATAAGTCTTATGGTGTTTTACTTTTTAACGTGTGGAAAAGAGGTACCTGACGTACTCTAAACTAACCTTCTTATCTATTAGTTAATGATAATGATATCCAACAGTATTGGATACGGATGAGTAATGGTAAGTATTAGTTACAAATACAGAAGACTTCTGATATTCCGGGCTAACCAGTCTAACTAATCAAATAATGTGAAACATAAATGATCGATTTTGTAAAATTTTATTTTCAATGATGTGTTACCAATTCTTATTGCGGTTAGTAATGTTAAATCAAAATAACACAAGGTTAGGTATTGTATTATAATAAACATATATCATTCTAAGTACATAACTTATCAAATGAGACATAATACAATCATCTGTGCGTAATGGTCTATAGAAAATAAAAAGTACAGAAAGCAACATAATATGTAAACTCGTAAACAAAGAAAACGTCGGAACTTTGAAGTTCAAACAAAAAATGCAGTAACCGATGCGTGCCGATGCACAGCTGACAGCGAAGCGATATATTTCACCAGAAAATTACTAAGATTTTATTTTTCTATGATTGGCGACAATGCTTTTCCATTACCAACCTCTCGTTAACCCGTAGTCGCCTAACTAGAAGTTTAGACGACATTGAAAGACCCGACATTTGCGTAGCAAGATTTAACCTTGCATTGATAGAGCACCCTAAGAGAATCTAAAAGGAAATGAGTTACATAAATATTTTTTTATAAATATTGTGTAACCTAAATATAATTAGGAAACTTCTTCACTTAGAATCTAGTAGTATGATTGGATGTAACAGGGCTAAAGTTTCTATGGTGGTGACATGACTTTGATGGACTTTGATATTCTCCTCTGATTCCAGTTGACCTTTATGGTAGAATCACCTTCTTACTCCAAGCCCCAAGGGTAGACTGAAGGCCTACATAAATAAATATTTTCAATAACAACAACAAACTGAACTAAACTCTTAACAGAAATGCGTAGTTATTATTTTCACTTTTATCGTCAACATTGCAAACTAGCTAAACTTCTTTGTGATTTGTGTTATAAGGAAATAAAGATACATGATTACTTTCTTCAATGCGATTAAATTTTTTCTTAAGTCAGGGATGATGTAAGATTGATATAATTAATTTCTTTGGTCATCTGAGTGATTGTTTAACACGTTTCCAGAAGTTTGACGTGTGATCTAATCTACTAAAAACTACTTTGTAGTGCAAAATTTCGGCAGTATCGAATCATTATTCCTGCTTATAAGTGTTTATTTTATTTTGACTGTCTTTGCCAATAGAACACTGCCTGATGTTAGATATGACTGCAGTTTTACTCAATTATAACCAATAATGAAATTTCTTTGCATAAATTGTTCTTCTTTACTGTGCTCTGTATTGTCACATTCTCTTTTAGATTTAAGAAAAAACCGTTTCTCAATCTTTTCTTGAACTTATTGTGGACGAAGATTATTGCGAACTGGACATATGGAAAATAGCCCAAATAAGTCATATTCTATTCTGAAATACGTAGAGTACGCGGGCGTTTTAAAAAATGTACGGAAGGTTGTTGATTACAACTACCTATCAAAGTATTAATTAAAATTTAAAATCAATCACAATAAATTAGGTTTACTTAAAGCTCAATCCAATTTTCAATTATTCAATCAAGGGCAGAAAGTTTTCATTGGATTTAAAACTCAATCCACATTTTTAGCAACATTTAATAATTTTTACTAATATGTTATTCATTACATTTCGTGAAAATGCTACATTGTTATGACTAGGAAATCAATTCATTCTACTATCCATTTATTGCACTAAATTTATACTGTAGTTCTACCTGCAAAGCAAATTAATTTAATAATTTATTATTATATCGAGTTTGATGTGCTTATCTAAAATAGAGACAAAATTCGGGACTTTTTATGAGGCGGGTTTATCAAATTTGGGACTGTCCCGCCTAATTCAAGACAATCCCGCCCAATTCGGGAGTGCCCCGCCAAATTCGGGACGGTTGGTTGTAACCAATAGAACAATAATAAAAACAACACCAAAACACATTCGTGTTTTATTTTACATTAATTATCAGCGGTGAGAATGGAGGAATTCATTACAGGACTAGACATAAAATTTAATGCAATTGAATTCTAATATAATCGCTCTAATTGAAGAGCTATAAAATAACTTTTGGGTTATTATCTATCTTGAAACAAAAGGGATCTGATGCACCAAACAACCAAGAAAACTGTAATATTAGCCAATGAGCTCCTATTTTCTTCCTTTCCTCATCGACCATCTGCTTGATATTCTCCCTAACTTATTTTGCAGCTGTCGATTTATTGGCTAACTCGTTAGCTTTCTAATTTGGAGCAACGCCCTAGCAAACATGTTTCTTACGTATGACATTCAGCTTCATCACTTAGATATGATAATTTGCATTCCCTGCGTATTTATTTTTATTTTTTTATTTTCATTTAAAATATGTACGTGTTTTTTTGGTCAGTGTATTAGCTCCATTCAATTCAAATGCAACGAGAATGTTAGATAACTAAATAAATTAACAATAAGAATAATAATATGTTAATAATAATATTAAGATAAGTTATTATTTTATAAACTCGAAACAACTTGAAACTGCAAATGAAATACTGGATTTTATGGATATAATGCAGAACTACTTTACTACCCACGGATTAAATCGATAGTACTGAAACAATCTACGGTTATTTTTATAAAAGTCAAAAAGACTACCGTCCATTGTAACGTTTGACAAGGAATTTAAACAAGTAGCAGATAAAAATCTTGAATTTCATTAATATTTCCCAAGGCGATTACTCAAACCCAGAATAGCAAATTATATGTAATAAAAATGTGGCTTGGTACGAGGTGCTCAAGGTAATGAAGATATATTTGTCGCCATTGTGGTGCAAACTTATTCTTGATAACCATCGGCACGCAAACAACAAAATCAAATACCCTTTGCTGAATTAAATTTATTGTTAATGCACAATTCGTGTCAGAGCCATGTCATATTTTAGTATAGATTTGTAATATTCATTATTTTGCAATGTAAATTACCCAAACGTGTCCTAGTTATAAATCCGCCAACATTAAAACAGTACGTTGATTCACATATATATATATACAATATACATATTGAATACTGTTTGATGATTACAGTATGGATTTCACATTCCAACTGCTACGGTGTACACATACTTATTGATTTTATCAATACCGTTATACTATGTCATTATGCTGTATACAGAGTGTCGTCGAATGGATCCGTGTATTACGGTTGTTTTTACTTTATCATACGCAGAATGATAAAGTATTGTAAACGTGCCAAAAAAATGAGATTTTAGCGGAAATATTAATAAATATACATTTTTGACCAAGGTACAAAAAAATGTCTCTGTGTGTGTGTATGTCTGTGTGTAAGTGTGTGTATACCCGATGTTTGTGACGACGATTCCGGAGAAACTACTAAAGGTAAAGGGTCCAAAGAAACTGGATGTTTCCTCTAAGCATTTTTGAACGATTTTGCAAATGAGCTGCCATTTCTGTAATTTCGTCAAAATAGTTAAATAATAAAGTAAAGTAGAGGAAATTTTTTATACTTTATGTCTATTACAATTTTTGGTAAAATTAATAGTTAGTTAATAGTTAGTTATTACTAGTTAGCGAGGATTTTACAACTATTTTCATTCTGACACTAGGTAGTGTCAAAGGCTGGGTTTTTGACAATATTTTTGTCAATATTATCCATATACGTATTAGGGATTATACGGAACTTGTCCTATAGCGCCAATATGTAGTCTTGGTTCCAACAATGTGAAACGGAGATATATATTTTGTCTATCGATGTGATGCCCGGGATCAAACTGCGCATGCGTGGCCAGTAGTTATTAGGACCGTCGACAGATGGCGCTATTGTAGCTTAAAGTGCCTGGTAGGTATTACCGTGGCCGTTAGCCGGTAATATTCGACATCACTAACGCCAAACCAGTGACAGCCCATAGATAGCCTTATACATGTGGCAGCTCACTAACTCCAAACCACTGACAGCACATAGATAACCTTATACATGTGGCAGCTGATGGCAGCACTGTGGAATCCACGAACTTGACCCATGCGCAGTGTGTTCAGTGGCACTACGTCGAATGACAGAGAGATATATGTATGTCGCAACGCTAGTGTTGGAACAGCCAACATTATTTATATCATTTTGTATTTATATGATATTATCAAATAATCTGTCAAATCCTGGCTAACTTCTTTTATTTTAATGCAGACACGATCGATCTCGATCAAATAGATTCTTATGCAGCTAAACTACTAATTTTATATATTATATGATAAACTCATGTGCCTGGCCCCATCAGATTTTTTTTAATTCTAGGGGAAATTGTTTGTGAATATCTTCTAAGACGAATTTTATTGCACGATAAAGCTGTGCTAATGTATGATATGTCCATGTGTTAAAATTCACCATAGAATAATATTTTAAACTGTATGTTTTTCACTGACATCACAAAACATCATCAAACAATAATACAAACAATCTTCGAGCGTGTACAACCCCCATTTATTATTTTATCCGCAAGGACAATCAATGAGCACAACAAACATAGTTATCTGACACACTTTCAGCCCGTTTCCGTTTTACCTGGTGCTATACCGATATATTATACACGGATTGGTCATAAAGTTTCGATCAATTTGCTGAAAATATGAGATCATCAACACTTCTTAAATCAATCTTTTATTTGCCTAGCGTAGACCTATTTTTTGTTTCTGTATGCGTCAAAAGCGAAACTACCAACAGTTGTTCAAAAATCAATTTCTCACTAAACCTGTGATATTTTTACTGTCCAAAATTAATTCTCTTGTTTCATTATCCCCATTAGTTACCTTAAAAAAAATTTTGAAAAATTTACGTTTTTTACATTAATCTCACAATCTCAGAAACATTTGATAATAGCCTAATGCAAATAGTCGCCAAAATGATTAGGATAAATGTTTTAATCAAACACTGCAATATTATACCCAGTGTTTTATTTAGAAAACCATCGACAACGAAAAATATATGGAGTCGGATTCGGGGTCGGAGTCAAGATTTCGTTTACCGACTCCGCAGCCCTGCGAGAAACGACAGCTTTTTATTTACTTGTAGACGCAACCACGTTTAGATCTATTTTTAAATATATGGCTTATCTTCACTACTAAAATTCAGCATTGTGATTAGAGTGTTTGAGATCATTCGGTCGTTGAAGAGCGGTGCGGTGGGCGAGGATGGCATTGCGTTGAGGACTATTTGTTTGTGCGTTCCTTTCCTGTTACCATATATAACTCATATAGTCAATTGTTGCATTCCTTTGGCCAGGAAACGCGCACGTGTTATCCCCATTCCCAAGCTTTCTTCTCCTGAGAATTTGCGTGATCTGCGTCGTATTAGTGTTTTGCCCACACTCTCTAAAATTCTTGAGAAAATTTTACACAGCCAACTACGAGTGCACTTACAAGCAAATGCAATTTTCCCTATGTGTCAGTCTGGGTTTAGATGTCGGCGTGGGTGCCAGACGGCTCTGCTGTCAGTCACCGACGATATAATTGCTGCTACCGACAGATGCCTGTTGACCGTGGCTGTTTTTCTCGACTATTCCAGAGCATTCGATACGGTTGACCATCCTCTGTTGTTTGCTGTACTGCACTACGTTGGTTTGACTCCTGAGGCTGTTTCTTAGATGGATAGCTTTTTGGCGGATAGAGTGCGGATAGAGTGTATGCTGCTGACGATTCTTCGTCTTGGCGTAGAGTTGGCTAGGCAGTAGTTCAGGGATCCATAATGGGTCCACAACTTTTCTCTATTTACATATCCCTTCTGCCCGCCGTGATTGAGTATTGCACTGCTATGCCGACGACACCCAGATATATTATTCCTTCACTCCGTCGGACACCCTTGAAGCTTGTCGAAAAAGTAATCGCGACCTGGAGAGGTTGGATGACTTTTCAGCACGCCAGTGTCTCCAGGTAAACCCACGAAAGTCTGCAGTTGTACTGTTTGGAAGAAAATTCGACAGGCTGCGAGCGGTGAATGAGATAAGGGTGAATATCGGTGGTGTGGGGATTCCAATGCAGGATCAAATCAGAAATCTGGGGCTGATTATGGATAACACTTTCCGAAGTGTATTTAGCCAGCTTATTGCAACTTTACGCAAATATACAATCTTAGACATATTCTGGATGTACAATCCAGGACGCAGTTAAGTGATCTCTTGTCCTCTCGCCCTTGAACCACTGTGATTCTGTGTATGGTCCTTCCATCGATGCTAGAGATGTGCGTCGTATTCAGAAGCTGCAGAACTCGTGTATGAGGCTAATATTTGGAATACGAAGGGGTGAGCGAATTTCACATAAGCTAATCGATCTCGGTTGGCTTAATATGCCGAATAGGCGTCATCTACATGCGGCTTGCTTATACCACACCGTTGTATCGGAAAAATGCCCACCGTACCTCTACAATAAGATTCAGTTTCTGATTCAGGACTGACGTGCACAGTCTGAATTTGCGATACAGGAGTTGCTTAACACCACCCATACATTCAACTAAGTTATTTAAGCGGAGCTTCACCTACTGTATCGCAAAGGTTTCTTATACCCTTCCCCCCTCCACACGTTACCTATCAACCTCATTATTTAGGAGGGTCTTGTAGGCAAGACTCTTATTTAGGCAATAAGATCGGATATTGTTTTCTCATTAATTTATTGGGTCGGGGAAATAGTTTTTGTGTTTTCTCTTGTTTTTTTCTTTTACATTGTAAATTACAAACAGGGAGTTTATTAATTAATTAAAAGAGAGCCATGCCAATGAAGAATTGTGTTAGTTTATAGTTTTCATAGGGTTAAGTTGAGCAGGCTACGAGCGTTCGTAGACCTGGACTTCGCTCGATATTAAAATTTAGTTTTGTCAAATTATTATATATTTTTTGTAGAAATTTTCTTTTAATAAAGACATTTATTATTATTATATTAAGTTCAAACTATTTACATTCAATTTATACATGTAGTTAATTGTTTTAGATAAACAGGTTCAGATACTCTACCCCTCAGATTGTACTTGAGACATTATGATGGTGAGAAGTATTATTTGTGTCATAAATGTATGGCCATATAAGTTAGGAGAGCTTAATACGATGACGTTGAGCTAATTTTACACATCATTTGTTGGACCCTTTCACGCTTAGATGTCTCGTTTATTACACACTCTACCAGTCAGACCGCTTTAATATTCTTAATTAGGGACTCGTAGTTGCATAACGAAGGTATCCGAACGTAAACGAGGGGTACATTAAAAACATTTTAATAGCCATTAACCGAAACGTACCCCGCTTTTTCGAACGCCACAGAGAAAGTGTGAGTAATGGGTTTGCCGCTCTCGACTCGCCCCTCATTTAATGTACGGTAAATATTTATAATTAGCGCCGGTCGTTGTTAAAAAGCTATTAGGGCAACGCTCGAGGTGAAATATAATAACTGCTGGGCAAACAATAGCCCAACCCCAAACCGCGCGGCCGCCTCATTGATTTCGCATCGCATCGGCTTTGTGTTTGACTTATATCACCATTATGTACACAGCGGGTGGCGGATTCGAATCGTCTAGATACACATTAGTGACTTTTGAAAGGATGTTTTAGCGAATTAAACGTTACTTTGGTCCGTTTTACCTTTTCAATGGATTCGTTCAGGTCGGGACATCCGTTGACGTTTAACAAATATCACCTTCAATAAGCTTAGGCCATTAACGTTAACTGTGCCTATTCCACCGAGTGACAACAAGGTAGTTTTGTGTACAATTATTACTTATTCAACGAGTTTATGACCTATTTGCACCTCAAAGGAGTTCCGGTATTATCGACCTAGTTTCTTGCGCCTGTTAATGACAAAGAACGACTCAATTCTGATCAACACTAATTGACCAAGGAGGTTTGTCAGGCATTTATACACAGAATCTTAAAAGTTATTGATATATTGCTTTTAAGTTACCTGTCAGCTATCTTTCTCGCGTATATGATAGGGTACAAACTAATGTTTGTCACAGTTATTTATTTTGTAATTGTTTATTACGTTTTTTTAACGAAATAAGCACCGTTTATTCTACGATAGTATGTTCCATTAATATTAATAAACATCCACGATATTACAACGTGTGTTTATAAAAAGCATCACCACGCGTGCTTACCGCCGCATTTTTTAAAGCACTACATATATATTTGTTTATTTTTAAATAAGGAACTAAATATCAACTTTACATGTTTTTAATATCTACAGGATTTGAGAAGAATAAATGCCAGTACTGATAATAGGTGTTCATTATAGACTGGTGCTTTTTGAATAGCAACACCCCTCACTTTTGTTCAATTGCACATAAAAATAATGTATACCAAAATTGGAATTGATCGGATACCATTAACTCATGCCCCATCACCTCAAAGTTATAAGAATTAATTTTTCTTGCTAAAATTTAATTGTTCATTTCTCAATATCATTTCTCGTTTATTCAAAAATAATAAGCCATCAAAAAATAAAAAAAAATATATTGGTTATATTATTTACACATATTATTCTAAGTAAAATACAAATCGAACACTTAAAATACTTCAAACAACCCTCTTCCTTTTGTATAACTTTCTTGATCTTTCCAAAGTATAAGATCTATTTTCAGAACTTCTTCGGAATTGTCAAATCGGCCAAATATTTCTTTGGAGTTATTTGTAATTAATTAACAGAGAAATTCTCTATTAAGGAACTGTTCTAAATCATCTAATTTGACAAGTAGTTTGGTTTTGGTTAGTTTCGTTTCGTGTGTTTCCCCATTCAATAGTATCTTTTGCAACTAACTTGTCGTCTTTCTTATAAGCTACTCATTTTTTAAGGAAATTAATGTAATTCACAGGAGCATCGATCCCATCTGTAGTTGAAAACCACGCCTGTGCATAGCATTTTATTATAAAACAACAACTCCGTCTGAGCATTTTCCTCCCTTTTGGTCAATTTAATTTGCTTTCTGAATAAATACATTTACAAGCAATATATGGCTTTGGCCATATGTTGCGACTGCCATAAGAATATTGCCCTATAAATAATTCCAGAAATTCTCGATAGTCATCACGAGGAATATCTTCCTTAATTTTATTCTTAATATAAAGCAAAATCTCATCTGCATCATCTTCTAATATTTCTCTAATATCTGCATCAGCATCTGACCTGTTGAAAATTGCATTTGGTCAATATCCTTCCACGCATTTTGAAATCTTTTGAATAAGGGTATGTCTGATCTAGTACTAGGTGCAAATTGTATTTCATTGAACACGCCTTGTAGAACAATTTCGAAAATCTGATGACGACAGGCGAAATGTACAACATCACGATCTAACAAAAGATGACAAGCACCGTTCAAGCGGACGCCACTTCACGTACGGTTCCTGACCAAAGTTCAGGTACTCCTAATAGTTGTACGGTGTTAGGAGCTGTAGCTATGACTGAAAGTCTATGAACTTTACGTTTTCCAGTTATATGTGGAAGTATTTTAAAATCCCAATGTATGACGACAAAGCTTAAATTCAATTCCATAAATTTTGACTTGACATCCAGTGCAGTCTTTTTGCGAAACCTTTCCCGAGCTGTCTTAATAGATGTTCGATTAATAACGAACTCACTAGTAGTTAATTGAACGGCATCTACGCAAGCTATCAACAAATGAACGGCATCCCTACCGCCAATCTTATACTACTCTAGAGCTGCTTTTCCTTTTTGGCAACATAGATGTGAGTTACTTTATTTTCCGCATTTGTTGATATGCCTGGTTGGGTAGGAAATATAACAGTTTCGGTTTCGAGTTCAATTTCCATGTGTTCGGGTACGCTAATTTTACCCAATAGTAACCGGTTTGGTGGGAGTTAACGTATTACATAAATAAACCATATGAGAGCTTTTGTTGTTGCTTTAGTTATAAAAATTGACGATCGATGTTTTTTTTGTGTTTATTCTGATGTAGGGTAGAGGTTCATTCTGATTGAAAATATCCCAAAAATTATATAATGTGTCAATTAAAATTTGAAAGTTGACGTCTACCAAACCTAAAAATGGAATTGTTGGATAATCCGGAAAAATTAAACTTATTTTAAATTATTTCGGAGTTTGAGCCCAGTAGGGCACGGGCTAATATATATATAGCAATTGATCTCAAATTTGAACAAGCCTAATTATATAAAGGAACAAATTCAGGGGGTGCTGCATACAAATTTCAAAAGTTCAAAAATAAGGACCACCCTAGATTGTTCATATTTGCATTACAAAATTAGGAACAAAGTAAGGAAATTAGGAACGATTGCAACTTTGGTGGAGGTGCCGGACCTGTACATGATAAACTGTCGTAAAGCTCCAAACATGATTTAGTAATACTGGTCTTCGATACGTTAAAAACCAGAAATATAGGCATCCGGAAAAACTATAAACAACACAGGCCAGAGGTAGATATTCATAAATTCGTTCCGAGACTGAAAGGCACACTGGAAGGTAGACACCGACTACAAGCTCGACTTACTTAAAAAGTATAAAATTGTAAACAGCAGAATGGTATTATACGAAATAGCAAATACTTCATCAAAGAAGAAGTCGATGAGATGAAATGTAAATATCGTGGTAAACAAATCCCACAGATTCATTACCCAATCAATTATAGTACGATTTCCTGCACGGTTTGCTATTCAATTCATCGTTAAAGTTATTATACTAATCAACAAATAGTTCAACTATTGGTGTATATGAGGATTACATGGATTGAATTATGTATTAGTTATTTTCAATATCTTATAGCTTCCTTATACGCTTATCAAGTCGGCATAGTGGTCTAAGGACTCTAATGTAACACCATTACCACACTGGACGTTTATTTATTTGCTACATTACTCCACTTAGACGTATAAACAATCCAATCGGTAAATACTTCCAAGAAGAGTAAGATGGGCGTGAATCTGAGCAATCTCGATGTCCTCGACTTTGTTTATACAAGTTGACATAAAAGTCATCACCCTATTTTCTTAGCCAATAATTTGGTTACAATGAGAGAGCGGAATTTTATCTACAATTACTAGTCAATGAATGATGCGTACTTCACAGTAGAGGTAAATTTAAATTTTTTTTACAAACGTATCTACAAACAAAAACTTGTTTTCACGAACAAAGAAAATAAATATAAACCGTTGATTGTGCATACATATAATACATATTCAGATTATAAACTAAAGAAATAAATAATTATAAACTAACAGCCGTTTTAACAATACATAAATAAATAACACTGCTCGTACATATGGACGACTGCAGGTAGATTAAATTCCGGTCTCTGATAATTAAAAATAAAAAAAAAATTGATGTGGCCAGGCACATGACTTTATCATACAATATATAAAATTGATAAATCGTGTCTGCATTCAAATTAAACTAGTTAGCCAGGATTTAACAGATATTTTGATACTATTGACAGTAGGTATTGTCACCGAACAATGTAGTTTTAGCAGTAGTACCGGCACTATGTAGTTTTCGGCAGGACTGACTTCAACGTTTTTTGTGTTGATTTTTGAGTAATATGTATTTAAAAAAAGAATTAAAAAATGGTTATATTTCTGTATAGGAAATGTTAGGGTGGTACAAACAATCAACAAACAATCAAATTGGTGATCTCATTTTATTTGAAAGTTGTATTTTGTACTTTGTCGCACTAGAGCGACAACGTTCCATAGCGGTTCTCCAACCCCTGATGAAATGTTTTCGAGTGTGACAGCACAAAACATATTTGTCAAATCCTGGCTACTATGTAGTTTCATATCAATGCAGATGCGACCGATCTCGATCAAATAGAATCTGCTCTTGTCGCTAAACTATTAATTTTACCAAAAAATGCATAAATTATTCAAACGTTCCTCTACTTTAATTTATTATTTGACTATTTTGACGAACAGAATAGAATTTATCATACTGCGTATGATAAAGTAAGAAATAGATGAAATGTTAGCCCCTGCGGGAAATCGTACGATAATTACATAATTAGGTTATGTTTACATTTCAATTCATAGAAGAAGAAGAATCTTTTAAAACTGGGAATTTGGTGGCGATTATGAAGCTTTTAATTTTATTAGGTTAGTGATTAGGTTAGTTTCGCCGTTAACTTCTCTTGGTAAGGTTTTAGCAACCCCATTTCACGGTCGGATCTCCGCTATTGTTTGAATGATTTTATTTGTTGGAATTAATGTACTATCCCAAACGTCTGAATGTAAGATTACTGCCTAAATTACGTTCGCCGGGATGTCTGATTTCGCAACAAAATATACTTAATGCTAGTTTTAACCATAAACCGAGTTTAAATCTTAAGGATTTTTTACATTTAAACTCGGTTTCTTGTTTAAATTTAAACAGGTGTTGAAAACCACACCCTTGTTGTCGGAATTGGGTGATATAGGTGTATAAAAATATTAGTAGGATATATAATAAGGAAATGTTAACTTAAAAAATTGCCTATATTCATAATCAACAAATAAATATAAATTTCACAGTTAAAAATGTAACAAAAATTTCGTAACATATCTGGATTTGGGACGTTTACCTTAATACCCTGCATACATTGAATAATAACGGGGGCGGCGATACCAACGGACGTATATGGCAAAAAATCCGTCACTGCGTCTTGGTGGCATAGTTTAACATAATTTACTCCGTAAATTAGTTTATGCAAATTTGAGCGTGCTCGGTGAGTGCATTATTTAATCCAGCTGGCGTCTCGCATCTGAGTGGTTTTTGTTCATTTTAACAACAAAAAAGCGGTCGGAACATCACTGAATATTCACCTGTTCAAACAACTCACTCCACCGAAATATCTGCAATTAAAATTGATCTATCCGCCTTTAAATTGGCTCTTTCGAGCCCTCGAGTAATTGCTAAGTCAACTGACAAATTCAACTGCGATTAAATGGGGAATGTTAATACTCAGAGTGTTTCTTTTAATGGCTATCGGAAGCTGCCTCAATTCTGATGTTTCGGTCTATTCTTCAAACCTTATTCATACCTCAAAAGTATGACAACAAATTAAAATATACATTAAAAATCAAATTACACCTATTACGTATCACACGCGTGTATTGGTACGATGGACATCTTCAAATTGTTTGAAGAATAGACCGAAACGTCAACAAAAAAAGTTAAGATGTTTTATTGAGGAAGCTCCCGATAGCCATTAAGAAAACACTCTAAATTAATTTACTGCTTGGAGCGATAGAGGAAGGAAATAAATAGTTAATACTCAGTTTTGTGACATGATAAAATGGCCTACCGGTTCCGGAAAAGTGATGCCTATCGATAGTCTGTTAACTGATTGCTCATTGTTGGCAGACCTCACGAGGCTGTGCCATAAAACTGTCTTGTTTCAAGTCCAACCAATTCCAGGCTTCTGGTTGACCTAGTCAGTAACGGCGACCAAGGTAGTAATACATGTGAGGGAGGTATACCAGGTATCTGGTGCTCACCGGTGACTCATCAAACGGGGCCTTCGGAAGTTGTGCCATCATGATGACTTAATTTGATATCTAGTATATCCGAGTAGGGATTAAGGCAAGTGCGGATAGACGCTATAGACCACACGACGTTTATACCCTTCTCGATGTGGAGGTACCCTATCCCACGTATGTGGTTAGTGAGAAGCCGCTGAGAGAGATGACATGTGGTAGAGTTCTCAGCGTAAGCGTGCTCGACGGTGCACTCATCCTCCGATAAAGGCGTAACCTTCGTAATCTCGATGGGTACGGATAACGCGTTAGCGTTCCGGGCGGTGTCACGTCAAACGTGGATTCCGACACGAGTACTTGGAGTAATTCAAGGCTGTGGGATGCACCAGCTCTTCGGTGTACGTCCCTAGAACCACCGGCGGCTGCCCTATAGCTTGGTTCCTACTGTGGGTCTATGGCAGCCCTTCTACGGTGTGTACAGATGTTGAGTAGAGGTTCGCACAAGTGGCCTCGCCGGCGACCCGTCCAACGGTGTCGGGGAAGCCCGAATAACACGAGTACCGAGGGGAAGGAGGGCACCCATGGCTGGTCTGTTTAGGAACAAAGGTCGGGAAAATCAGCCGCGCAACTTTTGCCAAATGATAATCATTACATCCATATTTTTTTGCTAATTTTTTGCTATTTTTTACCAAAATATCATTTTTTTTGCTTTGTTAGTTTTCTAGATACCGAGGCGCCGCTGACGTGCCGGCAACTCAGCGGCGCACAATGTCAGAACAAATAAATTTCAAAAATGTGAGCAGCATATATTATTTTGCTAATTTTTTGTCAATTATGTACCCATGATTTGTTAGTATCCGAGATATAGGGGTGCGCCGCTGACGTGCCGGCATCTCAGCGGCGCACTATGTGAAAACAAAACAATTTGAAAAATGTAAGCAGCCTGTATTTTTTTGCTAATTTTTTACCAGAAAGATTTTGTTTGCTTGTTAGTATCCGAGATATAGGGGTGCACCTTAGTAAACAACCTATATTTTTTGCTTTATTAGTGTTCCAGATATACAGAGTGGCTAGAAACCATGTACTTTAATGATCATAAGAAATACAAGTTTCTTCGAAATAGAAAAGTTGTGGATAATCATTCATTCGGGCCACAGAAAGAAAATATTTGCACATATAGGTACACGTTCCACAACAACGTAGCAACACAAACTTACAAACTTTGAAGTGTTCTAAAAATTGTTAAACGACATTTATTATTAAGAAATGTCCAACATTTATGTTTTACCATTTGTAATGAAACACACTATAAAATAAGTCCTTCGTCTCTTCTGTCTGCCCTTCTCTCCATTATCTGTATTTTATTGTTTCTTTCGCCTGGACTTCTTGGACTTCTTCTTGGCGCAGATTTTTATTCTGTTCCTTTTTTATTTCTCTAGATTTTCTTTTGTGTTTTCTTCTTTTTTATTAACAAATATTCTCTCCAAGCATTAGATAATAATGTTACAGAAAAACAGTTTCTTCTTACTTTATTTGGGTGTTTCAGGCCAGAATAATGTTTTTTTTTTTAATGGAGATACCATGAGTCCAATTGTTGTCTCCAAAGGTAGTGTATTAATGCCAAAATCGCTACTCTCTGCTGCTAGTGTATCAATTAGATCTTATTGATGTCCGTAATTCCGTCATATATATCGGAAATGGGACAAAATGCGTACAATCAATTGTAATATAGCAACGATGTAAAATATGTTATTTTCTTGTGTAAAGACAGCAATAGAGCCATATGTACTACTTCTAACCATGAACACAATTCCGACACTCATGCCTGATTTAAGGACGTACTATATTTATATGTACCTAATTCCGACACCCCTAAATTTCTAAATAATAGTGTTTAAAAGAGTTGTACACCGTAATGTTATGAAAATATAAAGCATTTTTAGTCAGCCTAAATAGATATTATTAGAATGTTCTTAATTACTGTTATCCTGTAGCGATGTAAAAAGAAATCGAATTGCAGTTACCTTAATAATCAACTTTTCGCATAACAATCAATTATCAAGATCAGTCAAAGTTTTAGGTTATATTCTGATCGTTAGAACATTGGTCGAATAAGAAACGATTCTGGGTTGATAAGTGTAATGTCAAATCAACAAACCGGATATCATAAAATAAAGTTAAATACATAAAAGTTCCAACTAAACAGAAATATGTCGAAATTTAGGACAGTGTCTGAATTTGAGACGTTTACCTTAAATTGTTCTTTTTATGTAGGTTGGGTAGACATGCTCCATTAAAACGCCGCTGAAACGGTTTGTTGTCTGAACAATTCTATGTGTAGATTTTAATTATCAAATACATATACTTAAATCAAATTCAATTTTCGGCCTTCATTTTTTTACTAATGACGTCATCGACAATTTTCTTAATAGGTAAATTTAGATACTTCCATATTTTTGTACTGATATTGATAAATCACTATTGACAAAATGTATGGGCCAAAAATGTTCGAGAGAAGACTGATTATGGTGATATTGATAACTTTTGTTTGTTTATGGAAAGTGAATAGGCGATTTGGATAGATTTATCTGCGCTGAATGCAAATCCGATCTTGAAAACTGCATATCTAGTCAAGTCAATGCGTTTATTATTTCTTTTATGGAGGAGTCAGCACAACACTGAAGCTTCGCTGTACATGCTTCGTAAAGATTTATGAACAAACTTTCAGGATTTCAGGTAAAAGTGCTAAAATTAAAGTTTACTTTGAGACCATGTTCAAGTTTCTAGGATAAAGGGTTCAGCTGGTTAAGATTTACAAAAAAAGCCAAAATCACATTTTTTACATTTTGATCCCACTTTTCGAAAACCACACGAGATAAAAAAAAGCCAAAATGCAATAATTACCCTTTCGTAGAATCCGCAGCTGAAAACAGGATTTATGAATCTGAATGAAGGGTTTATTTTAGAGTATTGTATTTTTGATAAATTAAGTATTTGGAAATCTGTGAAATGCTCTGATATTATGTACAAACCATATCGAACCCAGACAGCCTCCTATTCCAACTTGACTCTCCATTGTGTGCGGAGTCCTGACCGCCCCCCCCCCCCCCCCCGTTGACCCCCCTAATTCCAGAATGACTTCTACATTACTTTTTTTACGTTCTTCTTACCATGCATGATAATTGATAACAGAAAAGTCAATACTTATGGCAAGGACTAGGAAAAGCAGTGTGATGAGCTATAGTTTTAAAAAGAAAATTAAATTCTACACTCTCCAAGGAACTCTCTCTAATTAGTAGGGAAGAGACCAAGTAGCCAAATATTGCACAAATCAATTCTTAATGTAATGTTTAATAATACTTATAATATAATAATAATTTACTTCGTGTCCAACAAAGCACTTCTTCTGAAAGATTAATGAAATCCAATCTCTTATCTTATCTGTATCTTGTAACGTGCTTTTCTGTACTACATCACTGAACACCTGACGCCGATGACAGATTATTAAAGCTAACGAGCTTCAATATCGTACGTCACGGGATATCCACAGCCTACTAATAAATGGTATAATGCCATGGCCATGTATATATAATTTTGGAGTCACGCAAAGGCGCAATTTGTAAACAATCGACAGCTTACAAAAACAGCAATGTGTATTTTTGTGAATGCTCTTGTTTTACATAATTCTTTGTCCTGTCGCTATAATGAATGTTATTATATCTGACATTAGCCTGAGTGAAACCGGCTTCTGTTGAATACGTATGTAATAGGTGTAATTTAGAGAATAGTTATAAAATAATTGATATTAAGCTATGTACAATACATAAAAATAAAAAACACGGCGTCTTCTATGTCATCGTACTTTGTATAACTAATTTTATTCATTACGATCGTTTTCTTCTATAGCATCGCATCTGTAGTAGTATATTATTATACAAGTTTTATAAGACGTCAAATTGGAGCACGAGTTGTTGAACGAGTGTGCCAATACGTCTTATAAAACGAGTGTAATATACTATTTTTTCTACTTTGCGTCATTATTTTATATAAATTTAGAAGAAATTTAGAAATTGTGGTTACTATAGCGCTAAATTAGAAACTAGTGTATTTTGCGGATGCCACGTGGCAGCACTGTGGTAACTGTCAACTCGTAAGGATGGGATAAAATCATAACAAAATGTAATTGTGAATAATTTTACTCTTCTTTAGCCTACAACTTTTAATAAATAATCAGCGAGGTCACAGTGGAGCTTGGGGCAACACTTAACCCTACTGTGATAAATACATGAAACATAACCTAAAACGCTTACATTAAAAGAGTGGTTTCATAAGTATAATAATCAGAATAGACGTATTTGGCGGTAACTTCAAAGAATAAGATATTTTTAAAAGAGGGAGTGTGTGGTTATCTGTTGTACGTTTAGCATATGGCATTTGATATCAACAATCAATGTGTACTGTGTCAGTGGTACCAATCGTAGACAAAAGTTTCTAAAAACGATGTTACAGTTTGTTAATTGTAACACCGAAAACAGCGTTACAATGTGTGCATTGTGAACGCAAAGTAAAAAAATGTTTTTCATATGTTCATAATACCTAACGCATCAGGTACAGCTTGCTTTCTATTTACGAAAAATAGAAGCAAATTCCTGGGCGCAACGTCTCTGGGCACTTTTCATTTGTTCGTTGTGTATAAATTTGAGACGTTTTCAAAGTTAATTAATGCTAATGAGGAAGGCCTGCAGGGCTCGAAATTCCTGTTACATAACAAACTCGGAAGAGAGACATGGAGCATTAAATTCCTGTCTGAGCGTTTGTTTTTATAAAAGCGCAATTCTACCAGAGAGAGTACCCACCATTTGCAGAACATGTTAGTCGTATTTTGTTTTATTTTTATTGCACACCCATTATTTGTATACAGACGATGTGAACGTACGTACGTTATTTAATAAAACTTTTATAGTATTTATTATGCCTTCTTAGAGAACCTGCACAACTGACGTAAAACTACATACTAAAACTTCACGACGTGAAATCATTGAGATGAAAACATCTGGACATAAGACGATCAATAACTGAAGTGCTATAATACTAAATATAGTAATAATAACGTTTATTGCCCAACAGGATCTCCCAAGAAAATAAAATATAAAGAAGAAACTTAATAAGTAAAAATATTTTAGAAAAATACTCATCCAAAACGGCCTGCAGAATCATATTCTTTGAAATTTTTTTTTTTTCAGAGAACACAATGTGCTGTGGACCATTCAAGTTTAGGTTTTAGTTTCGCAACACCGAACTTAGAGATATTGTTTCTAAACTTAAAATTAAGTCCAGCATGGGTGAGTGCGGAATAAATTACAAACTAATTATTATACATAAAAACTCTAATATTATTCCGTTAGCTAAAATAATAAATCAAAACATTTCTCAAAATATTTTTCCGACTTGTTTAAAAATAAGCAAGGTTGTACCGATACACAATGATTGGCATCACATATCTAAGGACAAAACGCTGGGACATTTCAAAAAAATTCCTGTGCCAGCATACTGATTGATTTGTTCGCTGTTTATTAAAACATACATTGACTCCTAATAAGAGACTAATACGACAATTTATTATGCAAATTGATTAGAGCCTGGAACCCCTAAAAGCCACCTCTAACTTCAGCGCTGAGTTTAAGAGAGTGCAGGCGGCAGCCCAGGGGCCCCCACCAAATGGAGGCTCCTCCAAAATAAAACAATACAGCCAAAAATAAATATATATAAAACAATAATGTTCAGGTGACCACAAATAAAATCAGCATCGCAGCTTAACACTTTTATTGAAATCATCCATGTACTGATTGAGCAATTTCTTGTCTCGTTGGGTGAAAGGCTTTCCGCGTATGAATTGGTGTATTCCAGATTTGGTTTTTGGGTAAGCTGTAACACCGCAATTCCAAAAAAAAAATAGCAATCAGGTACTAAATGTACTAATTTCGTCAAAATAGTTAAATAATAAATTAAAGTAGAGGAAATTTTGAATAATTTATGCCTATGACATGTTTAGGTAAAATTAATAGTTTAGCTGCAAGAGCTAATTCTATTTGATCGAGATCGGTCGCATCTGCATTGATATGAAACTACATAGTAGCCAGGATTTTCCAAATATTCTTTTGTGCTGTCACACTCGACAACGGCTGATTTCATCAGAGGTTGGAGAACCGCTATTGAACGTTGCCACTCTAGTGCGGTAAAGTACTAAATACAAATTTCAAATAAAATAAGATCACCAATTTGATTGTTTGTTGATAATAAATATCAACCCGTTGTTATATCCTAATTCTAAAAACGATAAATTGTGAAAATTGTAAATAAAGTATAGCGATTAGTGTAGTTTTATTTTAGTATGTTGGTACGGATGTGACATCTACAGTGTCATGAACAGGACAGAGCACAACACCGCAAAGGCAAGCGGTAAAGGTAGAGACGGAACAAGAGGGCAGGAATGGCCAGCACTCGCGAAAAAGAAGAGAGACCAGGCGGTAATTATTAAGATGGAAGGTGCATCCTATCTGGAAACCTTGAAAAAGGTAAAGGACCAAGTTAAGAAGGACGGAGTCCAACAGGGTATCAAAGGTGCGAGGAAGACCCGCGATGGCGAGCTCATGCTAACTGTGAAAGACCGAGAAACTGCAGTGGTTCTAAGGGAGCAAATCGCAAAGACGGAAGGAGTAAAGGCAAGAATGGCCGGAAGAGACAAGGTCCTGTCGGTCAGAGAACTAGAGGCTACCACCACAGAACAAGAGTTGAAGGAAGCACTGAAGGAGACCATCGGTGAAGAACTCAGTAGAGGAATCTCCATAAAGGCACTAAGAAACGCATACGGCGAGACCAAAGTCGCCACCCTGCTGGCCTCGGAGGAAGCGGCGGCGGCCCTTGCAAGAGCAAAAATTATAAGGGTCGGACTTGCCGAAGGACGAGTAAGGGAAAGGATCCACCTGGAAACGTGCCATAAGTGCTGGGAAACCGGCCACATAGGCAAAGACTGCAACGGGCCCAGCAGAGAGAAACTATGCAGAAACTGCGGTCAAGAAGGACACATAGCACACGGCTGCGAAGAAAAAGCGCACTGCCCGGTGTGTGGCCAGGACGGACACAGGGCGCACACCATTGCATGCGCAAAGTATAAGGCAGCCATGAAGGAAGACGCGAGAGGTAGAGGCACATCCAGCAATGCCTAAATCTCCAAAAAACACCTTCAAAACGGGAGAGGGGGAGCCGGAAATAAAGAACAAAAAAACGGCTCCCATAAAACGAGGAAAATGTCCCTCAAGAATAAAGCGGGACAGAGAAAGGATGAGCGCATACATCGGAAATAAGAGTAGAGGCGTCGCGTTCGTGGCAGGAGAGATCCTTCGGTCCCAGACGAAAGCGACCATAACATACGGGGAAGGGGAGGTAGAAACTCTGATTTCCAGGCCCCCAAACATCGGAACCGCCAACAAGATAGAGGAAGAGAGACAGGAAAGGCCAGCGGAACCCGCGAGCAGCACGAAACCACCACAAGCAGGACACCAAGGACAGAGTTGGTATTCGGCGGTCCCTCCTATCGTGAGGCTGACAAGACAATCGATCGAGTCGAGACAGAGCCTACGATACGCCATCCAAAGACTCAGAGACAAGACGCTCTTTGATATGGTCAGGAACTACCTTGGCTACTTCGAAGGTACAGAGGAGATGGAGATAGTCGGAGGGGAGAGCAAACTTTCCTCTGGGATCACAATTTTGTCGGAAGGTATGCCAGTGGGAGCGGAACTGAGGAAAATATACTTCAGATTCCTACTGAACATGGGCGCTACCGAGGCCGATATACTGAAAGACTTAGACCGAGTCGGTTCTTACCATAGATCCGCCAGGATAATGAGGCTACAGTCCATCCGAGACTGCGAGAGGAAATACATGACTCCATGGCCCTAAAAATCCTACAAGTTAACCTCGGGAGAGGCAGGGAGGCCCAAGATCTGTTGATCACAACGGCCGCCCGAAGAGATTTGGACATACTCCTCGTGTCAGAACCCAACAAAGCCGGGGCGGAGAGACTGGGTTGGGGAGTGGACCAGAGCAAAAAAGCCGCGATCGGACTGGTAGGCCGACGGGTGCACGCCATACGACAAGGGTCTGGAGACGGATTTGCGTGGGTCGACCTAGGAACAGCTACAGTGTATAGCTGTTACGCCTCCCCAGCGATCAGCCCGGAACAGTTCGGCGAGTTGCTCGGAGAGCTGGAAGACAGCCTACAAAGGAACGGCAACGGCAGATGTCTGGTGGCTGGCGACTTTAACGCAAAGTCTCACGAATGGGGTTCGGCCACCACGGACGCGAGAGGGGAGGCACTCAGTGAGTGGGCGTCGAGAAACGGACTGGTGCCCCTCAACGAAGGGAACACCAACACCTTTAGAAGGAGGGGTGGCGGATCAGTGATCGATGTCACCTTTGCTACTGAGAACGTGGCTAGAAGAATAGAGAGATGGGGCGTGGAAGAACAGGAAACCCTCAGCGACCACGCATACATCTTCTATCAACTGCAGGAGGCCCCACAACAGGTCAACAGAGAGGAAGGATACTTGCCTGTTAGATACAATGCCCGAAAGTTAAACCGGGAGGTGTTCAGGGAAGTCTTCCAAGAGGAATCGGCACGGGGAACCGCAACCGTGACAGCATGTGAAGCAGCCCTCATAAGAGCCTGCGACGCTTCAATGCCGAAACCCAGAGGAGGAGGCACCAGATCGACCTACTGGTGGACGGATGACATTGCGGACCTACGAAAAAAGTGCATGCAAGCCAGAAGAGCGGCACAAAGAGAGAAGCGAAATGAGGAAAGGCGAGAGCAACTTTTTGACCTCTATAAAGAGACCAGGAAAACGCTGAAGGCCGCAATCTCTAAGTCCAAAGAGGACCACTGGAAAGACTTAGTGGAGGAAGTAGAGGGAAACGTCTGGGGGGAAGGCTACAAAATAGTCACCAAAAGGCTCAAAGCTAGACAGCCGCTCCCCAATCTGACGCTTCCCGAATTGAAGGAGGCCGCCAGAGAACTCTTCCCGCAGCACGAAGCCCTACCAGACGAGGAAGAAGGGGAGCCCATTGAGGACATACCGACTTTCACGGAGGAGGAGGTTAGGGTAGCCACGAGAAAGTTGAAAACGAAAAAAGCCGCTGGACCCGACGGTGTGCCCCCAGAGGCTATTAAGGAAATGGTAGAAGTAGCAGGAGGATACGTGACCGAGGTTATGAATGACATCCTGGTGGAGGGAATATTTCCAATACAATGGAAAATCGCAGGCCTTGTCTTGCTTACTAAGCGGGCAGCGACAGAGGCGGCACCACCGAAATATCGGCCGATATGCCTACTGAACGGTGTCAGCAAAGTCATGGAACAACTGCTAGTGGAAAGGCTGAAGAGAGAACTTGAAAGCAAAGCCCCACTGGCAGAGAACCAGTACGGTTTCCGAGAAGGAAAATCCACCGTGGACGCAGTGAGGCGAGTGATACAGATAGCTTAAAGGGCAAATCAGGGAACGCGAAGGGCTCGAAAGTTCTGCATGCTGGTCACACTAGATGTGAAGAACGCCTTTAATACCGTGGCATGGGCGCCACTCATCGCGGAACTAGAGAAGAGGAGACTGAGTCCCTACCTCATGAAAATGATCAGGAGCTACCTTGACAATAGGAGCCTCCTACTGATCGACGGGAAAGGATCTCAGGACACAGTATCCATAAACAGTGGGGTGCCCCAGGGGTCGATCCTCGGACCAACTCTCTGGAACGTCCTCTATGATGGGGTGCTCAGGCTGTGGATACCGGGAGTCCAGCTGATCGCTACGCTGACGATCTGGCAATGGTTGTCACTGCAGAAACATGCCGAGAGCTGCAGAATAGAACAAATTCGGCCATCAGAAGGGTTACCCAATGGATGGTCGAAAAAAAATTGGAGATCGCCCCGGAGAAGACGGAGGCAGTATTCCTGACCGGTAGGAGACGGGTGGAACCTATAGTGCTAACAGTAGCAGGGGTCCAAATAATACCCAGTGACAGCGTAAAGTACCTGGGGGTACGAATCCAAAAGAACCTCAGGTACAGCAAGCACGTAGATGAGGTTGCAGGACGAGCACAACGAACAGTGGGAGCCCTGATGAGACTAATGCCCAGAACATCCGGGGCACGAACGGCAAAGCGTAGGGTCCTGGCGTCTGTCGCAGAGTCGGTAATGCTGTACGCTGCACCGGTCTGGGCAGATGACATGGACTACGCAAACAGAAGAGGACGACTCCTACGAGTGCAGAGAAGGGCGGCGATAGGGGTTACAGCTGCATACAGGACGGTGTCGACCGCGGCTGCTCTCGTAGTGGCTTCCATGGTGCCCATCCATCTCAAAGCCAGAGAGCGACAGAAGAAATGTGACCTAAGAAGGTCGGAAGGTATGGCACCCGGGCGAGAGATTAGAACGCAGACAATTCAAGCCTGGCAGGTCGAGTGGGATGAAGCGGCGCAGGGGGAATGGACACGCCAGCTCATTCCAGACATTGCCACATGGACGGAGAGAAGGCACGGAGAGCTGTCGTACGAACTAACGCAAGCGCTGACTGGGCACGGGTGTTTTGGGGCGTACCTGCACAAATACAAGAAGAGGGACAGCCCCAACTGCAGATACTGCGGGGAGATAGACACCCCCGGTCACACTCTCTTCAGATGCGAGAGGTGGGCCGTGGCCAGAAGGGCGTGCCTGTACGAGGAGGACCTTGCCGAGCAAAGGATGGTCTCCCGCATGTTAGAAGGACCTCGGCAATGGGAGGAGATCTCCCGCACAATTTCCGGGATCCTAAAAACAAAGGACGAGGAAGACAAGAGGAGGGTAGAACAATAGCCTCCGGTCCCTCAGACACAGTTGCTGAGGACAGCCCGGATGGCAGACCCCCTCAGACCTGGAGAATGAAGCAAACCAAACCACAGTGTTGCACCACATCTAGGCAGTCTAGATAGGAGGACAGAACGGAGAGGCGAAGGAACGTGCAGGGACCTCTGGATCCTTATCATGTAAGGACGCCTGATGGTCCGGGGACTGCAGAACCTGGAAGTACAGAAGAAATGATGTACCGGAGACCGGTACAGGAAAGCTCACGGCTGACCGGGAGCGAGACGAAGAGAAGAGTCCAGGACGATCCGGACCAAAGCTGCCGGAACAGCGCCAGCAGCAAATGGAAGTGACCACCGGAACTGCCAACCGGGCACCAGTGGTCACAGATGAACGGAAAAGAACGTGCCCCAGAGAGAGGTGGAGGAGGAAGCCTTGAGTTCTGTCAGTGAAAGTGTCGGAAAACTGACCAGGTGACATCGCATGGCATAGGTCGCATTCCAAAGACTTTAGGTGGTAGTAGCAATATGGAAGTATGATTCTAGGTAGATGTAGAATGTTTATCAATAAAGCTCTACGACCCAAACCGAAAAGAGCGAAGGGAGTTTACCATAGCTTTGTTGATGTATTCATTCATTTAGGGAAGAAGTCTCCAGACTGAGGATGCCCATCAGGCAAGGCCGGTCTGGAGGGGCGGTGGAGGGCCTTCCCCTCCCCTCGCTCTTTAAAAAAAAAAAAAAGTGTCATGAACAAATATAAATCTGTCAGAATTGGAATTAGCTATTTAAACTTGACGTTTCGTCGAAGTGGTACCAACCTAAAATTTCCTATACAGAAATATAACCATTTTTAAATATTTTTCTTTAATACACATTTCTCATAAAGCAACACAAAAAACGATGATGTCACTCCTGCCGAAAATTACATAGCGCGAGTCACGCGAGTATGTGTGCGAGTCGCACACATTCGACGGCGACGCTCCGCCTTCGGTGACGCGCCGCATCACCGCTCGTCGCGCTATTCCGTACTTTCGGCACTTGTGACATAAATAACCATTATTCTAATAACAGTAGGTAGTGTCAAATTCTGATACTTTGACAATACCGACTGTCAATAGTATCAAAATATCTGTCAAAACCTGGCTAACTAGTTTAATTTTAATGCAGACACGATTTATCTCAATCAAATAGATTCTCTTGCAGCTAAACTAACACAAAATTTTATATATTGTATGATAAAGTTATGTGCCTGGCCACATCAGATTTTTTAATATGATATAACAGTAATAATAATAATAAGCCACGCCCTAACATCCCCCAATAGCTTTCGACACTACGGGGGCATCGACAGGCCCGAATTATCAATCATTATTATTGCCCGCGTCTGTGGCACGCATTAAGTTGTTTGGATTTCAGCATTCAGCGAGGAGGAAATGGCCCGCACAGACTTGGGCCATAATAATGATAATTCCAGCCTGCCGATGCCCCAGTAGTGGCGAAAGCTATTGGGGGATGCTAAGGAGTGGATTATTATTATTATTATGACATATACACATTTTAAAAACTATCAAAAATTCAAATAATTTAAAAGCCTTCGCGGCAGTTCAGAACATGAAAATAAAAAAAAAATAGGCGTGTTATTTAATTCATTAACTCACACCTTTTCCATGATTGCACATTCCCGAATTTGAAAATTTAAAAAAATCGGCCCGCCATATTGCATAGTCATAGATATAGGTATACAATGAACTTATTATATATGAGTCGTAGATAAAATAATTAAAATACCTAATTCAATGTACTTGCCTCAATATATGTATAATAATAAACGGGGGCCATAATAATAATAATAAGGGCCACTGCTGCGCTTTTCCTATGGCCTCCAGGTTTTCTGTCCAACAAACAACTTCTTGGCCAACAAACAACAAAATCGAACAAGTGAAAAGTGGTTCTGGTATGCTTCTTTCCAGTGCGATATAAATCTAAAAGCAGAAATTCCAAATTGCGTGTGGTTTTTGGAAAGGAAATGCATTTTCGTTTTTTATTGCAATTGTTTAGCACTGCTTTTCTGAAAACTAGGTTCAAGTCGAAAAAGTGATACTAAAGATCTGGAAAATATGTGAAACATCCGGACTCAAAAGTAAATTCATTATGATTACACGCTAATATATTATTCTTTTACTATTACAAAAATGTATTGTAGTAGAACCAAATAAATAGGTTTTCTATTGGTATTTGTTTTATATTATTAAAAAATTATACTTATCCTCGAATTTGAGCCCCTTGGGGCGAATTTAACAGAAATTAAGTATGGATATAAAGAAACAAATTAAGAGGGAGCTGCAGAAAACAATTAAAAAATAAAAAGGGGCACCCTAAGATATATCTATAGTAGAAATAAGGACCGGAATACCATATTGCTCTCTTCTAGCGGTAGGTATACACTAGACGTGTATGAAAGATCATAAAACATTTAAGGAAATGTTCCAGTTCACCGCCGCGCCGCGTCGTCGGGTTGCGACTTTCAGGTCCAATAATGCGGAAGTACCCGGATTTATCTATAAAAGTTCTGACAACATGAGAGGGCAATTCGGAAGTTCAATCCGGAATTTTAGAAGTAACATTTCTCCACGTCGCGTCGGCGACCCGCTCTGAAAGCGTTCTCCGAATGTATAGTAAACATATTTTCTTTATTCGGAAAAATCTTGGGGGAGGCTCGGCTCATTCAATTGCTCCCTAAGTTGACGTCAATTTGAAAAATGGATCGCGAAACGTAATTTTCGCCATAAATTATCGCCCACGCGACAACGGAAATAAAAAACTTTCCCGTCGCTCACTGTACTGTACTCACCGTCTGTATAGTACTAAAATCAATCTTTACGATGACGCGAACCTTTTCAGTAAAACCTAATTTGTCATATCGATGAATCTAAATTTATAGTGTACTTTGTGCTAATTTACACATGAAAAAAATCTGATGTGGCCAGGCACATGACTTTATCATATAATATATAAAATTTACTATTTATTTGATTGAGATCAGTCGTGTCTGCATTAAAATAAAACTAGTTAGCCAGGGTTTGACAGATAAATAAATAATTAAATAAATAAATAATTCCTTTATTAACATAAAACAATATTAAATGCAACAAAATAATATTTATATTTAGGTCGGGGATCAGCACACTTGTTTCCAAATTGCCTTGCGCTTCCACTCAACCCCTTACGCAAACTAGAACTAAGACATAATTGTACCAATAATATAACAATAATTCCGAGAACTTATCAAAACAAAAACAAACAAAAAATACTCTAGAGTCTAATTACACGTAATTGCAGCAAATCCAACTCAACAAAACATCACACACACCCATAAAAAATTTAAATTAAAACAGCCTCCGATGTGCGCTCAATGCCTAAAGTCCCCCCTGTTGAGTAAACAGACAACACTTCACCTTTCCCCCAAAACTGTTTAACGATAATTTGTTCATATCTTTCCTGAGACCATTGTATATGTGACTGACCTGGTAAGAGAATGACCGTTTATACAGCTCAGCGCGATGGACAGGTGAAGCAAACAAACCCCAGAATCTTAAATTAAGATTATGGACATCCGTTCTACAGCGTATCTTCCGCATGAGGTATTGTGGGATCGTCTTGGATAGCAACTTATGATATAATATTGCTGCATGCAACACCCTAGTGTTACCCATGTTCAACCACCCCATTCGATACATGATCATACTTCCTCAAACCAAAAACAAACAGAACATATGCATTTTGGACACGCTGAACACGCTGCCTATCCGACGCCGTCAGGCAAGGACCGTACAACGGTATCACAATATGAGATCTTTTTGCTATTGACAGTAGATATAGTGAGATAATGTCAAAACATCAGCATTTGACACTACCGGTACTGTCATTAGACTGAAAATGTTTGGAAAATCCTGGCTCACTATATAGTATTATATCAATGCAGATGCTAAACTATTAATTTTACCAAAAAATGTCGCAGACATAAATTATTCACAATTTCTTCTACTTTAATTTAGTATTTAACTATTTTGAGGAAGTTACAAATAGCGGCACATTTGCAAAATCCTTGAAAAATGCCTAGAGTAAACTTCTAAATATGAAGTTTCGTCCCGATACCTTCAGTAGTTTCTCCTGAATCGTCTCCAGAAAAATCGAGTACACACATACAGACACACATACACACACACAGACATTTTTTTATACCTTGGTCAAAAATGATCAGCGGACCCAAACAGACCTATTTCCGCTAACATCTCAAATTTTCTTTTCGGCACGATTACAATATTTCATCATACTGCCTATGATAAAGTAAAAATTCCCGTAATTGAAACATCGATGTAGAAACCTAAACGTACTTATTTAATCACAATCTAGATCACAATAAAGCAAAACCATTTTATTTTAATATCATGGAACAACAGCCATTAATTAATTGTATTATTATTATTATTATTTGCGTAATCATATGACAAGGGTTGTACAAGCAGTCGCAAAACCATCACAAAAGTACTGATTGTAAACTATTTTACATAGCGACCAACTACACATGTGAAACGGATGACATTACAAAATATGAGCGATGACAAACAGGATCTTTGTGGAACAACAAAATATACGGCAACCACGTCTCGTCAGTGACTACTCCATTACCCTCTCAAGCGCAGACAATTAACTTCCAACAACACAACCAGGTTGCAGGCTGTCAAACGACACTAATCGAAAATCGAACCAATTTTGATTCAAACCAGCATACATAAACCTCAGACTGGACAAATCTTTTAGTCCCTCGATCTACCACGTCTGAAACTGGTCTGCCCATCCACCAAGTATTGCACCTTGTCAAAAAAATTTAACAATCTTTTTGTAATTACAGAACCAGTATTTATTGAAAACAAAATGCTATTTATAGAAATTTGTCGATAGTGTTGAAGGCCTTGTCAATCGCTGTTCTTATAAACTAAGATAGCCTTTGATTTCTTTAACATCAACGAAAAGCGATGGACAGATATGGTAATATGAAAAATGCTATCCACCTGGTAGGACTCGGCTGGAAGAACCATACCCTTCAATAACCAAGACTTGATAACCACCCACAAGGTTTCCCTCAGGACCGGGCGCCACAATTTATTTTTTATTTCTTAAAAATGATGCTCATCCTCAAAGTTCTTTGTTTCTTTGTTTGAAGTTTGACACCTTTTCGAATACATCTCCCTTCGATGTCTTCAATCAGTATCTTATTTCCTCTCATTCTTCCATTTACTAGTACAAAATACCATCTATGGTAGGTACTACTTTTGGCCATTTTCTCTTAGTTGTTTACCCCCAGGTTTTGCGACTAACAACTAAATGATATGCTTTTATAGTTGAAAGAGTAAATCTATAATTTTCTAGCAATAAAATCAAAAGGGTTAATATTGCTCAACACACAATTACGCTACAATGGATATTAACGCATCAGCATATATTTCAATAATCAATAATCAACGCCGATTATCCACGCTCAAATGGGATTATTTGTATTCGATAAAAGTATCAGCCACTTGCTAATTATTCGACGGGCTTCACCTGTGCATATCGGTATGTGATCAGCAAATAGCCTGTAGATGACGAACAGCGTACGCTTAATTCAAACACTGGTAGATAGAACTATGGATTGTTAACTGCGTAGCAGACTAGAGTATGTACTTTGATTGATGTGTGTCGACGAAATGTCAATTCGCTACACACCATTTCATTAGTTCAATATTAACTATTAGTTTGGTTGGACAACTGTAAAGTTATAGATTAGAGCAGTGGTTTTCAACCGGTGTTCCGCGGAACACTGGTGTTCCGCAAGCACCTTGGAAGTGTTCCGCGAAAATGTTGATCAATTTTTATTTAACAAACACCGTTTGAAATTAATATGCATGAAAGCAAGGCACATATGTAAACTGATTTAAAAACATCAGCGCCATCTCCTGTCGCTCGTTAGTACTACCGGCTGCTTCGACCTTCAGTAAATTTATAAAATTTATTGTTGTAACTACAATAGTTTTGTCTAATGACGTGTTCCATAAGATCATTAATCTTATTTCGTCAATATCTGTAAAATGCTGTTGCATAAGCTTCTTCCGATGGGTATGTCGTTATCAGGATTGTTGGCGGACATATATTTAGACCACATTGAAAAACCTTATTATCATGAACACAAACAACCCATATCACACTAACATCTTTAAATGGGTCAGATACGTCGACGATATTTTTGTGCTTTGGAACGGAAAAGAAGAAGACATTGACAATTTGCTTACATATATTAACGGACTTCATCCTAAATTAAATTTTACTCTTGAACTACAGCAGGACAACAAACTCAATTTCCTTGATATCACTATCATTAAGGAAGACAAATTAAAATTTGAATTATACAGAAAACCAACTGCAGCTTCAACCATCATTCCCTTTGCATCTAGCCACGACATAAAACATAAACTTTCCGGCTTTCATTATTACATTCGCAGAGCTATGACTTATCCTATAACAAACGAGTCTAAATCGAAAGAATTTCAGTTCATCTTTCAGCTTGCCAAAAACAATGGATATCCGGAAAACTTAATAAAGACACTGATGGACAGAACCCGTAAAAGTTTGGACCCCTGTATTCAAAAACCCCACACGATGCAGACCAAATTTACAGAACCTTTACATATAATAACATAAACACCAAGTTACATAAGACCCTAACTAAATTTAAAATTACTCCGGCGTATAGAAATAACAACCAAATATTGAAGAAGTTAACCAATTACAGGTATGAAGCAAAAGACATTACTGATCGCAGTGGAGTTTACTCTGTAAAATGCTGTAATTGCCGGTCTGTATACGTTGGTCAAACAGGCAGAAATTTAGAGACACGCTTGCGTGAACATTCAACGCGATCTTCTTCCAACATCTACCAACATACTTTGGAAACTGGTCATAAAATGAATTATAGAGATGTAAATTTGGTGCATAAATGTGACAAAGGCTTCAGAATGGATCTTCTTGAACAGCAGGAGATCCACAAACAAAAAAATAGACCCGAACATTCAATTATTAAACGAACAATTGGATTTTCACATAAAACCATTGTTCACATATTTAAAGTTTCACCCCGGCTAATGTACGTTAAGAATAGGTAATACACCTTCCCACCCTTCCTTTTTACTCCCTTTCCCTATGTATACCAATGAACACCCCTTTTGCTATTTAAGATTAAAATTTGAACACATGCGTACTTGGTTGCCTGAGTGACGATTGTACACATCTCCAGTTTTTGGTGAATTCAGTTATTTTCGGTTTTGACCGTGTTATGACCCACGATAACCTCTGAAATACCGTAAGGCAACAGATCTCGCATTTTAATTGTCTGCCTGTCATTTATTAGTTGTTGCTCGTCTGATTGTTTTGTTTTGTTAATGTGTTTACACCTGATGACGAGAGTGTTTATCGTCCGTAGATTTTCTCCGTAGTTCACAGTAAGTGTTGTTGTTATATATTTTTTGGAGTGTTTGGTTTAGGTTAAGTTTTGTATTATTTATATGTATATCCGAAACTCTCTGTTTGTTGTAGATTTAGGACTGAAGATGGTTTAATAACCGAAACTAGTTCCCTATGTAAATAAATTTTTATTAAAGCAAGAATAAATATAGAGGCTTCTAATTATTATTTTTTATTAATATTCATCGAACCTTGCAATATGGACCCAATACATATTTTGATAAAATTTTGAAAATATCGGATAAAACGCAAATTGCGTCATACAAAATAGCCGAATTAGTGGCAGTAAAATTAAAGCACATCATACTATAGCTGAGTCATTAATTTTACCAGCATGTACTAAAATAGTTGGTATTTTGTTTGGTAAAGAAGCAAAAAAAGAAGTAATGAAAATACCCATGTCAGATAACACCATTCAGAGAAGAATCCATGATATGGCATGTGATATCCAAGACAGAGTTGCAAATAAACTTTGCAACAAAAACTTCGCACTGCAAATAGACGAATCTACTGATATAAGTGAAAAAGCCCAATTATTAGGATTTGTCAGATTTATTGACGAACATAAAATAGTGTATGTTTTTATGTGGTCGAGAACTTATGGATCGAACAACTGGAGAAGAAATATTTTCAATCAATAACTTCTTACCTTGAAGGTTTAAATTTAAACTGGGAGCAATGTGTTGCAATTTGTACTGATGGAGTCCCAGCGATGGTAGGATCGATAAAAGGATTTGAGGCCTTTGCAAAAAAGAAAATAGTAAGATTTATTCCAACCATTGCTTCTTGCATAGAGAAGCACTGATTGCAAAAACATTGCCTCTGGAATTGCAGAACGTTTTGACTGAAGTTATTAATATGGTAAATTATATAAAGGCAAGACCAACGAAGACACGAATTTTTAAACAACTCTGTTTGGCGATGGAATCAAAACATGAAACCTTACTTCTTCACACTGAAATCAGATGGCTCTCCCGAGGAAAGGTGCTTTCCCGTGTGCTAGAATTAAAAGCAGAATTGCTTCGTTTCTCCGAAAATGAAAATAATGTATTTGCGCAAGATCTTAAAATTGATTTCTGGTGTGCTCGATTGGGCTATTTGACAGATATATTTAATTATTTGAACACTGTCAATGCAAGTCTACAAGGTAGAAATGAAAATATTTTGACTTCGATGGACAAGTTATCAGCAATCCATAAAAAGACTATTCTTTGGAAAAAGCGTGAAGAAGAAAAAATCTGACGTTTCCATCCGTAAAAACCAGGGTTGGGTAAATACGCGTAGAAAACTGTTTTCTACATTACGCGTAGAAAACGACGTCGAAAACTACTAAAAATGTAGAATACGTATGATACGTAGAATACCATTGTATTTGTGGTGATAGTCATTCCTACTTATTGGTGCTATTAGAAGAGTGTTGCAGGTACATCCGCCTATTAAACAAACAAATACCTAGTACAGTGCACGCCGTTTAATGTGATCACATCGGAACTCAGTTTTTGATAACAATAACCGATTGCCAATAATAGCTGAAAGAAAACAAAAATTCGAAAGAAAATTTTTATTCAGAAAGTTAATAGTACATACATATTCTTCATAAAATAAAATCAATATCGATTCTTTACTTGAGGTATGTAGGTACACAAACAAAATTAGAAATAATACTCAATAGCTGTTTGTCTCAGGTGGTTGCGAAGAAGTGCGTTCTAAAGCATTTCGAATTTCTTTATTTGTTGGAGCTGGCAATGTTTCTATAGTATGTTCGTTCACTTTCTGTTGTTTACATTCGGTTTGGGAGATTGAAAACATTACAGATTAACGAATTTCATCTTCTGTAGGACGCCCCGCGGTAGTTACGGCGCATATGCTGACGTGCCAAAACGAATGATCGCTCGATTCACAAAAACAAACACAGCTTATTTGATTTTACCGCCTCGGTTCTTCGCCGCGCGTTTATTATATTGCTTATTCGTTGCTCAACGCAAGAACCAACGTAAGAAATCGATCTTTTTTATTATTACTTTTTCTATATTGTTATATCACATATTAAACTTAAATAGGATAGATACATATAGGTATTGCATTTTCAAGTTTCATAAATAAAATAAAAAGTATAGTTGTTTCATATATTATGACGATGAATAATTTATGACAATACTACTTCTCAACAATCACTAGAATTTTGAGTTTTCTACGTTTCCTACGTAGATTACCTGAATGTAGAAAACTGTCTAATGTAAATTACATGATTTCTACTTGGTAGAAAACCATGTATTTTACCTCATGTATTATACCTACCCAACCCTGGTAAAAACTAATAATGAAGAATGTGTTTCTTTAATAATAGAACATTTGTTGTTATTGGAAAAAAACCATAACAAAATATTTTCCAGCTCTGAAAACAGAGAAATACGACTGGATTTGGAATCCATTCGCTTCAAATTTGACCAGCAATTTTGAATTGGGTTTAACAAAGGCAGAAGAACTCATATCTTTATCATCTGACCGTACTTTAAAAATGAAACACGCTGAAATACCTCGTGATGAATTTTAGATATCTCGTCAACAACAATACCCAACATTATCAAAAACAGCTATTAAAATTTTATTATGTTTTTCAACATCATATTTGTGTGAATTAGGATTTCAGTATTGAAAAGGTTGGGAACCACTGGATTAGAGCTTCACTGCCAGGAAATGCGGTAAAGTCTGAAAATAAAACAAAATGTTCGGGTCGGTTCGTCATTGTCAAAAATCTTTGAACACGTCGATTTAGAAATACACAATTTTATACCCCCCCCACATTTATTATGGTAGGGTATATTGAATGTTTAATATACGTACAATTCTTTGCACTGAAGACCACTTCAAACTAAAACAAGAATATCGTAATAAATTTAAGTCCCGTTTAAGTATCTTCTACATCCACATAACTTAACGTAGAAAACTTATTGTTATCGTATGATATTTAGAACTGTTCCCTTTACATTCGCTTACGTTGGGTGTTTGAGTTGCGCAGTTGGCAGTGACACAATATGAAATCTGATGAAATCTATCGCTTCTTTCATATAAATACGTTCATGTATATGTCGTAGGCAAATGGTTATTTCAGGCAAAAGGCTTTTTCCTAGGCAAAATCTATTTGCCATGACAAATAGATGTTGAGTCCGCTTTTATATGTTTAAAGATGTTTGTTATTGTTATTGTTTGTTATGTTATTGTTGACAGCGTGTTTAAGTTCATCTTCGTTTTTTATCACAACAATAGGCACTTGGTTCAGCTACTGTATTTGGAACATCACAGTAACCTCCGCATCATATCGGTAAACCATTATTAAGACATGCAAAATTTTTAACACATCATGTGTTCACTGAGTTGTACATTTGTTTCGCATGATTTCCGTATGCAAAATAAGAGTTTGGTGATATCATCATCTACATTGATGCGTAAAATCGTCCAGTCGACAAGAATTCAGATATTTAGTGTTTTCCAGTCTAATATAACTTTTTCCTGGAAAAGGGAGCTAAATATTGCTAACCTAAAAGTCCTGTTTTAGTATCACCGCACTCTTGTAGTATTGAGTATTGACGCTTGTCGCAACAAATCAGGCAACTTTATTAGAATCATGATGATTAGAATACGATATTACTCAAAAGTAATCAACGACTAAATAATAATTATGACGTATTGGAGAATTAACATGCACGGATGCACATAACCTCACATAATTGTAAAACAAAAGCGATTGAAAATAAATGCTATTGGTCTGACAACGGTCTTGGCAAATACATTTGCCTAGGCAAATAGCTTTAAAAATATAAATAAAGGTTCAATATCTATTTTCCAAGGCAAATGGTTTTTGCCTGGGCAAAAGCGTTTTGCCTAAAATAACCATTTGCCTACGACATTTACACGAGTTGGACCATCATGAATGATAAAAATGAGTAGGCAACCAAATATACTTGATAATTTTGTGATTAGTATTTCACCGAAATGATTAGGTATTTCCATTCAAATTATACATTAAACTGAACTTGATACCTTTGCCGACAATACAAAAAATATCCGGCTCAATTCTGTCGAGTCTAGGCGCCGGATTTTAAGATTGTTGGTGGTTAATATTTCTGTATTATCGGCAAACGTTTCAAGTTCAGTTTAACGTATAATTTGAATGGAAATACCTAATTATTTCGGTGAAATACTGATCACAAAATTATGAAGTATATTTGGTTGCCTACTCATTTCGAAGCCCATCTTAAGTTATGTTACTGTCACCATCATCTGAATTGTCCAAATCGAGAGCCTGTGATTGGTGCACTTGGCACATTATATTAAGTTTTTGCAAGTTTTACGAAACGAACTTATATAATTCAATGGAGTTAAATTTTCACTACTTTTTAATTTTTCGTGCGTTAAGTTCAATGGATGTTATATGTTATACCTGCCGAACATGAGCCGGGGACTCCTTAGTTCAGCCGGCGGTTCCTATAAAGTGAGTGAGGCATGAAAAGTATAAAAAATTCAGTTCAACGTCATAGTGACAAAGCTGCCACCTGACACATAAATATTTTTTGTGCTGTCACACTCGAAAACAGCTGATTTCGTTCCAGGTTGGAGTGCCGCTATGGAACTTTTTCTACTTTGCGTTCGTTATAAGCTCATAACGAAACCGCTTTCGGTGTCGTTATGAAAACACTAGATCACAAACTTACCACTCATGGCGCTATTCCTTACTTTCGGCACTTGTAACATAAATGACTATTAAAATACTGAATTATTGTTATTGACAAAAAAACAATGGCAGGCAACTGTGGTGGTTTCAAGATCATGGCAGACTTTTAAAAGGCCCTAAAATAAAAATTTATGGAATTTGGACAAATCTGGAATTGCTGGAATGACATTAATAATATTTTTCTACTTTGCGTTCGTTATGAACTCATAACGAAACCGGTTTCGGTGTCGTTATGAAAACACTAGGTCACAAACATTTGGTAACTTTTAGTTTTCCACGACTGATGATATTGACGTCAAGTGTCAAATAAGGCTGACATCTGGCTGACATCTCAATCGCTATTGGCTCGCGTCAATCGTATTTGTGAATTTTAGTACAACTACCAACTGTTGAATATGAAACTACTCTAGATTGTAAGATGACAACCGCAATTTTTGAAGTATATGTAAATTTAATGTCGCAAAGTAGAAAAAATCTGATGTGGCCAGGCACATGACTTTATCATACAATATATAAAATTAATAGTTTAGCTGCATGAGAATCTATTCTATTGAGATAAATCGTAGGTATTGTCAAAGCATCAGCATTTGACACTACCTACACTACGTCATTAGAATAATAGTTATTTATGTCACAAATGCCGAAAGTACGGAATAGCGCGATGAGCGGTGATGCGGCGCGTCACCGAAGGCGGAGTGTCGCCGTCGCATATGAGCGAGTCGGCTATCTAGTTTTTGGCAGGAGCGACATCAACGTTTATTGTGTTGCCTTTTAAGAAATGCGTATTTAAAAAAAATATAAATGATGTCTGTATAGTAAATGCTAGGTTGGTACCACTTTGACGAAACGTCAAGTTTAAAGGTGCGTTCCGATTGGTAGGTAATGGTTAGCTACCATGGCGGTGGTAGAATACGAAATTATAGTATTTCTTACATATCGTGATAATGACACATATTAGTTTGCATGTACATAAACATGAGTCACTATCAATTTTCTATTGGAAATACTATAACGGCGTCTGCTACCACTGCCATTGTCACTAATGAAAACGCACCTTAAAAAGGTAATTCAAATTCTGACAGATTTATATTTGTTCATGACACATCCATACCAACATACTATACTAAAATAAAACTACACTCATCGCTATACTTTATTTATAATTTTCTCAATGTATCGTTTTTAGAATTAGATATAAAGACGGGTTGATATTTCTTATCAACAAACAATCAAATTGGTGATCTTACTTTATTTGAAATTTGTATTTTATAATTTGCCGCACTACAGCGGCAACGTTCCATAGTGGTTTTCCAACCTCTGATGAGATCAGCGAACTTTATAGGTGTTTTTTTTTTTCAAATGTACATACAAACTAATAATAATAATAATAATAATCATAATTATAATGGGTCTGCCTGCCTACATCGCTCTCGTGCTGATGTTGATTGAACTTTGATCAGTCTTCCAGGCATTATATTTTGTATTGCTGAAGAAATTTCGTAAAACTCTTTATCTCGTTCAATACCATTCATTCATCTTTGCGTTTAAGTTCTTTATGTTTTTAAGCATAAATTTGGAAGGATCATGAATTTGGAAGGGCCAAATTGACTAGCTCAATGCGATCAGAAAATAGCAGATGTGGGGTGGTTTGCAAATTAACACCTGTGTGATACACTGCACAAAGATGTTTGCAGAATTTGCCTCCCGCTCCAGCTGGACAATTGCATTGCTCAATTATTATGTCAACTGTATACAAATGATTGCTATCTTCTGAAGATGATAACGATTCTTTTTTTAATTCACAGTCAATTTCGTCCTGAGCAAAAAGAACTCGGAATCAACATTCTGCGATCATCAGTTTCAATATTAATGGAAGTCTTCTACAGCCACCGCCACACAGCATGTAGGATGTGAAACATGCACAGAAGTGGGACAGAATTTGGAAATACTTTCTTCATCGCGTTTCTTTCGGCTAAACTATCGCCCGTCATAAAAATGGCTGGATATACCATTCCATAAAATCCCTCGTTTCCAATTAAGTCACGGAACTTTTCGAAACACTTCGTATACCTCTTCTGTTTGAAATTCATGTATTATGCAACATAGTGGTACCCCACCTATTTTTTTGCGAATATAAACGTAACAGACGAACCGCCTTGATCGCAAGAACCAGTTGAATCTACAAAGACGACCGCCCCTGCAAAACGTCAGGCATGGGCTCGTTGTATTAAAGGCGTAAATGATACGCAGCAAAAAGGGTTTTCGTGAACAGCTATTTTCACTCCAATAGTCTTAAAATATTCTTTTCTTTCTAAGAATTCACTAAATGAAACACTACTTAACCCCAATAAACAATTAACAGCGGATGGCTTCAGAGTAGCGGGCACGCGCGACTGATAGTTGCATAAAGTGCGTTAACCACTTTGAAAACGGAATACAGGTCTGAATCCGTTTCCTACATGATTAGCGCACTCGGTTGCTATAGGGCTAGCCCTATAGGAAACGGAAAAACGGAAAAACGGAAAAACCATACGCTACCACTGCCGCGAGCATACGCATGTATCACGGATATTTGGTTGCCGGGATGTTAGAACAGTGAAAATGTCAGCCATGCTAAATATAGGCTTAGAGTATTATTATTAATGTCATATATAAATTTCAGCTTTGTCGAAATACCGTAGCTTTGTAGTTTTCCGTATTTTTAAAAGTGTCTCCAGACTGCAATGACCTTAGAACCGCCACAGCTGTCTGCCATTGCATCTTTTTTGCAATAACAAAAATTAACTGTTTTAAAATATCCAAGCAAAAGTAACAAGAGAAAGAGACATTTTAAAAAAAGCCGTGGCCAGTCAAAAAGAGTTTGGCGCTATGACGTTGAACTCGGTAAAAAAGGAAGCTTTTTCTTTTGTTTTATCACAATAAATTTACGTACTTCAGTTTTTAGACGCGTGTCGTGTTTTTGAGAAAAACATTTTTTTTTTGGGTTTTTAGAACTGCTTTTGTCAAAAACAAGTCTCGCGTCGAAATTTCTGCTATCAGATTCAAATACTACAGAGAAAAACCATATCATAAACAATTATCAGTTGTTAGATTTTGTTCATTTTTGGTGACGATAGTCACATAGCATAGATTATTGTATTTTTGACAAATTAAGTATTTGAAAATATGTGAAATTCATTAACACTAGGCTCAGAAGTTAATTATTATCATTTTTCTATAAAATTAATAATCGTCGTAAGTTTTTGTTAAATTAAAAGTTGAGAAATAAAGACCATCATAATAGGTACAAAAAATAGGCATTGCTTATTAGAAGATGTGTTCCTAAATTATCACAGTTAACTTTTTCTGTATACATTTCAAATCAACGTTTAATAGCGTTTGATTACAAATGAGTTATAGAATTTTATTTGCACTTTAGTAAATAATTCTTTTCTAAAAGTTGAAGACCACAAAAAACTCATTGCATAAATCAAACTTCATACCTCCATTACCTCCATCGATTTCTAAGACTACGGTTGAAACAGGAAAGACAGAGCTTTGAAACGATGGTGGTTTTATTTAAATTGTCTACCTACTATAATTTTTACTAAATGAAAATGGCGGGGTATGTTTCTGTTAATAGTTCAAATATCTTTCAACAGATTTACTACTTCTTCCGCAAATATTTTTCGCTAAAATTGACAAGGCCAGCGAGAATGAATAATTTTACTGTAACCCAGATTCTGGCGAGCTAACTATGAACAAATCTAGAATGTATTAAACTAAAATAGCCATAGGTATATGATTTTTCTGGAAATGTATCCATTATCATTTAGATATACTGTTCCACATATTGCGGTAATGTTGCATTAATAAACAATGACGTTGCAATGACCGTACCGCGCGAGCGTTGAAAAGCGCCAGTAATGGCCCTTTTAAGAACACCTCTATTTCACTCCTAACGAAATAATTTACTTTCAGTAATTACCCAATATTTTATCTTTTACCGTTACGCCGCACGGTCCGGACATAATCGCCGCTCGCTCTATCCTAGAAAGAAAACAAAAGCGAGCGGGTAACTGTTCGCTCTTCCACCGGTGTTTCCACCATAAATCTGCATTCTATTTTAATTCCGGTACAGAAGTTTGCCGGAGTCGGGTTCGGCCTCGGTCCGCGCCGACCGACGTCAAGAGTCCGAGAGTTTAGAGACTATGGTCTTAACTCCCAGCGCTGGAAACTTTCAATGCCTAACTCCTTCGCCAAAGCCCGGTTCTAATTATTGCTGAATTAAAAGGCGTATATCATGACAAAACTAGAAACCGTAAGTTCTTCGTTGGCATAAGCGAGTATTCACAACAACATTTTGGTGACACGATATTGTCCCATGCTTGGGATTAACTTCGAGGAGTCTTGCATTTCAGTTTAGAGTGGTATACTTCAGAACTTCAACATCTATATACAGTATCGGTTAGATACCTCTTTGAAATACTCCAATAATACTGAAGATAAGGTAGGTTTATAGTCGCATCAACCATCTAACAAAGCATTTTTCTGGAACTGTTCGAATCAGGCTGTGTTAAAATGAGTTAAATGATAAGAATATAAGGCGGTTGGTGGATATAGCTTGTCATATTACCGCCCTTGCGAAACTTTGAATGGGTTTTGAATGTAACACTCCATGAGATTATAAAAATGAAAAATTATTTATTTATGTGCTACATGATCATGAAGTGACATTTTACATCTTAGATACAGGGGCAAAAACTGCTTCTTAACGCCCGCGAGGGCGTTAAAGATTCTTAACGCTTGCGTGGGCATTAAGGGTTGCCGTGGTTATATGTCAAATATATCAAATATTTGTCATTCAAATTGTATATTGTCACTCGGCAATGTCAATTATTGGCAATTATGGTTATAAGTTTGACAATTAATTGTCTGTATTGTCACTCAACTCCGAATTGTTTGTATTGTTATTCAACTCCGTAGATACGCATGTCACTTGATATCGTCAAAATATTTATTAATATTATTCAAACGGAGGAACAAAACCATTGTATTAGGACATAAAATTTTGTATGCACCTCGGGCATTACTTGATGTTTATACCCTCGGGCGACTTAAAAAGCTTTTTAAACGGTCGCCCTCGGGGCATAAACATCCGTGTAATGCCCGTGGTACATAAATAACTATTATGTCCTACATGATCATAACGTGACATTTTACATCTTAGATACCGGGGAAAATACTGCTTCTTAACGCCCGCGCTGGCGTTAAGGGTTGCCATGGTTATGTCAAATATATCAAATATTTGACATTAAAATTTTAAGTTATCAATCTCACTTGATAACGTCAACATATTTATTAATATTATTAAAACCATTGTAGGACATAAAATTTTATATGCACCTCGGGCATTACTTGATGTGTATACCCTCGGGCGAATTAAAAAAGCTCTCGGGCCTATCGGCTCTCGAGCTTTTTGAACAGTCACCCTCGGGGCATAAACATCCGTGTTATGCCCTTTGTGCATAAATAACTATTGTAGCTACTTTTAATCTTTTTGGACACTTTGCACTTCACATGTAATACGAATACAGCTAAATATGTTATAAAATTCGGTTGATTTCAGAATGATGGTTATTATTGCTTGTTGTCATCCATAGGCATCCATAGGTCACAATACTTCGTGTTATCACCGTTTTTGCAGCTATTTTGGGATCCCGGATGTCACCTAATGTCATGGAAATAACATCATAATATGTAACCTGCAATAACAAAATGGTTATTATGACCAACCCACATGATCCATCATTCTAATTTACATCGTGATTTATTGTACATGATTATTCGTCATATATTATTGTTGGTATCGTAGCCGTCTAATATTTCAGAATATAAAAAACGTCATACTCCCTAAAATTATAAGATTTTTTTAGTAATAAAGGGTGACGTAGTGTGAATGACTATGCTATGAACTATACTTGGCAGCGTTTTCGTCTTGTGTTATTTGTTGTAAATGACATTGATAATTAGAGCACTTATTCTTATTGATTAGTTACTATTCTAAAATGGGACACAACAAAATTAACGAAACAAAATATAAAGAAATAGCCCATATTGTTCGTTAACTTAAATTGCATTCACCACGAAAAAATCTCTGTTGTATCTATGGTTGTGTCGTTTTTTACACATTATTTTATGTTATTAGCCACGGTTGTGACCGCTGTATGCTTGACAACTTACCTATAGCATATTGATATTAAGTGTATTGCAAGAAAATTTGCTGCCTTTCTATCGTTTATTAATGTATAATTAATATTTTGTATTAATTGTTTGTAATTCTATATTTTGTCATAATCATTGATGTTTTATCCTAGAATTTCAGATTTGGTCTGATTGTCAACCAATATTGTAGAATTTTCATTACTTATTAATATACTGGAGTAAGTTTTGTTAATTTTCTATAAGAATTTCCAGCATGTGTTGATCTAGCAAGGCTTAATGTATAATGAACAATTATATATCACCTTTCAATAAACACGATTATATACTTTTCAATGTTGTCAATTTTGCCTCTATGTTCGGTTTTAAACATTATCAGTCAATAATTCGAGTGGTTGCCAACTAATATTGTCGATTTTCTACTGCGTTCGATGAACACGAGCCAACAATTCTTATAGGAATGAATAAACGATGTGAAGGCAGTATTAGTTGGCATTCACTGAGTTATGGAGAATAAATAAAGGCAAACATACAAGCATAAAATGAACACAATTGATAGTTCAATTCTATAATCGTGTCTTAATAACAAATTGCTAAACAATAAAAAGGCAACAGTTATTAAAATTTAGCCGCATTAACGGGAAACAATGACAAAATATAAAGAAAACCTCGACACATTTAAATATTCTGTGCTAACGATCATCAACAACGAAATAGAAAATGTTGTTATTACTACTATACGTAAACACTTGAAAGTCGACAATACCAAGTCAACTAACAATTATTAATAATAATTGCTTTATATATCAATAAGCTGTATAGGAAATCAGTATAGAGACTATACAGACTATAGTAAATAATGTTTGAATGAACTCATGTCCGCAAATGTTTTAAAGCTCGAAAGAGTCTGAAGATGGAACCAATTTTACAACATGAGGAAAATAGTGTCTTGTATAATAGGATGGCACATTTAAAACCAAGTAATATTTGTCTGACTTAATTAACGTCTTTGAAAAGAGTCAATGAGAAACGTTTTGTAATTTTTATGCCAATTTTGGCATATTTGGGGTATCTTTAATATTTTTGGAGACGTTAAACAGAAAACGTTTCACATACAAATTATTTGATTTCGATATATGTATGTAGCTATTATGTGATACTTGACACTACCTACTTTCCTAACACCTAAGCGCTGTCAGGTGTGTTTTTGGACATTCGGAGTTTGGTATTAAAAGTTGACTATTCAGTATACTTTATCTATATTTTACACTTATTTTTAACACCCAGGATATTTTCAACAGTGCGAAGTAATGGATAAACCTAATAAGTATGATTAAATAAAAGCCCAATCATGTCATTTTGGACAACAGTACAAAACCGTAAACTTGGCACAATTTATCTTGTGACTCTTTTGCGATGAAAACTGGAGATAAACAATCTAATGAAACAGACATTGGTGACGATATGACGAAATGTCATCGGTATAGTCACCATTAGGATAAGAATGCTGTGTGCGTCGTGCAAAAAAGTGATAGCCGGGCCTCGATAAGTACCCAGCCACAGTGTTATAACTGTATTATGTAAAATGTCAGTAGGAGTTGTTATTGGGTTCAAAATGCAGGAGGGGAAAAAACTTGAGACCTGAGAATAGTTATCATTGAAGAGCAAGGTTTGCAGGAAGGTTTCTGAATAAGGCACCTTCCTCCGTAACGAGCCACATATAATTATACTCAATTTTTAATAGAACCTTCACGGAATTACAAATGGTTGCAATCAGGTAAACTTACCATTATGAAGTAATAAGAGATAAGTGGACACACTTACCTGAAAGAAAAGAAAAATATTATTAGCTTATCACGTACACCTTAGAATTTCTATTTTTTTAGTCGTTGAACCGCAACTTTCGTTTACCTTCAACAAAATTATTTGATAGTCATTAGGAAACCAACAGGCTTATTTGATAGGAAGGTATCTAGCACTCTTTGGGTAGGTGAAAATACCGGTCATTAGATTGGCCAGCATAATATTAAATTGCGTTATTCACTGAATTTTTGTAAATGGCTGGTGACATAAAATGTCTATTAGAACTCATTGCATCGATTACGATAGTAATATTGCGATTATCAATTGTTTCATATTTCTACGACTTTCATTATAATATCCTATTTGGTGTCAATGTAATCTAAATAATGTTCTATCGAATAATCGGGGTGTACCTAGGCCCAGGGTTTATTCGACAATTTCCGACTATTTTCGCCAATTTAACCTACTTTAGCGTTTAACAGCCGTGTCTACCTAATTCAGCTAGGTAGCCGTTGAGGCTTATACATTCACACGTACTTATAATTGAAACCAAATTCTAATTTCGGTCAAGTAGTTTATTAGAATAAATTATACTTAGTAAAATTACATGCGATGGAGGTAACACAAATTGTTGCACACAACTAGAACTAAGACGAAGTTGGAAGCTACGTACAAAAAGTATACGGTTTTGGCATCAGTGGCGTAGCTAGGGGGGACGGCGGGGGTGGCCCGCTCCGGGTGCCACCCGTTTTGGGGTGACACCCGACCGTGAAAAAAAAGAACTTACACAAACTATCACAATGTTTTTCAACTATAAATCACTTAGGCTTAAAGCCATTTTAACCAAGTTATCCATAGCAAATAATTTAATTTATCAATTGTGATAACTTATAAATGCTTGTAAGCTATGAAATAAATGATTACTGCAGATTAAAATGTTTACAAGTGGCAGTTATGCAATCACTACAGATTAGCGATTTTTATAGTTGGCAGTATTGATGTTTACATATGTTTATGATTTATTTGTAATTTATTTTTTTGCTTATCTCAAAGCAATTTTTTGTTGGATGTATAGATCATTCAATTAATTTATGTGGACAACACTCATTTGCACAAAATATATATTGCGTAACATTTTTCGGAACAATAGCGACAATATTTACATTTTTCTGCTTCTACTAGCCGGTTGGAAGTGCTTTTTAAATACAGCAAAACATCTGTTCAGAGACTCTTAACAACGCGTTGGAGTGCTCATTATGCTGCAGTAAAAGTATTTGCAGAAAGTTTTGACGAGATTGTGGCTGCAATTTAGAAATTGTATGATCTACAAGAAAATTTAGACACCAGAGGTGCTGTAGTGAACCTTATGCCTGCTGTGTGTGAAGTCATATTTATTTGCTGTCTTTTCTTTTGGAATGATGTGCTAAGGGAAATAAATTGTGCTCAGATTGCATTGCAGAGTAAAGGCTTGAGTGTTGATCAGTTAGAAATAAAAATAGAGACTTAGTCTATATATTGAAGACAAATTGAGTCATAATGTAGATGGGGCAGTAGATCTTGCTGTGAAAAACCCTGATGACTACGACATTCCAATAAAAGGACGAATTCAGCGTAAAAAATGAATGGCCGGTGAGTTGGCCACCGATGCAGGACTTACAGACTTACAGAGCGCTGAACTGGATGAGGATGGGGAAAGGATATGTTGGAATATTTTGACTGATTCAGTATTGAACTCCGAACTAGATCGAAGTCAATTTAAGATGTAGCTTCATTGTTCGATGTTGTGCAGCCAACAGTTTACTTTTGGCGAACACTGAAGAGTTGAAATTAACTGTACCCAAATTTACTGGTTTTTATGATGAATTATCAGAAACAAAACTTCTCTTAGAAATACCAAAGTTGAGAAGACGAAGAAGAGATTTTAAGAAGATAAAGATTCACTATCAGATATCTATATGAAAGAATATACCTATAATAAAACAGTACGATTATTATCATAATATTGTAACTTATTAATCACACTTCATGTTTATCGGATTTTTGTTAATTTTAACGGTTTTCTTTCTTAGGGTGGCACCACGATACCCGCACCGGGTGCCACTCATGGTAGCTACCCTACTGATTGGCACGACCAAAATTCTGTCCAAAATGTTACCGAAATCGTATACGTTACATAAACTAGAAAATACTCAACACTTTAGATGTACTATAGCTTGCTACGTGAAAAGAAAACACATTACTTGATTTTCAATAACAGAAACAACGTAAAAATGAAAATATGTATAAACGGTGTAGAGATATCAGAAATAAAGAGCATATCATATTTATGGTTACAATTGCAAAACAACATGAAATGGGATGAGCAGGTGAACAAAATTATAGCCAAAATGCCAAACTGATTGCATCAATATGCAAAATGAAGACATACATTGACATAACAATAAAAAGAAACATATACAATCTTCTGGTTATATCAAATATTAGCTACTTGATTAATATATGGGGCAACACCACTGCAAGAAACCTGGACAAACTGCAACGACAACAGAGCAAATTAATAAAAATTATTCATACATGGAACAAACGAACTCCAACAAACGAGATTTTCCGAAGGAGCGGAGAACTTTCCATACGAAATAGACGAAAACTGAGCAACATTCTTCTGTTGTACACGATAAAGCACAGCATGATGAAAATAAATATAAAAGTCACCGCAAATAAAAATGTACACGACCACGAAACCAGATATAATAGATTCATTCGTACACACAGATTTAGAACTGCTACGACAACAGAAAACCTTCTAACAGAGACCATACACGTATACAACAACCTACCTGACGGTGTAAAGAAACTAACATACAGCAAATTTAAAAATAAAATTAAGAGTATCCTATTATCCATAAACCCGTAAATTAAATAGATAAATTTCAGATGGAACAAACAACAGCAATGCCCTCAACACCTTAACTTCGAGACGGTCCACACCATTATCGAGGGAAGCAAGAGGGACAGAGATACAATATTTGTGTTGTATTATCAATGTACGCATTTATTCAAATAAACTGACTTACTTACTTACGTGCATGCTTATATTCAATAAACTATTTATTGCGCATATACAATCCCGCGGCAGTATTTGAACCCGGTCATATGTACGATGTCGGTATAATGTTCGCATAATTCCTTATTCAGGTAAATGTGGTCCTTGTATTGTAATCTGAAAGGGCGATTTTAGATGTTTAGTTGACGAGACCAGTCGCAAAACATCACCGAAAATGACATGGTGGCGTATTTTGATGAACAGATCAAAACCAAGAAAGCCCCAAACCTTAGGCAAAACTATATCATGCTACACGCATGTTTAAATATGTATAGGATATAGATATTTCGTAGCCAATCTTAGAAAATAGTTACTAAAAATGATGTTACAATTTGTTAATTGTAACACCGAAAACAGTGTTACAATGTGTGCATTTTGAATGCAAAGTAGAACAAAGTTATTTTATGTTGCCACGGTGATAAAAATTAACAATCGATATCATTTTGTGGTCAAGTCACGCGGATTAAAAATATCACACAATTAATACAGCGAACTATTTCAAATTTCAATGATGACAATGATGAAGTTATATTAACGTCAAGGGTATACCTAAAAATGACACGTTTTGTTCATTACCACTTCTCAAAACTTCATTCGCCCATGGTAATAAATAATAAAAGAAGCGGGAGTACCTATGGCGTTGGTCACCTAGTATATATCAGATCGTTTTTAATTATTTATAAACTTGATCAAAGCCGATAAAATTAATTATGGCGACTTCCCCTTTTTCACACAACGAATGGAAGAGCGTTGATCAATATTTTAAGCGAGGAAGTGAATTAATCATACCCTTTTCAGTTTCAGTACAATTGTCAAGAAATTCTACCGGCGCTTTCCCGAAGTACGTGGAAAAAACGAAAGCGCGCTTCCGCAAGCACACCGCCACTGAAAATATTTGACATGAAAACATTTGCGAAAAACAAAAACAGAGCGCCACGAAGCATTCTCTATTTCATTACGAGATCGTGTTCGTATATTTGTTTTTCGGTGGGGCGAACGCACGACCGGCAGGCGATCCGAATACCGAAAAAAACCATAACAAGATTCACCATTAGTGCTATTAGTACCACATTCCGCCGGTAGGCTGAATGAAATATGAAAGCTTTACCGTGGTGGCCTCCGTTCCAATAATGAAGGTAGCGGAATCGATATCGGAAAAATGAATTATTATGGCTTTTTATTTAATCATTCCGTTATGGCGCGCGTTGTGCTACTTTAGGTGAATGTTTACGACAATGAGGTGCACTCCCAACCAATTATCAATAATTGTCACAATGTGGAAAACTTCTCGTTTCGCTTTTATCGACAAAATGAAAAATGTGTAAAAAACACGCAGGAATTCGATGCAATGCATCGGACCGCATTTTTATTTTATGAACTGTTTTGGAGCTAAAATCAGGAGCTATTCGTTTTTCACGTAAAATATTTTAAATAAAGATATCGAAAAAAATAAGACAACTCAATGTATTCGGATGGTTCAGGCTGACGTAGGAAGTGCTTCTTCATTTATATATGAAAGTTGCGTATTGAAAATGAAAAGATATGGTTTCAACTGATGTGTTATGCTATAAAAAAACGGTGATTCCGTCTCCGATTCAATCTTTGCAAAAACTAGCAAAGAATAGCTACATTTGTCTAAAATTGTAAACGCCGCACCTCAAAAAAACAAAAAGTGTGACCATATCATAATTGTAATTGAACAAAAGTACGCAACTAGATATCTTGGGCCCGTGCAAAGGTTGGTGTTGTTTTTTAACAAACGTCCAATTCCCCTGTTTGAGTAGAAATAAAATTCCACCCTGTACAACGCTATAAAATCTCTACTGTTTGGGTTTTGACCAAAACCAAACAACTGTCATTATCTACTGAATTTGACACACCCTTTATTTCACAATAAATGGACTCGAAACTCGAAATGTTACAAAAAGTAACATCACTTTGGATTGAAACATTCGTTTTTCAAAGAATGAATTGAATAAATATTATTGGAATAACCAGTAATTATAATCTTTTCTGTTTTCGTTTGCCCACAGTGTAGAATGCATTCTTTATGTTGTGGACGTTCAATTTGATATATACGACGAAATTTTGCAACCAATTAGTTTTTTTTTGTGCCGTGAGATCATGTCTCTCACATGTTAAACCTATTATTTATTTTATTTAACGATATAATAACAAATGACAAATTATATAAATGATAAAAATATTCCAAATTGCAAAACAATGTCAATGTAGCATTCTTGATCACATGAACTTTTTGCTCAAGTATATGAGGAACAATTTTAATAATGCTCAGTCTTGGTGTATTATTGGTTTTTAGTGGCACCACTTTTTAAAATCTAGCCCATATAATTGAGTAAAATTGTAAGAGTAATTCTAAGTGACCACGTATTTGTGTTAAAGTCTTCATATATGATTGTTTAAATCGGTTAAAAAAATTGAGATCTCATTTTAAAATTATCGTGTTGTTTGATGAATTTACTGTACATTTCATGCATTTTACACATTCAAGGCGGGTTCTAAATAAACATTTCCAGCCAATTGATCTAAGGGACACCGGGTTATTATGAAAGTACATATTCTTCCTTAATATAGAAAAAAGAAATAGTTTAGTGTGAGAGTAGCGACACACCCAATGTTAATTAATACTACCATAATTAAACTCCTTTCGACTTTCCTACTGTAATAAGCCAAGAAACAAATTTTTTAAATATAAGTTTCTTAAATTCCGTGGTGCTAGACGCCCCTCAATATGTGACAAGTGAGCCCCTTCCCTGGTTTAGTAATCGGGATTATGATGTGAATATTCTAAAAATAAAAGTCTGATGTGGCCAGGCACATGACTTTATCATACTATGTACAAAAAAAATAGGTTAGCTGCATGATATTTCATTAACCATTTATATAAACCATGGAGGCCATAAACATATTAGTTAAAGAAAATACACATTATGAATCAACATAATGTGACGATCTTAACAGCCGCGAAGGCGCCAGAAGTTCGAGGTTATTCTCGAGGCGGCCCATTCCAGAGAGATCTATCCGGACGGCGAGTGCGAGAAGCGACTGTTCGACTGTTCTGTGCCAGCGTGGAAGATTCACGAAGGGTCCCGCACGGATCGATACGGGTATATAGGCGAGCCGTCGCTCGCTACCGAGCAGTATTATTCAGAGTGCAGTCGGAGCATTTGGCGCGATTATTGATCGACATAAATAGTTCGAAATAAATACTGTGAAGATAAATTTTGTAGTAGCCTTAAGTGACAGTTAGTTTTTAGTGTTCGTGTTTAGTGTTCGTGTTTAATAATTAGGTAATAAGACTGTAATAGTGTTAAATAAATTAATTGACTATTTTAATATACCGAGTGTTTTAATTCACACCTTAACGAACGAAAAACGCTACATTGGTGTCAGGTGTCGGGTGTGAATTGGACATTAGTGAAAATAAAATTGAAGTGAAATAAATCGGACTAATTAGTGTGCGTGAAAATGGCGAAACTAGCGGACTTAAAAGTTAGTGAGCTGAAAAAGGAGCTGGAGGAAAGGGACTGCGATACGACGGGGAAGAAAGCGGACTTGCAAGAGCGGCTTCGTAAAGCATTAATTGAAGAAGGCAATGATCCGGACAACTTTGTTTTTGGTAGTGCAAGTGATATCGGCCAAATGCTGCAATGTTTGGAGGCTAAGTTGCTAGAAAACTCCGCCGACCTGGAGGCTAAATTGCTGGAAAATTCCGCCGACCTGGCTAAAGTGTTAGAAAATTCAGCCGACCTGGAAGCTAAATTGCTAGAAAATTCCGCCAACCTAGAGGCTAAATTGCTAGAAAATTCCCCCGACCTGGAGGGTAAATTGCTAGAAAATTCCGCCGACCTAGAGGCTAAAGTTTGCGAGCTTGGGGAAAAGCTAGGAGAGAATTCTGCCAAGTTGAAAAAAAAGATGGCAAACTTAAAAACGGAATTACACGAAGAAATTTTAACAAAATCTTCTACACTGGAAGTCGAATTCTTTTGATTTTGGAAGGCAAGATCCAGGAACTTCAGAACAAAATCACAACGTTGGACGTCAACACCTTCGAGAAGTTGCCCTATCAACCTTCAGCAACGGACAACAAGAGCAAAGTTAGTGGCAATCAGGATTCCGTTGGGCTGATGCGCGTCAAACCACCGCAATTTGATGGTTCAACGTCGTGGAATGTTTATCAGCGTCAGTTTGAAGCGGCTGCAAAAGCGAACGGTTGGTCATCCAGGGAGAAGGCGACCGCCCTTACGTTAGCTTTGAGAGGAGATGCTGCTGCTATCTTGCAAAGAATGTCCCCGGAAGAGCAAGAAGTCTACGACCACCTGGTGAGACACTTGGAGACGCGTTATGGCCAGTCACACCTGGAACATGTCTACCACACTCAGTTGAAAAATCGGTGCCAGAAGTCAGGGAAGCCCTTACAGGAATTTGAGGCAGATATTGCACGTTTGGTTCGACTGGCATATCCAGATGCCCAGGAAAAGATCATGGAACGTTTGGCGGTTCAAGCATTCCTGGACGGACTCCGTGATGGTGAAATGAAGCAAGCCTTACTACTAACACATCCACCTAAGCTAGTTGATGCACTAACACGGGCCCTTGAATTCGAAGCTGCCAAGAACACGAACAAAGGTGAAGCTCGTGTCCGACAAGTAATTCCAGGAGAGGACGACTTCGAAGAGTCAGTCAAACGGATTGTCAGGGAGATCAATAGAGAACGTAGCCGACAGGACCGGAAGTTGGAGTGCTGGAAATGTGGCAAGGCAGGCCACATAAGAAGACGCTGTCCAGAAGGCGTCAGTCCCACTTCCGCCAATCCGGAGACTAAAAAAGGTCGATGCGAGGGGGCAAACGTCGACCTGTATTCAGCAAGCCCCAGCAAATACCGCCCAGGTCTCCTCACTGCAACACCATGCCAACAGTGTTTTCGTCGACGCGTGTGTGGATGGAACCCTCCGCACTGTGCTGCTGGATACAGGTGCAACGAAGACAATCATAAGGCCCGACATAATAAAACCTGCAGCTAAGGTTCGGCAATCAAAATGGCGTCTACGAACAGCAACGGGAGATCAAGCAAAAGTGCATGGTGAAACAAACGTCATGTTTACCATCGGGAAAGCCACGTTTAACCATCCTGTGATAGTGGCTGAGATTGAGGATGAGGTGATCATCGGGACGGACATAATGGACACCAAGGGCTTCGAGTTAAGCTTTAGGCAGGGAGTTCTGCGGGTAGATGACGAGGAAGTTGTTTTACACCGACAAAAGAATTTAAGCGTTCAGGTCCTACTGCCGGAGGAGACACTGATACCAGAACGGAGCGAGATAGTTTTGGACGGCTGCATTGATGGCAAGACCACAGATGGTGAGATAGTCATGTTCGAACCCGTAATGCATGACGAGGCTGTTGGCCGAGGAATAGCGGTCGGAAAGGCCCTTGTGCGGGCTGGCAGGAGTATTCCTGTGAGGATAATGAACGTCAATCATTATCCTGTGTTATTAAAGGAGGGCACGGAGTTAGGACACTGCTGTGGAGTTTCAGCGATACTGCGACATATTACGGCCGTGGAATCCAGCCGGGAAGCCATTCCAAAGGAATTAGAAGTGCTGGTATCGTCGTCAGGCACCGGTCTAAGGCCAGACCAAAGAAGGAGGCTGAGACATTTGGTCCATAAGTATCGAGATATTTTTGATACTGGGAAGAAAGGGAGGACAAATATAATCCAGCATAAAATCAATACGGAAAATGCTCGTCCCATTCGGCAGACAGCTAGAAGGCTACCGCTGGCTAAGAGAGAGGAGGCTGACAAGATTATTGAGAGTATGGTCGAGGAAGGAATCATAGAACCATCCAGCAGTCCATGGTCTTCACCGGTAGTACTGGTAAAGAAGAAAGACGGCTCGACCAGATTATTCTGCGTTGACTACCGGCTGCTTAATAATGTGACCAAAAAGGACAGCTATCCTCTTCCTCGCATCGATGACACTTTGGACACCCTGGCCGGATCGAAGATCTTTCCACGCTGGATTTGAAGAGCGGGTACTGGCAAGTTGAATTGGCCCCCGAAGATCGGGAAAAGACAGCTTTCACGGTAGGTGCTGGATTATGGCAATTTAACGTGATGCCATTTGGATTGTGCAATGCTCCTGCTACTTTCGAACGACTGATGGAAACGATTTTAAGAGGACTGTCCTGGAAGACATGTCTGGTCTATCTTGACGACATTATTGTAGTAGGAAAATCGTTTGAAGACCACATGCGAAACCTAGAAGAAGTGTTCCTGAGGCTACGAGGTTCAGCACTGAAATTGAGCCCAAAGAAATGTCACCTATTTCAAAGAGCTGTGCAGTACCTGGGTCACGTTGTTTCCAGTCAAGGAGTGGCGGTTGACACGGCAAAGATCCAGACTGTCAAAGATTGGCCAGTTCCCAATGACAAACATGAGCTGCGCAGCTTCTTGGGATTATGCACATACTACCGACGCTATGTGAATGGATTTGCCAACATCGCAAAACCATTAACCAGGCTCACCGAAGGAGAACGAAAATTCCAGTGGTCCCAGGAATGTCAAGAAGCTTTCGATCACCTAAAAGGGGCTCTGATAAGCGCACCTATCTTGAGCTATCCCCTACCTGAAGGAAAATTTGTACTGGACACCGACGCTAGCAATGTGGGCATAGGAGCCGTGCTGTCCCAAATTCAGGATGGGCAAGAAGAAAAAGTCATAGGCTATTTTAGTAAAACGGTGTCCAAGCCAGAGCGTAACTACTGCGTCACCCGCCGAGAGTTGCTAGCTGTTGTGAAAGCGATGGAGCACTTTTACAAGTACCTCTACGGAAGGAAGTTCCTGCTACGAACAGACCATGCAGCTTTAAAATGGCTCCTTCAGTTTAAAAGTCCAGAGGGACAAGTGGCAAGATGGATAGAGAGGCTACAGGAGTTTGACTTCGACACCGAGCACCGAGCAGGGAGAATCCATGGAAATGCAGATGCCCTATCAAGAAGACCCTGTCCACGGGACTGCAAGCCTTGCCAGCGGGCAGAGGAAAAAGACGCTGACTTGTTACGAACCACCATAGTCGACGATACTTGGCAAAATAGAGATCTTATAAAAGACCAAGAGGAAGATCCCGATATCCAGATAGTCCTAAACTGGATGAAAGAGGAGAAGAAGCCAACCTGGGGAGAAGTTGCCAAGTATCCTCCTAACATCAAGTCATATTGGGCACAATGGGACTCCCTAATTCTGGAAGATGGACTCCTGCGGCGGAAAATAATTGACCACGATGGCCAAGAGGAAAGAAGGCAAATTGTTGTGCCCAAATGTCGGATTGCGGAATTGCTAGAAGAACTCCATGCTGGTGTGTCAGGAGGACATCTCGGAGTGACAAAGACGCTGGATAGGGTGACGGAAAGATTTTACTGGGTCAATAGCAAGGAAGACGTAAGGGACTGGTGCAGAAAATGCGTTGTATGTGCGGCAAGTAATGGGCCGCAGAGAAAGCAGAAGGCTTTGATGCGCCAGTACAACGTGGGAAGTCCCTTTGAAAGGATTGCTATTGACGTAGCCGGCCCGTTTCCCGAATCCGAAGCAGGAAATAAGTACATCGTGGTTGTGATGGACTACTTCAGCAAATGGGTTGAGGCATACGCTCTACCAAACCAGGAAGCGTCAACAATTGCCGACACCTTGGTGAAAGAATGGATTTGCCGATTTGGCGTACCTTTGGAGCTACATTCGGACCAAGGGCGAAATTTTGAATCCAGCTTGTTCCAGAACATTTGTAAGACGCTCGGAATCAAGAAAACAAGGACTACTGCCTTACACCCGCAGTCAGATGGAATGGTGGAGCGCATGAATAGAACCATTAATCGGTATTTGGCCAAAGTGGTCTCCGACTATCAAAGAGACTGGGATGGCTTTCTTCATTTGTTCCTCCTGGCTTATCGATCGGCCGTCCACGAAAGCACGGGAGAATCTCCGGCTCGGATAGTTATGGGAAGAGAACTCCGTCTCCCATGCGATCTGAAGTTTGGTTGCCCGCCAGGAACTGATGTCGCCGGGGAGGACTACGTCAGTGAACTGCGAAGAAGAATGGATGCCATTCATAGCCAAGTTCGAATTTCCATTCAAGATGCCAGTACTCGGATGAAGGACACATACGATGTCAATGCCAAGGACCACAGGTACAATGCCGGTGATATGGTTTGGCTCTACGACCCTAAGAGACGAAAGGGACTGTCACCAAAACTTCAAACATCCTGGGATGGCCCATACAAAGTTCTGGAAGCTATCAACGACGTCCTTTACCGGATACAAAAGCCACCGCGGGGTAAAGCTCGAGTCATTCACTTCAACCGACTGGCTCCTTACTACGGAGACCACGAAGACGCGGAGCTGCGGCAAATCCAACCAGAGCCGGATTTGACATTCGACGAATTCATGGCCCGTCATTCTAATGATCAAAAGAGTCGGTTCGGTGTGACCTGTGAAGTGCAGCGGGACCTGTTTACTGCTCCAGCTGGGTACGCACTGGCACATTGTGTGGCTAAGGATTTGAAAATGTCTAGAGGGATCGCCAAGGTTTTCCGCGGGAAGTTTGGAAATATTCCAGAGCTGCGTCGGTCTAATCCCAGAGTCGGACAAGCACTCAAGGCAACCGACGAAAATCCGGCAGAAAGATCTTCCACTTGGTTACCAAAGAGACGTCCGGTCAGAAGCCAACCTATAGAGATGATTGGGACACCTTGTGTTCTCTAAAGGAAGAATTGCTAGCCGAGGACCTGAGAAGCCTGGCCATTCCCAAGCTGGCATGCGGACTCGATAGCTTGGATTGGAGGATGATTCGCAGCATGTTGGAAGCACTCTTCAGGTTGACGGGCGTACAAATTCTGGTGTGCTGTTATAGCCCTCAACGTCGTCCCCTGGAGAGAACCGTGGACTGTTACTTCCACAAGAGGTCTTGCTGCAGGAAGGGAGCTTTCTGCCGATATCGACATCCACCATCTTTGGAATCATTTCGGGACGAAACGAGCTTAGGAGGGGGGCAGTGTGACGATCTTAACAGCCGCGAAGGCGCCAGAAGTTCGAGGTTATTCTCGAGGCGGCCCATTCCAGAGAGATCTATCCGGACGGCGAGTGCGAGAAGCGACTGTTCTGTGCCAGCGTGGAAGATTCACGAAGGGTCCCGCACGGATCGATACGGGTATATAGGCGAGCCGTCGCTCGCTACCGAGCAGTATTATTCAGAGTGCAGTCGGAGCATTTGGCGCGATTATTGATCGACATAAATAGTTCGAAATAAATACTGTGAAGATAAATTTTGTAGTAGCCTTAAGTGACAGTTAGTTTTTAGTGTTCGTGTTTAGTGTTCGTGTTTAATAATTAGGTAATAAGACTGTAATAGTGTTAAATAAATTAGTTGACTATTTTAATATACCGAGTGTTTTAATTCACACCTTAACGAACGAAAAACGCTACAATAATTTCAAATGCTATAAAAAAACCGTGTCTTGCGCTGTGGGCGCTTATCCGAAATTGTATTTACAAACTTGAAACCGGTCGGGTAAAATTTTAAAACCAAACGACGATAAAACGATTAAAAACGCTTTACAAAAATATTTAAAAGGACGTAAAACGTTTTTATCTGAAAATTATTGAATAAAACACAGCACGAACACGCAGCTACCGCCACCGCCTTCGCCGTCTCCTTCGTTGATCAGGCTCAACGTCATCTTCATTACTGACGTCCCGCTCAGCATCTAGTTGCAGATGTCCTGCATCCGCATCGCCTTCGTGCCCGTCCCCAGGCTGCTCAGATGGTACCGGCGTTGCAACCTCTTGGGGATATTTTTGGACAGTAGGTATTGTCAAAACGTTACCCTTTGACACTACCTACTGTCATTAGAATACATCTGTCGCATATCTGTCAAGTCCTCGCTTACTAGTTTCATATTAATGCAGACACGACCGATCTCGATCAATTTGCTTATACAGCTAAACTATTAATTTTACCAAAACATATCGTAGACATAAATTATTCAGAATTTCCTCTACTGTAATTTATTATTTAACTATTTTGACGAAATTACAAAAATAGCGACTTGCTTGCAAAATCCTTGAAAAATTCTTAGAGGAACGTCCAGTTCCTCTGAACCCTTTTGAACAAAAAACTTTTCAGCTCATGAAGTTTGATCAGGAATCTTCTATATATGAAGTTTCGTCCCGATACCTTTAGTAGTTTCTCCGGAATCGTCGCCACAAAAATCCAGTACACACATACACACACATACACACGTACACACAGACACACAGACATTTTTTGTACATTGGTCAAAAATTATCAGGGTACTTTATCCCAAACCCAAAGTTGTGCGTCTTTTAATTTGTGCAAATCTCAGGGCACATATCTCAGTTATTGGGTAACCGATCTTAATAAGACACACGTTTTTCCCGACCCGCATTAGGCCATTTAATGGTTTCTACCTTCTAGCCTCTTGATGTCTCAGTTAAATATGTGAAAAATGTTGTGAAAGACTGATGATGATATTTCCTTGCATATCTTTAAATATACAGGTTTGCTAAAAGAAATAGTACAATTATACCTGTTAATGACTGTTTAGATGACGTTGTTTTAGATGGTTTAAAACAAACCGGTTGATTATTATGTGACGAATAATAACAATATTGTATTATAATATATACATATGTATGTGGATATAATGTTCTACAAAACGCCGTTTTAAGTAAAGCACTATCAATCAGATTTAACATTTCGTTGTAATCAATTCCCGAACGTCAAACATGTACGTTATACACAAAATATGATATGATTACTCAGCCATCGTTAAATTATATTAAGTTGAATTAATTTATTAATTCGGTACTAACATGTTAGTGAATTACTTGCAAAAAGTGTCATAACGAGAGATGCCACTCGCCGGCTTAAAATGCATGCTTTCTTTGTAGCGATCATGTTTTAATGGTCAGGATTACCACTTTTTGAGGTTACTAGGGGATTCTCAGTCTTAATTACTGTCAATAGCAATACTTGTCTCCCAACAACAATGATAACATGGGTATGGTTTTATTCCCAAAGATATACTAAAAAAGTTAGCTTTTTAAATTTCAATGCATTTAAAAGGGATTGGCGGTAACCATTTTAATAAAAAGACCTTCAAACTCAAAATTTTGCTAGTGTAAAAAATTCAGGCATTTGAACATGTTTGCTGTCACATCAGCATTTTTGCTATAAGGTTTAAATGGAATATACAGGTGTCTCACGGAACTGGTCATTAGAAGTTTCTCATGTTCTACTATTTCTGGAGACTTAAAATTTTGGAACTAGAATTTACTCGATCTGAGCTCTTCAGCTAAAATATTCTCAAGTTAACTCACGTCCGGTCACCGGAAGTCGATATCAACTTTGTTATTTTAAATGGAATGACATATTTTTTTATGTTTTCTTTGTTTCTACGGATCAAAATACATCTTTTTTAATAAGGTTTCCCTATACCTAAATATCACCATTTTTGAGTGTTTTTGATTTTACAAATTTTTTGGTGATTTTCGCTGTAACGTTTCGTAAATATCTCGAGTTACTATCGAAACTAGAAGTTTCATTATGGTGGTCTAAAACTAGAAACATAACCAAATAAGACGATGTTTAGTTCATCATGATATCGTATACAGGTTGTTCAAAATCAACAACACAATAATTAAATTTTCAAACGTAAAAACTCAATTTTTTCAAATGGAACACCTGTATACCGATACGCTATTCGATGAGAAATCTTATTCCCTATCAATCAATATTAGGGTTACCTATATCTATCTTTAATAGTTTTTGACATATTGTTAGTATAAAAGACTGCAAACTAAATACAAAACGATTTATTCTTCAGTTATAGGATGTAACAACTTTGGAACAGCAGGAAAACAGAAAAATATTGAAAGGGGTTGTTAAAGCTAAAATAATATATTTGGGATATAGCTTCAATTAAAACTTAATTATGTTGTTCGAAACACTGCCCGTTTTGCTCCAAACATTTTAAAACTCTTCACTGTACTTCTGTCATCGTCGTTCTTCGGATTTCTTGTCGCTGAAGTCCATTAATGACGGCTACTACTATGTTAGTCAATTCTTCTCGAGTATTAGCTGGTGTGGAATAGACCTGACTTTTCACATGACCCCAGAAATAAAAGTCTAGTGGTGTTAAATCTGGTGAGTCTACCGCCAGGGTCCCCGCCAAAGTTAAATGGATACCACATGCGAAAATTGTTCACACTTCCACTCAAAATTTCTAAATATCTATCACTACTTAAATTTTCGTTGTAAATTTCGACACCCTGTAACAATATCATGATGAATTAAACATACACGATAATAACCCCAAAAATCACCAAAATAGTAAAATCAAATCACTCAAAAATGGTGATATTTAGGTATAGGGAAACCTTATTAAAAAAGATGTGTTTTAATACGTAGAAACGAAAAAATAAAAAAAATTATATCATTCCATTTAAAATACAAAGTTGATATCGACTTCCGGTGACCGGACGTGAGTTAACTTGAGAATACTTCAGCTGAAGAGCTCATATAGAGTGAATTCTAATTCCAAAGTTTCAAGTTTCCATTGTGAAATAGTAGAACATGAGAAACTTCTAATGTACCAGTTCCGTAAGACAGCCTGTAACATTCAATACCAAAAAATACTTTATGTTAAACAGTTTATTTTTCCTCTTTACGTCGCCTTTGTGTTTTGGCATAAGCAAACATTTATAAATAGAACTGTCGATATAATATGGTTCTTTAATTTGTGAAACGTGGCAACCCTAGTCCTAAAATGTTTCGGTAGCAAACTTTTAGTTCCAATGATTTTAATGCCTAATTCCCAAAATTAAAAATTATAATTGGTTGTACCCAAGAAGAAAAATTCTCGGATAATTAAAACTCAACATTTTTGACATCTGTTTTTTACATATTTTGAGTAGTATTCCAACGTAAGGGCGATTAGCGAACCCGAAGTAAGAAAACGTTGCGAACGTTATCGCTGATTATACGTTTCGATAGCGGGGAACTGTTCGTGCATGGGTAAGAAGTTCGTGAGCCGGGCGAAGGAGATTTGGTAAATTGGCCACCGATTGAGCGATGCCGTGCTGCGCACCCCCGCCTCCTCGCACTGTCGGAACTTACCATCAGCTATACAGGTTTGGATGCATCAAAATTACCGTAATTGCTTGCGATCAAACATAGCACAATAGATGTTTTCCGTATCGACTAAACAAACCCAATTATAATAATCATAAAATCAATGTTAGTTTATGCTGAAAAGCAAACTTTACTACGGTGTGAAAATTCAATGGCAATTAAAGTAGATACAAGAAAAACACTATATGGAATAGCCCACAAAGATTGGTTAATTATGCACCATAAAATTGATGAAAACAATTTGTGTTAGACTGCATATTATACGGGATTAACGTTACCAACCGCCGTTTTTCGGTAGGGCAATCCTACAACTCCGTGACATTCGCCCTTCATTGACGCTGAAATGACCTACATTCAGAGTTTCATAGTTTTTCAACAGAAAATATTATATTTGTGCGTTTAATTGTTTAAGATTCCGTATTTCAAAAGAAAGACTTGCAAGGTTTTGATGTCACTTGCTAGTCCGTGTATATGACGCCTGTCACAATCAAGTTTCTCTGAACTCAATAAAGGTATCAACCTGAATTTTCTTGCCTTTGTTTAATTGTTTATTAAATTAAATTTAGTAAATTTAAATTGTTTATTAATTTGTTATTAAGAATGTTTATTGCAGGGTCGATAAACACTATTCTAGACTTTTTAACGTTGTTCATTGAGTATCCGTATTTTCGATTTTAAACGTTATCTCACTATTACTGTTTGCAGTCAGCCGGAGTTAAGCCTGCCTGGCTGTTTCTTTTAATTTTTTGTTGGTCAGATTAGTTTCATTCAGGATTATTTTGTTACCATTTTGAAGTTATAGTAATGTATAGTCAGTAATAGTCAATTATAGCCAGATCTAGTCAATTGTAGTCAGTTATTGTCACCTTGTCACGATCAGTTATAATCAGTGGTTGAAAGCATTTGCACATGTTTTCTGCAAAACGAACAGTTTTATTGTAACATTTGAATAGAATGACTTTTTTCGTCTTATCTGGCGTATAGTCTGGTATAATCAAACATTTATAATTTTGTCCATATCTAAAAGCTTGTAAAATGGTATAACCCTGGTGACTGCTCCAGTCATTAAGATTTGGTGTGCTTACATTGGCAGCAACCCAATAATTTCGATAATTTAGTGAATTCCAATTGGTCCTCCCATTGTGGGCCGGCGCGTAGCGTGCGCGAAGTATGGTGAGCATACAGGCGCCGTAATTTAGGCGCTGATGAATGAATGCTGATGATTACACAACGATGATTACAAATTTTCCCAACTGCAGAGTTTAACTGACTTTAGCTGTTCCAATAGCCTTAGCATTAAGCCTAGGAGTTCACTAGAATTCTCTTTATCGCTGTAAGTAAAATTCTATACATGTATACGCGCAATTTCCAACAAAGTTACGGAGCAAAATCCTCTGCCGCGTATAGTAAGGAGTAATGCCATGACAAGCCGAGTGTTTCATAATCGCGGATAAAAGTCCGGTGCAGTGACAACGACAGGTCTAAGTGCAAGAAAATTTTTTCTAAATCAAAAACCTTTGCCACATTTCGTATGAGATAAACCGGTTGCTATCTATGCTGGAGGTCCCGGGTTTAAACCCGGTCGGCCAAAAATTTCCGAATTCACCGAATTTCCTGCTAGGCTGGGAACAATAGTATTTTGTGTACCAAGCCGAAAAACTGTTTTTTTCCGGGCCGAGAGAAGAGTTGCACAGGCGCGCGTACATATTGGCCTTATATTGGCAATTGACAAATAAAATCCGTTGAAGTTTTAATCACAAACATCAAACCGAATCGAAAACTGTGTTTTGATTGGACAGAGTTATTGTATCTTCGTGGCTAACGCCGAAAAGTGTTCATTCAGGCCGGGCTGGGGCTGGCTGCAAATGGCATCTTTCGTGTCTCCATAGAGACGCGAAAATGACATTTTCGCATCGTGTAGGATAAAAATAGCTTTGCATGCCGTCTTCCACCGGATGAAGAAGTAAATCCGCTACACGGGGTGTGATGTTATAATGAAACGGGCGCGTTAAAGAACTCTTGTTGGATTCCCCTCAGTTTGACAAAATTCCTGGGTGTGTCTATCCTGCCGTAAGCGTCGGTGATTGTTTGAGGAATAAGCCCGAGGTATAATAAACCAGTTAAAAAATCAAACATAGTTTTAAACTTGCCTGCATGCATACTATGCATAGTCCACGAAAATAGAATGGGTCGACGATTAATTATTCCAGCTGACGAAATTACAGCACAAATGAACTCAACGCCAATTGAACTCTTTCCGAACGGCGCCGTACATTTTTCGCACACACCACAAAAACCAGCGTTGACCACTCTCAAAATAGTATAATTTTCTACTTTTAAGAACACGCCGTTAAAGGTTTTGATTTTATTAATGTTTTACTGTATTTTGGCTATAAATAAATTCTTACATACATTTGATATTTCGATTTTTTATTGAGGGTTTGATGAACACGACTTTTAAATTTTTCATTTTGTGAATACTTGTGTTCGTATTTTCGGCTTGTCTCTCTATGGTTGAGAGAATCAACTAACATTGTTATATTTTTCTGTTTATCAATTTGCTGTTAAGAATTATATTATTTAGGTACTCTAATTTCCGGAAACAAAGCCAACACATCAAAATTAAAGGTTTATTTACTAAAATTGAAATGTAAAAAAAATGATAAAAATTAAGGCAATTTTATTGTTACCACCCAAGATACTTGGCAGATGTGACTTAAAGTGGAGCAAAAGGGGATGAAAGATTTATCTCATGCGAATCTTGAAGTATTTAGAACAAATTTTTATTCACTGGTAAATAGGAAGTTGATACTAAATTTGAACTAATAAAATAAAACAACTAAGGCATATATTCAAATTAAATAGATTGAAAAAAGAAAAGGAAAGTTAATTTAAAAATACTAAAATTTGAACAATGTTTAAAATTAAATCAATAACTTAAAAATAACTATAAATTGCGACAAATATTCAGTTTTAAATCAAATAAGTAAACTTGAAGATAACTTGCGACAACGAATCGAATTAAATCAAAAATGAAAATGAATTATAACTTCAACGAAATTTAAAGTAAAGTCGGATAATGTAAAAAAAAGAATTCAATTTCAACCAAAGGTTCTAATTGATTTTAACAAAATAAGAATTCAATCTAATTTTATGTCATAAAAGAATTACAAATTCAATCCAAAAGTTCAATTTAAATTAAAATATAAAACGAGAACGCAGTAAACAGAAACTATAACCCTACAAGTAATATAATAACATACAAGTTCCGAACGGTGTAAGCTTAAGACCATACTAGCAATATCAGCGATCGGAACAGATAAATCCAAATTTTTAGGAACAGGTTTCAGCACCAGACGAAGGTAAAAATTAACACGAAAAATCCCACAACCAAATTGGGACCAGACAAACTGTAAACCCCGACTTTGGGCCTGCGGCCCCCACTGACACTAAATCGCTCCTTGAACTTGTCCCCAAGAATTAAAAAAGTTAATGTTGCCCAAAAGAAAATCAAAAGGTGAAGCCAATCTTTCTCGAGTCTGAATCAAAACCTGAATGAATACCGAATTAAGCTCGGTGCCCAGCATCCTCCGCTTTTTGGATGCTTTCCCACTGCCAAACGTTTTCCAAGTCAGCCCACAAATAATCTCCCACGATAATTTTGCATTCGGCCATTATGGCATTTTCACCAATCGGCGATTGGCGTTGTCTCCCTTGAGGAATTCGTCTGTATCAGCAATTGACATTTCCCACGGCCGATGAGACAAAGGCTATCACAGCTAGCTCTACGAACATAATCAGTTAATATAAACCAGCATTGATTTAAAAGTTTTTGATCCGATTAAAAAAGTCCCAACAGAAAATAAACCAGGCGCGAGTTTTGCAAGCAATTATCAAACGTCCGCTGATAACCCGCGTTAACTGCAGTTGTGCCCATACGAACGATTCTTAAATATTAGAGCCTATGAAATAATTATTACTATCAAATACCAAGCGTCTAATTTCCCGAACTTTACATTAATTCGTAACACGAGTGATTACATTATGATGAAGGAAACGAAACGGTAATTAGAAAATCTTATGACGTCAAGCTTAGGGAGAAGAACGTCGCAATGAGAAGAACATGTTGTCAGATATTACCTAATTTAACTCACTAGTAAAAAATAAATTAAAAAAGGCAGAATGGTGAAAAAAAAACAATTTAAATAAGCTTGTATTAAAATGTCCTTTCCATTACAATGGGAGACTCATTATTCACCCAGTATCATTTATATCAGCATCCGTTTATATTTTTTACTTGGAATCAATGTTTCGGACGGAGGGTCGGCCTTAAGATCGATGACATAAATTTCCTCACGAACATTCTCGTCGAGTAACCTTTCACGGCTCAATCGATAAGCGTCCGCCCAAAAGTGAGACTTTTAATCGTGGACGAGAGTGCGAGTGAAAAAGTGCGGCCGTGCAGCGTATTCAGCGCCAAATCGATGGCATGCACATAAATCAAGATATACTTGCCGTCGTCGTATAATATGCAAGGAACGGGCATCAGTCATCGGGCGACTCCAGGAGCTGAAACGTTTCCTGTCGGTCGGAAAGTCGCCCAAGGCGGCAAGATTAACGCAATCCGATAGATTCAAATCTTCCACTTCTATAACGAAAACTAACTCGAATTCAATAATACCCACAAGGGGATATTGGGACCCATTCAATTTCGTTTGATATATTACTGCAGATAGTCGGTGTGATAGTTTGAAAGGACTGAACGTCATAAATACAAATCTCAAACAAATGTGTTAATAGAATTAGAATAGAAATGCGGAAATAATAATCAAATCAATAATCCGGCTACTCAGTAATTAACACGTGCATCTTGCATATCGTTTCTTGTGGAGAATATTTTTTACTGACCGATCGATATGCCTTCATTAGAGAGTTAAAACGTCGTCAAACTGTGAGATGGCGCCTAAGTCCAGTTAAAACACGTTGTTAGCCAAAGAGAAAATTGAAGTCTTTCAGGCCACCCACCATGTTTAATTACTTACAATTTAAGATATGAACGATATGACGGTTATTCAACAAAATTTGTAAAAGGTGCAAACCTAGATAGCACTTATGAAAGGAGGCATAGGAAAGGGCTGGTAAGATACGTTTCCTATGAAGCATTCGTCGCAGGGCGGCTATGTGGCCGCGGTTGCCGACAGGCCCGGCGTGTGATATTTTTTTTTGTGTGTGCTACAACAATCTAGTACCTTTCGGAAAAACATCACTTGCCAATCCACCGGTTTTGTGGCACGATTAACTTACCTTGCTATCAATCGGCTCTAAAACATAATCTGACATTTTATAATTTGCATGTAGAATTGAAATACTACAAGGCAATATCATAAGAATGCTTTATTTAATCAACATGAGATGTCACAAAATAACAAAACCTCCTTAAAAACTTCAGTAAAATTTTAAATTTAATTTAAAAATAATCCAAAAAAAGTTATTTATAACTTTTTTCATAGATTTTATGTTTTTCTAAAATTAGAAATACCAAATTGGCATCTCGTGATGTCACAATAGGCAAATGGTTATTTCTGGAAAAAGTCTTTTGCCTAGGCAAAAGTCCTTTGCTTAGGCAAAAGCTATTTGCCAGGTCAAATAGATATGGAGATTGCATTGTTAAGTTTAGAGCTATTTGCCTAGGCGAATGTATTTGCCAAAGCCGATGTTAGGCAAATAGCATTTTGTTTACAATCGCGTCTGTAATAAAATTATGTTGGGTTATGTACAATCCGTGCATGTTTGATTTCAAATACGTCGTAATTAAAATTTAAAGTAGAATTTTTATAGAAGATTTTATAGGTTTGGAATGTTTAGTTTTCCTTTTCAAAGGAAACAAAGTTGTGCTCGAATGAAAAACAGTAAATTTCTGAAATCTTATCAACTAGGCGATTTGACGTATAGAAGCAGATGATAACACCTAACTCCTATTTTGCATACGGAAAACCATTCATAACCAACTCAGTGGACATTTAGTGTGTTGAAACTTTGTTCGGAGGTCACTGTAATATTTCAAACACAGTAGCCGAACCACATACCTATAGTTGTGTGAAGGAACGGAGATTAAAGTGATATCGTCGGCAACGATAGGACTAATCGCCCAGTTGATAGGAATTCAGAAATTTACTGTTTTACAGTCTAGAATGACTTTATTTCCTTGTAAAAGGGAAACTAAACATTCCTAACCTATACATCTCTTAGGTTATCATATCTGTGCACTCATGAGTCTTGGTGCTTGTCACATAAATTCAGGCATAACAGGCTGATTAGAATACGTTAGTATCTAGTATCTACCCAGAAGTAATCAGCGACTTATTTTTAACAAAGACGTATTTGAAAACAAACATGCACACGTGCAGGATTACAAACATACATTACAAACGCGATTGAAAACAAAGTGCTATTTGCCTAACATCAGTTTTGGCAAATACGTTTGCCTGAATACCTATCAACGAAGACTCCATTTCTAATTGAGCAGGCAAATAGATTTTGCCTAGGTACAAGCCTAAAATAACTTTTTACGTATAATTAGGAAAATGTTTACTGCGGAATACCCCACAACTAGGAGTTTGGTAGTTTTGAATAACCACAATAAAAATGTGTTTCCTTTGTGTACCTCAATCAGTGGAGATATACTGTAGATTTATTAATAAGGAACACATGCAGCTTTACTTTTTAAAAATTTTCTGGTAGTTAATTACTTTTATTTGACTATGCAATCGCTTTTTCAACTGAAATAATTGCCCTAGCTATTCTATTTTTCCTGGTTCATATACATCATTTTTACTTTATCATACGCAGTACGTAAAGTATTGTAATCATGCCGAAAAAAAAAATTGAGATTTTAGCGGAAATGGGTCTTTATGGGTCCCCTGAACATTTTTGACCAAGGTACAAAAAAATGTCTGTGTGTGTGTATGTGTGTACCCGATTTTTGTGACGACGATTCCGGAGAAACTACTGAAGGTATCGGGACGAAAGTGCGTATTTAGAAGTTTTATGACCAAACTTAGAGCTGAAAAGCTTTTGGTTCAAAAGGGTCCAAAGGAACTGACTGTTTCCTCTAAGCATTTTTCAAGGATTTTGCAAATTAGCTGCCATTTCTGTAATTTCGTCAAAATAATTAAATAATAAACTAAAGTAGAGGAAATTTTGAATAATTTATGCCTATGCTATTTTTTGGTAAAATTAATAGTTTAGCTTCAAGAGCAAATTCTATTTGATCGAGATCGGCATTGATATGAAACTACGTAGTAGCCTGGATTAGACAAATATTTTTTGTGCTGTCACAACAGAAATGTCTATGGCTGTCACACTCGAAAACAGCTGATTTAATCAGAGGTTGGAGAATCGCTATGGAACGTTGCCGCTCTAGTGCGGCAAAGTACAAAATACAAAATTCAAATAAAATAAGATCAGCAATTTGATTGTTTGTTGATAAGAAATATCAACCTGTTGTTATATCTAATTGCAAAAACGATAAATTGAGAAAATTGTAAATTAAGTATAGCGATGAGTGTAGTTATATTTTAGTAAGTTACTACGGATGTGACATCTACAGTGTCATGAACGAATATAAATCTGTCAGAATTTGAATTAGTGTTATAAACTTGACGTTTCGTAGAAGTGGTATCCGTTTCGTAGAAGTGGTATCAACCTAACATTTCCTATAAAGAAATATAACCACTTTGGATTTTTTTAAATACATATTTTTCAAAAAGCAACACAAAAAACGTTGATGTGACTCCTGCCGAAAACTACATATCGCGACTCGCTCACATGCGACGGCGACGCTCCGCCATCGGTGACGCGCCGCATCACCGCTCGTCGCGCTATTCCGTACTTTCGGTACTTGTGAGATAAATAACTATTATTCTGATGACATTAGGTAGTGTCAAATGCTGATGCTTTGACAATACCTACTATTGATACTATTGACTATCAAAATATCTGTCAAATCCTGGCCAACTTGTTTAATTTTAATGCAGACACGATTTATCTCAATCAAATAGATTCTCATGCAGCTAAACTATTAATTTTATATTTTGTATGATAAAGTCATGTGCCTGGCCACATCAGATTTTTTTAATTTGTAAAAGTTTCTATCGCTCTTAGCCCAGGCGCCACTTGTTTTTTTCCCCATATAACAGAACAGCGCCCATATACGTGGTGCAACTAAAGCATGCTTAGTCTGAATTTGGACAAATCATTTTTGTTTAATGATCATTAAGTTTTAATATAAATACATTTTCTCACTTATTTTTAACATCTCTTGGAGTAATGTTTTTAACGCCGATTTTGTATATTTGAACTCAGTTTATGGTTTAAATTGGCATCGAAAAATCTAGCTTTTAGCCCTAACTTGCCGAACAAAGAGAAAGGATGCCCACCGCTGCTGCGACAAAGGAAACGGTTGTAATACACCGGCAAATTTGGCGGTGGTAAACATGGTCATTTTATTTAGTAACGTGTTTTATAAACTACGATTTAGAAAAAAAATAGTTGTTTCCAAGACACCATTGACTTTAGCGTTTATTCCATGTGTTATTTACTTCCTATTAAATACATTTCCGTTCCAAACACTTTTTTCCCAAACAGTACAATATAGCAACCAACCTATTTATACCAATCTATTTATCGGTAATATTAAAACTTTGTACACAGTTTCAAAACAAAAACAAAACGTATTAATCAAAGTAAGGCACGTACCGCAATAAACTACAACTTTGGAACTAACCCAGCAGCAGTTGTTATATAGAATTTTTAATCGACTTCCCCAAACTTTGTTTAACTTTGTTCTTTGCTTGTAATAATTTGCAATTAAGCATCGTTCGCTAGCAAGGAGTAACGTATCGCTTTTTTTCGTTTTATGTAAGTTACCAGCTCTCAAACTGGGTCACATCGCGGAGGTCGACGTAGGATAAAGCAATGCCAACCGGCCTGTTTTTGCAACGGAATTAATAACGTATCCGGTTCGTATCGCAGGCATCTGTAATGAATACGTCTAAAGAAAATAAAAAAAGAAATGTATCATTCAAGATTCTTAGATTAAAAATAAACAAAACCATAATAATATAATATGTATTAGCGGGTTCTTGTTGTTGTTGCGTGTCAATATTCCTTAATTCTGACGTTTCGCGAACCATATTCTATCGTGTAATATCATGGCAAGCAACATAGCAAAGAAAATTATTTTCTAAATGATTCTGGCCGTAAAAACCGGTACTTATCATAATAAGACTTACACAAGTCGATACCACAAGTCTTCAAGTATTCTCCATAGTTTTAATCAGCTGAGATTAAAAACCAATTGTGGATTGAAAAAATTTAATTTTAATAATTGCTGAGAGCAACTTATTAATCTTAACATAAGAAACAATGATGATTAATTAAGTACAATACGACGCATTATTGACAGTTACACAACAATATTCGGGTTTTTAATGGATTCTTGTTCTTACCGCTTCTCTAAAGACCACTAATAGTATTCTAATCTTCATAGAGAAGAATTAGCAACAGCCAACCCTTACCTATCGATAAATGTACAAATTGTCAAAATCTAACGAAAAATAGTATATTATTCTATGAGCAAGTAATGTAAGCAATTTCTCACGAGAACGAAGTTCGAGTGAGAAATTGCCATTACTTGCGAATGGAACACTATACTTTTTCTACAACCATGCAACGAAATTTTATAAATTAATTTTTGTGCATATTGGGACGGCTGTATGTCACTATGACGGTTTACTGGATGTTGACAGATTAAAATTGTTTGGTGCGCTTGTCACTTAGCAACGTTGTCAATGCCTTGACAATGTCGCTAAGAAGTGTATCAGAACAATATGGTAATGAAAAATCCAGAGCTGTGATTGGTTCTAAAACCGTGAGGAATGAAATATTTCTCACTACTCGCGGGGTATGAGGAGACAGGAATGAAATATTTGCCATGTGTGTGGGGAATGGTCACTATTACTTACCATAAATTGCCATGATAATGAATGCATTCCTCAATAGGAGTAGAAAATAGTATATTATTCTATGAGCAAGTAATGTAAGCAATTTCTCACGAGAACGAAGTTTGCAGCACGAGCCGTAGGCGAGTGCTGCAAAGCGTTCGAGTGAGAAATCGCCATTACTTGCGAATGGAATACTATACTTTTTCTACGACCATGCAACGAAATTTTATAAATTAATTTTTGTGCATATAGGGACAGCTGTATGTCACTATGACGGTTTACAGGATTTTGACAGATTAAAATTGTTTGGTGCGCCTTGTCACTTAGCGACGTTGTCAATGCCTTGACAATGTCGCTAAGCAGTGTATCAACGATTTGGAAATGAAAAATCCAGAGCTGTGATTGGTTCTAAAGCCGTGAGGAATGAAATATTTCTCACTACTGGCGGGGTATGAGGAGCCAGGAATGAAATATTTGTCATGTGTGTGGGGAATGGTTAGTATTACTTATCATAAATTGCCATGATAATGAATGCATTCCTCAATAGGAGTAGAAGAAGATACTTACTGGTTGCGCTTTTAGGGGCCGCCCTGTCACTTCTCGAGGTTCACAGCGACCAATTTATTATTGTTATTTTCTTTAGACCACCAACTGTTCTAATCTCGCCGGGCAAAATTATGGCAAATACATAGACTTGAGTTTTTAACTGGTATAGGTCTTATTATGGTCACTTACGTTCGTCGTGGTTACGTTAACATGACGTAGATTTACGTCACGTAGATTTGCACGAATTTCGTAGAAACCTCAAATGTTCTTTCTCTTTTGGACACTAGGTATTGGGCAAAAATACTGTAGGTTAAGGGCGTTATCACCTTTCCAATGATATCATTTTACATTTATTAATATAACTCCAATATATTGAACAACTTACCCCGAGTTAAAAAGAGACCTCACGACTTTGAAGGCAAACCTAGTTTTTTTTATAATCGACTATACTTACTTATAGAAAAAAGGACACCAGGGATTAAAATGGACTTCCGATAAATACGCTATATAATGAAGGACTTTAATAGATATGATATCAAGTACTATCGACCTTTAAGCTTATTGCTACTAACGACCGAAAATATTTTTCACGACAAGCGCACAAACACGCTGGAATCCATTAAGCAATTGAGGCTTGCAACACGATTAAGTGCTTATGTTCTATATATAATGGCAGCGTTGGTGTAAATCATTCCACATCCCTATAATTCCTGTAGACAATCAATATACCCAGCACCTATGACGCGAGTTCTACGGCCAAGCCAAAGGGACAGTTCGGCCATCGATCATCGGACCGTCGCCTACTCTCTACCGTAATCGGATTAATAACAGGCGATATAAACTAGGCTCCAGATAGAGAACTGATAATGGAGGGCCGCAGCCACTTGGGACGCCTAAATTAAGGCCCTCGGGCCAACCCGAAAAGTGCTTTGTCCATGCCAGAAATTACACACCATCAGCATCTTTGATTAGATTGTGGCCTGAAACCACTAAATCGTATGATTTATGCGACTAATGCCACGGATAGAAAAAACTTTGTTTTAAGAAGAAACTTTAAAGAGGTTAGAAAATTCGTTGTGACTTACCGTTAATGACGTTAAAGAAATATTGAAAAGTCTTGAAACATTATATGAAATTACTTGATTTAGGTGATATTATGTGAAAAATAGTTGAATGATGAGCGTTGTAATTGAAGATTAAAATATGTCAAAAAATTAAAAACTAAGATTCCCCGAGAGCTACAGGTGGAAACGATGGCGAACTTTACACAACGAGTGTATGTATGCGTGTGACGTCAACAAGTGTGATATTAGCAGCGAAGCGACCATCGTTTGCCTTATAATATTGCTGAATTAAACAGTTTGACAGTATTACAATAGTATAGCAATAAGAACTAACACTAAATTCACACTAGAACTTGATCAAAATCAAACAGTTACCTTTCTTGACCTTTCAATCAGAAAACATAACAATAAACTAGAATTTAGCTACTACAGAAAGCCCACCAGTCACCACCACTGACATGATCATCCCCAGAATGTCACAACACCCATCAAATATAAAATTCTCATCCTTCAGATTTTTCTTCCATAGACTCGAAAACACACCACTACATAAAAATTCATATCAAAAAGAACTTAACATAATACATCAAATTGGCAAAAACAATGGTTATACAATAGAACGGCTCACAGATATTCACGAATCAATAAAAAGAAATAATATTTTACAGTTAATCTATCCCCATTCAAGGTTTCCTAATAAATACATATCAATACCATATCTCCCCAATATCAATTACAAATTAAAGAAAACTTTCAGCTCCCATAACATAAGCCTCACAAATTACAACACATCAAATATTTAGAAGATATTGAACAACTGCAAATATAAAACCGACAGCCACAAACAAATCGGCATATATCGCTTGACTTGTGGAGAGATACTGGACATTAGTATTAAAGAACATACAAGCATAAATAGAAGGAACACAACAACATTTGCAAGACATCTATTAGAAAACAATCATACAACAACCATTAAAGCATGAAACTCATTAAATCCATTAATAGGCCTCAACTAGGAGACCACTATGAATTTTACCACATTGAAAAAACCAAGAGAAAAAAAGATAACAAACACCTAAATGAGATTACAACAATGCACGGCTCTCAATTATACTGAATTTGTCTAAATAGTGTTTGACTGGCGCTTACCTCCTACACTGAAAATTGTACACTGCGAGAATTAATTAATTATTTGCTGAGAATTGCTGAAAATCGCATGGTACCATGGAAGACGTTTTCTGAAACAATGTGATATCCACCCATATGTACCCATCTGTTGAAAAGAATTGGTGAAAACAGAGAATTTATAAAAAAAATATTATGGTCCGATGAAACATATTTCTCTAACTGCGGTATTTTTAACTGAAAGAAGACGCACTACTGGCCCGCTAAAATCAGCAGCTTTTTGTACCGCGCCATACACAGCTGCGGTTTGGTTTTAATGTATGGTGCGGTATAGTGGCCAACCGATTAACCGGACCAATTTTTCATAACAAAAGTTTGACTTCGGAGATGTATCTCTCTGAGGAAGAAAGAATGGACGATATACCGTTTGGGTCCAACAAATCGAATCACCTGCACATAATGCCCAAACTGTGAGGAACTGTTTAGATACAAGACATAAACGAAGAGTACTTGCTACCTATTCAGAAGTATTATGGCCACCAAGATTGCCGGATCTTACCCCTTGTGACTTTTATCTATGGAGTGACTTAAAAAACAAGGTGTATGGTGTTTATAATTTTGGAAACGTAGGGGAGTTAAGTGACTCCGCCGCTTTCAATTCGATTGACAGAAGAACCCTCGGTAATGTCACTATTACGGAATGCTGTGAAAATTACCTCGATGAAAATGGCGAGATTTTATAAAATATCATTTAATTTGTTAAAATGTTGTTACTTTTTTATGGTTTGTAGTTAGTACAAATAAACACATTCCAAAAGTATGTTGAAACTTCACTATGGCTACATAAATACTGTATCACTCAAATGTGTTATTCATGGCACCATGCGATTTTCAGATATTAAAGAAAAACTCCAATTTTGTCGGGTTATTGTGTTTTAAATATGGCAAGTGGCATTCCAAATTACTCAGAAACAAATTCTGAATCCAAACATGTATAAAACCAGTATGGCGTCCATAAAAACAAAAGTTTCGTTTGTTACTGACGAAATCATTGGCGAAAAAAATTTTAAGATAACATAATCAAATTGTAAACAAAAAAATAGCTTCACTTTGTCAAAACGCTTTTCTGATGGGATCACAAATAAAGAAGTTATGACCATAATTAAAAAATTACATTTTTTGTTTTTTCAAAATAGCTTGGAAACCAATTCAACTGTTTTCTCAACAGGTTATGAAAGAGCACATAAATATGCACTACTTTCCTTATTTAACCGACTTTCTATCTCTATTAATAACAAAAGTGGCCATACAATCCAACGTCCCGTGAGACACACTGTATATAAAGTATTTTAAACGTATTTGTCAATGGTGGCGAGGCAAACTGTCAAATAACTGTCATTGACGTAGGTCTTGACAGACTTTAACACTAGCGTTGTATAATGATGAGAGTTCGTTCAAATAATGAAGTCAGCTCGTATAAAATCCGATTTTATAGTTGATAGTGGCTATTAATTTCGCTCTTATTTTCGTTTGAATTCTCGATGTGTAAAACGGCTCTCATAAGTTTGTGTATACTCTTGATTTGATGTATACACATAAGCGTTTGTGTCTGTCGGTGCTTTTGAAAAGTCTTAGAAAAGTCCATTGCAAACCGAATAAAACTAGATGGCGCGCCATAGATTTACATCAAGAATCTTCGAACGTACTCATTATAGAAATGGTGGAGGAGCCGGGTTCAGGCACATTTGACCAAATTTTTTTGATAATTTGCATAGGATGAATAACTATAGTACTAACATAATAAGTATAATCATGGATTAGCTTTGATGTATAATTTTTCTAAAAAAACGATGCATACCGTTTCCTGATCTTTTTTTAAGAAATTGAGGAAATATCCTTGAACTTCTAATTGGTATTGTGCTATGTGATTGTTAGCGTGATTTTGATATTTTAATGTATCTCGGCTAGAATCTGAAGCGCAGTCTACAAACCTCCGCTTTCCTATCGGAATTTCTGAATTCCACTCGATAATACTTTAATCCAATGCAAGCTACTGAGTTTGTGTAAGTAAGTTAATAGTTAAAGCATGGCCTGATGCAAAGTTTAATGGAAATTTAATTAGTGGAAAATATCAGCTTTTCATATTCTACATGTATGGTCGGAATGTTCGTGTAGATGATTGATGTTATGACATATTATCGATTTTACACTTGTAACTTTCTATCTGACCTATAAATCTCCAATTGACCTCAAGGGCTGGCTTCCGACATCGGGATTTTGGCGCAACTGCATTAGTGCAAAATATACGCGAATTGCATGACGGCCAACTGCGCCGTTACGCCTGTTACAACAAAAAGTACTCCGCGCCATACCACGCAATATTTTCTTTGCTTCCGATGACCTTTTTGATATAGTCACCCTGGTATAATAATTAATGCTAATCTTTCAGATTAGTAGAGAGCGTTGAACCTTCCCATTAATCACAATTACAGTTTTTTTTTATATTGTTATATAATATTTTTACTATATCAGACGCAGTATGAAGAAGTATTGTTATCGTGCCGAAAAAAAAAATTTATTAATCATCTCAAATAACGCACCCACTAATCGCTCGTGCGTTAAACAGTCTCGATCATTAAACGCTGTTTTTAATACTTGTTTGTTAAATAACTATTACCATTCTTATATAATCCAATATGGTACAAATTTTTAGGTTATTTTTATACCGATACGCATATCTCAAAACCCGAAAATATCAAAATCCATGTAGGCTAAGCCACGGGAACCGCTAGTGTTTTAAAGGAATAAAGTACGATAACCTTTCGATATTCTAAAAAAAAGAAAATTATAAAACACTTTTCCTGAACAAACAAAAATTAAAAATACCATCGGTTCTCATCTAATTAATTCGTCATCTTAGTAGTGTGTATGTGAGTAGCGGAGGACACTAGTATCCGGCGAGGTACAAAATTTGGTGATTAAGAATTATTCTGGTTATCGATTTTTGACCTATGTGGATTTATTTCACCTTTGCGTAATATATTGACGGGCGAAATATTCACTGTCTCTCTACCCATTGCTGTTCTACGATATAGACAAATAGAAATCATTGGGGAGACAGTGAATATTTCATCAAGTCACATCAAAATATCGTATTCACATTTACAAAATTTACCTCGAGGTGTGAGTGTAAATAAACCCACGCCGCATAAATCGGACGTACCTTTGCTCTGCAATATCAGGTAACTGCGCAACCTAAATTCCTGTTTCTCTTCATTACGTGTCAGTTGCAGGGACAAACGAAATACAAAGGGCCCTTGCCATCGCATTGCAAACTTCCACTGGACTGGAGGAGCATTTGATGAAAGCAGTTTAATTTTACAGCCTGGAGAGACACCTACTGTTTACGTAGGACCTGTGTTGCCACATCCACGATCAATCGGAACGCTAAGACGAGATAGCACCGAACTTGGGAGGAAACCCAGACCAAACAGTAAACAGGTGAAACTGAAGACACCCTTTGATCTTTTGTCTACAGACGTCGGCAACTGCGATATTATTAAATATTCAGATCGAAGGTTTCCTTTGATTCTTCGTCTCAATGCCATGCCGCTGGCAAATAATAGAAAATTGTCTTTACGTGCGATGAATAATTAAAAATACGCCCTTCGATTCGTGCCTCCAATGTAATTGAAGGTATTAATAGCAACTCCGCAGGCTAGATATTAAATATGCAGGAATCCATTAGATATGCATATAACCCTTAATGATCAGAGACAAACTCATTGTTTGGAATTTATTTTTGGTTAAATATAGAATACGTTATCCTTAATTCACAGTTAGTGTTGAAAACTTTTTTGCCCTTTATTATTAAAATAACAAGAATGAGCCAACACAAACTTGACATTAGAAACAATAAACTAACCAGCGCTTTATCTCAACATGCCATAAATAAAAGCCATAATATCGACTTCGACAACGTAAAGATATTGTTTAAAAAGCGTAACCTCCGTGAAATGCTGTTTTTTGAGATTATTGGAATAAAAGGGACCAGTAATACCATGAACATGCGATCGGATTTGAGCTATATTTATAGTTTTCTATTAAATTTAGACTATAATAACTCAACTGACGCAAATAATACCACCATAGGTTTAACCGATATTAGTAATTTTCCTGTCAACTCATTTTGTTTTGTTTTGTCGTGTGTATCATTGTGATATAGTGTAGTCGTTCAAAACTTTGTCAGTTTGTTAGGTTGTTAATTTTACTTACTTTTTACTTTATCATACGCAGTATGTAAAGTATTGTAATCGTGCCGAAGATTTTTTTTGAGATTTTAGCGGAAATAGGTCTTTTTGGGTCCCCTGAACATTTTCGACTAAGGTACAAAAAACTGTCTGTGTGTGTGTCTGTGTGTGTGTGTGTAAACGACTTTTGTGGCGACGTATCCGGAGAAACTACTAAAGGTATCGGGACGAAAGTTCATATTTAGCTGCATGAACTTAGAGCTGAAAAGCTTTTGGTTCAAAAGGGTCCAAAGGAACTGGTACTTTATTCTAAGCGTTTTTCAAGGATTTTGCAAATGAGCCGCTATTTCTGTAATTTCGTCAAAATAGTTAAATAATAAATTAAAATAGAGGATATTTTGAATAATTTATGCCTATGACATTTTTTGGTAAAATTAATAGTTTAGCTGCAAGAGCAAATTCTATTTTATCGAGATCGGTCACATCTGCATTGATATGAAACTACATAGTAGCCAGGATTTCGACAAATATTTTTTTGTGCTGTCACACTCGAAAATAGCTGATTTCATCAGAGGTTGGAGAACCGCTATGGAACGTTGCCGCACTAGAGCGCAAATTACAAAATGCAAATATCAAATAAAATAAGATCACCAATTTGATTGTTTGTTGATAAGATATATCAACCCGTCTTTATATCTAATTCTTAAAACGATAAATTGAGAAAATTGTAAATAAAGTATAGCGACGAGTGTAGTTTTATTTTAGTGTGTTGGTACGGATGTGACATCTACAGTGTCATGAACAAATATAAATCTGTCAGAATTTGAATTAGCTTTTTAAACTTGACGTTTCGTCAAAGTGGTACCAACCTAACATTTCCTATACAGAAATATAACCGTTTTTTATTTCTCAAAAAGCAACACAATAATATCACAGTAATGTCAGTCATGCCAAAAACTAGATAGCGCGACTCGCTCACGTGCGACGGCGAGGCTCCGTCTTCGGTGACGCGCGGCATCACCGCTCGTCGCACTATTCCGTACTTTGGCCACTTGTGACATAAATAACTATTATTCTAATGACGTAGTATAGGTGTGTCAAATGATGATGCTTTGATAATACCTACGATTTATCTCAATAAAATAGATTCTCATGCAGCTATACTATTAATTTTATATATTGTATGATAAAGTCATGTGCCTGGCCACATCAGATTTTTTATTTATTTGCGACAATTCGAATGTTACCGGTTGTGTGCAGTTTAAAATTTATAAAAAAGAGAAAAACAGCTGTCGTGGACTTCATCTTGTGTGAACGTTTGGACTGGTACATTCGATCCTGTATTTGTCTGTTTAATGCCGTTATCGTCGATTATTGTGACTTTGTGTTGCGACTGTTATTTGGTATGTTTAATCCGGTTTAGATTGTATTGCTGTCATCTTCAGGTATTGTGTAATTTTGTTTTAGTTCCCTGAAGAAGCCAGAATTTACTGGCGAAATATTGGAATAAATGAAAATGTCTAACTAGTTGGCACTTTTATTTAAGCTCTATCAACCCAATAATAACACGGTTTTCCGTTATGTTATCCTTATTGTTAAACCCAATATAGGGATGAATAATTGTTTAGAAGTTATGTGCCAGAATGTAACGAAACATAATATGTATATATTCTTGTGCACTATTTATTAACATGCTAAGATACACAGAAGAGCGTCAGCAAAAAGAAATCTTGCTCAAGCTATAACGTTGTTGTTAATGGTCCGATTGATGTGTAAACGGAAGGTCTTATTACTGTGATATTTTTTTGGTTTCATTGTCACTAAATGTTTAAATTGCTCAACTCTGCCAATTTTCGTTTTGTGACTTAACATATAACTCTGTCCGCCGAAACTTTGCAGTAGCCTTGATAAGGATCGAAATTCACGCTGATGATTGGTGCAAACGGCAGGTAGATTTACACTAGCGCAAATAAAATAGTCATAATTTGACGTTAGTTTGATTTTCCGTGAACACGGCTGAACTAGATGAAGAGCGTGATGATACTCGCGACAAAGTGGTTGGTGGTGTTGATGAGTTTATCGGTGAAGTTGCCGTAGGTTCAGCGCCTGCGGTGATTGCAAATGTTTGTTATATATATACAAACATCGTCAAGGAAAGTGGGTTAGTCGAGGGTAAAAGACGCTTGTATTAGTGATTACATAATCGATTATAATCGATTCTTGAAATAATCGAGATATCTCGATTATTAATTTTAATAATCGATTCTTAATAATCGATTCCTAATAATCGATGCCTAATAATCGATTCTTAAAAATCAAATGAAAAATCGTTCGAAAATACCTCCAGTTCCTTTCGACCTTTTTGAACAAAACTACTGTCAGCTCGGTGGACCCTATTTTTCTACCATCGATTCCATTTTTATGCGACCACTCTTGGTGCAAAAGGTAAACCCACACGATTTATTATTATTATTTGGATAACGGGTAAGCGTGCCATAATCAATTAAAGTTTGAAAATTCGGTAATTTGACGTATAGCTATAATTTTCCTTGTTCTGGTCAAGCGTTAGTCAAGGCTGGCGTAATCAATTTAGTAGTGTTTGTTTAAGTATTCATTCAATATCTATGTTTAGCGACAAAAATATATTTATTTGCTACAAAGGATGTTTATTTGACTCAAATAACATTTGTTTGGTATGAAGTAATGTTGTTTGACTTAAATAAACAATCTTTATAGAGAATAAATATATTTTGGCTCTATTTAAATAACGGTTTATTTGACTTAAACAATGTAGAAAAACGTAAAACTATAAATGCTAAGAAAATCACAACAGAAAGCCACAAAAATATAGGTACCTTTTAAGCTTTCTGCCCACGGGCCTCAGATCCGTATAATTTTATTGGAGAACTTATTGAAGAATATTACTGATTTCTTATAAATATTACCTAAAGCGTAAAAACGCACCGCTTATAGTATGGATGTTTTATTTTAAAGCGCTTCTGCGTAATTGAATTTGCCGTTATGGAAATGTCACTAATGAATAGAATAGCAAAAACCGTCAAAAGGCAAAACTGTATTGCCTTAGAATTCCCTCAAACATCACGGGAAATATCGGCTTGCATGTAGAAACGACGGAAGCACGCCACAACGCTCACTTTTCTATAATCGTTTTTGTGGTACTCTCGCAGAATAGCAGCGCTACCGCCGCCAACGTAATGAACCTGAATTATGCAGCGGGCGCAAAATAGAATATTCCGTTCGCTGCTTATAGAAAATTGTAATATACATATTATACTCACCGGAAAGAGAAACAGGGCCACCTAAAAAATGTTGCTAACTTTTTATGGTATAAATTTTTTACCTTTTGTAATGTTTACCGATTTTGATGATTATTTCGGCCCTTTGTAAAGAAATTTCAGTGATCTAAGTTTGGGATACCGTGTGGAGTAATTATAGAACTTGGTGCAGGTTCTCAAGTACCATGGAATATAGTCATATCAATTAGCAAGATTTCGTTTTTAAATCATTTCCATACATATATTATTTTATAACAAACACAATTTCCGTCCTTATTTATATACCCCATATTTTTCTTGTTGATTATGATTGATCTGTTCATTTTCTTTATGATAGCATGCAAATTGACAGACCGTACTTTATAATTTAATTTAACTTAATGATCAGAAAATTTTCGTGAAAGAAAGAACCGAAAATTAGAAAATATTTTTAATTTTTTTTTTTTCGTTTGTAAATGAAGAACGAATTTTTGATTTCAGTAGATTTCTTTGCACTGAATACGAATGTGAGCTCATATCACGTCGCGTTTTTGTTGTACATTTTACTACAGCGCCCGCACCCTACTAAAAAAATCGCCGTAAAAATGTAATTCCAAACCATTTGTGAACACACTTTCTTTCAGGTCAAACTACAGAGCTTAAAGTTTACTATCAGACCCTTTTGAAGTTACTAGGACATTTGGTTCAGTTTTTAGACACTTTTATCATACTTTTGTCCAAATCCTTACGCCAATCCTTTTGCATTCAGGGCAAACTAATTCTAACCAAAACGCATTTTTGTATTCCATTCAAAATATCCATGTTCCCCAGGTATCAATAGTTTGCAATATTCAATTGCTTTTCTCAATCAATTTCTTATGTAACGCTATAAAATATTTCCGCTACTATTAAGACAACTAAAATAAAAAAAATATTTAAGAAAACTCCGCCGGGTCAAAGTAAAAAAAATATTCCACACCGTAAAATGCTTTACGTGTAACTTGAAAAAAAAAATGCTATTAGCCGATTTTGCTCATTCACGAACTTGTCCTGTGTTTTTATGAGATAAGCTTGTTTACCAAATTTCAGATCAACTGCTCCAAAATTACGATTCTAATTGGCACGCAACCCTTAAGCGTTGCTATTGATCAACGTCCAAAATAAATCTAACACTGCTAAACAGTTATAAATAATTTTCTCCGATTTTCGGTTTATTTTTTTTATTTTTAGCTAACTTTGAGTCGTCATATCTCAAAGAAAAATGCCAGGAGAACCTGGCAAGTTATTTTAAAACATTCTGCTTTTAGTGTAGTTTTTAAATTCTAAAAACCTTGCTATTTTACTGGAAAATGAACTCATATAGAAATTCTTTCAATAAGTAGAAATACGGATGAAAGCACTAGTAAAATTAATGAAAAGCACAAATAGAAATTAAAGATTGTGTTCACATTGCCTGCCACTAATTTAAACGCAATCGCGACTTAAAATAGAGGTCTTTTAATCCATTTTACACTTCCTGCGACGTTGATGTGCACTTAATTCATTTAAGTTATTTATTTGTTGCGCATAGACTTTCTCATGTAGCCAACCCCAGTAGAATGAAACCTAGAGGACCTAAATCCGGAGACCATAAAAATAGACCAACACAGCCAATCATCTTCGAATTATCTGAAAATCTAAGCGGGGAAATTGATTGCCATCTTTTAGCAAATGGACTGCCAAATCTTTTAGAAGATGTGAAAAAATTAATAACTGCTACTAAAATGTTTGAAATCGCTTAAATCCAAAATATTAAAATTTACAGTTTGCAAAAAAACGATTTAGGTTTGTACAGGGTGTCCCAGGCTAGAATTAAAGTGCATTAATGCGCTTAAGAAATCGAAATAGACGTTTCTTACAGACTGTCCAACAACAACGTACCAATACAAACTTATGTTTTATTAAAGCAACACTAGGTAAATTATTTGGATTGACATTTCTGTTTCTGAGATATTGTGACTTTAGTGTCAAAAACGTGCATTCAAAAAATCGCTCTGAGCCAACTGGCAAGGATAGAGAAACAAAAGATTCTCATTTTGGATAGTAACGGTATCACACTTTTTGACAGATTATTAATTTGCGATTCTAATATGACATCCCGAATAACTGGAGATATATTTTGAATATTTTGTAGATGTTTTCTTTAAATTTTCTATAATATTATTTTTTTTACCGTATCTTTTCCTGTTTCTTTATTATTTCGTTTGGGAGTACTTTATATCACTTCGGTGTTGTGCTTACCCTTTGTATTTTTGATACAATAAAGTTATTTTAATTATTTATTATTTAAATGCTAAATTGGTAAATGTCAAATAACGTGAGAATTTTAAATGGAACTTCCTGTATATCTTAACATACCTACTTCGAAAGTTCAATAAATCAACTTTCCTAAAATGTCTAACTCAGTAAGACTATCGTCAACAGCTAAACAGTTATTAAACATCTAATTTGTCATTTGTAAGTTATGCTCAATATTTTTTAAATTATTATTACATATCCATACGGTTCGACCAAATTCAACAATCTCACAAATGTGATAGCACTTCTTTTTATGCAGCAGCTCTTAATAATAGGAGTCTGCAATTTTTATTTATACAAACGAATAATTTTGATATTGATTTTCTTCAAAGTCATACAATTTTTAATTTACGTACTACACTAAAATTCTTTAAATAAATGCGTCAATGATATTAAATTACTCATGGTGATGCAACGCTTTGGAAAACTAGGTCGCCTGATTTAACCCCGAATGATTTGTTACTCTGGCGACATATTGAGGCAGAAATTTATGGGGATATTGCAACTACAATAGCGATAAAAAAATTGAATAGAGTGGCGTTTTAGAAATATTTTTGTAAAAGCCATGGAAGATTAATATTTCCACCGAGAACTCGAAGGTAGACTTCAACGCATTGACCTGAGAGAGTTGATAATTATGTGCACTCTTGCCAATGGTACTGAAATAAGTATTGTTTATTCAGTTTACAATTGTTAGTTATTTAATTATTTAGTCTTATGGAAGTACTACTGACACTAGATTTCTACCAAAGTGCTCGATTTGTTATCTGTAGTAATTGGAACATCAACATAAACTTCGCCCTTAACATATCCCGAATAAATAAACAGAACAGACGAGTTTGCTGATATAATAGCATTCATGTATTATTTTTAAATTGAAAATTGTGTAATTTAAATATTATTTTCATACAATTATTAAAAAAATAGAACTGTTGTTGGTTGCAGAAAAAAGAATGTAATTTTTTCTTGTTATTTTTGCAAAGTACTCGCCTACTACTCCACAGCGGAATTAAACATAATTACGCCATATGGGCCCATATATTATCTGGCAACCCTAACTCTGACAAAGATAGGGAAATACCATAAAATAAACCATAATAATATTATATACAGTAACAACTATCAAATTGATAGTTAGAAGAATACTGTTGATTATTACAATACTTATCACCATCTATACTTATTGTAGATGTATTTAATACAACCATAAAATTGTTTAAAGTTAATAAAGTTTACACTGATCTGACCTTAAAATATTCAAATCATCATTTAAATTCGTATGTACTTACTGACATAAAGCTAGGCATCTATAAGCAGGATTATCTTATCAGAATTACTTATGATGCGTGTATAATAACTCGAATAACTGAATAACTGTTAGATAGATAGAAGTAACTTTCATCGCAGAGGTATTTCCATTTCATAGTCATTTGAATTTTAATAATTAATATAAACATAATATTTTGAGCTTCCTCCTGGAATGACCATGGACCGGGTCTTTCAGACTTGAATAACTGTTTACCTGTTTACTTTGAGTACCTGTTTAACTGTTTAATAGTTTACCTTTAGCATATACAATTTGAATATTTAAACACGCTTGGTCTTAAGAGTAGGTTTCTTAGTTTACCTAAAAAGCATTATTATGACAAATTAATTAAAAAAATAACATTGGTACAATTACAACATCGGACAAAATTATAGAACTTACAATAAAATGGAGACATTTGAGAGAAGTATATAAATAGTATGTATAATTTTCACTTCGTTTGACACTATGCGCTGGATTATAAAATGTTGGTTAAATGAAGTACCTAGTGAAGACTTGTAAATGAAGTAGTGCAGACTTGTGGACTACCCAGAAATCCGTTGATAAAACAATTGAATTCCAAATGGTTTCAAAGAAAACCCCAAAAACATATTTATAAAAAAAAAATAATGGTCACTTGCGCACAATAACTTTTTTATTTGTGGTCCGATCAATGTGCTACCTACTCAAACGTCAAGTGTCAGTAATTTTCCAGAATATCTTTATTAGGCACTACAGTGCGTGTTCAGAAAGCATTTTCTCATTTTCTGGGAGCGCTTTGGAACCTGTTTGTTGTAAGGTTGCTGTTTAAATTTAACAAACCGATAACCATGGCTGAATTTCCGTCATTTCTGATTTATTTATTGCAGTTACCAAATATAATTACGTGTTCTCCTAGATATAAAGAGATATACAACAAAAACATAAAATATGACAATATCTTTGAGTGGTTTGTCGTTTCAAAAAATCTTCAGACACGATAAAATAGATGCATATTCATATCAAATTCAATTTCCGCCATCAGTTATTTTCAACTTATTATGATATCAACATTTTTAATGCCTCTTGCTTATATTTATCGTTGTAGTTGTAATTATTTTTATGAAACTTAACACTCTAGTTTAGTAAGATTAGTAAGAATTAGTAAGAAAAATATGGGGTTAGCATTAATATAGTCAATGACGTTTATTAGTCAAACACAATTTTTGACAGATCGGAAATTGAATTTCATATAAAAATGTATATTCTGATAATTAGAAACTGACAAGTTCAGGTATTTTTTAAAATAGTATACAAACCCAGAAAAAAGGATATTGTAGGATTGTAAAATCATTAATGATGACATAACTCATAACGTTGTTCTATCAGTAATAATTCGGATCGATAATTTCCACTACACCATAACAAATTCAAATTAGGTATCTATGTATGTAAGTACGTAATTTTATGTTTATATCAAAAATCATATTATAAAATACAACACATATCGAATCAATTGACACTCATTCATATACATCCAAGCTCTCCATTTTCTTTCTTTTTTAGTGTTTAATACTGTACCATTTTTGTTTCCATTTTGTTGTTGCAAATAGAAGCGATGATGGTCATTAGAATGCAGGAAAGTATGTTCATATTACTGGTCAAGATTCGGAATATGTATGCCTGTAAGATAACCGTCTATAGGACAGTTTGACGCATTCCTCCTTAATAATAGACTGCCTAAAAATTAATTTTACACAAAATGACAATCACTTACTTGCAAGGATCCCAAACGACAATTCCCAACCCTGGGCAATCAACTTCGTTTATGATTTCGCACTCCCTTCGATCACACACACAAGCGGGTGTTGACAAACCACCACAAAAAACAACCAAAGTAACAACAGCTAGTAGCAGAACACTTTTCATGATCCTCGGAAGATAACCCGTTGTTACACTTTAACTAATTATATTTAAACAACTACATTACCACCAAAAATCCAAATGTACTTAATACTGTTGCACCTTGTGACAATGTTAATTAATTATATTGTCGGTACAGTGTTTTATCTTGCAACACTTTGTAAACACTATTTGTTACTTAGTACGTATTTATTGAGTAACTCGGATATAGTATCAGAAAATGTTTAGATCGTACGAACACTGATTTCAAATTTTCGCGCGCACGATTGTCCGTCCTCTTCACATCGCAACCACGGCAGCCGAATTGCGAATGAGATGTGGAAACTCCGACAGTTTGGAAAACTCGTAGTGCTTGCTGTTTGCGCGTGCGCCCCCCAACGAAATTTATTATTGTATAATTTACTTTCTAACGCTATTATTTCATCTTGCCTTTCTTCTCGCACTACGTAATCGTCAAATGTATAATTTATACGCTTTGAAACTGGCGACGGCGGCGAAAAGGACCGGCGCCTCCGCCTTTCTGTTCAATCAAGGCACCGTACTGGCAAAGAGCAGATACTTATTTTCGATTTCCTTTTCCGTAACTATCCGTTTATTTCTTTTATTACCTCATTTTTTGCTTTGGAATGGGCACGGATTTAAATAAATAGTTGAAATATTTATCTACGGCATTTGAGAGCATGCCAACAAAGTTACACAAAATTAACCAGCAAGAGTATTAATAAGCGCGATTGATGATTGAAATGTATACAGGGTGGGTAAATATAGTCGCGGTAGTTCATACTATATTTATCTTAATAGAAGGAAATGTTTTATACAAAAGGTGTTTGGCCATTCATTATGTACACCTAAAAATTAATTTCGTTTATACAGGATGTTGCATAGGTATAGGCGTGAAGAAGATTTCTTTTTACTTTATCATACGCAGTAAGATAAAGTATTGTAATCATGCCGAAAAAAAAAATTGAGATTTTAGCGGAAATAGGTCTTTTTGGGTCCCCTGAACATTTTTGACCAAGGTACAAAAAAATGTCTGTGTGTGTGTGTGTGTGTGTGTATGTGTGTAAACGATTTTTGTGGCGACGATTCCGGAGAAACTACTAAAGGTATCGGGACGAAAGTTCATATTTAGAAGTTTCATGACCTAACTTAGAGCTGAAAAGCTTTTGGTTCAAAAGGGTCCAAAGGAACTGGTAGTTTATTCTAAGCCTTTTTCAAGGATTTTGCAAATGAGCCGGCATTTCTGTAATTTCGTCAAAATAGTTAAACAATAAATTAAAGTAGAGGAAATTTTGAATAATTTATGCCTATGACTTTTTTTGGTAAAATTAATAGTTTAGTTACAAGAGCGAATTCTTTTTGATCGAGATCGGTCGCACCTGCATTGATATGAAACTAAATAGTAGCCAGGATTTTGACAAATATTTTTTGTGCTGTCACAGTCGAAAACAACTGATTTCATCAGAGGTTGGAGAACCGCTATGGGACGTTGCCGCTCTAGTGCAGCAAAGTACAAAATACAAATTTCAAATAAATTAAGATCACCAATTTGATTGTTTGTTAATAAGAAATATCAACCCGTCTTTATATCTAATTCTAAAAACGATAAATTGAGAAAATTGTAAATAAAGTATAGCGATGAGTGTGGTTTTATTTTAGGTTGTTGGTTCGGATGTGACATCTACAGTGTCATGAACAAATATAAATCTGTCAGAATTTGAATTAGCATTTAAAACTTGACGTTACACAGAAATATAACTATTATTTAATTATTTTTTTTTAAATGCATATTTTTCAAAAAGCAACACAATTAACGTTGGTGTCACTCCTGCCGAAAACTAGATAGCGCGACTCGCTCACATGCGACTGCGACGCTCCGCGTTCGGTGACGCACCGCATCACCGCTCGTCGCGCTATTCCATACTTTCGGCACTTGTGACATAAATAACTATTATTCTAATGTCGTAGTGTAGGTAGTGTCAAATGCTGATGCTTTGACAATACCTACGATTTATCTCAATAATATAAATTCTCATGCAGCTAAACTATTAATTTTATATATTGTATGATAAAGTCATGTGCCTGGCCACATCAGATTTTTTACTTTATCATACGCAGTATGATGAAGTATTGTAATTGTGCCGAAAAGAAAATTGAGATTTTGGCGGAAATAGGTCTTTATGGGTCCCCTGAACATTTTTGAACAAGGTACAAAAAATGTCTGTGTGTGTGTAAACGATTTTTGTGGCGGCGATTCCGGAGAAACTACTAAAGGTATCGGGACGAAAGTTCATATTTAGAAGTTTTATGACCAAACTTAGAGCTGAAAAGCTTTTTGTTCAAAAGGGTCCAAAGGAACTGGGTATTTACTCTTAGCATTTTTCAACGATTTTGGAAATGAGTAGTCATTTCTGTAATTTCGTCAAAATAAATAAATAATAAATTAAAGTAGAGGATATTTTGTATAATTTATGTCTATAACATTTTTTAAAATTAATAGTTTAGCTGCCGGAGCAAATTCTTTTTGATCGAAATCGTGTCTGCATTAATAGTAGGTAGCCAGGATATTTTGAAACTTTTGACAGTATTCAGAACGTCAGCGATTGCGAAACGTCAATTCAACATGCAAATGCATGGAGAATGCGATGAGGAGGAGAAACACGCGCGCACGTACGCTATGTGAAACAATATTGAAACAGCCTGGTGTTTCCATGGTGTTTACAAAGTCAATCTGTAATTCGAGTGCGGATAGCAATGTTGTTATGCATTTTTCAAGGATTTTGCAAATGAGGCGCCATTTCTGTAATTTCGTCAAAATAGTTAAATAATAAATTAAAGTAGAGGAAATGTTGTATAATTTATGTTTTATTTAGTTTAGCTGTAGAAGCAAATTCTATTTGATCGAGATAGTGTCTGCATTAATATAGGATTTGCCAGATATTTTTATTCTAATGACAGTAGGTAGTGTCAAAGGCCGATTTTATGACAATACCTACTGTCAATATCTTTCAAATCCTGGCTAATTCGTTTTATTGCAAACACGATCGATCTCGATAGAATCTCATGCAGCTAAACTATTAATTTTATATATTGTATGATAAAATCATGTGCCTGGCCACATCAGATTTTTTTTAATGGAATGCCATGTAAATCATGTCATATCATAAATACTAAGGAAGTTGTTTTTCCAACTGTGACAAGTTGTATTTGTTTGAAGTAGATAGTTTCTGAGATATTCAATCAGGGAGCTTGCTGCAAGAACGATGGAGCTCCAATTTACTTGCAAATTGAGGTTATGCACTAATCATATTGTATGAAACAAGGCCTATAATTTGGTGTGAGAACGGTGATGGTGATGATGGTGATGGTGATGGAGCACTTCATGTATCTTAATTTAGCAAAAAATAGATGCATGTTTTCCTGTTTGGTACAAGAAAGATGCAGCTCCGGGAGCTACCTCCTTCTTGCTGCAAGTATGATAATATTTTGGCATCCGCAACTAGAAATAGCAAAGTCCGTGTGTAATAAAAAGGTAAATAATCTATTATTTCGCGTCGTTTGCGTAACTGTTGTGAATGTTTCAGTTACGCCGGTTACACACTGAACGGTTTTTGCCGCGGCGGCAAATTTGCCGTCGCCGTCGGTCTGGCAGTAGTGTCTAGAATTCATTGGAAGCTTTCACACTGAGCGGCGTAAATGACGCGCGGCCGTCTTGCCGATGACGGTCGCTGTGCAGCCGCCTGCTGCCACTAGACTGGCGGTAATTTTGCCGTTTCACATAGTGGTGTACGTGATCAAATGAGAGTCTCCACATTCGGCGGTTTTTTACCTTTCTAACGAACGGCGACGACACATTTGCCGTCACGGCAAAAACCGCCCAATGTGTAACCGGCGTTACACAGATATTGTTGTCTTTCTGAATATGAAATTTCCAGTCTAAAATTTAATAAAAACATGTATTTATCCGGAAGTTTTTATGAATATCTAAAGCAAAAAATATGAGAAGCAGCAAAACGGCGCTTTCATTAAAATACATTCTAGCGATGATTTTTATCTCAGTCAAGTGTAGCTGTACAACTTTTCTATATGGTGTATTACTCAGGAAAAATGAATCTTTTTTATTATGGTGAGACTATTGCTTAGAAGACACTAAATGAAACAATAAATATACTATCTAAATTAACATTTTGAAAATATTCTATCCAAAGTTTTACGTATTTAGACAACTACGCTTTGCAAAATAAAAATTGCACTTTAATTTAATATTTATTGACTGTCGCAATCGGAATGATATTCTAAATTTAAAACTTATCAATTGTCATTTTTTACGGCTTCCGTTTTTTCCGGACATGAGGTTATCTTTTACATTTTAAACTGCACGCTACCTATACTTTGCTTGCGATACTTTCAATCCTGATGATATGCTAAATTTAAAACTTATCGACTATCATTTTTTACAGCTTCCGCTTTTTCTGGACATGACATCATCTTTGAAATTTGAATCTGCATGTAATACTTTACTTTTGATAGTTTCCGCTCCTTTGTACTGCTTTCCGTTAAACTTTTTGCGATCCAGACTGAGAATATCACAAGTATAGCGTACAGTTTACAATGTCAACGATGACATTTAGAAAAAATATAGTATATAAGTCTTTTGGAAAAACGGTAGACGGAAAAATCGACAATCAATGTATTTCGTGTTTAAAATATCACCCGGATTGAAAATATCGCAGAGCAAAAGTATAGAGTGCAGTTTTTAATGTCAAAGAGAACGTCATTTCCGAAAAACTAAAAACCGTAAATATTTACTGACAATCGCCATCCATTAGGTTTCGAATATCATCACGATTGAAAGTATTACACGCAAAGTGAAAAAACCTGGAAGCCGATTTCCCGAAAATAGCGTTATCTTTGACATTTTAAACTTTACACTTCACTAGCGTGCGTTATTTTCAATCGGGATCGCAAAAAGTGTAGTAAAAAGTGTACAAAACCTAAGTTATTTGGTAATCGTTAAGTTTTAAGTGTAGAATATCATCGTGGTTAAAAGTATGGTAAACAAAGTGCAGTTTAAAATATCAAACGTGACGTTATTTCCGGAAAAAAAACTAAAGCCGTGTATTACGGTTAGAATATCATCCCTACCCAACTGCAGGCCTATCTTAAATCAACATAAAAGCTACATTTTTGCGGTTATTACCTTACAACTTTGTGAGATAATCACCAACACTGGTAGGTAGATGTTGATGTTTAACAAAATTTAAAACGCTATACAGGGTGATCCTACCACATATTCATTTGTGGACATTTTCTAATGGCTCTTTGCGTTTTTTATATGGTAACCCTGTATAATATGTGTTGGCTGTGATAGCACTTGACTTCGCTCCAATTTTTATCTTGTACGTCATACAACGAATGTTACTAGATTTTGTGATATTCGCTATTTAACGAAAATTAAATTAAGTGCTAGCCTTAATATTGCTCTGTATTTGGTAGTTTGATGTAAAGTGTTTAAACGTTAAATGCTGATAGCAGGGGCAATGTGGAAACCAGTTTCACCAGATTTATCCTATACAAGGTAGTACGGTTATCAAGATATTAACAGTGTTAAATGAAATTGTTTAAGAATATTTAGCCAGTTTTGCAATCGTATGCCAAACGAGCACGAGACCTAAAATCGTCAAATTACTACCAATTTTAACCCTCAACTCTGTACTTTTAGGTTGACTAGTGTGAAAATTAGTTAAGTTCTGACGTTGAACGGACGGCGTTTCTGTCATGTGATCTAAGCTCACAAAAAAACAAATATGCAAAAAACAAGCAATCTGCTTCTGTAGATTCAGATTTTTATTGAGCGCAAAAAAAAATCCATCAAAATCATCTCCAAATAACCCACTTTCCACTCACTCCGAATGTTATTTCTCCAGAAAATGTCAACAATCTTAACAATAGCAGTATTGTTGGTTGATTTTTTGCACGGAATACAAATCCGTTCTTAAGAACTTGATGAGCAACGTTTAAACGTTGCTCATCAAGTGAGGTTATGCCGTTTCTGTTTGTTTTTGTGTGTGAACGCACACACCTCTACATAAACCGTCAGTGAACAAATTTTCACAACAGTCCACCTAAAAGTAAGTACACCGTTTATGGTTTACTTCAAGGTATAACTGAAGTGTCTGCGTCTCCGCGTCCCCTGTACGTTTGCAAAAATGGCAAAACATACTTATAAACATTTTCAATATCTTGATAACGGAGTTGAACAACAATACAAACAATTCGGAGTTGAGTGACAATACAGACAATTAATTGTCAAACTTATAACGTTAATCGCCAATAATTGACACTGCCGAGTGAGACTACATACAATTAATTGTAAAACTTATAACTTAAATCGCCAATAATTGACATTAATGACTTAAATTTTACAATTTGAATGATAAATATTTGATATATTTGACATATAACCATGGCAACCCATTACGCCCGCGCGGGCGTTAAGAATCCTTAGCGCCCTCGCTGGCGTTAAGAAGCAGTTTTTGCCCCGGTATCTAAAATGTAAGATGTCACTTTATGATCATGTAGGACATAAAATTTCTTTAATTAACCACCTGACGCTGGTCTGAAGATGTGATTCAGACGGCGAAATCGATAACCAGAGATTAATAAATAAAAACAATAGTTCGCCAAACACAAGATTTTGCCTTTTTAACTACCTTGACACAAGTATGTTATAATTAAATATGTTATTTTTTATTTATTTATTTAATTCACTATTATTTATTCTTGTACTTTTTGTATTATTTTAGTAATAAAAAGTGACATAAAACACAGAAAAGGGTTGAGATGTGTTGTTTGCAAGATCTTTTTGATGCACGTTGAAGTGGGGGATATCGTCGCTATCATCATCGGAGTCCGCGTTTGAATAACCCAGAATTTCGCTTTCACTTTGTGAGGTTCACCCACCTCCTTCTTCTTCTTCTTCTTGTTCTTTTTCGTTCATTCTTTTCAAACACATTCTTGTTCAACATACAAAAACATCGTCGGATTTTTTTTTTCACTCGGCATCTGTAGATTATTTCATAGTGTTTCAATTAAAATGCGGTGTTTTAGCAAAACAAATAACCACATTGCTACATTTCAAATAGCACGCGATTTGGTGGTTTCTGATTGTTTGGGCAATTCACAACTCCTCAAAGAAATTTTTAATGTCATGCTTTAATGTATTGAATCTGTTATAATTTTTCCGATAACAACACGATATAACAGATTTAATACATTAAAGCATGACATTAAAAATTTCTTTCAGGGGTTGTGAATTGCCCAAACATTCAAAAACCACCAAATCCGATAACAACACGATATATTCATAATTCATAGGTTCTTTAATTTGCTCTCGCTGACTCGAAGAAAGATTTGAGCCTAATTCACAGAAACTTGTAGCCTCTTAGCCACAATAAACTTTTCACTACGCCAAATCTCACATGAAGTAGAGGCAATAAATCTTGGTCTTCTGGCATCAAAAGATCTCGAATGACGTTGGCATTTACGAGTTAGCGCGATTCTCTGCCCTTCTATGAGTGTTTTGTATTCCGTTCGCCTTTATATCTGGAGTTCTAGAGTCCCAATTGCATACATTTGTTGTACCCGGTTTGCAATCCACGAAGAATTGCAACCCCGTTCATGTCCCATCATATTTGCCATTTGATGTTTGTCGTAATAAACATTTTGTGGTATTATTTTTAATGCATCGTACGGTTCTTTTATTTCAATACTATTGGCGATTGGTACCGATGGTTTCGTGTTGTGTTTGAGGGAGCAACTAGTGCTTTCAAGCTTATTTTGTAGCAATCAATCTCCACTCATCTGCTCTGTATTGGACGTAGATTTCTCTCATGAGTTTATCGACGTTGTTCCAGTATGCAAATCTCTGCTAGTCGTTCACAACGAAACATTTTTGCACTGCAGCATATATCCACTTCAAAATATGACTGTAACACTTTTTTCAAAAGATAGTTGGCACCAAAGTGACGATGGAAATAACTGGTTGGTTGCAGGAAGTATTTCTCGTACGCGAACTTAAATTCTTCAGTGAAAAATCTATTCTTTGTCTGATGTGGTGTCAAGTGGCCACAAACGTAACATAAATTGGTCATACAGCAAGCCATTTTGCGTCACTAATACCCGTCCTTCAAACGTAAACAGAACAAACAAGTCAAACAATGCTCTGGCAGATGCTCGCCATTTCAGAGAGATTCTTAAACTAAAAACATGCTATGTACTCACTCGAGGAGTTATATACCAACCCGATTAGAGGCCTACCTGTCTTTTTACCTGTACATCTGCCCTTGTGTGTTCTAGGTCATCTTTTTAAAATTTATTGGAAAAATAAACAAACAAAAACATGAATACAAAATAAAAATATAAATAAATAACTAAAATTAAAATAAATAAAACATTTCATTTGACTTGTGTTACATTGATGTATTGTATTGGCTTACCATTGCAAAGACTCGAAAAACACCAAGAGGTTATAAAAAAATCGAGCTAATATAGCCAAACCCCGCGGGGGTTCCAGTTTACTTTCATTTCCTGTTGGAACCATTCGGGATTGAATTTATTGTTGCACAGTGTTATAGAGCTGTTTAATGATGTAAAGTATATTATATTTAACTGCACGTAACATAAATCAGAAATAGTTATTCAATATTATTAAATTGAGTAGGCATTGAATATTATTTAATTAGTTGGACATTGGAGTTCATTATTTGTTCTACCAGTATTGATTAATTCATTCAATATGACTGCTGATGTTCTATTCACTAAACAGACTTATAAATAACCGATTGACGGTTATGTACTATATTTAACTGTAAGAAATATTATTAAATAGAGTAGGTATTGAATATTACTGAATTATTTGGATATGCAAGTTCATTATTGGTTCTACTAGTATTGAATAAGACATTCATTATGATTACTAATCAGGGGTGGCCAACTTTTGTGTACTTAAGATCTATCTTTACACCCTTATATTTCATTGGCATGTATTTATCGAAAATCATCACTAAAACGACTTGAACACACCAGCAAACAAAAGCAACAGCGATTACGCAATAGAATAACATCTTACCTTGTACCAGCAATTAGTCAAAACGTCAATGGGAACACAACTAACATCAAATGTGACACAATTATCACGTTTTTAAATCAATACACCGGTTGCTATGATAGCAAACATAGAGAGACGCGTAAAATTTGTAAGACGGTATCACTTTACTACGTACCGGGGTTTATAAACGGTTTAGCACGAACGAAAACAAAAAAAAAACACACACGGACGGTAAACGCCCATTCACACAGCATAGTGGGGAGGTGCGTATTATTAGCGCGTTGTTTGTATAAAAGGTGAAGCCAGGTACCTGTTGGGTATTATTTTGAATTGTTCTTGCGTATTTATTTATGTTGTTATTGTTTTACTAATAATTATTCTGTGTATTGGTTGAATTATCTATTGATGATAAAATATAATTTTTAATTTTAATGAATTGAGATTTAAATCAGATTCAAATATTGCGTAACCAAACATAACTCTTTTTTATTTGGCAGTCGATAATATTTTAAATATAATATAAGTATTTTCTAAAGAACTTCTTTGGTATGGCTCACACAACTGCAGATATAGCACAATCGATTCAATAGATTTTTTTTATTTACGGTTAACTTCCTTAAACGTTCTCGTTCACATCTGTGGCCCGTAGCTAGATGTGGGTCATGTAGGGATACACATTTTTTATTACAGTAATTTACAGCTTAATTGCCAAAGGCAATTTACCGTTAATATGTATTACCGTTGGTAATTAACTGATATTTATAATAATAAAAAAGCCTGACCAATAATTAACCTTAAAAAATGTACTTTATTTTTGTTTCTTTATTATTTATTTGTATTTTGTGCCTGGTTTGACAAACTATAATCATTTTTAATCCGGATATTATATTACCACCGGGATATTTGTTTACTGTGTTTTTCTTATCTAAGCGTCTATCCACTCCTCAATTCACCTGTCAAAAGATATTATTTGAGAAAACATAGCTAATATTTGTATATTGCATGCATAGGAGATGGAAACGGGATTTGGCCATGGAGATCGATTCAGCGGAGCCAATAACACAAACTTTAAATGAGAACCCATTTACCTACAGTTGAACTTACGAGTTAAAGAGATTTTCATTGTTTGTAAAACCAAGCGTTGTTGTTTTGGGAGTCGGAAAGAATTCAACTATTTTTAGAAACAACAATGTGTTATTTGTTTTGTATTTCTTGCGGCTTTTTGCACTGGTTTTCTCAAAAGAAATTTATAAACTTTCCTGCAGATTAGTACCTATTCTAGCGATAACACCATACGCCCGCCATCTCTTACGGCAAAGACCAACCAGTAATAACAGAGTAAGTGATGAAATCTGCAAGTCAATCTGTGGGGTTAGCTGATCTCCACTGCGTTTCCGTGGTTGTGGTTGTACTGAACTACTGAGTCTACTACATGTAGATGGCACCATCACCATGTATCGACATTGGTAATTGCCAGTGTAATTTTCTGGACAGGGTAATTTCACTTGAATGATCTTATTCTATATATTATATGTGTATAGTATTGGGGTATTGGGCTTGTATTGGCCGGGTGCGCGTCGACAAGCACGTCTGTTTCACCGCAGGAAAAGTCTAAGATAGCCAGGAGGTGGCGCTGTTCTAAGCAGTTTTCTCCCTAGTAATTACCGACGTGGTGCAGTTACCTGTAGCCAGAGCGCGTAACAGTAGACAGATATAATAAAGTCGACTACAGCGCCTTTGCGTGTAGCGGTGACCGAGAAAAGTTCCTGCGGAAACATAGTCCGCCGGGATTCCGCAACGGGCGCCTAAATAGCTTTTGAAACCCCCACTCTATACTGTGCACGGGGCCAATAGTATACATAGGGTTTCGTTTTAATTTAAATTTAAATTATTTGTAAAATATATTACAATGGTTGGACATAAGTTACAATCAAATTCAGAAATGTTATAAAACATTTATATGCAGTCGTGAAAATAAAATTCATGTTTTGTAGCATTTTCGTATTTCAACTTATTTTCTATCCTGATACCTGTATCTGTGATGTATGTTATGTTATAATCTCTAGTTGCCACGTAGCATATTATTTTGCTTTTATAATTTCCATCTGAAATCTTGACAATTTGACCTTGATCATTATAGGAATAAATTTTGTTTTTATTATTTGTCTGGTACTATTCCAAAATAAATGTCAAGAAAACGCTTTCCACCCCCTCATATTACACTGTATGTTTCAATTTAAACCTTCGTTCTCTCTTGATAAGTCGCAGAGGGGCGCTAAAACCCTTATAAAGCCCTGGGAAAATTTGAATTTGAGGGCTACCGTTATCTTATTGTACTCAGTACTGAACTCGCAAAATAAAAATGAAACACTTTAGATAAAATTCGTTAAAAATAAGTGGTTCACTTAATTTTCAACCCATCAATAATGTATAAAATTTGTTCTCCGCCATCAATTGTTTTTAACGAAATGTTTTAGTATTTTTTAAATTAATTAATTAATTTTGATAGATTTAATTGTATTAATGGCAAATGAAAAGTTTTTATATTATGATCATGGTATGTAAATGGAAAGTCAATGCTACAATGTGTGTTATAATACCTACCTTTTTCATCAGGTAATTGTTATCAAAATCAGCTTTTTATGCAAAAGGAAACAAAAAATACAAATATTTATCCAATATAAAATGTTCTTAAATAAACCAAACTTAACAATAAAAGTTGCCATCTACTTGCAATTTGAATATTTAATATCAATTAGTGAACATATGAATGTTTTTAATCAAATAGCTCACTATTTTTACATATTAAATCAGTTATCTGCAACTAGTTTTTAAAAAGCCGACAAACCCTTGCACATAGTATATTATCAAAAGATGATCTACTAAAACCATACAAAATCCCTTTACAATATTTTACAATTATTTTTAACGCCCTGTGTAGGTAAAATAAACATGTTCACAGTGCAAAAAAGAACGGGACGTAATGGAACTTCCTAAGTAAAATGAAATAAAATCTCCAAAATTGCTATTTTTGGGCTACAAAGCAAAATTTAAATACTGTAAACTTGGCAGAATTCTTGTAATCAGTTCACGCTTTACAAGAGGACAGTTTTGCAAAAACTAGAGACAATTTATAAAATGATCTTGGTGTCAATAGCTAATTAATAATAGTATAATTACTTGTCTTTAACTTACTTACCTTACCTTTTAAGTTAATGACTTGTTAATAAATCTGTAAAACAAAGTATTGAAAGAAATAAAACAAATTGTTTCAGATGCAATACTTAACATTTATTATAGTTTTTTAATATATATATATTACAATGAAAACTTTCTACATACAATTTCTACAAATAAGACACAGATTTCTAAAGAATTATGTACAATTTTCACAATTACATTCTCTAAAATCTTTTGGAGCTGTATATACAGATAAATATCACACTCAAATGTTTGTTTAATTGCACTCTGGGGGCAATTCTACGTACCGTACATAATTCTAGATAAATCTGAATTATATTAATTTAAAAGAAATGCAATTAAACCTCAGTAAAGAGTCATATAAAACCCTGTTAGTTGACTTACATCATCAGATTAATAATTTATACCAACTAAAACCAAAACTACCATCGATATTGTAAGAGTACAGAATTGTAAAAAAAGAAGGTAAAAGAAATTAGTTAATAATGCAAAATCGTTTCAAAAACTTGCTAATTAAGTAACTAGGATCACATTATCTTAAAAGAGAAACGCATCCAAATAAAATTAAACAAAAACATAACCTATATAATAGAAAACCCACACTATCCTTTTGATATCCAAAATTAATTTATAAGCACAATTCTGTACGAAATACGTGACAATAGAACCATTACCTTTTTTTAATTCTTAAAATAACTCTTAGACATTGCAAAATCGTCATAAGTTGGACCACATGTATACATATATATATTTTTATATAATTATTATACGATTACATATTTTTCAGACCTTTAGATGTAAGAGAAAAACTTGCAAAAAAACTTAATGGCCGTGTTGCCAGTGGTATTACCAAGCGTAATTAAACAAAATATAAAGAATACAAAACTAAACAATGGGAGAAATGGTATCAGGGACTTATAAAATTAGGCCTAATATTAACATTTTTAAAAAGGAATACATAAATGCACAGCTAGTATGTAAAAAATCAAGCAAAACCAACCTAAAAAAAACATATTCGTTATATCGGCACAGGCGCACATCAATCTAAGCAATTTTTGTGTGGTGCCTGCAGCACATAAAATTTAAAAACAAATTTTTGTGCCAATAACGTTTTTGACAAATGCAATAGTCTTCAAACGGCAGTTTTTTAGGATACAGCTTCCACAAAAGACAAATAGCACCTGTCAGGCACCAGACTATTATAGGTATTTGTGATATAGTTGTGTAATACATGCGTAGTTTGATGTGCACGTGTATGACGAAGAAAAGATCCGTATAGAGCAAAAAACACTTATCACTAATTTGTATGTGCAGTTTTTATCTCCATGATTAACGATAGATGAATATTTTACGTAAATTTGACCTGGCGATCGACATAACCGCACCACTTTGTTACGTTGCGAGAGTACAGAAATATTGCGTAAAATATTACACAGTTATTAACATTTAAAATGTCTCTACTATATACACATCGACATCACATCGTAACAACGTGGGCCCAGGCTTGCTGATATGTAAAACGTAATGTAAGAAAATACTGTTAAGCTTGTTTTATTTCATTTGCCCACTTTGAAGAAATGCACACTTGGACGAAATATTTTGTACTCAAATAACCATCAAACTATAAGCAATTAGACGTATGTACATAATGCGCGATTACACATTCTTCATATATATATATTTATGTATATATACCTAATTATATAAAAAATCAGTCATTTGTAAACACCCTCATAATAATCACTTAATTTAAAGCTCACAATTTCCATCTATAGTACTAACGGAGAACGAGGAATACAAGAAAAACAAACTAGAACAATTACATAATTCGATGAGAATCGGGACTTTATAAGGAACTTCAACAAAAAACCGCTTATCTCTTCAATGCAATTGAAGATCGGTGTGAATTGTTGCAAATCGGACCATCAATCATAAAACCCAAGCGCATTTATCACATAAGTCCCATTTTTCATTTTTTCCAAAACAATCTATTAAATATCCTTTCAACAATAATTTGGTAAAAATCACTAAATTGTGTCACCTGCGGCGCTAGAAGAAGATGGCTGGCTCTAAGAGCTTTAAAAATACTTTCGCGATTGGAAATTTGAAAGATGATCCAACCTGCATTACCGCCTTGTCATGATAGAAATGCTATCACAGTAAATTTTATAACTTAACTATATATATAAACATCTAAGAAAGGTACTAGAAGTTTGCAGAATCGCTTATAGTTTGACAAAAGAAAAGTATCGTCGGAATCCCTAACTAGTATTGATAGTGGCGCTCTTTTGTTTAAACTATACACACTAGAGATACAATGTTCATGTTTATTGTTTATTGACTACAACAATGAAGGCACCTAAATTTTGCACAATGTTTTTTCGCTTATAAGATCGAAAGTTACCTAAACAGTACTAAGATGGCTTGAGAATAGTTCCGTAAATCAATACATAGACAGGGGACGTGCACTAGTCCAGTACTCATTTTGTACTATACTCGAAAAGTGTGTACACGTGTGTTTGAGTGTTACCGTGGAATTAAACCTTGCAAGTAAAGAAACGCATATATTTTAAATAATAAGACATCTTTAAATAATTATTTGTAAATGTAAATAAAGCAAACTGTCATAAGTTATTTACGAGTAACAACCATCTACCGTTAATCCTAGTTGGGACGTCTACACCCTCAGTATGTTTTTGTAGTGTCTCGTATTGTAGTTCATGTTCCTACTATACATTGGTGGAAATGGATATGGTGGACCGTCGCAGCGCCATGGCGTTCGATTTTGGAACGTATTAAAACTCAACTGCAACAAAAATATTCTGCGTTAGAAATCAATGTACATAAAACAAACATAAAACTGAGCATCAGTTATAACAATATCACATATTGCAAACATTAACATTCCAATGCTTTTCCAAAGTCATTTTCACAAAATGTTCAGTAATAACTCCTTCCTGGGCTTTATTTATTCAGTAACTTTAAAAAGACAAAACATTTTTATCGACAACTTCTATATTCTAGTCATCAATACTATTTAATTTGCAATAAACGGAGCTTTTACAAATAACAAAACAGGGGATATTTTAGTAGACAATACTAATTTGAATAGGCAAATTTATTAAATATCTAACATTAATTACAACTGTGGTATTAAAAAAAAGGAAAGTCTTTTTTGCACATCTGAAGAGGAGGTAATTCTAATTCAGCAGTTATCAAATAAAAATATAAATAGGTAAAATTTCCCTACCACCCACCGTTTCCGAAGTAACTCAACTTAGCCAAAAGTAATGGGGAAGGGTTTTTTTAGGGAACTTCTTATTTTGTTAAAAACAATTTCTTTAAGGGCACCCCTTCAAAATGTTATATGACCTGAATAAAAATTACAGTATTTTTTTTCTATAATTTGAAATATATATATTTAGGGGTTCTACCGGCTGTAAAATATTTTATTTTGTTTTAATGAATGAAAAAAAAGCCATGTAGTTTTAAAAATTAAAAAAAAGCAGAAATGTACTTTTGAAAACTTCCATTCTAAACAACTTTGGATGTAAAAGATACAGGATGTAAGGGAAAAATTATGATAATTTAGGTTTCCACTCCTTTGCTCCTAGGCAACACAACTTAGGAGTTTCAAATGGTAAGAAATCTTTACACGCCATCTAAGTCAAAATATCTTAAATTGTTGTCTACTACCAATTTAATACCACTGCTATGGACCAGGTTGTCAACCACTCGTCTAGCAAAAAATCAAACATTTTTACAATATTGATATGTTTCGATATTTAACTGCACCGGAAACAATGTATAACAAAATTACTAAGGTTACCCTAATTTATCAAATCGCCAACAATATCTACACCAATATTTGTTTATATTCTATTCTTTTTGTTTGTTTTCCATATAATACACTCTCCCAAGAATCCCTGAACATCCAGGTCAAAACAGCATATTTTATAGAATTTTACTTAAGTTGAGATGTAAAAAACAGATACCAGTTTGTTTTATCTGAAAAACTGAAATAAAATTTGTTTGAATAGAACTAAAAATACATCAATAATTATTATTTAATATTTTATTTATACGTTTTTTACTTGATAGAAAAAATGTTTATATGAAATTCAAACAACAATTTTTTATATTTATTTTTTGATAAAAAAAAAGTTTACGGTAATAATGGACCCAAGAACTAACATTTTCCCATGAGAGCAAAGTGATTTTAAGCTGTTAAGATAAAATAGTAAGCAAATAGAGCAATAATCAACATTAAAAACCCTCACAACAAGAAAAAAAAAACTTGAATCACTCATATTAAAATATGATGGTATTTTTAATCTAAAATCTAAAAAATAGTGCCAGAATGTTTTAAAATCCAGCCAAGTAAAAAAAACTTCGTGGCCCATAGGAAATAAGAAAGGTTCTGATGGTCAGAGAGAAACAAGATAGATAACAAGAAAATGCTTTTACTTCTCACATATTTACCTATTGCAAATAACAGGGCTAGAAATACAGATGTTTGGCGTGTTAATCTCCATTTTTGAAGATATCTCAACCAATAAATGGTAAATCAAATATATCTTTAGATCATTGATGTGCGTGAGTTTAATCAAAGTTAGCAACTTATTCCCACTCTGAATTTGCGTCAGTGGGGTTATCAGTCAGACATCGAATTTAACCAGTATTACAATACAAAAAGTCCGGGTGGTAACGACAGAAGTTTCCGGGTCATTTTCGCAAGCTTTATTTTTTTGTATGCGTTATGTATGTAATGTATAATAGTAATTTGAACAACTGCCGGCGCACTTCCGCGACAGGGGGGTTACAGGAGGGTTACAATTCCCACAATAAAAAAATAATACAAGAAATTATAGCCACAACGCAAAACTGATTGTATATATCAGTTGAAACATAAGAAGCTTAGAAAATATCGTCTGCCACCCACATAAGTCCACCAAACTTTAAATTAATTTACTGAACATCATTTGCATATATAGATATATAACATAAAGAAAGGACTTCATGTTAGCCGTTTAATAATTTCTAATAACTATCGTCTTTCAGGCCGATAAAAATCCAGCGTCGTAGCCGCCGCGGCGGCTACGGTGCGCCGTCTCGGCCGTGGTGCTGCGCGGTGCATGCTGAGCGCAACTTCATAGGCTTGGCAGACGACCTTCGTGCTATCTTATTAGTGGCAGACTATTATTTTTGGGTTTGCTGATATAAAAAGAAGTATTTCAATCAATTTCATCCTTGCGGATATAATTTTTTATTTATTTTTTTTGCTCTTAGATGGGTGGCTGACCAGTTTTGGTGAGGAATTTAAGTGGCAGACGATATTTCTAAGCTTCTTATGTTTCAACTGATACATACAATCAGTTTTGCGTATGCAGCTATAATCTTTTTTTGATTATTTTTTTGCTGGCGTTGTAACCCTCCTGTAACCCCCTGTCGCGGAGATGCGCCGGCAGACGTTCAGATTACTATTATACATTACACACTTAACTCATACACAAAAAATGAAGCTTGCGAAAATGAATCGGAAATTTCTGTTATTGCCTCCCGGACTAAAAAGGAATTTGATATGCTCGAAAATGGAAATGGAAATATTTACCTCTCTAGTCGGTGGTTTAACCCTAAACGCTGCGACGTTCATATTGTAATTCCGGTGTTTGGTGGCGCCGTCCGCGTACGCCGCCCTAATTGTTTTATTCTGTACCCGCCGCTGCTTGTCCTGCAGAGGCGTCGTAGGTGGTGAAGGTGAGGGTGTCGAGCTCTCCGACGACGATGATGTCAGCGACGACAACGATGACGATGATACGAATGAGGAAGAAGACGTTGATGAGGTCTCCGATGATGAGAATGTTGCTAGCGTGCAATACGAACCTTCAGATTCGCCAAGCCTGCAAAACAATTACTAACAATAAACAACATTGTAATACGAATAAACAAATAAACTGTTATTTGCATTTTATTCATTGCATGACACTGTAAAAGTAACATGGCTAGTGATGTGCCAGTCTATAGGGTAATTCTGCCTAATACAATAACCAAGCTAAACTGGACAATATTTATGGCGGTATAAAGGCCGTGGCTTTTGCGTCCTAAATCGTCTTATTCAAATACAACTTCAATGTCCAGTTAGGGTTCAGTGAACTACGGAAATTTGCCGTTAGACTTTAACGTAATTTAGTTTTTTTTTGCGGCCGGAGCCAAATGTACCATAAACTACTGTATATCTTTAAAAAATCAAGTTTTGCACAACACCTACTTTCTTGTACATAATGGGATCACACATTATGTAAAGCTTTGAATTACATGGTACTAGTTTCGTCCAAGTTTCTGTCCAAATTTCTAAACTAGACGCGCATGTATCAACTTGGATAATGTAATTCAGAAAAAACTATCAAAATGTTCATACTAGAAGCTAGTTTACCAACTAGGACCGGAGCTTGTTGCTCTCCCAATCATACAAGTTCACACACCGCGTCTAGTTCTACATAATTCGTATATATTGATTGCTGATTTTTTTAAAATTGTTATCTATTATCCTTTTGTAACATACGATTATAAACATAACCTAAATAAGTGCATATAGGGGTTATGCATAAAAGGAAAAATTAAATTATATCATCCTCCAAAGCAAAACGATGTGGTTACGTGACCCTGGACTTTCTATACCAGTATCACAAACCTATATTTAAGTTTTAGTTGCAATATGAAAAGACTACATATTAAGAAATAAACTACATAATATTGAAATTGTACCGTCTGGTACTTTCAGATGGTTGACCAATAATAAATTTATTATTTGTTATTTTAGTAACCAATATTTTCCAAACTAATAACGTAAATTTAGTAGGTAATTATTTCAGATTAATGCGGGTCATAAAATATGATATTACACCTAACTAATTAGTTTTCCCCGATATCGAGTCAAGGGTACTACACAGTGGGGAAAAAACTAATTCAATTTAAGGGAATTTAAGGTTTGACGATCGATTTTGATGCATCTACGCATCATCTTCGGGTTCAAGCTGGAAATGACAAAAAATAGGAAACGATGTAAGGAAAGATGTCTTTTATCAAATTTGACTATTTACTGGATGTTTTACTCCCCTAAATATAACTTCAAGTCTGGAAAGGGTGAAAAACGTCATTAATCAAATTAAAACCGCTATATTACACTATATTTGCAATAATAGAACATTTAAATCCAATGTTACATATCGTGAGTCCGTTTCTTCACCAGATGGATTATTATTACATGACGTTATGCACTAATGGAAAGGAGTAGGGGGCTGATTGTGGTCCGATGGATAAAATTTATGTTAGAAATCCTGACGACCTGATGGTAGGTATAAACAGGTGAGCGTGCATTTTATTAGTAGTGACAGTGTCTGAAAGAAACACCAATTTAACCTTCAAATTTAACGTATTTACCGGGCAGTAGTACTGTGTACAAATAATTTGATGACCACGTTCAAAATCGTCCTTGTTTAGCGAAAATTTGTAACTTTTATTATCCTCAGCATCTTGCAGGATTAATATTAATGACGATGATGTTGATGCGTCCATTTTGTGTGCAGCTTTTTTTGGGGGGCTTTTTATGGTTTGATACGGTACCGAACTTTTGCGTTTGAGTTTTATTATGAAAACGGCACAGATCAGCTGATAACCCGATAAACCGAGCTTCAACTCCGGTGAGTCGATGGATCCACCAACATCAAACCGGTGAAGAAAATTACGCTTAACCGATGTCACCAACTGATGGCACCAAGATTAAAATAACCCTTTTGGTTTTGATGCCATCAGTTCCCATCACTGTTGTCCACCGGTGAAGAAACAGATTCGCGGGTTACTTTAATTTATGACTATGCAAATCGGAATGGAATGGTTTGGTTTTTTACATACTTCACATGATTCTTTCTCGTATACAGGGTGAAGATTTGTTTGAAATTGTTTACCCAAACAGCAAAGAAACTACATAGATGTTTGTAGCCAAAATATTCTAGAGACACTTGTCAACAAAGCGTTACCTTGTTTTTCTTATAGGCAGCAATTACTATACGGCTGGTAACAATATCATAATTTTAACACTTGTTTTCATAATGTGGCACTTTTTCCGCACTTGCACAATTCCAAAGTAGAATTACGCTGAACTCATATTATCATAACTTTTTTAAGACTTAATCCTTGAGGCAAGCTTCTAAATTATCTTTTAATTCTTTTAATAGTATGTCCTGTAGCTTTTACATAGTGCCGCAAAGCCACGAGCTCTTCTACCCTTACCAGCGACGTTTCTAATAATACACATATCGACAATGATATAAATGTTAACAATGTTGAAGGCGATACAACATACACTCAAAATCTTATTACTCAAAGTTTGCCGGGAATATCAATCAACGCCAAGGACACCTGCCACATAAATATCAATGTTTACAATAACTGCACAATTACTGCAGACAAACAATAAAGTTTATTTGTTTTATATCTTTAAGTGTACTTACGATTAGAATTAACCATTTCTATAATAAAAACTAAAGTTGAAGTGTTATTAATTTAATCTAGCTAAATTATATAAGCGAACACGGTTACAGTAGGTTTTTACACTGTTAACAAACTATAAATAAAAGTAACATTACAAAATAAAATCAAAATGTATCCTATATAACAAAAATCAAATCAAAATTAATCCTACATAAAAAAAATAAAATAGTTCGTAATAAAATTAAACTTTGCTACGGCCTTGTTTAAACCTTTATCGAAACATATATATCTCAAACTTTTGCCGTCCATACAAACATTGCTGAGAAGACTAATCAACAAAGTATCTGTTTCAGTTTTGGTAACGGCACATTTAACACTTTCGTAAACCAGGTGATCTAAATTATCTATCGGTAGTGGTACATTATAAATTGTAATCTATAGATCGTTCCTGGTTCTTGTATACATATCTGAAAAAGAGAATTATCAGCTGAAACTTCGTAACTTTCGTGTTAAAGTATACTTCTTACCATGGTTGACAGAATACATGTGTTTAGGTTAACAAATGTGGTTATGTACTTCTATGTTCGGTTCCACAGAAACGAAGAAAAGTTGACTAAAGTTTGCTCTTATCTTGCATTTATTAAGTTTACCAGCACATATCACACTATTATTATTACCCATATGATTGACATGCGATTGAGGCAAGCGACTTATTTGACACTGGCAGGCATCAACAAATCTTGGAAAACTAAAAGTTACTAAAAGGTTGTGATCTAGTGTTTTCATAACGACACCGAAAGCGGTTTCGTTATGAGTTCATAACGAACGCAAAGTAGAAAAATATTTTACAAGCACATAACTAAGGATATAAATCGCGAGAATAAAGTTTATACGCTAGCCGTAGGCGAACGTGAAAACATGCGAGCGATTTATATCTGTTGTGTGCAAGTCAAATACGACGTGTTAACTACGAGTCATAAATTCCATTTTATATCAAATATTTTAAATATATTTGTCAATGATGGCGAGGCGATCTGTCATATAGCTGTCATCTACGTAGGTTTGGACAGACTTTGACACTAGCGTTGTATAATAATGACAGTTCGTTCACATAATGACTTCAGTATTTGAACGAACTGTCATTATTGTACAACGCTAGTGTCATTATAATCATTGGCGTGTATCATGATGGGGATTATTATAGTCATAGATACGTATGCAATGAACTTATTATATGTGATGTGGGACGTTCCATACTTGCAAATATTATATAGCGTCGGTGAATAAAGAAACCTCTTTAATTTTGCAAAGAAATTTAATTTAAATTAAATTTCTTTGCAAAATTAGAGGTGGAAAAAAATTGTTGGACCGGTTTTCCAACAGAACACGAAACAGTCTGTTCGTGCAAGAGAACACAAAATTGCGCACTAGTACCAAAAGAAAACGCTTTGTGTTTTCTTGGAATTTAAAAAATCCAAGTTACCAACATAATCTTCTACACATATAGAAAATGTTGTTTAATTCAAATAAATAACCATTGGCTTAAAAAAATCTGTTGTTTGAATAGAGGCAAAGAATTATGTCTTTGTAGATAAAAAACTTTTTTGAATATTTGTTTGTTAGAAATAACGTTTATTTGTGCGAAACAATTTATGTTCTTAAGAACGAGATTTATTTAGTTCAAATAAGGATTTATTGGTGACTTTTTGTACAGACAACGCAGGGCCCTTCTCGGCCGTGTCACGGGTACATTTATTAGGCAAGGGTTAGGATAGATACAAAGTGTACACAGATTCCAAATCGGAACTTGAATCTATGTACAATATTATCTATAATGCCAAACACACGGCATTTTCAGCAATTGTGCCAGGCGCACGACATCAACTGACGGGCAGGCTTTCATAAGTCTATTATATACTGCGGATCAGGACACTTTGTCAGTAGAAAGCTTACAGCGCCATCTAACACCACAGTTAGATGAGGTATTCATACTAACACATTTATTTGAATCAAAATTGTTTGATCCAAAACAAAAAAATTATAAAGACCAACAATAATATGTATAAAGAATTGAAGGATCTTTAGCGGAAAACGACACGTTTTTGAACAGTTACTGAGATAGAATTAAGCAGTTTTTTTTTTAATTTACATTGCTAATTTGTTTTATTTTTATTATTGTTTTATTGTAGGCTTATAAATTTATAAATATTAAATTAATTATAAAGCAATATGACCTAAAAAAGCTATTGTTCAGTCGTTTTCATACACAAGCTAGATTTGCCAATGTTTGCAAATTCTACTGTGATGTTTAAAAACCGATTTCAGTAACAAGTACATTTTATCTCAAAAATTATGTTATGTAAATCTAATTTTACCGTAATTGAACAACAAATATTGAGTGCTATGTGCTAAGCCTTTTTTCATAAGTGTCACAGCTACACCGATTAACGTTTTGCATGCATAGCAGCTGCAATTAAGATACAGTGGATAACCAAAGTTTTTTTTATATATGAATCTAAGTTGAATTAAATTTTATTTTTGTTTCGGAAATTATACTCAACCTGCAATTTTTACAACATATAATTGTTTTATTATTTTTAATTTGGCAAATCTCGGCAGTCATAAATTGATCTATGGTTAAAAAAGCAACATTGAGACAACGACTGATATCGAGGGGTTGTACAAGTTTTATACATTGTTTAATACATTAAACATGCACGGTGAAACTTAAATACCTGATAGCCCTATAACCATAATGAAAATTGATCACCATACATCAGACATTGTGGACAGCACGTTTTTAAGCAGTTTCCAACCAAACATGGCTGAAATCGATGCTTGCAGAGTCGATACAAACAATTACACAACGTCCAGTTTCTATACACGTAACCACTCAATAGCCGGACACCGCGACATTATCGCCGAATGCTCTGCCATGTGCCTGCAAACACCATGGGGACACGTAAGTCGTTTCATAAATGATCGAAAATGCTATCTGGTTTTTAAATTACAGTATTTCTTGTTTATGCGTTCGGTTTACACTACTGACTATTGTATTGTGGTTTCTAATATCAAATATCAAAACAGTAAAAATCTAACGAGTTGTGTAAACATACATTCCTCAAAAAACCATCAGAATATCTTTTAAAATTATTGTGTTAAGAATGACCGTCTCTTTTGGCATTGTTAGGCGCAAATAAACAGCCTGTTCGGCGAAGTAGAATTTGTACGTCGTGTCACCTTGGATACATTTTATTTTATACAATGCCAACCCAATGTCATCCGAAATACACCATTTGCGTCTAAAATGTCGGTATATAAAATTAATTTATATAAGTAAAATATAATAATTGTTGTAGGTACGTTTACAAAACTCAGAAATGATTTTTTTGTGTGCTCTGCGAATATATCTTACATTTCCTTAAAAAATCGTTATTGACCAGGAAGTACGGCAAACATCAACTTTCACGAAGGCGGGCTGACAATTTGTTGCGAAATAAAGAAGTGCCTGACACAAAAAACGAGCTCATTGTGAAACGGTAGCAGAACACCATTAAAATTTAGAATGTCTTCCACAAAATCTATAATTTATTTCTACATTTAAATTTATTTTTATATTATTGTCGTGCTATTTCTGCAACATTATTATAACTATTATAGTTATGGGACTATTATAGTCGTTATGTAGTACAAAGATATTGATTGAACATTAAAAATATAGGATGAAAATGTTTAACGACATATTTTGTCAAATTAATATTATAGGTTAATAATATGGTTCAAATCCAGGATGTGGCTGTAATTTTTGAATTATTTAAAAATTACATCCCGTCTGTATATCACCATATTATTAACTTAAAAATATAGGTGTTGACTGTTCAGTTATATTTTAAAATACGCATATGATTCAGTACTTTTTAATTAGCGACGATTTGCAGGAATTTCTTTATTAATCTTTACACGCAGAGATAGGTGTGATAAGATATATGGGTCGTTCTTTTACAAATCGTACACCTTTTATGACGTCACATTTTAGATTTGGCTTAAGCTTTTCTTTATAATCTGTATGCACTAAATAAGGTTATATGTGTAACAGAGATTTAGTCGAAAAAAAAATGTTTTCAGAGATTTGAAAGTTTTATATGAAAGGATTATTTACGATTATTTGCCAAACCTGGCCATATTCACTATCTGTGGTTCCAGTAATCGTATCGGACCTATTCTTGTTTTATTTTAACGGCTGAAATATTCGCTAGATATCTGCGTACAATCATTACTTTAATTTATATATAATATATATGTAAAAAATAATTGAATTATTTAAATAATTATTACATAGTCGCCCCCACAATTGATATAATCAAAAAAAATATATAATATCCGCTAAACTTTTACCAACAAAATCAATTTTTTTTTCTAGGATGGAGTCTCTTATTGTTCAAAAGATATTAAATTTTATGTCAGCCACGCGCGGCGTGTCGAAACTCAATGAAAAACGCAGCAAGCGACTACTTCAGGCGTGTGCGCGACATTCTTGAACATCTTGCAGACAGCAGGCTGGTTCGCAAACTGCTAATGCAGTTTGTATTTAAGAACAGAGTGATTTGAAGTGCTTATTTATTAGGTGCTGAAAACATTTATTTATTAAACGCCTTTAAAAACGCCGAAGTTTTACGTTCAAAATTTCGAACCGATAGATGTTTCAATCCATTCAATTTGCCACCGCATCCAAATATAAAGAAAAATAAGCTCTCAGAAAACTAATAAAATACCAATTACTGGCATTAGATATACCTATAACATCTAGCTAAAGGTTATCAAGATTGTTTAAAACGTATGATTTTCATTCAAGCATCAATAAATTGTTATTTTGGAAAATAATCTGAATGTCTTGATGCAACACACTTGATCGACGAATCACTTATAGACAATGAATGAACGTCGACAGAACCACTGCAACTACTGATATCCCCAGTGGATGAATATTTACAAAAATTGAAGACCGTTTTAGAAAAACTACTATTGCCTTCATACTTAGTGAAAAGCCAAAATGGTTTTATGAACAGCAAAAAACAATCCTTGCAAGAAGATGAGTGGAGTGTTATCTGTGATTTTTCTGAGAACTATGCTTTATTCTTTGTATTTGGATGCAGAAGCAAATTGAATAGATTGAAACATGTATCGGTTCGAAATTTAGAACGTTTGATACGGTTTACGACTTTGCCATTTTTTAAAGGCGTTTAATAAATAAATATTTTTAGCACCTAATAAATAAGCACTTAATAAGCACTCCGTTTTAAAAAAAAAAAACAAACTGCATTAGCGTGTTGAACCAGTCTCCTGTCTGCGAGATCAAGAACGTCGCGCACAAGCCTAAAAGTAGTCGCTTGCTGCGTTTTTCATTGAGTTTCGACACGCCGCGCGTGACCTACGTCAGATAAAATATAATATCTTTTGAGCTATAAGAAAGTCCATCCTAGAAAAAAAAATTGATTTTGTAGGTATATTATATATATTTTTTCGATTATATCCATTGTTATAAATATAATTATTCATATAATAATTATTCAAAGAATTCAATTGTTTTTAATGTTTGCACATAAATTAATTAAAATAATTATTATGCAGTTATCTAGCAAATATTTCAACCGTAATTATTAAAATAATAATTGTACGCAGTTATCTAGCAAATATTTCAACCTTTAAATGAGTCCGATACGATTACTAGAACCAAAGATATTGAATTTTGAATATGGCAAGGTTTGGCAAATAATCGTAAATCATCCAAACTTTAAGCCTTCATCATATCCCTGAAAATATTTTTTTTTAAATGAATTCCCTATACAGGTATCGACTAAATTTCCGAGAAAATGCCATCAAAAAAGTTTGGTGTAATTTAAAAGTGATTTTTTGCGAAATTCGTACAATTTGTATAAGAACGACCCATCATATAGATACATATTCCAACTATGAATTTCAACTATGTAGAATTTCAACTATGAATTTTAACTATGTATGATGAACGTGTTAACCTTCGTGGGCAAAGCTCTGTATTTTAGGTTGGACAAAGAAAACGGTACGTTTAGTTTAAGTTGTCATTCTCATATCTGTGTAAACTTGCGGTGTAAGGCAAGCCAAGCATGAACTGCTGATAAGTTTGACTTCCCGTTGTTGAATGTACTACGTTTCACTGAGGTTTTGATTTGCGTATTTTAAGGCAACATTGTAAATTTCCACTCTGGAAAATATTCTATGCATACAATGGAAACGGCAATGCGGGAACAATGCTGATTCTACTTTTTAATTGGTCGATTATGTATTCTAAAAAATAGATTTGGCAAGGGGAATGCTCTAGAAAAAATATTACTCTAAAAAGGTGCGATAAATGTCTACTCTAAATTGATGCTTCGTTTACGTAATTTTATTGTCATCCAGTGACGTTACATTTGCATTATCTATATGAATTACATGGTATTAGACGGCATTTTTCACATTAACACGTATATTTACCTGTACGTGAGGATAAAAGTAAATAACCTATAGAAATAAGAAGAATAACGTGAATCCTTGCGTTCTTTCTTTTTGTTTTTAAGTTTACCATGGTTTAGAAACACGTCTGAGTTTGTCAGTCATCACACGTCTGCGATATGAACGCACTTTTATTCTAACTGTCACAAAAGCAAAACCTACAGCATCGGACAAAATTAAAGAAACAAGTGAAAATTGAAAATTTAATATATATCGTAAAAAATCTGTTAAATCTATTCATTCTAAATAAAATATGAACGTAATAAAATATGATCGTATCAATCATTCGATGTATTATTCTATTAGCTAAACCTTTTTCACAAACAATAAAAATACACAAGGTTTTGCGAAAAGGTAAACTTCAAAAGAGGAGAACATCGCATGATAACAAAAACTTAGGCAAAAGAATAAAAAGGCATTAGAAACGTTATTAGGACCTATCCGTCAACAAGAATTCTATAAAAAAAAAACGAAAAGACAAACTACACCTTTATAAGAAAAATAGAGCAGTAATGCAACAGTTTTCGACACGTGATCCCCACTAAACATTTAAAGATTGGCGGAAAATGTATTTTCAGATAAATCAAAGTGTAAATTATTTTGGTCGGATCGTATAAAATAACTACTACATAAGTATGTACTACATAAAATAATAAATAATAAATAACTACTACATAGGTATGTACTTTGTTCCAAACTTCAGTTGTCCATTGCAGCTAAAATATCGCAATTTAAAATCTAATTTCTCTATTTTTCTCTAAAAAGTTAGAAAGAAATAAGGTCTTGAGGTTGTCGTCATAATCATGGTCAAGTCTAACCCCCACACTTCCGGTATCTCCGCTAAAATCACGTTGGTGGATATGTCCGGATGAGATTTTCAGTGCTCATTTTAATTAGTGACGCATTCGGATTACATAATCGATTATAATGGATACTGAAATAATCGAGATATCTCCATTATTATTTTGAATAATCGATTCTAAGTAATGAATTTTGAATAATCGATTTTTAATAATCGTTATTAATAATCCATTTTTAATAGTGATTTTACATACAGTTACATCAGGTTACATCAGCTTTACCCCCACGCCACCAACTTCGTCGTCCTACCCAACAACAGAAAATATGCTTTTACATCATTGATTCCCTATTCATAATCGATTCCGTATATGGATTATTAAAAATCGATTAGTACCTAATAATTAATTAGTAAGAACCGAGTATTAGATTTTTAGAATCGATTATTATTAATGGAGATAATAATACTGATAATCGATTCTCGAAATAATACGATTATGCCCATCACTACTTTTAATTGTGATCGCACTTTTGATGTTTTCTTATCTGGTTACCTTCTTTTGGGTAACTCGCTCAGTAATCGCACAGACCTTGGCCAGTCTGATAACTTACATTATGCTTTGGTTTAAAGATACTTAGAAAGACCACAATTTATCAAGAAAATGATTGTCTCTATTTTTGTCGCACTGGTTTTAAGCATAATACGAGAGTACATTTAGTTTTACAGTTTATATTCCATTTGAAATGATTTCAAATTTAGTATATTTAATTATAAAAAATAAATAAAATTGTCTTCAATAAAATTTTAATTTTTAAATATTACAATTTTTTCTACTTTGCATTCACAATGCACACATTGTAACACTGTTTTTGGTGTTACTATTAACAAATTGTAACATCGTTTTTAGTAACTTTTTTCTAAGATTGGTACACAACTACACAGTACACATTGATTGTTGATATCAAATGCCATATGTCAAACGTAACCACACACTCCCTCTTTTTAATCGCTAGGTATCGCATAAACTGCGAAATATGAATATTCTATACATATTTAAATATACGGATAGCTGCTATAGTATGGCCAAAGGATTGGGGCTTTCTTAGTTTTGCTGTGTTCATCAAAATACAGCATGACTTTTCGGTGATGTTTTGCGACTTGGGTAAGTGATCGTCATCATTCTTTTCAACTAAACATAAAATCTCCTTTTCAGATATAATTCAAGGGCCGCATTTAGTTTAATAAGGTATTATGTGAAGATCAAACCTACATCGTAGATATGAACGATTTTAATTACTGCTGCGAGATTGTATATATGCCTAATAAGTGGTTTATTGAATATCAGCATACACGTAGGAAGCTATAGTACATTTAAAGTGTTTAAGGATTTCTTAGTTTATGTAAAGTATAAGTTTTCGGTAACATTTTGGACCGAATTCTGCTTGTTTCAATACCGTATTCGTTTTTGTTCGTCGCTTTCTACTTCAGCTTAGTTCTGGGTGTGTGCAACTTATTTGTATTATGTACCTCCATCACATGTAATTTTACTAAGTATAATTTATTCTAATAAATTGTTACACCGAAATTAGAAGTTGGTTTCAATTATAAGCCAGTGGTACTAGGTAGAAAGTGCTATTAAATGTTAACCGTTATAATTGTTTTTTAAGTGCTTATTCTTTGAAGTAACTAATCAGTTACCGCCAAACACGTCTATTCAGAATATACCTATGAAACGACTCTTTTAAACTTACTTTTTTAGGTTATGGTTCATGTATTTATCACAGTAGGGTTATGTGTTGTCCCAAGTTCCATTATGATCATATAGTTGCGACCTCGCTGATTATTAAAACTTGTAGGCTAAAGTAGAGTAAAATTATTCACAATTATATAGATTTTGTCATGATTTTATTCCATCCTTACGAAGGTGACAGTTACTACAGTACTGCCACGTGGTACCCGCAAAATACACCAGATTCTAATTTAGCGCAATATAGTAACCACAATTTCTAAATTTATATAAAATTAATGTCGCAAAGTAGAAAAAATAGTATATTACACTTGTTTTATAAGACGTATTGGCGTCATATAAAACTTGTATAATAATATACTATTGTAACACCGATAGTTTTCCAGCATCAATGTATAAAAATATAAACAGCAACTGACGTAGATTACAATTAAGTGTAATTGGTCCTTATGAACGGTTCCGTCAGTGATTGCAACGCAACAACACTTTCGATAAAGTTTTGAAACTTTACTGCTTTTAAAAAGCGAGATAAACGTAACAATTTGATTATTATAACAATAAGTACTGCGTAAGTCAATATTTCGCAAAGCATATTTTCAAATTTGGCAACCGTGGTGCATTTTGCACGGGATGTTTTTATATTTGAGAAAGTAATCAATGCATTTTGCTTATCAGTCGGACGACGTATATCAAGTGTTTACATGTAAAAAATCCCCTTATCTTATAAGTTGTATAAGTCCATTTATAGCTGATTAGCAAGGAACCCAATAATTTTTATACATTCTGTAAAATAACACAGTAGTCTTTTATGTCTGAAGAGCCACTGATTGTATTCTGCATACGGTACGTAAATTCTCTTTACGTAAATTCACGTTGAATTTGGAACACACCGTATAATGATGGTAATTTGGTTACAACAAACAAGCCTTGCCTTATTGCTTTGTGTGTGTTTATAAATAAACGTTCTTCCCGAACACAAATAAGTGTATATGGAGCAGTGCGAAGGATGATGATATGCGGAGAAAGTCATGACCTAAATTTCGACCCGATCCGCAGGGCTATGAGCGCCATATATAACCACCACCTGCCTTGGCAATGTGCAACTTTGCGCGAATATTGTCCGCCGTACTTTTTATGCCGATATGCGGGCAGGCAGCTGCCGAACGTCAACCGTATTTTGCACGTAACCGATGGATGATACAGATGCTAATTTGAGGTGTTCGGAGATTTCCATATTAAAAATAATCAATCACGTGGTATCAAAGAGCAGCGCAGTTGTTTTTCTAGGGTTGCGATTATATTTTATAGTCGCATCTTTTTAGGAGTATATTTTGATTACTAATTTGTTTATTTTTCATTAGTGCGTTCCAAGGTCGATAAATTCAGGTTCGGTATGTTTATTTGGCGAAACATAAATAAACATGACGATGTTGATTTGAATAAATTGCAGGGTTCTTAATTCGAGCATTAAATTTTAAATGTTCGCCCATCTTGTATTAAACCCAATTTAAAGTAAATTAAGAACAATTGTCTCAAACGCACGCACAGCGGAAGCTTAATAAAAAAAAATCAAGTTGACGCACTGAAACATTTTACTCCACGAAAGAACGGTTACAAGTATGTACGTATATTACATAAAATTACTGATAATATCCAGAGCGTCCGAAAATAACTTGTACAATACAGAATAAAGGTGAATTAGCTGATGATTTTTGATTATGTTCTAGATTATAGGGCCGAATAAAAACCTAAATACTAAAATATGACTACCTGGAGAATAGTATAACGAAGAGTTCAACAAATATACCTTTAGAATCAGAGAACATTTTAATGCCTTCAAAGGTTCATTGACTTTAGGTCAGTTTTCCGTTATCTTGACAGTACTAAAATATTACAATGCACATTTTTCACCTCAACGTAGTATTTGGAAGTTTTTTTAGCTGGGGAATGTCATTCCGGATACACAAGTAAAAGCGTTTGTATTAGCTCAAAATATCATGCACCAGACCTTGAGTCAATGATAGACATCGTTACTTATGTTACAGCAATGCAATCTCCTTCAGACCAACCTTCAATCAAAATCGGTACAGTACACTTTTTTACCAAACGTCTTTCCCGAAATAAAATCCACATGTGCATGAGATCGTTTCTTACAAAATGCGAAATTGGATTCGAAATTGGGTTACAATCCGTGGGAACCCCCAAAAAATTTTCAATCCATTTTTCTGTATCAGGAAACCAGCATCACATGTATTAGTAGAATTACTTAGTGTGAGAAATAAGTAATTTCACAGGAATATGTATGTGGAATATTGTAAACAAAAACACATCAATATAGCTGGTATAAAATAACCAGAGATGTTACAGTAAAAAAATAATACCGAATCCCAATATTCCGTTCATCAGAAATACAGATAATTGAAGCACTGATTTCGAATAGATTTACGAATACGTAATCCGGTTCATAGGATGGAATATGCCAACGATAAACATATGTTTTCAATTATAATGTATGTAATAACTTTCATGGTGATAATCGATTTCGTTGCATACTTTTCCATAAATAGTAGTTTATATAAAATACAGTATATATCTACACTTCCATTAGGGCATGGGCACACATCGAGCGTATATTTCTATATGTTCGAACATACAGAAAACGCTTTCCGCTACGCGATACGCTCGATGTGTGTCCGTGCCCTAAAACATCAACAGCGAAACATTTTCAACAGCAGCTGTCCAACGATAAACCCTTACATTGTATACCAGTATCGCTCTTCGATACTACAATTCGAATGGGGTACTGTATTGTACAAGGGTCACAAATTGGCACTTACCTATAGCAAACTTCATTTGGATCTACCCATACGGTGAGTTCTGCTGGGAGACGAAGGTCACTGTAGTGCAGGCCACAATTTGTAGCCGCCCGCTCTAAAGTAAAGTCCACAGGGGTCAGACCATTAACCCTTATGCAACGGTAACCCTGCCCCTTGGCTGGCACCTCTGGAAACCAATGCTTCTCGAATCTGTAACAATGAAAAATCATCATAAGCAACATAATAGCTGTTTCTTCAAGCTTCGCTAGCTGGGAAAATTCTGGAATACGGCAACGTATTTGTATTATTATTATTTGTATTGACACATAGAAAAATAATGTAGGTTGTTTTTGTAGTTTTGTGACTATTTTTTGCTTAGATCTCATTAAATTTTAATCGTCGTATCTCTTTAAAAACTTAAAAAGTAGACACTGATGCTTCATTACGACAATAAAATATACTGAGAACAACACTTTTTCAATTAAAGTAAACGTCCCAAATTCAGACACTGTCGTAAATTCCGACATATTTCTGTTTAGTTGGATAAAATATTGTCTTTATTTTTTCTTATTCTACCTATGTTCTAACAGTCAGAATATAACCTAAAAGTTTGACCGATCTTGATAAGTGAGTGTTAAGCCAAAAGTTGATTTTTACCTTATAACGTAACTGCAATTCGACTTCTTTTTACATCGCTACAGAATAACAGTAATTAAGATCATTTAGACCGACTAAAAATGGTTTATTTTTTCATAATAACACGGTGTATTCCTGTTTTAACCAGTATTATATTTACAAATTTAGCGGTGTCGGAATTAGGTACACGTAAATATAGCTCGTCCTTAAACCAGACATGTGTGTCGAAATTGTGTACATGGTTAGAAGTAATACATATGTCTCTATGGCTGTCTTTACACAAGAAAATAACATATTTAACATCGTTTGCTATATTACAATGAATTGTACGCTTTTTGTCCAAATTCCGACACGAGTGTCGGAATTACAGGCATCAATAATCCCTAATTATTACACTAGCAGCAGAGAATAGCGATTTTGGCATTAATGTAGTGAACTCAACACATCTCCATTAAAAAAAATCATTATTCTGGCCTGTAACACCCAAATAAACGATACCTGAACTGTGTTTTTTCGTGTTGGAACAAATCTATTCAAAACACAAACAATGATCGCCAAATCCAAAACCTTTGGGTAAAAATGACAGTCTTAGCCACTCTAAACATAGGACATTTTTAGATTTATGTTGAGACGCACCCAATAAGTCTTTACTCCAAATATTACGAAGCTGAAGTATTGATATACTGGGTGTACTGAAGCCACATTAGGTCATATTGGTTCATCTGGTCTATGGTATTTTTGGTTGATAAATACAGAAGAACCCCTTGTGTTGAGAGATACAGAATATTTTTTTAATAGGCATTAGAGGCTTATCATATTGAAACTAATCTAAAAGTTTAACCATAAATTTAAATCTAAATTCTTAAAACTAGGTACTTGTCTCTAATAGGCTATCCACTGACGTCCTATATTTACTGGCCTCTACGTTGACGTGGTGGCTTAGACGAGAGTCATGCTTAGTGGCAGATATTTGTATTTATTGGATGACTTGTGGGAGGCCAACATCACGGTTCAGGTCACTATTCCGTATGTACCAAGGAGCGTTAACCATGTTCGTTACTACTTCATTTTGGAAAATCTGGATTCCTTGTATATTGGAGTTTCTCGCGCAATCCCAAAGCTGGAAGCTTTCCAAGCCTTCCAAGCCCAAAGCCTTCCGAACAACTCGCAGTATACAAGCGCATACCAAAAGTGGTCTAAGGACTCAAAGGAACATAACATAACTTGTTATTGGATCATTCAAATATTAATTTGTTGACACATAGACCATTTATTTATTACAGCTTTGCACAGCTTTTCTCTTTTGCGATATCATCATTCCTGGACATGAGCGTTTCATAAGTACTATGCTCCACAATGAGATCATTTCCCAAGAAGTCACAGCAATTTTATTGTGTAACCTTTTTTTCCTATTCTGTACAAAAAGAATTGTGTACATCAAGAAACAACTAACTAAAAATAATTTAGAGTTTGCAAATTGTAATTACTTTTATTGTATATTGTAAAGCAAAAAAATAAAGCAATGCAAATTAACTTCGACGATATACACGGTGCATGGCAACTGGTGTATAATATTGAACAGTTCATTAGTAACAGTTAAAATAAATGAAGACTGCTGTTCCCTATGTAATAACCTATAATGGCAAGCCTTTTCATTTATATGACCTTAACCTTAGTCATTATTGGAAATATGGAACATAATAACAGTTTCGCCAGAGACATCATAATCGTACATCTCGAATGATGTCTCCAGAGAAGGCATCATTCAAATAAGTGAACTGTTAATTCGATTTTGGCTGAAAAGTAATTGACCCAATGGCATACAATCAATATCAAACACGCATATTCAAGGATAGTCGTGCTGGCAAATATCACACATCGGACCTTTATACAATCTAGTACATACGTGCGTGCTTATTCGTTGCTTTTCAATCGCAATTGTAGCACACGTCACAAAATGTTATCCACACATATACCTAGTGGCGTACTGACACAAATGTATCGATTTACTTCTATCTACAATAAATTGTTATTACAATATTGCGTCATCGAATAAAAATGTGTTATACTGACACATTTTAATAATGACAATTAAAATCACTGAAACTGTGGAGCTAATTTTGGTCATGGGAAGATACCACCAAGTAGGTATATTCCTGTTGAGATCTAAACTAAAAAAATGCAGTATTTCAAATTATGTTCTAAACAGTTTATTTGGTTAGTAAACCTGTTTGACTTTAAATACCAAGTGACCAAAAAAATTGACGCCGAGTGTCCATTTTTCCAGATGATTGTAAATAATTTGTTAACAAAAACAGGTATCGCTGTATAAATTTATTTGTGCAACATTGCTTGGACATTACTTTGCAACATATTATTTATTTCCATTAATAATAAAAATAATTATCGCGTACCATATAGCCAACATGGTGCGGGTCTTGTTTTACAAATGGGACGGTGTACTCTAAAATTTGGTGTACCATGTTTACTTTATCATACATAAAATGATAAAGTATTGTAAACGTGTCGAAAAAAAAACCTGAGCATTGTGACCAAGAAACAAAAAAATTGTCTTGTACAAACAAATGTCACCGCTTGACAATTGATTTATTTTCCTTTTCTTTACTCTGTAACGACATGAAGTCTAGCGAACTGATCACGATCGAACCCATTGTGATTCCCTACAAATAGAATTGTTATGTTGTGCAGTGACGCACGTTGTAATTTGCGCATTATTTAGAAGCATACTCCTAACGGTACATATTTGTTAATGATTCATTCGTGTTCATTTTCCATTATCGTTTGCCATTAGCGGTGACACGAAAAGGAAACATCCAATGCAACTAGAACCACGTTTTCGATAATAGTGGAATAAAAACAAACACGTTACCTTTGTTTTGATTAATATTGACTATTATACCAATCGTATATACGACGAAACAAGCTTCGAAGGCTAACAACTGCACACAATGTTGCATTTTATTGAATAAACATTGAAACGAGCACATTTTTTTGTTAGTGTAAATTAATTTGTGGGACATACGAATGTCATCAACTGTCATTTCCAGGACAATTTGTAATTATCGCTGCGCGAGGTGACAAATCGGTTAAAATATTTAACCACTGAATATTTAATCGGTTTAGCAACACATATTCTGCGAATCGCATATTAGGGAATGATTAATATCAATACTTCTGCTAAATTGGTCGGTTAGAATGTGCGAACACGTATTAATGGTATCGGAATGGTCTAATGAATAAGATGACAACATTGGGTACTCAATATTCTTCAATGTTAGGTGGTTCTGGTGAGTTGATATTAGTAAATATGTATTAAACTTGAAATAGTTAAAGAATCAAATGAAAAGTGACATTGAGGTAGAGGTTGCCAGCCGAAAGTCGGCAACCGATTAAAATAAAAAAGTACAAGGCGTTCGTAAGAGACAATTAAATTAATATCTGAATTGGCAAGATTGTTAATGAATATCTTATTTCAATTATCTGTAATTATTATGATTTTTAAGTATCTAATAAGCGCATAAAATAGATACAATGGAGATAAAATTGAGAATAAACAATTACAATGAACGGTAAAATGTGGTGATAATCGTTACAAGGTCACCGCGGATAGTGCAGTTGGCAGTATTCTATACTACCAACTGCTTAACAACGCGTCTTTTTCGATTCGCTCCGACCCTTAGGAAGGAGGACAATGTACATTGAAATTATTTAAAAAGAAAACCAGAAATACAACGAGCGGCTACAGTATGAAATACATTCAGTAAAACTAAAAATATTTGTTATTTTAAAAAATCATTGAACATTGTCTTTAATAACCAAAAATCATTTACTTTCTTTTATTGTTAACCGTTTATTGGGGGTCTTTTTCATCTCAAAAATCTAACGGAGTGACTGATTATTTAAAATTAGCAGTCTTTATCGTGAATGGAGGACAGTTGGTAACCCTACATTAAGGGCCGGTTCACCTACCCATACAGTACTGGACAGCTATCTTCTTAGATGGTCCGGTCCGTTGGTCTGTGTATTCTATTACTTATCTATTTTTAAGCCTTTATATTCACCGAGATAAATATACCGGGCCTTAAGGGGGAGCCTCGTATAGATAGATGGCAAATAAAATTAGAAAAACTTTTTTTTTCTGAAAATCTATGCAATATTTTTATTACAAATTTTTACTGAATAGTATTTTGAGAATACCATTAATTTTTGCGAAATTTTACTTAAGGGCGTTGTTTGTCGCGTGAATTTTTGTCTGCTGTATCCTTCTAAAACATACCAACATGACTTTTTTTTGTTATCATACCAATATCTCGTCCACTTACCTAATTTTAAAGTAAACAAAAATGTGTTTTAAAATGGCGAGCTTTAAATTTTTTTTTTGAAAAAGTTGTTTTTCATTGTTATTGCAAAAAAGTTGTTAAATAATTTCTTGTTTCAAAATACAATAGGTATGTCGACTAGCTGATTAAATTATCTTACAAATAGTATTTTTTTTAACTCATATATGTACGTTGAAAACTCGCTGAATGATTTCACGCATCAATTCGGAAACGTAAAAAACTGTTTCCGAGAAAAATGCGATTGTTGTTAGCGGTAGACGAAAACGTATCTTTACTTTAAATTTTCGATGTTTTTGCTATTCAGCCATGCCTGGGCCATAAAAGATGTCATCTTCGGTGTCAAATCCCCCCTCAGCACGGTGCCATTGTATTCGAGCACGTTCCGAGCTCTGCCCCCACTGTTACGTGCTCAGCGCGCCGAAGGACCTTAGCGAAAGTACCTATTTCCAAACAACCGTTTGGAATTTTGCTTTGAAATTTTAACAGCATATTCTTAAAGTGATATACTTTCGATTTACGCAATAAAAAAATTCAATTTTCCTACCCGTCTATACGAGGCTCCCCCCTTAAGGTTGAAATATTTTACACTCAACATCTTCAACAGTAAATGGTGTCAACAGAAAATATAGCTTAAAATACATCATCGTTTGGTACGAAATAACTATTTTTCAGACGGACCTTTTGAAAATGTTCTCTGATCTGCAAATCAAATTTTAAAATTATATCTGAAAACAAAATTTGAAAGAATTTACTTCAGTTTTGATAAAAAACGAAATACCAAAAAAATCGTGATGTATGTAGGTATGTAATTAGTTTTCAGATCATAGAACATTTTGAAAAGGTGCCGCTAGAAATAAAAATGTGTGTACTACATAAAAAGCAGTATATACTTAATTTAAAACAGTTGATAAGAAAAGCTCTAGAGAAAAAAATTACAGTAAATTTATCAGTTGCTTGATAAGTAAAACTCATTCAAATTGCATCTGTGAATGCAACTGAGCATTTCTGAATTATCAGTACCGTTAGACAGCGTTCCTATTAGTTGTTGCTAACGTAGATTATTGATCCATTCAATAAATGAACACGTAAATGATCTATTGCATAATCAAGAAGCTACTAGAAATATAGAATGTTTGAACTTGGTAATAAATAAGTATCGAACCATTATCACTATTTCTCTTGACATCAAGAAACAATTTATCCAGCGGTTTTGACAGTACGTTCATTACCCATACATTTAGCGCCTAGTCACTAGTGGATTGATTTGTCGATGTTAGAATCAATACACGTAGTCATTCTCCCAATGAACTATGCACGTGTACAAACTGACTAATACGTTTTCGGTGGTAAACTGTATAAAATAAACCGTGTAAACGTCAAAAGTACGTCGTCCTGCTAGCACTAGGCATCAGCTTTCTACCAATATGAAATCACTCCAGTGACATGTTACGGCCGCGCGGCGTTTCACAACGTTCTTTTATTGTACTTTCCAATTTTCATTCTTAACGGTTACCGCAGCATTGAACGTGGTCGTTGGGTTGCACTTCCCGTCGCTAATACGTTTGACACAACGGTTTCTGGAGCACTCCGAGAACAATGCATCTGCAGAGTGGCGGGTTACAGATCAGAATTGCCAATTCTGCATTCTGGGACGTGGATCCGTCACGAAGAGAGAATTACATTTTGAGTTAGACTCTATTTGCAATCGGTTCTCAACGTTTACAACTTCTTTCTTCTATGAATTTATGGTGTCAGCCGTTAGGGCAGCGCTTTCGAACAGAACCAACGACAGTTGCAATACGGTGAGCTTGGTATATCTACCCTCGTGCTTTATCTACACCAAAAACACCCTACATGAAGGAGACAGGGTATTTGTGGGGCAATTCCGTCACCCTACATGAGGGGTTAACGCCTACGTATTTCCCCACACTGTTCAACTGTATTCATCTATTCATTTATTATGAATTATTAACTCGATTAGATACAACTGCAAATATTGACTAAATAACGCCGATATCAGTATCAGTACGAAACACGTTCTTTAAAGTTTGTTTGTAGTGGCGACAAATTAATGGGAAGTATGTACATACTCGGATTTTAATAATTTGTTTTTTTTTGCAACAATATAAGATGAAAGGAATGCAACAAAGATTCTTATTATTTTGACTATTTTGACCATCTCTGATAAAAAAATTATGTCCTTTTTTATTCCTATGAACGGTAGAATTTAACGTACATTGTACGTATTATTTACGTACAATTTTAACGTACATTTTATTGTATTATTAGTCACATTGTTTATTATCATAGGAACGACATTGCTGGTAGTATCAGCTAGTAAAAATGTTACACAGTGACGTAGATATAATACGTATAATGACGTATAATACTCGAAAAAGGAACAACTACATACTTCCTTGCCACCTTCTGAAAACGAGTCAGAATAGTGCAATATTTCAAGGGATAAAATTATATAATAATTTGTAAAAACACTGCCATCCACCAAATTTAGGTTGTGGGTGGGATCATTTCTACTCCAACATTCATCCTACACTAAAAAAAAATGCTGTAAATTTACACATAAATTATAGTGAAAATTACAATAGAAATTTATAATAATTAACAGCGATATTGCTGCTTTATTTCAATTACAATGTTCTTATAGTAAAAATACAATGGAAATATACCTCAGAATCGTAAAATTACAACGTATGTTGTGATTTTACTATTATAATAGCGGGTTTGTTGATACCTATTGTAACGCCCAGACGTATGATCAGCTGTTTTGCAAACGAATGCCGGGATGCATACAATCGAGTGCAGTATATAGTTCGGCGCGTCGTATTTCTGTCTCCGGTAAGTAACAGTGATACAGTGAACTAAAACTTATGTAGATACCATGTAGGTGTAGGTTAAAATACTATGCCACAGTGCAGAACAATTTTATTGTCTTTGTAGATCACCAATGACCACAACCAGACACTGGAAATTTGCTTTAAGATTGAAGGGTTTTATACCAACAGAAGAAGAATGTGCAATCTTCTTTTTAGGTTAACTTTCTTGTGTCTGTCTGATATGTTTTCTTGTTCTATTACAGATACAGATGCGGAACATCTTGCCCCATCTTGTCAGAAACAAAGTGGATGAGTTTGTGGGTTCATGACTGACCGAACTGCATTTTATTTTATTTTATACTTGTATACACGTCTACATATTTATTTTTTACAAGTAATTTTATGTATATCGTATTTGTTCGGCCGTTTGTACTAATGTAACGTTTGACGGTTTCCATGATGATTCCGTTTTTTTTTGTATTATATTATAATGTTAATATCTATTCAAGATCACAATAAAATTATACAAATCAAAAATACTGCATATTTAATTGAATATTACACGGAAATAGATGTATAATTATTACGCATTACCTCACATTTCATTTAAAATTACGTTTACATTGATGTTCAATTATTACGCATTGCTCCATATATCACTTAAAATTAAATTAAAAATGGAGTAATATTCCGGCCAAATTCATGTAAAATTACAGTGTAAATATACAATGACTATGTAAAAATACAATTGAGTTGTAAAATTACACTGATTGTCACAGGGCAAAAAAAACTACTATTCCGTCTGTAAATTCACATCAAAATTTTTTACTTTATCATACGCAGTAAGATAAGTATTATAATCATGCCGAAAAAAAAAATTGAGATTTTAGCGGAAATAGGTCTTTTTGGGTCCCCTGAACATTTTTGACCAAGGTACAAAAAATCTGATGTGGCCAGGCACATGACTTTATCATACAAAATATAAAATTAACAGTTTAGCTGCACGAGAATCTATTTGACTGAGATAAATCGTGTCTGCATTAAAAGTATACTAGTTAGCCAGGATTTGACAGATATTTTGATAGTCAATAGTATCAATAGAAGGTATTGTCAAAGCATCAGCATTTGATACTACCTACTGTCATCAGAATAATAGTTGTTTATCTCACAAGTGCCGAAAGTACGGAATAGCGCGACGCGTCACCGATGGCGGAACGTCGCCGTCGCATGTGAGCGGGTCAAGCTATGTAGTTTTCGGCAGGAGTGACATCAACGTTTTGAGTGTTGCTTTTTGAGAAATAGGTATTTAGAAAAAAATCAAAAATGGTTATTTTCTGAATAGGAAATGTTAGGTTTATACCACTACTACGAAACGTCAAGTTTAAAAAGTTAATTCAAATTCTAACAGATTTATATTCATTCATGACACTGTAGATGTCACATCCGTACCAACATACTAAAATATAACTACACTCATCGCTATACATTATTTACTTTCTCAATTTATCGTTTTTACAATTAGATATAACAACGGGTTGATATATCTTATCAACAAACAATCAAATTGGTGATCTTATTTTATTTGAATTTTGTATTTTGTGCTTTGCCGCACTAGAGCGGCAACGTTCCATAGCAGTTCTCCAACCTCTGATGAAATCAGCTGTTTTCGAGTGTGACAGCCATAGACATTTCTGTGGTGACAGCACAAAAAAATATTTGTCAAAATTCTGGCTACTATGTATTTTCATATCAGTGCAGATGCGACCGATCTCGATCGAATAGAATTTGCTCTTGCAGCTAAACTATTAATTTTACCAAAAAATGTCATAGGCATAAATTATTCAAAATTTCCTCTACTTTCATTTATTATTTAACTATTTTGACGAAATTACAGAAATGGCGGCTCATTTGCAAAATCCTTTAAAAAGGCTTAGAATAAACTACCAGTTCCTTTGGACCCTTTTGAACCAAAAGCTTTTCAGCTCTAAGTTAGGTCATGAAACTTCTAAATATGAACTCTCGTCCCGATACCTTTAGTAGTTTCTCCGGAATCGTCGCCACAAAAATCGTTTACACACACACGCACACACAGACACACACACACACACACAGACATTTTTTTGTACCTTGGTCAAAAATGTTCAGGGGACCCAAAAAGACCTATTTCCGCTAAAAACTCAATATTTTTTTTTGGCATGATTACAATACTTTATTATACTGCGTATGATAAAGTAAAAAATGTCTGTGTGTGTGTGCGTGTGTGTGTATGTGTGTAAACGATTTTTGTGGCGACGATTCCGGAGAAACTACTAAAGGTATCGGGACGAAAGTTCATATTTAGAAGTTTCATGACCTAACTTAGAGCTGAAAAGCTTTTGGTTCAAAAGGGTTCAAAGGAACTGGTAGTTTATTCTAAGCCTTTTTCAAGGATTTTGCGAATGAGCCGCCATTTCTGTAATTTCGTCAAAATAGTTAATCAATAAATTAAAGTAGAGGAAATTTTGAATAATTTATACCTATGACTTTTTTTGGTAAAATTAATAGTTTAGCTACAAGAGCAAATTCTTTTTGATCGAGATCGGTCGCATCTGCATTGATATGAAACTAAATAGTAGCCAGGATTTTGACAAATATTATTTGTGCTGTCACAGTCGAAAACAACTGATTTCATCAGAGGTTGAAAAACCGCTATGGGACGTTGCCGCTCTAGTGCAGCAAAGTACAAATTTTAAAATAAATTAAGATCACCAATTTGATTGTTTGTTAATAAGAAATATCAACCCGTCTTTATATCTAATTCTAAAAACGATAAATTGAGAAAATTGTAAATAAAGTATGGCGATGACTGTAGTTTTATTTTAGGTTGTTGGTTCGGATGTGACCAGATGTGACATCTACAGTGTCATGAACAAATGTAAATCTGTCAGAATTTTTTTTTTACTTGTTTATTTTACGTCGGTCTCGTTCCGCAACATAGGCCAATCACCGACGCTGAGGGAAGGCTACACACACCCAGGAATTTTGTCCTACTGAAGGAATTCCAACCTTCAGTAAGAGTTCTTTAACGTGCACGTCGCATAATGACAGCACACGGGGCCACCGGCTTTACTTCCTCATCCGATGGAAGGCGGCATGCAATTGAATTAGCATTTTAAACTTGACGTTTCGTCAAAGTGGTACCAACCTAACATTTCCTACACAAAAATATAACCATTTTTTAATTATTTTTTTTTAAATACATATTTTACAAAAAGCAACACAATTAACGTTGGTGTCACTGCTGCCGAAAACTAGATAGCGCGACTCGCTCACATGCGACTGCGACGCTCCGCGTTCGGTGACGCACCGCATCACCGCTCGTCGCGCTATTCCATACTTTCGGCACTTGTGACATAAATAACTATTATTCTAATGTCGTAGTGTAGGTAGTGTCACATGCTGATGCTTTGACAATACCTACGATTTATCTCAATAATATAGATTCTCATGCAGCTAAACTATTAATTTTATATATTGTATGATAAAGTCATGTGCCTGGCCACATCAGATTTTTTCAGTGTAGGATGTGAAAATTATTCTAGAGCACATGTTTTAACGTGTGATTTAAGTGTGATGTATCGTTATTCAGTTACGAATATGTACATTGTTCCCATGTTAACATGTATTATTTTGACGTTTGTATGTTGTATTTGTTGAACATCAAAAATAGAGAATTATTATACCGTTGAATCGAGATTAAGTCTACTGAAACGAAAAATCAAAAATATAGGTTACCATTAAACAAAATCTATGACGTCATATCTATCTATATACTATCCGCTATTTATTTACCCCAAGGTAAATAATTGTAGTAAACAGTTTCCCACAAAAATTTAAATTTTTTACTTTATCGTACGCAGTATGTAAAGTATTGTAATCGTGCCGAAATTTTTTTTTGAGATTTTAGCGGAAATAGGTCTCTTTGAATCCCTGAACATTTTTGACCAAGAGGCTGACACCAAGAGGCAAACAATTGCGACAGTCATACAACTTATGTAGAAATGATTCAGGAGTAAGATATACTGCTGTTAATTTTTTTTTTGTTCAGTACTTTTAGAGTTACGGGCCTTCAAACACGAGTCAATACTATCGAAACAAGAGATTGTAGCTAGGGCGAATCTCACATATATGTAAGATTGTGTTATCAACCTAGTATTTTTTGTTTTTTTATACCGCTGTAAGTTGTATTGTAATGTATTTTTGCTACTTATTGTGTTATTATAAAATTGAAAGCCCGCAGGTAGAGCACTTTACATTGGCATTTTTTAACGTTTTAACAAGCACCGTTTTAATCCAATGTAATGTTGCTTTATGTATGGCTATGTAACACTTCTGATAATATCGGGTCAATTTAATGTGAAATGAAATTAGTAGGTAAATGACATTTGCTTTCTTTTGGCCAAAAGAAACAGTAGAGATTTTATAGCATCGGATACAGGGTGATTTTTTTAGCATACAGGGTAAACTTTTGAAACATCGTTGTTTTGCTGTTTTTACTAAAAAAAACCGACGTTTGCACAGAAAAAAAGAGATCATTGCATAGATGGTGGAGAAACCATCCGTCAGGTCATGCTGTTCGTTTTTCACGTAAAAATTACAACTTTAAATAAAAAAATATCTAAAAAAAGGAACAACACAATGTATTCAGGCTGGTGCTCTTTATTTAAACATGACAAAACTAAAAAAAAGACCGTGAGAAGTGTTGTGACATACTCAAAAAACATTACCAATTCAATCTTGCAAGCAAAAGAACAAGAACAAGTTAACATAAAATTTACAGCTTAACAACAATAAAATTTACAGCTAAACAACAAGCGTAAATAAACCATAATTGAAAGTGACGAAAATACCACCTACAATGATAAATTCAAACATGCCGCCCATAACAACACCAATGGTTTCTCCACGATCATTAAAGATAACTCAAGTAGTTAAATTTCTCTTGCCGTTGCAATGTTTTTGTTGCAAACGTCATATTCCACAGGTTTTTACTAAAAACTATAAAAAACATCGTTTAAATATTTCACTCTGTATAAGAAAAAAATCACCCTGTATATGATGCTATATGATCTCTAGTGCCCTTTCTTTACCAAAACAAGACGAATATCATTACTCATGGCCCATTATTTTTAATGCACCTTTTATTTCACATTAAATTGACTCGATATTATCAGAAATGGTGCATAACCAAACATAAAGCAACATAACTTTGGATTGAAACGTTCCGTTATTGCGAATATGGCATGGTTTAACTCTTCACAATACAAGCAATTCGTTTTTTAAAGAATTCTTTGAATTGACTAAACATTATTGGAAATACGAGTGATTAAAAATTTGTACCGTTTTTGTACCAAATTGCAGGTACTTAATTGGAAAATCACTCTTAGATACTGCTGCACCGAGTGGAGAAAATTCATCTTGCCTGCGTTAGTAAATTTATTTGTATTTACAAAAATTATCCCATATTATATTATTCCTTCATATATCAAAGTAGGTAATTAATTGAGGTAGTCACAGATAAATAACTACTCCGAATGAAAACTAAGATAAGTGAAATCGTAGATAGATTTATTTACAATTTAATAATTGTAAAACAAATGCGAACATTAATATAATACACAAATAGCGTCAATTTTTAAGCCGCAAAACTTTTAGTGGTTTAAATTTGCAACATTAAAAAATCATTAAAAACCGAGTCGACCCAAATATTTCTGTCTAATTTGACTCCACTAGTAGCAATGAATTGAAACGTAATAACACCCAAAACACGTTCTTTTAGGTATGTTTGTTTATGTTCGCGGAGGTAGTTTTGCTGTCAAGGCCGGACATCGCTGCCGCAAAACAAAAAGTTTGAACCGAACACGTGGATATACGTATTATGTTAATTACGAGTAATTAAGAAAAATCCGGAATGTGACGGCACTACACTATTACTTGAATAATATATTCAACTATAAACAACCTGGATGTTGTTTACAGATTTTAATGAAATTCTCAGGGAGTACACATTCTGGTGAAAACGTAGTCAATCACTTTCGCTTCCTTTGTTTTCCCATAATAATAACAACTAATGACTGTCCGAGCCACAGAGATTTCTTTCACTTGGCTATGTAAACAAAACATAAGTGGGTATCATACAGATATAAATGGTAAATAAAAAAAAAACAAGAAGAACAGGCTTCTCCTGAAATGCAGTATAAATGAATGCCCACGTGCGTTAACTGTAAATAACCTCAGCCTCATTCATACAAAACTACAATTTTTGGTCTTTCACGTTTCGATCAACTCTGTTTTGCAACTACAGTAAACAGGTTGTTATGTGGTTGCCAATGTGTAACATATTCTGTATGAATTTTTATGCTTCGTGAAATAATATCGTCTTAATAAACATACTTCGAGCAAAAGCACTTAAAAATTACGTTTTTATTGCGTAGGTACATAATTTCTAGGTAGTCATTGAATGCCCTAAAAAGGTGTGTCCACCACAATAATCGCGATGTGCGTTTTGACGTCTCCATATTTTTTACCATATCTCAAAAGCGGTTCATGTTTTTGGTTCAACAATTTACACCAAATATTTTATTCGATTGTCTTAAATATCTTCTTGTTCACTTTCAGAGTCCATCAACTTCAGAGTTTATGAATTTGATTTAGATTTATAGGATACCACCACCAAAAACAACCCTTCACACTAGGACAAGAATCATCCACATCGGTTCATGCGTGACCAAACATAAAAAATACCCCTACATAATATACCTACACTCAGTTCCAAAAAAAAGATGCACTTGATATTTGACCTAACATTAATGTCATATATACCGGGTGACCCACGCCATAGGTACTCCCGTTTATTTTTGTTGTTTATAAAGCTGGACGAATGAAATTTGGAAAAATTGTTAATAGACAAAAATTACCATTCTTTTGGATACTCTTGAGGTTAGTATGACTTTCCGGTTTTTTCGGAAATGACATCATTGAAATTTTAAATGACACTTTATATTCTTTGTGTGATAATTTCAATCAGGATGATAATCTGAACACAAAAACATATCGACAGTCAATTTTTATCACCAAGGCAACGCAAAATTTCTTTTTTGTGTTTTAACTCGGAGGAATTGGTGAAAATTGTCAAATAAACACTAAATCGATTTTGGCCGACATTGCACTGGCGCCCTCTACGGTGATTTAATTGGTTTTGGGCCAGTGAGTCACTTTTTTCACCGGTACCCAATGGCCACACCCTGATTATTCGATAGAAAACATCACAAACGTCACTGGCCGAAAACCAATTAAATCACGCTAGAGGGCGCCAATAATGCAATGTCGGTCAAAATCGGTTTAGTTAGTGTTTATTTGACAATTTTCGAATATTTTCACCAGTTCCTAGCCAACTAGATTAATACACACACACAATAATCGCGTTGCCTTGGTGATAAAAATTGACGATCGATATGTTTTTGTGTTCAGATTGTCATCCTGATTGAAATTATCACACAAAGAATATAAAGTGCCATTTAAAATTTCAATGATGACGTGTTTATTTGACAATTTTTTAATATTTTCACCAATTCCTAGCCACCTAGGTTAATACACAAAAACGTTATTTTTGCGTTGCCTTGGTGATAAAAATTGGCGATCGATGTGTTTTGTGTTCAGAATGTCATCCTGATTGAAAATATCACACAAAGAATATAGGGTGTCATTTAAAATTTCAATGATGACGTAATTTCCGGAAAAACCGGAAGTCATATTAACCTCAAAAGTGTCCCAAAGAATGTCATTTTTAGTATATTATCACATTCCCAAATTTCATTCGTCCAGCTTTATAAACAAAAAAATAACCAAGTATGCCGCGTAGATTAGATATAGCCGTTTTACACTACGCAATTCTTGCGCAAGAAGTTACACAAGAAGTTGTTAAGCAATTGAAATCTACAGACAGCAAATGGTTCAATTTCTAGACAAACTATTCAGCTTAAGAAAATTCATCACAATTGCTGTTTACAATGTTGTTGTACCTACTTACTGCACAAATTGTGTACTAAATTGCGCACAAAATTGCGTAGTGTAAAACGGCTATTAGAGTTGCTAGGGGGCAACAAACTGTTTCTCGATAAATTCAGAATGTTGGTAATATGCAAGGTTTCAAAAATGTCTGTAAATCGGACAATTTTAGTGTTAAGCTAAGGAATAAACAAAATTCTCGTAAAAGAAGCGTCTTTTATAAGCATTTTTTATACCACAACTTCACCCACAACTAAGAGGGTGAGTCAAGAATAAGGAAAAACATGGTTCCAGTGTTTCCACATCGGTGCAGCATACTTTTTAAAAAAATTCACGTTTTTAAATTTTTTAAGACAAAGGAATAGCCTACCAGCGAATTAAAAAAAAATCAGCCCACTAGCTTAAAAAATTTGAGACATTAAAGTTAGGTAAAAAATGAAGTGCGTCACCTTTTTTGCAACCGAGTGTATAGTAAAAGTTGGTTGTTTTTTTAAAGTACCGTAAACTTCGGATTTTATAGACCATAAAGATTTAAATGAGTCAAAACCGCTGCACTACATTAACATTTTATATATCAATGAGGGCGTTATAAATAATTGCTAAATGGTCATGAAATTTAATTTGAGATGACTTTAAAGACGAAAGAAAAACCATGAAAACTAAGCATAATTTAATTTTATTATGGATAAGTTAGACTATGGCCAGATTTCACCAACAAATAATGGTTGCTGGATATAATAATCTCCTGGATATAATCAACTTTTTCATTGTAGTATTATGTACTATATCCAGAAGATATAGCCCGCCGATTCAGCAACACAAATACTTAAATTATTGATAGATTCAAATCTATTTGTATTGTAAAACAGGTCTTAATAACTAAAATCGATGTCTGGCCTGCTGGCCAAGTCGCGTCAGCGTACAGACCTTTTAATCATCGCTTATTAGTGGTGAAAGAGGTTGATGTGTAAATTGGACAAAGTTGCTAAATTTTTCAGCGAATAATACCCGAAGAGAAATGATAATTAAAAGAAAAAGTAAACAAAAATCGCATTTCTTGCGCATTTCTTTGAACGCAGTTTCTGAACAGCAAAAGCGCTTTCTGGTTACTTTACTCTCTTAAAACACGAGACTTTTTCTCTAACAATCTTAGTTCTTAAGAGAACAGATCTTCGTTTCATTACATTACCACAAAAAAAATCAATACTACAAATTATAAAGTTTACCGAACGACGTATATGAACATGTATATGGGACGGGCTATACCCATGTGACAAAGAATGGGACAGAGGTACTTCGTCGATACTTAGTAGGCATCCACTTTTGAATGAACTGTTGATTATAGTAAATAAAGTGTATAAGCAATTAGAAATGCGAATAAGACACATTCTGCACCGGCAAATATAGAACAAAAATATGTTGCAGGATGTTTAGAATATTGTTATTGTTATTCAAAATTATAAATGCGTGGAATCAGGAATGTGCTAAACATATCGCAAATTGCCCGCAATATGTTTCCAGTGCGCACTGGTAAGTACTATATTATGTACCGGTTGAAAAAAAAACTATTTCAAGCTAATTTAATGGGTAGACATCTCCGAGCGATTACCATGCTTTGTATTCGCCAGACTTATTTTTAATAAGTTCTCTTATTACTCTACTTTAACGTTTGATTAGACTTAACTATTAAGATTGTAAATTTGGTACTCCATCATTAATTTCACTTTTCGACAATCACATTCATTCATTCGCCCACTATATCAAAACATAGTAAGGACAGCGTCGTAAGTTTTTAAAACAATTTCAGAGTAATATTAATTTTTACAAGGTACAAGGTGTCAAAGTATACGTATAGACATCAATCGTAAACAAAATTTAAACTCTATCTATTTTTAGATAATGACTTGGTCTTCCATCTTAAATTTGCTCAATAGTTTTACATTTACATGGCAGAAAAACACCGTAGATAGGGGAGGCCGGGGCACATTGGGACGGATTTTGGCATCCGCATATAAATGCCTTATTTTTCACAATAACTGGTTGGTAGTGACAATACTAATTAATATAGACATTTATCCAGGTATATACACTGGAAATTTTAAGTTGAGTAAAGTATTTTTGGAATTATGATTACATCTTTCCAATTTGCAGTTTGCCCCAATGTGCCCCGGCTGGGGCACATTGGGACAGGTATGGGACATATTTGGACAGTGTGAATATCTTGGTTATTATTGAAGATACCCCTTTAATGTTTGGTGAGTACAAACCATTAACATGGACAAACAAAATGCCGTTAAGTTCATTATTATATCTTATACACCCTGTATAAGAGCCTGTTCAAAATTTGTAACACAAATATCACATTTTCAAACTCATGTTTTTAAATTGAATATCTATCGAAAAAATCTTGCCCTCTGTCATTCCAGACTATACAAAATAAAAATACTTAAAATTTAAATAGTTTTTATATTATTATAGAGACTGTATTGTTCCACGTCCCGAATATTGGAGGGGTGATAGAGCGTCTTATTTTAAGAACAAAAGCATCAATTAACATATAGCCTAACGGCGACTTGATTGTATGGTGTGACTTTGTGAAGGGCAAAGTGTTTTATGAACTACTTACAATGGTTGTTGAGGAATTTCTTCAAAACCAGCATAACAATATTTTATAATTATTATTCAAATATTTGGCTGATAAGGAATTGAGACGATTAACCTCAAATATGATGTACGGAGGCATAAATGAGTAAATTTCGAATAAATAAATAAATTTCCCTGTCTCAAACTGCCCCAGTTGAAATGTCCCAATGTGCCCCAACATATGTTTTACGAATTGAAAATTCTAGAAAATTAAAGGTGATGTGGTAGCTGTCAAAAGCGACAATGTATGAAGAATATATGTATAATTGTATGAATATACATAATATTATACAATATAACATATAAACTTGTGTAGAGCCTTAGGAACAGACGTAGAAAATACTTACTTGGTTAACCAAAAACTGATTCATTCATCAATAAACGTAGTTTCGACCGTGATGGAAACTTTTTTAGATATTGTTTACATTCACTGACGCATATTCTGTGTGAATGCGCATTTCATCGCAAGTCATTAAGGCGGTGATTTAAAGTGTCCCAATCTGCCCCGTGTCCCAATCTGCCCCGGTCTCCCCTACCTAAATATTTCGTTTTTAAGTTTAAGGTAAAACCCTTAATTTGGAAGAACCTTGAAAATCGGAACAAGAAATAACATCGGTTGATTGGATTGACCATCGAACGATTAATAACACGACTAATAGCAAATATCATTTTTTACACATTTTATATCATATCATTTTATACTTATTTCTAATATTTTTTTTGTTTTCGCTGCATTTTATACCTATTTACTAATTTTATATTCTGTAGTTACTACAGCCTGTATTTTTTATTGAGGGTATAGTAACTAACAAGACGTAAGCAAGCTGAAATAGTTCGTGTTTGCCTCCATATTGATTTATATTCAATTCTTGCAAAATCTTCTTATTATAGCAACATGTTGGTGCAAACGAACATTTTATGCTTGATACTTAATTTTACCAGAAAGGGTGCTGTTATCGATTGAAGTTCATACTTAAAAAATAACAGCTCAATTGATTTATTGTATATCAGTGGGCACTGATATACAATAACACTGATATACATTTCAACAATTAAAAAAAGAATAAAATAATTTAGATTTAACTTTCGGAGTCCCGGGATCCAGAAAAAAGCCCGGGATTGGAAGCCCAGTATGTACACAAAATTAGGTCTATTGCAGCTGTCTGGCTATCGGCAGTCGGCACCTATACGTGTTTAGGCTTCATAGGAAAGTTAGGCGACCATCATATCAGTATGACAAGCATATTAATATAAAAATTATGTTTGTAAACTACAGTAGATAGCACGAAGCGCACACATGAACCTCATATCTCAGTGTAAATAAAAATGGCACCACATGAGTTCTTGATAGAATGTTTGTATTTGTAGCATTATTCATAATTGTGTGACAATTGGGAGCCCCTTCATTTGTTTCTCAGAATAACACACGCATAGGGTTTTCAGCCTTGTCCATAGCATCGACGGGCTTTGACAGGTAGCGACGAATAAGGGATGCGATATGTCCGATAAATCAGTAGCTGATTGGCGGCTGCTTGGTCAAAAAAATTATTATATATATATATATATATAAATATATAAAAAATGATACGCAAAGACTAAAGTTTCACCACTATATTTCTGTGTGGTGGACTAGAGGAAGTGACTATTGCTGAGTCACTTGATGTAGCAATATGTAAATTTACACAGAAAAACTTGAGCATTTGGCCGTTGTTCCTACAATTTAAAAATTGTCGGTATTGCCCGAGATAATGAACAATGACATGATTTATAAATATTAAAAAAAAATCCATACCATTATTTATCAGGCTCAGAAATGCAACGTTTATCATGTGCGAATAGCGGATTGATTAACAAAATGATAAAGAAAAAGATATCAACATTGTACGCGAAAAACGATTGGTGTTCCTCCTTGATATAAACGTTGGCTTGGTAAAATCAAAATTTAAACATAGGAAAGACAATTACATAGAATATAAGGAGCGTATAAACACTATTAAGTATTAAACCATGTGCATATCTGTCGGTAGTTTTAGTTTGTTTAAGATAATCAAAAAATCTTTAAAAGTATACGTAACAGGCGCCACTAAATATGCAAATCCAGTATTTTCCAGATCGAATAGCAAATTTTATAGTGTCTATGCATTGACAATATCTCCAGTATCAACAGTAGTAACAGTGTCACGTTAATTCTGTGTAAGAATTGGAAAGCAGCACCTTGCGTTCAACCTTCAACCGTATTTCTTTTGTTTGCCCTACGGATATTTCTACACGAGGATATTTCTGATCAACGTATACGATCATAGTGGGATTATTATGAATCACAAAGTTTACAGATTTAAGTGAGGATGCGAGTTAATTACTTCCACGTATTTAAGCACCTAATAATGAATTACATTATGAAATTTTATACATAATATATTTATAGACGTGACCAGCGAATAATTAGCTCAAAAACAAAAGCCTACTCTTGAAAATGTTGGCAAATACAGCGGCGTATTTTTAAAGTAAATTACGCACTTTGATTCGAGAAAAATAACCATGCCATGCCAATAATCTCAGTTCGTTCTAGTAAACAGAGGGGGCAGTTCTAATATAAAAGCGATTGTAAATAACTCACTCCCTCACTCTATACAGGTAAACAACAGTAATAGGAGACTAAAAAGGCTCAAACTTCTTGTACTTATTTACAATAACAAAATATGTAATTGGAAGAAGATACCACGTTGATTGTTTTACTAGTTTTATTAATTTCGTCGAAATTACACATGAAATAAACATGATAAAACGAACGGCGATTTGATATGAAAAATAAATTGGAACATCTGTGGATATAAGTATTTTTGTATTATCTACGTCAGATACGTTATGTTATTAACAAACGACATTGGACACTAGCAAATGATGCGATATTCTGAGCATGCGTCATGAGGCATTCGATATTGATACTGTACTACATATTTATATTTCACTGCAAACAAAGTAATCAACCAGAATATACTTTTATGTAAAGAAAAAGGTACGCACAATACACCTCTGCAGTGAAAGAGAATGTTCTACACTCCTTAAATCGTACACTCCTAACACTTTTTTTCCGTAATTTGTTTCTCGGTTGTTACGTTAAATAAATGCAGCTCTAGAAAGCGACCTCTGCGACGATTGGAAACATATATTATTTAAACGTAAACAAATATATATTTTCTTGGAAAGGAAGAAAGAAAATAACAAAAATGCCGGAAACTACAATCACAAATATTTAAATGAATCGGAAGATCACCATAAAAATGCAAGAGGGCCTTGCTAATATACCATTTTATCTTTATTTTTGTAGACCATGAGACACTTTCGCAGATAAGAACGTAGCCTCGCAAAGGGTCGTTTATTATCTTGCGAAAAAACTCATATCAGTTGTCAAATGCAATTATCCCCAATGACACAGTAGGTACTATTGCTAACTCTCGCAATCATAAATAAAGTAAGCAAGAAACCGATGTTTCCGGGAACAAAAAAAAAACAAATTTAGTAACTTTGGATATGATAACATTGCTTAAAATTATAAAAAAATACAGTTATAATAGGTACAAGAATCTTAGAAATACGTAGAATTTGACGCTTTACGGTGTTCGGAAGACTAGTAGTACGTTGACCTACTCCGTGATCAGCTGAGCGAGCCGTATGAAGTCCCGTGCTTGTGCAACATGTTTGCGTCTCGTACGAGCGTCGTTCCTGGTTATCCGTGTCGGGTTTTGTTATTTTATGAGATCAAAATGGATAATTTTAAAAGTAGTGATTATTCTTTTATTTTTCATCAAATAAACGTTCATTGTACGAAATAAATATTGTAAATGAATACATTTTTATCCACAAATAGATATATTTTGCATTTTTTGCGAATGCAATTCAACAAAGTGCTCTATATTTGGAGTGATGTACATCTGGCAACTTAATAAAATAATATCTTCGAACTCAAGTCATGTAACGTGTCATTTAAAACAGCACTGTTATGTTCAATTTAAAATGAATATATGTGCTTTCGCAATAACTTGGTGTGCGTCACCCCATTTGGCCGGAAGCGTTTAACAGCTCGCCTTCGCATATACTACATCTTCAAGGTCTGTCAAGGGACTTCCGGTCAAATGGAAAGTGCCAGACCAAGTTATTAGGAAAACAGATTTTCTTCTACAATGCAAAGAGTTCAGATATGTTGTTATACACTTTGGGCAAAAAAAGCGCTGTTCGCTGTTTTTACTTCATACATATAAAAACTATTCCATGGCATAGGCACGAAAAGTCCAATTGCAAACTTGAGTTATCTTTAAAGATGGTGGCCAACGTTTAGTTTCCTTATGGACGCCTTTGATTTTGAAATTTTTGAAGGATTTATCTTACATGTTTTCCATATTGTACTACAACTATTCGGCTGTAGATTTTTTGCAAATTTAATGGTTTTGCAACAAAAACATAAAATTTTGCTTTTGCAGTGATTTGGAACTAATCAAAATCGCTTTTTATTGAACTAAAATTAGGGCAATTTGCCTTCACTTGTCTGACGGTCAGGTCTTTGCTGTTCGATATTCACGTAAAGTGACATCTTCAAATAATAAATAACTAAAAAAAGGAACAACAGAATGTATTCAGGCTGATGTTGGAAGTGCCCTTTATTTAAACATGACATAAAAATAAAAACGAATCTTTGGTTTGAAGTATGTGACATACTCAAAACACGTTGATTCCAGCTCCGATTCAATAATAGCAAAAACAAACAAAAGACCAAGTAATATACGTCTAAAACTTACATCTAAACAACAAGTGTGATACGTGATAAATGAAATTGACGAAAAGATCACCTAACATGATAAATTCAAACATGCCGCCCATAACAACACCAATGGTCTCCACGATCTTTAAAGATAACTCAAGTACACAGTTAGATTTCTCTTGTTCTCTGTTGCAATGATTTTGTTACAAACGTCATATTCCACTAGTTTTTACTAAAAACAATAAAAAAGCATTGTTTTAATATTTCAACCTGTATAAGAAAAAAACCACCTGTATACGATGCTATAAGATCTCTAGTGCCTTTCTTTACAAAAACAAGACAATGTCTTTACCCATTGATTTTATATAACTTTCAATTCACATTAAATTGATCCGATATTATCGGAAATGTTACATAGCCAAACATAAAGCAGCATAACTTTGGATTGAAACGTTCTGTTATTGCGTATATGGTATGGTTTCAATCTTCACACTACAAGCAATTCGTTTTTCAAAGAAATATTTGAATTGACTAAATATTATTGGAAGTACGAGTGCTAAAAAAATTGTACCGTTTTTTTTTTTGTCCACAGTGTATACTACTTTAATGGTTTTTCTAAAGCATTTTATGATAGAATATTATACAAAAATGTGTGAACTATTTCAATTTTTTTAAGTTTGTCATATCACAATTTTTATCGCAGAAAAAAAAGTATTCAACCAAAAGAATAGCTATTGAATTTACTATTATCAATTTGATAACATACTATATTTAATTAACTTCAACGGTTGAAATATGTCCGTTGGTACAGCAATGTTTTTAAGGTTTATTATCACTAGATTTAAAAATACCAATATCTGATTGACGAAAACGTTCATATGCTAAAACAAAATATGTACGTAATTTGTTATTGTCGAATATTTCAGTTTCAGCGTTAATTGGCTCGAAAACTTTCTACAAACACAATTTTATTAGCAGTCAAGATCCGATGATAAATATTTTTAGCGAGTACAATAACATTTTTTTAGGTATTATCTCACAAAAACACCGATCAGCCGATAAAGTACAATAGCATTGAGCGGTATTTACACCGCACGACAAACAGAACTATTAAACCACTAATTACATGCAGCAATCACAACAAATTACCTACAAATAAGCATAATAACATACGCAAAAGAAAGTTGAAATACAAAATTACAAAAAAAAACTAATCAAAAAAGTAATTGCGCAGTTATGTATGAAATGAACGTATGTAACATTTTGATATTTGATAAGATTAGTTAGACATATTGTGTTTATTTTCAGTATCTGAATATTGACATGGCCAATATTTGCACTGCCATCAAGAAACGTACCAAGTAACGTTAAAGTAACTTGCGAGAAACTACACGGTGGATATGGCAACGGCTAAATTAGCAATTCAGTCGTTTTCTACAGAAGTTTATTGAAGAGAGTAGCGCTAATATCGATCTCTAAAACACGCATATTTACTTTGCTACCACCTGCAAAATTTTCTCCAGCACATATAGGTTATCTAATTAGTTCATTAAATCAGCCGTATAATTTATTTTCGCTAAAGTGAAGTTGCTATTACCATGATTAGACTACAGAAATAACAATTTTCGTTTCTACAAACAAGGAAAATGTTTAATTCAAAGAAATGTGTAGTATTCTGTTTTAAAGTCTGATTTTCTTAATAATTTGATACAAATAACACATACAAATTTATGTTTTAAGTTCAAATTTACTATTTCCATGATCTAAAAAACGATATTTATTTAGTTAAAATAAAGATTTTTTTGAGCTTAAGAATTGTGGTTTCAATAGTTAAAGAAATTGCCGGATAAACTAGAGATACACTAAAATTGAATTTCTTTGACGAATATATACATATATCTACAAATACGTTCATTGCATATACGTAAAAAAATATTCTAAATCAATTAATCTCTACAATTTGGAGTAGCCAATACAGTAAATATTTGTTTGTGTCGAAGAAATATTTTTTGAATAAATTCTCCAAAATACACTGATGAAAAAAAAAATCAACTAAATTCAGTTGTTCAGTCGCACATTGTAATAACAATAAATTTAATATTACAACAAAAATATTGAACTTATGCTAGCAATTTGCAGTACTTTTCTTTCTAGTTACTAAGCAACATGTATGGAGAAATAATTACAGAAAATGCATAGGTATATACAAGTTTACAAAAATATGAATTATTTGAATAAGTTGAAGCATGTTTCCCAAAAAGCTAAAAAACTTCAGTTATCTGTTATCCACATATTTTCTGACATATCTCAAAGTAAGACGTAAGGAAATACCTTTGGATTGGAAGTACATTATTTACTGTACTTTTTACATTACAACATAAAAGTTTAAACATTCTAAAAATTGTTCAGTATGAGACAATGTTTGCGATACTTTAAAATTAATACTTTTGGAGGTGATTGTAAACACAAAAAAATACAGCCAGCTAACACATGCCATAAATGGCCCATAGTTAGCCAGAAATGACTAAATAACTTCTTTCAGTTCTATTTTTAGCTACACTCATAAAGGAGAGGGAAACATGTGTTTCTTATAATCACCCCATCCTATTTTTAAGTGTTACTAATTCACAATATAGCAGTAAAATTCTTAATGCAGCATATTTAAGATGATCCACTACAAGTTAGGTTGATGTTATATCTCGTACTGCCTTGTTGCATTTAAAAATATTCCAACAATACCACAATGAGTAGATAGGTTGTAATATGTATTACTTTTATGACTGATTATCAGGAAGAAACAGTTGAACTCTCCACAACAAAAAATATAAGCAACAATAAAACAAAGGTTCAAATATTAATCTGGTTATTAAATAAATCCTACTGTACTTATTTGCTTAGTTTAAATACAAGATAGAACAACCTTCTGTAAAAAGGTATAAACAAACTAATGTCTATTTGTACAGTAAAGATTATAACCAAGTGTTCTTGGGTATAATGACTATTATTATGTATAATACGAAACGTCAGTTTGACACTTAGATTTTATTTCTTGTGACGAAATTATGAATTAGCCACTCATTTTTGTACTGTGACATTACTAGAGATCACAAATAATTGACAATCGAATACGCATTCCATAATGATAGACAGGAAATTGACCACCAACATACTGACAAATGTGAAAAATTATATATCACAAAGTCTGGAGGACAAGTGACTGAAATTAGCAACAAATGGCATCTGTCAGTTTGAAGGGTGGTGCCATAATAAATGTCAAAATGTCACTTACCTCTGCGTAAGAAGTGCGGTTAAATGATTCTTAAAATTTTCGATCTGATCTCTAGGAAATGTATCACTTTTTTCTATGAAGCGAATTAAAAACATAACAGCAGCAAGGATCTCTTCTTTCATGTTCGCTCGGTTTCGTAAATTTTACATCGGTACAAATGAATTAGATGTAAACCAAAGTTGCAAGACTATCTGAAAACAAGAATAAAATTTTGTTTAAATAAACTGACAGGCACATAGCACATGTGATTGGTGATTATTGACTAGGAAGCATTCTTGAACTTTTTGTATTGCACTAAACCAAAGGTCTTTGTTTGCGAAGCCCAAGAGCATATGTTGACAAACAAGTTAAAATTACAGAGGACAAGCACACACCAACTGACCTCATATACATTCATGAGCATATTGAATAAATTTAAATAAGTTAATCGGTTACAAAAGAAATTGTTAGTGACTTGATATTAGGTTATAACCAACATACCCTAATTATGTCACTTACATAAACAAAAAATAGAGGTTGTGCAAGTTAATGTTACCTGCAAAAAACACCATCACAACCAATTCAAACAATAACCTTTGTTTAATGAAAACGGTAATATGAACTGGCATTTAGGGAGTCAACTCTGCAAATCTGCCATCGCAACTGACATTTGTGGACTTACTGGGAGATAAAACGTTCTACTTGGTTATTTCTCGCAAATAAAACTATAATAATTTAGCAGTCCAATGACGTAAACACTAAAAAACCGACGGTTAACACACCGCAGATGTACAGAACACACGGAGCGCACCAGATGCGAGCCAATCCAGGCACAACCAAAACAAAGACTGGTGCGTGTAGTGGAACACGTACTACAACAAAACAGTATCCCCAGTAACCATAGGAAAACGTTCACCCGTCACAATATACGTTAGCACTCAAAATCACGTTATGCTGATGGACTACATAAACTCGCTCAATCATCAGTTAAATCTATCAGCCGAGATAGTAAAACTGCGACGTACTCAATACTTTTTCAGTGATGTTGACTATTCTCGTATTGCTAAACAAAGCAACCATATTTCGACCTTTTTCACCACAACTGCTAACAGTTCACAACATTTCGGCGATGATACTAACCGTATTTGTCTCGTGCGTACGTCCTCGGAAAAAAACAGTAACTGAACATTAAAACACAACTAAGAAAGTTTACGCCACAATAGACCGCTATAAATGAACGAATGATGGCGCATATAGGAAATGAGTCACCGTTTAGAGAAATCATCTGTTTTCACGCGGCAGATTTGAAATACACTTTCCTTGCGCAGTTTAACTCTTTATTTTCCCGTAATATTCACATATTAGTTACTACTAATGATTACTATTTAAGAGGAATTTTGTTCATTAAACATTATCCTCATACATTTTTCATGAAGTGTACCTTACAATTCCAATTATATTGGAACTGACCTCATAAGTTTTTTAACAAAGTTAATGGGTAATGGATATTCAATATCTCTTTAACATTGCATTGAATAAGTAATTAATAAGGCCACAACTACTTTTATATACGCATGTGGATGTGTAAGTTTGCGATTGAAGCAATTCCGATTCTTTAAAGTTTAAACTACTATAAAATTTGCTAAATTATAACCATTTATAATCAAATGAACTGTAGTTGATAACCTTTCATCCGAGGTTTCAGATCATAAAACTGCTAAGTTTATAATATTCTGCATAATTTGTTTCATTCATGCAATATTTTCTTCATCAGTATGTCACTTTTTTACTATAAATTCACATCAGCACTCTAAAAAAAGATCAATATGTAATTGAAAATAGCGTAATTAATATGATTTATTACCCGCCAATTGGCATATAAAGTCCAGTAAATGATAATTTACAGAGTGTACACTGTGCATACACCCTTCTATCTTTTTCAGTTTTAGTCTTTTAAAGTTTCATCATAATTTGAAATATTGGAATTGCTTAAATGTATGTATCAACTTTTAAATTATTGCAACACGAAAAAAGTAATTTACAGTTTGTTTTATTTCAAACAATTACCATAGTAATAGGTTTTTCTAATCTCAAAATCCCAATGGATATTTTTTACTTTTCATAAAACTTTACCTAACTTAATTACTTTACCAGTACAAATTTTGGATAAAAAACCCTTTCATTTTTGGATTTTTCCACATATTTTGATATCGTACATGCGCCCGCTTGTATGGTCAAATTCTTTAAACTCGTATTGTACGAAAAATAGCATACGCATACAAAATTCGTGATTATTTTTCGTATTTTTTAGCGTTGGACAGTTTTCCACCAACTAGTTTTTTTTTTTTTTTTAATTAAGAATTCAACGTCTGCCACACGTTTTAAGTACGCATAGTGATCATATCATGAAGCTTTCCATAAATGTTGCAAGAAAATACTAATAAGCTATAAATTACTTAAATAATTAAAATTTGAAAAATTCTGTTTTTAATTTATAACGATTACATATTAAAAAAATTAGGTACCAGAAAATATTATAAAATGAAAAATCTCAATAGTTATTTCAGGACCACCAGTGACACAATTCATTGAGATACGCATACACTTATTTTAAGAGATTTCAAATTCAAAGTTTGTAGATATCTTGTTTTTGTGATTAATTGCGTAGTCATCTTCACATTTTAAGCTATCCAAATAAGATTTTGGAAGCCAGTTCTTGAAATGAATGCAAAAAAAGAGATAGGAAATGTTTAGGTTTGTTAATAATATGCATTTAACCGAACAAGTGGAAGATGAAGATAGAACATATAGTTCTATATAATCGTACTACACTAGATATACAACAGTATCCAGAGCAAATCATCTTTTGAGCATATCATATTTCGCTAATTTATTTAATCTCTAAAGTTTTACAATAAACTGGGTAAACCTAAGAACTGGAGGATCCAGATTATCTAGACTTGAAAACAGTTCAGTCACGAGATATTGAAAAAGAAAAGAGAATAATGATTTAACAATACTATATAAATAAAAACATTTGCAGAAGAAGCAATTTCTAATAATCATACTGTAGGATTCAGGTGTACGGAATGACACAAAACAGTTCAATTTAAAACAGTTTAATGATGAAACTAAAAAAAAAACGAACAAGTATTTTACATAATGCGAAAACATTCTTTGCGCCATGTGTTACCTTGAAAAGTTTTGAGATTGTACATGTATACCTATGGCAGTTCCAATATGAATCAGTTAAGGCAAAACACAAAACCTCATCCTAAAGAAATGAAAACAAAGACAAGGTAATTATATTGTTGATCATACTTTATACATTTGTAACAGGATGAAATGTACAGTAATGGAACGACCTAACAAAGTGACTAGTAAAATTTGAGTCGAGCGACTATTCCACATCGTCTTCTTGCATTTGTTTATCCTGGGCGAGCACGCGTGGAGCGATGCTCGGCAGTCGTTGGATAAGTAAATGGAACACTTGTGGCTGTAACGTTTGCTGAAGTACTTGTAACAAGTCGTTAGGTTGTCCGCATACTGCGACAGCATTGCCTAAATGGTCAACCCCGTTTTCAAGGTCGCCAGCAGCCAATAACTCTTCGCCTAACTGTACTTCTTGCAGGAAAAATCTTTGTACTGCTTCATGATCTTTCATATTTGGGAAATTGGTAGTAGACTTATGCCCTGACTGAGTTGCTTCCTTTTTCGCCCGACGCCCTGCAACGAAAACGAAATCACCCCATGTCATTGGGAAAGCATGGTTATGGAACACTAGTTTACTCACTTTCTCTTAATTTTTGCTTAAATAGCGGATCCTTGTGCCGTTTATGGTCGAAATATATACAATAGCCCAAAAATAGTGTCCCGCACACACCTGCGGCAATTCCAATCGCTGCCCTTGGGGATAACATTGTCATTTCTACAATTTTCAAAATTTTCACAGAACAAAACCGCCGTCCATCACGTTTACTTAATGAGAAAGAAGTTTTGATAACAGTTGAACACAGAGGGATGATTCATTAATGGCAATATAATATACTATGCCCAATTCCCAATAATTTTGTATATCTAATTTCGACGTAAATATGTCAATTTTATAGCGACACTTTACATTAACAAATGAAAATTTTGTTAAAAATGAAATAGAAGGCAGTTTTGGGTGCTTTAGCGCACCACGCTCTACACCACTCATGGCGCTCATTAGTCATAAAATGCAGCAATCCTACTAGAGAAACTCTAAAACCAATACAATGCAGCAAATTTCATATCTCCATAATGCTAAAATTTTATTTGATTCATTTATTATATAGGTATGTATATAGTTTTTAGATTTCATCACCAAGTGTCGTGGTATTTTCTTTTTCGTTTGTTCGCCTACCACCATCTATCGGTAACAATACAAATCAAGCCTCCAATATTCAAGCGTCTCTTCAAGCGTGTGCGCCTGCGCAAGAAGCACCAACAGGCATATTTGGTGTTGATAAAAGTGATAGAAGTCAAAATGGCTGTGGCTGTGATACAAAACGTAAATCCATCGAATTTGGAGAAAATAGAAAGGTATTTAAGCAATAAATCAAATAACGCTACCTTACCCTACTACCTGAAAATATTTTGTATAAATAGAACCTCGCTTTATTAAGTGATCCAAATTTTTGAAAATAATCAATAACGGCATTTCAACGCCCATCACTTATTTCACCGTTCATTTGTCTGTGGTTTTTGGTTATTAAACATTAACTTTTGATTTTAGTTTTCTCAATGATGCCACTTATAAGGAGGCAATTGAAAGTTCGGCAAACTATAACACTCGATTATGCATTGAAAGGAGACTGCGGCTGCCATTTTTGGACAGCCAGACCGGGGTAGCTCAAAACCATTCATCACTGTTTATGCATAAGAGACAGAGAATGCCCGGACTTCTGAAGGGTCAAATATACACGTATCCTAGACAGAGATGGCGTAAGAAACGTAGACAGTACCTGGTTATGAATTCGAGAAGTTTTGCGAGGACTGCAGAGGCTATTCTGGATGCAGATGGTGATATGCATAGTATTTCACAAGCTGAAAATCCAGCCCTGCAAGATACAGATAGCAAGGACAGCCAATTATTACTGAAAGATGAAGTTCCTAAGGTGAGTTCTTCATTTTATATTGTTTTGTTTGTATAATTATTTTTATTTAATTTTTTGCATAATTTAGGAGTGGTTTTATGATGAACAGGACATGATTGACATGGAAGTTTATGATGAACCTGATCCAGACTCGGACCTGGACTATGAGGAATCGTATAGGAAGAGCAAAAGAAGAAAAGGAACTGGACGGGTAAATATATTTTTGTTATTTAAAGAACAGTTTAGAGATAGCAGATTTACTGGTGGCAAGTGCTGTCCGCCACTAAACTTTCTGTATATAAACTTACTTATATTATTTGCATTCTAAATTATTTATAAGATTAGAAAATTTTAATTACGTCAACCAGACTTGATAGTCTGTAATTTCCGGACTATGGTATATAGTAAACATTTTGAAATATATTTACTGAAAATTTTAATCAACTCGTTTTTCAGAGCTTCGATGTCGATACAAGATGTATCTGACCCCTTTAATATGTAAGAAAAAAGTTGTTTAATATAAATACAGTAAAACCTCAATAAAATATACTAATTGGGGGGAGAGGGTATCCATTAAAGTCAAAAGCCCTTTATATAAAAATAGATTTATAGTAAATCAAAAAAGTTGTTGCGAAAATTTAAAATATTAGTGGAATACCAAATGCATTCATTCATTTCGAGTAAACAAGTTAAACTTTGGTAGTTGCGTGAATCCCCGGCCAGTATGCAGTGTTCTACCGATCTACCGATTTACTTGTATTTTCTACCGAATAAAATACCGAGAATTCCAAGCGCAAGTCGGCTATACGGCCTAGGGCCGCAACCGGCTGCTACCGCTACACTGCGTATCGACGTCTGCAGTCTAGCCCTCGAGCAAGTGAATTTCGCTGGGTTGATTGGTTCGGTTCCTCTGAAATGGTTGCAAGTATCCAGTGCACCAAAACTACTGGACAACGCCCCAAGTGGTGTCTAGACGCGAAGCGACGTCATACTTACGCGACTGGCGACGTGCATTATTGCACTGCAGGTTGTAGACAGTTGACACTCGTAGTTCGTAGGCTGTGGAGTTTGGTTGCCCGTGAAGCGCTAATTACACGAAATTAAAAACAAACGATGAATTCAGTGCAGAGTTTATTAGCTCAACCATTTAGCACTCTAAATTGCATCGATAAGAGCAAAATAAAAAGCCTTGGGAGGCCTACCCTTAATCTAGTGATAAAACAATGCGTGTCGACCAAAATTCGGTCATTTACAAGGACATTTCATGCTGATGTTTACAGTAAATATTAGTGGATTTGTGTTGTTTTCCTTGTCTATAGTTTCGAGCCAATGACCGGTGGACAAAAACAGATATTACAGATTTAAATCATTTAACTGACCGAATTAATCATTAATCATTGTCAGTGAAACATATGACAAATATATTAAAAAATATAAAAGTTTTTACTGATTTTTCTAGAAAGTAAATGTAATTCCGAATAGGAAGTTCCATATGGACTTAAGGGTTTTTCAATTGCTTACGAACTTAGAGCCGTTTAAAACATCAATTTGTTAATATTTCAAACGGCTGTAACTTTTCAATGAATTGAAAAACTTATAAGTCCATATGAGACCCTTTACTAAGTATGAACATTTACTATCTGAAAAAGGTTCTGTGGGAAAAGAGTGGGACACCGTGTATAGTACTAAACAATAACAGGGATTTAAGACTCATGGGACGTAGCAGCCAAAGATAATTAAGATCAGAGTATTTTTGAATAAGAATGAGCGATTTTTTGGTGCACAAATAAAGATATTTTTCTATAAAACATAGTCATATAAAACTGGTAGGTACTTGAAAGTTGCAACCCCCATTTTTCTAGATCACGAGCCGCCACTGAGTGCAGGTGAAGGTACTAGTACTGGTGTGAGAAGAAAACGATATGACCAAGTGTACAAAGTACAATGGGAACTTTCACCAGAACTCAAAGGTTGGCTTACCGCAAGCCGTAACGGCAATATGTTCGGAAAGTGTAGTGCTTCTAATAAAGACATTGAAATATCCAGCGGAAATGATGCACTAACAAAACATAGTTCTACACAAGTACATATTCAAATGTGCACTTCAATTGCGAAACAATATTGTAGTTTGGCACAGGAGGGTTGCCATCTAAAGTAAAATTCGATCAAGAAAGTAAAGTAAAGAAAATAAAGATCGTTGTAAGAAATATCTGGTTTACTTGAACTGATTTTTTTTTCTAACTTTATTTCAATATAAACTACGCAATTATCATAATTTATTTGAAATATACGTATTTAAACGCATTTAAAAAAATCTACCGATAAAGTGCGATATATACCGAAAAAGTACAAGCCAATCTACCGAAATCAGTTGCTGGCCTGTGGCAACACTGCCAGTATGGCAAACACCAGTGTGCCGTGTCGAAACCTATGCGTTATTGATGATTGATGATCGTTATTGATAATTGTAGTCGAAGTATGCCATGATATCAAATGTAAATATTTCTAATTGCTGCTCTATTTGAATTGAATGTCACTATTTTCCATGCATAAGTTAAATTGGTTGCATAACCTACGTCACATTTGGCAGTTGTATGTGTATAGCGGCAAAAACTTAGTAACATGGGCGTTACCTACTTTGACTACAAATTTTCTTCTTTTTGCGCTCGAATTTAGAATCAAAAGTACCATTAGGTTTTTGAAAAAATTGTGTTAAAAAAGAGATTTTTGGTAATTTTTGAAAATTGTCGGAGCCAATGTCTTAGGGCCTAAAACCTTCAACAGCCATAAACGAAAAAAATTATAAATTTTGTCGGAAATGCTGAAAGTTTGTTCTGTCAGCAGTTTCTGTGAAGACATCCTGTTGTAATAGGCCAAATAGTCTAGTCTTGTTTTATATACAGTTCAAATAAATCTATGGAAAACACATATTTCCAAAATCATTATGGTTCACAGAGCTCTGGAAATTTTCTCTGTGCAAAGCCATAAAATTGTTGAATTCAGAAAAATATGTTACTTAAAATCGAGTTAATAAGATTGAAGTAATATTATAAAAGAACTATTTTATTGGAACATCTTGCATATGGTTACATTTTTAGAATCTACGGTGTCTTGCACATAAAAACTACTAGCATGCTATTGGGTAAAAATCTTTGGAGATAATTGCATTTGTGCATCAATTATATGAAACCCTGGTCACTTTATTTTGTTACATGGAAAGGATGCTTTTGGTTGAATCATTTTTTTGTACAGTGTTTGTGCCCACAGGTACCAGCGTTTGAATACAATCAATGTAAAAAATGCAATTCATCAAAAAATACTCAAAAAATGTAACCATATAGAATCAATTTTATAATGTCTATAAGTTAAATTCCTTGTTTCAGGGTCGTGGCGGTGGTGATTCACCAAGTACACCAGGGCGAAGGAAGGGTGCTGGCAGGGGCAGAAAGAAGGCTTCGGCGCACAGTTTTGAACCAACCCCAGGTGATCCGGACAAACCATTCGCATGTGAACGTAAGTGAAAACTACTATTACGCTGATAAATAATATTCGTAACGAACATGTATAAAACATTACCTTGGTATTTATTCAGTTTCAGTATAGACAGAGAAACACTTGAAAATCTACGATTATTGTACATATATGTGTGGGCGGTAGATTTTTACGTGTTTGGTACATTATCAATTCAAGATAATAATAATACTGTGCTTGAGCATGACACTGCTAATACTACTGTTCAAGACTGTTACCAGAATTACTCTAGGTAGTTTTGTGATTAGTGACAATTGTTATCGCTTGGTGCTTAGTGCAGCTTCTTCTTCTTATTATTTAGGCGGGGACTCGAACCGAAGGTGTCACTCGATAGCGGCGTTCTTGCTTTCACCCCTGATACGTGGCTGTAACCAAAGCATATCGATTCATTCATATATTTCTTTGTAATGGTTGTGTGTATAATTTTAAAGAGATACTCTTCGGTAAATAATAATTACCATATTTTTTATATTTATAGGTTACCGCTATTAATGCCTAAAGCATCATGTCAGTAAGTACACTGAAGGAAAACCTAATTTGGAAGTTAAGACAGAACAGTGTTAATTAAGGCCAATCCTTAGAAAAGCTCATTCCACTGATATATTTTTGTTACCTTATGACTTATTACTAGCCATATACAGGTGTCTCACGGGCCATGATGTACGTGGGGATCTCAGAAACTGTTAGAACTAGGATGTCCGTTAAATGGGACCAACGTTACGTTAATCTGGACCGTTTTGAGAATAGCTATTACTTTGCAAAAATTTTGCCTGGATTACTAGATATTACGGAAACACTAAAAACCGTCATTTTCGTTTTTCTTGAATAGCTTTGCTATTAAGATAAATAGAAAATATGAAATTTTTATTCTGACCTAGTCTGATGCCGTTTTGGTTATCAAAAAATGTTTTTGTCCATCAGCTTTGGCTGGACATTATTCAACTTTTTTATTTCTTATATACGTCAAATTGATTTTTTAGATATAAATAGAATATTGGAAATGCTTTACAGCCATGTATAAAACACTTATCAATATTTCACACAAAATGCCATTAGGTGGCCTGCCAGATCACCGGATTTAAGTTCAAGGATTTTTTTTTCAAATGGTTATATGAAAGCCAACGTGTATCTAAGGAACTATGATACAGTGCAAGACCTTCGGGAAGTAGTGGAGAGGGCTTTTATGGATGCCTAATAGAACTAATAATAAATTAAGTTTAGAACTGAGATAACAATCAAATTTTCAAATGTGTATGAAATACTTTCTCTTAATGATTTTTTGTCATTATTTTACTAGGGTGTTTTTCGTTTGTTATTTACAATAAATAATGTATTGCCGTTGCAAGGCCTAAATAATAATGCTATTTCTGTAAAATTAGTATGTATGTGATAATTTTATTATGTATTATTAATTTTTACGTAAAATTTAGTGAAAAATCTATCGTATCATAAACGTACACTAGGGTGTATCGAAAAAACGTTTTTTTGAAATTCACTATTTCAAGTTGATAAAAAGTAGCCCCTATGGACCTACATATACTACAAAAAAAATTGTCACAATTGAAAAGTATTTAGGTCTCCCGCAGAAGGCCTAAAGTTTATAATTTTCTTTAAAATTAGATTTTCTTTTTTCAATGAAAGATTAAATGATTTTTCGTTTTCAAATACAATAAGTTTAACAGTAAGGTGTGATATTACCGCATAATTAGATCGCCTGCAGTTTATTTTGTTTCGATAGAATTTTTAGGAAAATGACCATTTTCGTATAATTTAAAAAATGTGCTTAAATGTTGTAAAAGTTTATTTGTCAATAAATTTTTATTATATGGAGACATGTGGGATCTGAAAAAGAAAAGCCACACAAAATTTTACTTAAAAAATTCGAATTTTTAAAGGAAATCATAACTTTAGGCCGCCTGCCGTAGACCTAAATATTATTCAATTGGGCCAATTTTTTTATGGAATATGAGGGTCCGCAGGGACAACTTTTTATCAACTTGAAATTTTGAATTTAAAAAAGAAAAACAGTTTTTCGATACACCCCAGTGTACACATGAGGTTGTAAAGCAATCCCGATAGTCCATTTAAATCTGTTAACATCAAATGGAAACTCACATAGTTGACTATTATTTGGTCTAAACAAGAATTAATAATTACTGAAGAGGCCTTAATATTCTTCTCCACTGCTGTCTGCACTGTCTACCCCTGTACGTATCACAATTCATGGACGCTAGTTTTTATGGAGCCCCATAGAAGAACAAAATCCATGGAGATTAAGTCGGGTGATCTGGCGGGTTACGTAGGGGGACCTACAATGTATTTTGCGAATGTTTTATACACGTCTTATACATGGTTGGAAAGCTCTTTCAATATTATATTTCAATCTGTAAAAATTCAATATGGCTTTTTACAAGAAATAAAAACTTGAATATGGGCCAGCTAAAGCTGATGAATAACATCATTTTTTGATAACACAATTTTCTTCAGGGTAAGCTCTTATGTAAGAATACAACATTTAGATTTTCTATTTATCGTAATAGAAAAGTTATTCAAGAAACACGGTATGGGCAGTTTTTACTTTTCCCGGAATATAAAGTGATCCATGCAAAGTTTTAGAAAAGTAAAAACTCTATTGAACAGGGTCAACATTTGCACAACTTTTATCCCATTTAACCCAGATCGTAGCTCTTACAGTTTCTGAGAGCCCATGTTCACTAGGGTCTCGATTTGCGTCAGGGTTACGTTCTGAGAAAGTGCGACGCATATCAAAACAACGCAAATCGAATCACATTTTGCCATAAGACACCATACAAATTTTTAAGAACCGTTCCGCAGATGTCATGTTTACTTTTTGATATGAAATAATGTCTTATATAAAATCATTCCTTTGATCAATGTTGTGAAAGTAGGTATTTTAAGAAATTATTTAACAACAACGATAATTTTATGTATGTTAAAAAATGAATCATTACTTTAAAAAAGTAATATGTACAAATATTTTTATAACAAAAGAGACCTTTTAAATCCTAACAAATAAAAATGAGTATTAGCATTTCAGGTTTTAGTTTTCAAAAAATCGTGTGAAGTTTGCTGTCTTGCATTTATTTTACGCATCTTTACAAAGATCTTTACAGCACTGAACATGTTTTGCGACAGTATTCACAACGTTTCAGCTTCAACTTTCATTGTTATCAGGGGAAATAAAAAATTATCATATTTTTTGTTTCCTTTGAGATTTGTCATTTAATAAAGATTACATAATTGTTCAATGTAATTCCGTCTAAAGTCGTCAAAAACATATAACCCTTTTATTAGATGTAAATAAATAAGCACGTAGAATGCTGACAGCACATTTTATATTTGACTCTTGATCCATGCGTCTTGACAAATTCACCGTTAAGCAGTGGACTTATTAGTGGCAGTGACACATATTAGTTTGCTTTTACATAAACAGTCACTAGCAGTCTTTTATTAGATATACCGTAATCATATTTTGTTACCACTGCCTATAACACTAATAGGAATGCACTTTTAAAGAAAGACTTCCAGCATAAATTTCCGCTATCAACCAATTAAATAAATACGGACGAATCAGTGCAGTATATGTGAGGGAATCCCTGATTAATTTGATCAGCATATTTAATCATAAAAATGCAAACCAGATTTACAGTCCAATATGTTCGATCTACGCAAATCGAGGCCCTAGTGTACATCATGTTCCGTGAGACACCATCTATAAATAGATACTATTTTTAATTAGGTACTTCTTGTTTTTCACAGACTAGCTATGTTAAAAATTATGTTATACATTATTATTATTATTATTGAACTTCTTATTTATTTTCACTTAAATATACTACATTGGTTACTATTACATTTATTTTAATTTTTCTTTCCTTAATTTTGCTTTCACGCTTCTCCTTTTTGTACAATTTTAATAATAACTCAAGCTATAATAATTATTAATTTTGAACATTCCTGACTAATAATTGACAACATATTTTGATGAACTCAATCAACATTAAAGTATATAATTTCATTCAAATGTGGAACCTTAGTTATTACCTTAGTTATAAATGCATTGCTAAATTTCATTATACAGAGTACAATAAGTAACGTAACAGGTCAATATCTTGTTTAAAAACATGACTTTTGTACTCCTTATAAATGATTCAGTCACCCTATAGATTCAATTGTATTTCAAATGTACACCATAAGTTTCCCTAAAAACTACTTATTTTTTGTAAACTCATTGACGAAATGTTGTTACTTTTTATACACATTGTGGAAATGTGTAGTCGCTAAACTGTATTAATAACCCAGTTGAAAGTACTGGTTAAGTTCATTTTTTTTTAAATATGTTGGAAGACGTATGGAGATATATGTTGTTTGCAAACAAAAAATATTTTTAGCTATCTACACAACTTTGACAATGCCCAATCAATCTTTTTTTTTCAACTTTGTAATTCTCAAATTTGAAAGTTCCAATAATTATACAATGTGAAGAAACACCTGTGCACCAAATGCTGCTTCTGTTCTAATAGATCTCTTGTGCTAACTGAAAAGTTAAGTACAATTGCCTAGATGCCAAAATAAATGAAGATATTTTTTTATGAAGGTGAAATCTTAGAAATTTTTGATTTTATTGTTTTTTTTTTTTTTTTCGCCAAAACTGTACTTGATATAATTGGATGTCTAATAAGAAATAAAAAGACTTTTTTTTATGAAAGCAAAGGGCTTAAATTGCTCTATTCAGATGTGCAGAGAAAACATAAATGTGTAATAATAACAAAATAAAGGATAGTTCAGGCACCGGAGAGAAAAAGCGGGGTTACCTGGAAAAAATAACTGATGTTTTGACATCCCAAATAACAAACTATAATAGACACCGTGTCCGCCATATTGTAAAAAAACGCCTAAAATCAGCTTTTGAAAATGTGAAATTGTTTAGACAAAAGCTGATTCTACTGATCAACTCCATATTTTAAAGAAATAATATTTCAGATCAAATTATTCCACAAAATTATGGTCACATTGAAAAAGAATAGAAAGAGAAAACTTCAGTAACAACTTGAAACACCAATAAAATATTTATAAAAATAAAGGAATTGGAAAAAACAATAAAATTAAAAAAAATATTTTTTAGTGTAAGAAATTTCTTCTGTACCGTTATTTGCAACAGCAAGTAACTAAAAATAAAATAAGTACTGAATTATATAATAATTGTTTATCTATTTGATTGTAACAACACAAGATCTTGAGTTCCTATTCACATATGTATTTGCAGTAAATTAACCATTTTTATTGGCGCCATGTAAAGTAAAAAAAGAAAAGATTTTCATGCTTAAAATCACTGGGTGATCAGTGATCATAATAATAATGCGTCAAATCTAAAGAATCACTAAAAATTTTGATTTTCTCTCATGATTTTGTTCCGTTGCAAGTTTAACAAATTTGAGTGTGCAGTAATGAGGATACGGTTTAGCTACTTTCATCAAAATTTAATGAGCGGTTTGATAGAAAATAAACTTAGAAATTGTGGCAAAATTTAGTGATCCTTTATATTTCGGCCACTGACTCAAAAGTAAAACAAAAAATGGTAAATTATTGTTATTTAAATATGCCTGTTGATGTCTATTTTTAAGCAAACTATTGCAGGTGAAAACCAAACTTTGGCTTCTGCGATTATATAAGAGGTTACAGAAGCCCGAATGAACGGAAGAACGTCTCAACGTAGGTGTGCTAACTCTGGTGTGGTCAAACGTAGCGTAAGGTATTTGCAATAGGGGTACATGTTTCGGTTCGGGCTCATGGCGCTAGTGCTTCTCCCTTCTTACTAACAACACGTACGGCTAGTAACTAACTGAGCTGGTGGCGCACTGACTCTGGCTTTTGTCCGGACTGACTCGAAACGAGAACTTTATCTTTGATTCATTCGCACTCATGCTTCAGGATCTCGGAGACAAAAGACTGGCGGGAACCTCGTGCCGTTTCATGTGCTTCAAAATTTTGCTCTGTTCTCATTACCCTCAGACGATCGGTTCCAGTCCCTAATTCTGCTAAGCGAATTGAGCGTGTAAACTAAAATTTGAAATTAAATTGACAAAATTGATATATGAAATTGCTGTAACCGGAACTTTTTCTTTGATTTAATTGCACGCAAAACGTCATCAAAGTGGTGTCATTTGAAGTATCGTTTGTTGAAAATGCAATAAAAGAAATATCGTTTTATAGATTACGTGTACATGAATTTCAATACAAACCATTAGGGAGATGGCTCACGGAGTTGGTGTGGCTAAAGTGTAGCTATGGCATGGATGTTGAAGTGGAAGCCACAATTTTGCCACGCCACCCCAGTGGGAGATCTACCTTACGTTTGCAGACCCATTTTAATTTATCAGGTAATTTTGTTTGTTCTTCGTACGCAAACTTAATTTGGTTTTCTTTATTTGTGGTATGGTTTGATATGATGTGGTATGGTCTAATTGTATTTTCAGTTGCACTAATATTTTAAAATTACATTTGTTTTGAAAGGAACTTGGTATCTTACTTGTATAGTTTTGTTGTTGCGAGAAACTCTGTTGTGAAAACCAAAATCTATTTATAATAATAAATAATTTAATTATTGGAAAGTTTCTAAACCTCTGTCCACTTCAGTTTCCTTCTGGACATATCTAGTTTCATCAAACAGAGCACAAAGTGTTTGTCATTTTCTAGTGCCACCTTTGAAGTTACCACATAAGAGGTTCTTTAAAGTTAATTTCAAGAAGATCGCAAGGGTATATTTTTATATGTAATTCAATTTCCGATCTTAATAGTTTTACCAATTATATAACTTTTCAACAAAAGAAATTGTGTGACAACATTGGGATGAAAATTCAGATCAAGATGTACTTTTGGATCTCTCTAAAGTTTTCCTGGCACACGATCCACCTACTATAAATTCGCAAAAAATGACAAAATTACGTTCTTCGAAAACCTGATGCGATGGGGGAAGTTTTTCAACCGTTTCTATTAATATTGTGGATAAAATTGATATTTTGATAAAGTAAATTCGATTTTCCAAAGATTAAACTGTTTACATTTAGTTTGATAATGAATTATTTATTGGTTTATGTGATTTTAAATCACAAAAATGCTCAATAACGACGTTCCATATTTATATTTTATAATGAACATATCTCAGTTTGCATATTACTTGTTATTCAAACGGTGAATTGCATATTACCGTTCCAATTTTGCAATTGAACATTAACTAGGCCGATTTAGAAAAAGTGGACAAATCTAATGACACGCATAGCTGAATTTTTACTTTTTGTGCCATTCCAAGTTTTGCATACATATGCAATATGCATATGTCACCCATATAATGGCAATATTTTGCAAACATTCCCCACAATTAAATCATGTAATTTTGTAATATCCCTGTATAATGAGGGGGAAAAGATGTCTCTGGAATCCATAATGACTTCTAGTTGGATGAAGAAACATAACTTTCGCATATGTCACAATTACAAACCTGGTAGCTAAAAGTACCACACCACGTGGAATGTTTTGGTAAAGGAAAATGGCTTCAAAATTTCAACAAATTTTATGTTTATACTACCCGAAAAGATGATGCCAAGTAATCACTAATACTATCGAATTATGTAGGTTCTCTCAAATTAAAGCTAGAACCTTGACGATTCAAGCTATGCATGGAAATATCAGGTGAATGTAAAATAGTGTAGAACACGCCTTTTAACTTGGTCATGTTTATTCAAATTTCAATTTTGAGCATGTACCGTGTACAATAATGAGTATAAGTGTTTTTTTTTATCAAAATTTGTAACAAGCTGTGGTTTGTGTCAGTCACAACCACAGGAATAAAGTGGCGTCAAACAGCACCCCAATCGTTTGTAAACCCGTTCTAATCGGCTGTAGCTGTATACGTAGAAGCTGGGATTCCCACAGTCCTCTAGCTCTACTGGTATATTTTCTTGTCACGTCTCTTCATTACTTTTTTTAGTCTTGTATCTCGGTTATTAACGAAGGTAATCAAAAAACAAAATGTTTAAAAACTATTGGGCTACGTTTGGCTCTTTGCCCAGGCAATAGAGCAGAAAATGACTGAATTCGTTACAAAAATAGTATCAGGAAGCCGACGGTCCCAGGTTACGTGGAACAGTCCGTAGATGTATGTGATGTGTTTTCGACTCACAAATATCATTAGATTAGTCATAAACAAAAAACCTCAAAAATCAAAAAAACATTTTTCGCTTGTAAAAGCTTTCAACAGAGAATGAAAAGACGAAAAAAATTAGCCATACACGGACTCGATCGGATTAATATTAACGGAGAAAATTCGGCAAAATCGAAAAATCTGCGTTTTTTAAAAAATTCATAACTCAATCATAAGGCCATTTTTGAAGTTGTAGCGCAGGCTTTTCGCTGGAAAGTAGCGAGTGATGGGTACTTTGAGTGCACAACCCAGGCGTTGTCCGATGATTACTTTTTACAATTTTTTTTTTTCAATTGCGATATGAATTTTTTATGCAATATCTTTCGGCGAGCTTGGATGCGTTGGACGTGGTCCGATTTTAATTTTTTTACTGATTTCGAAAGTGGAAGCATTGTGGTACAAAAAGTCAATTCCGATTTTGCGTTAAAATGTTGCGAAATAGGTGAAAAATGCTTGCAAACATGACCGAAAACGGCCGCGCGCGCGGTCCAATAGGTAATACAAGCGCGCAGCGAGCTGCGGTCAAATATGAATCTTTACATTTGATTATCTCAGCAACTACTGGAGCTATTTTAACTTTTTTAAACGATTTTTTGAGGTTTTTCGATTATAACAAATTAAGTAATTATATTTGCGAGTCAAAAACACATCACAATACATCTACGGACTGTACCACGTGACCTGGAACCGTCGGCTTCCTGATACCTACTATTTTTGTCACGCGAAAATCTCTATTGCTTGGTCTATCTACTTGATTCATTTCGTTGTGGCTGGTACAACCACAGAATGCTACAACTATCGACCAAAAAACTTATCCGCACTTTTTCAGCCTGTATATGCTCGAAACTGAAATTTGAAACATACCCTATATCGTTACTGAAAAATCAACCCGAAGCTGAACGAAAGGATCCTAAAAATCGGATAACCGACTCGCAATAAATTGTGACAGTGTTTAGTGGTGCGTTAAGTTTGACGCGAAGTGTTTGGTTGGTTTTCATAATTAAATTAAACTTTTAGGACAGCCTAATCTATTTTTCTTTTCTCTTATGATTGCCTTTTCCCTATAGAAAAGTCAAAATGTACGACGTTTCATTTGAAATTTCAAGACCCATCATACCACAAGTCAAGAATATAATAATAATAATAATAATAATAATAATATCCATTTATTGCCCAACAGAGAGACTCCACTTACAAGGCAATGTATATAAATTGTAAAAACACATTTAAAAGAATTTAAGAGTATGAATATACCTACAACTAAGAACACTAAAAAACTAACCATATACACTCATAACAAACCATACTAGGTAAAGAAATATGACATTTCCAACAAATGAACAAGACGAAGTAAATACAAAGCTGATCTAACCTAAAAAAACATTTCACGGTACTGGTCGCCATTAGCGTTACGGCACATTGCAAAAACAGGAGCGACACTTAAAACATTGGTGCGCATTCGCGGAAGGTAGAAGATATTCCGCGCACGTGAACCGGTACGTGGCACCAAAAAAGACACTCGCGAGAGTAAGTAAATGCTGTCAATTTTATTCTCGATCAGGTTCCACAAGAACCGCACGCCACACCTCTCCCGCCGCACAGATAAGGACGCCACATCATGTCGCACTAACAAAGACGCATAGTCATGTCCACGCTCCGGGTAAACAGCATCCACACGGTAGGACAGGCATTTTAGAAAACGTCGCTGCACTCGCTCCACCTTTAACTGATGGGTCACATAATGCGGGGACCAAACAATATCATATAAAGCTGCGGGCGGTTACTAAGAAATGTCAGGAATTACTAGAATTTTATCAATAAAATTAATTCGTGATTGATAACAATAAGATTTACAGTTTTTTTTTTTTAATGGGAGTGTTGTTTGCTCCAGTAGCATCAATATTATGCTCGAACAAACCTATTAGGGGGTCTTCCATAGAGGCTGTAGCCTAGGCCAACCCATTGTAGACTAAATGTAAATTTGAAGACGATACAAAGTGACATCACTGATGACGTTTGACGTGCATGTAACATCGTTCAAAGTTCCGGCACAGCGTCCCAAACGACCCAGGTGGAAATTAAAGAAACAATCGGAATTTTTCTGGAAAATTTCAGTTTGCGGCGCGCGGTACAAGACGCGTCCCGGCCTGACTTACCACTACGGACATTCGCACAAAGAGGGCGCTAGTGATGAAAATTCTCGCGAAAGCAATGCCCCCACCAGGGTGTCGTCACCACTGTTAGGCACTGCGACAGGCGCCGCACCCTTGACGATTTCGGGTGTGGTGGCCGGCCCGTCACCTAGCGGTGGCGGAATTATTCAGACTAACTTGATGGGGGATTCCCTGCCCCCTGTACCTACACCTGGTCAAGGGCCGCCAATCCCAGGACATGTGTATCAAGATAGTTACGTTTCTTTCTTAGGCCACCCAGCCGGTACAGCCTTATTCTTTTTATTTTTCTATTTTTTTTTCTTTTTTATGTTTTTTTGGAGTGTTACTGTTTGTGCATGAGTAGTTGTTTTAGTTAGAATGTGCCACCCCTGTAGTCTAATACGGTTGTCTTAGTTTAATTTTAATTTCTTAACATCGATCGGCAGAATGCCTACTCTAGAATGTTTTGCACTTTTAGATTTGCTGACTTACTTAAAATCTAATCTGAACATATTGCGTATGCATTAGTCTATTTGGGTGCAGATTTATAAAGGTTACTTGAGTAGACTAGTGGTCCAATGGTGCCAATTGTTAATTTCTGTTTTTTTTTTACTTATTTGATGAACGATAATGATATGTGTTGAATGTGACACTCGATGAATGTTTCTTTAAGAATATTATAGATGTCTCTGAAATAAATGCTAACCTCGACGGAGGTTATTGCTAAAGAAGCACTTTTTGTCAGATAACGTATAGTCTAACTTCGCATTCTCTAGAAAATCAATATAGAAAAATTAAGTCCGACACTGTTCCGCCTGTGCCAACCGGTCGTAACTTGCGTTGTTTATCAGAATTAATTGCTAATTATCCCGTATACAGATCGTATACAAACCTGAATCATTTTTAACCTACTGCACCGTTTGTATTAGCTTGAAATTTAATTTTTGTAAATTCCCAACCCATTGCTTGATTAAGTGAGTAGGTACCTAAAAGTTTAGTTGGTGATAAATATATTTATATATGTTCTGCATAGGGGTGCCATCCGTCCCAATATATCTTACGACTTGTCCCCACGCACTATTTACTATGAGGAAAATATCCGAAATACTGGCCAAAACCTAATTTAATGAAAATACTGCAATTGTCAAAAATCCACATCAGTTACCAGACAAGGTACCAATGCATTTGTGGAAAACAAACAAACTTTCAAGTGCAATTTTCTTTGTATTCTTGGTTACGTATGTAATTAATAATTTGATTGAATAATTAATTTTTTTGCAAAGGATATTCTTTCTGAAGGCTTGTGATGCACTGATGCACTTCAATAATAATGAAAAACATAAAACATTTTGTTTTAATTTAAATTAAATTGCGTTTATTTGACTTTAAGTAGTGGAAATGTTACATATTCCACTCATTCCTGCCGAATGGTGCATGCATACTACTAGATAGGTAGTACGTTTAGCTTTCAGATAGTATGAAAATGTCATCCGACTTCATCCGATTTAAGATGAAATGCTATACATATATTTCTATTGAGTTGCAAAATAATATACATCGCAGTATCAACCCGGAGACCGTATAATGAGGATAATGATTTTTGGTGTCACTGATACCAAATCTGTGCCATTTTTTTGTCAAATTCAATATGGCGGACTCGATATGGCGACCAAAAACTCTCGAATTCTTGCGAAACTTGCTTCCTGTGATACCTCACGCTCCGTGATTCCAAATATGTCAGATTTAAACAGTTCCAAATGGCGGATCAAATATGGCGACAAAAATGTGAAAGCTATGGATTTGCATGAAACTTATTTCATATCATAATTCAAGCTCCCATATACAAAATCTCATGTCAGATTTTGTAAATTGATATTGATTCAATATGGCGGACCCAAAATCAAAATACCGGGTGACCCACGCCATAGGTACTCCCGTTTATTTTTGTTGTCTATAAAGCTGGACGAATGAAATTTTGGAATGTGGTAATAGACAAAAAATGCAATTCTTTGGGATACGGGGGAAATGGGAAATGACGTCATCATAGAAATTTTAAATGGAACCCGATATTCTTTGTGTGATATTTTCAATCAGGATGACATTCTGAACACACAAACATGTCGATCGTCAATTTTTATCACCAAGGCAATGCAAATTTTTTTTTTTGTGTATTAATCTAGGTGGCTAGGAATTGGTGAAAATTGTCCAATAAACACTAACTAAATCGATTTTAGCCGACATTGCATCACTGGCGCCCTCTAGCGTGATTTAATTGGTTTTTGGTCAATGAGTCATTTTTTCACGGATACCCAATGGCAACATCCGGATTATTCGCTATAAAACATCTTACCGATTACAATGATTGCGAATACTTGATATGTTATTGAAATTCTTAGCGTACAAATATCGTTAGAAGCAAGGAAATCGAAAAAAATATTGATCTAGTGATCAAAGTTACTGAATGGACGAAGGAAGTACCCTTAAACGCATTTACATGCTACGATTATCAGGAAAATATCAAGAATTTGGTGTCATTGTATCGGAAAAATGTTTTTCCTCGCATAATCAGGAGGGTACTTCCTTCGAGTAGTTCATTTAGTGACTTTTGCGCTGACTTAGATCATTAGGTCATATTTTTTCGATTGTTTTGTGTCCAACATCGTTTTTACGCTAAGAATTTTAATAAAATGTCAAGTATTTGGTATCACTGTAATCGGAAAGATGTTTGCTATCGAATAATCAAAGTGCGGCCATTGGGTACCCGTGAAAAGAATGACTCATTGGCCAAAAACCAATTCAATCATGCTAGAGGGCACCACTTATGCAATGTCGGCCAAAATCGATTTAGTTCGTGTTTGTTTGACAATTTTCGACTATTTTCACCAATTCGCCGTCTAGATTAAAAAGTTATTTTTGCGTTGCCTTGGTGATGAAAGTTGACGATCGATATGTATTTGTGTTCAGAATGTCATCCTGATTGAAAATATCACGCAAAGAATATAGGGTGTCATATAAAATTTCAATGATGAGTCATATTAACCTCAAGAGTTAATAATGGCATTTTTTGTCTATTAACCCATTCCCAAATTTTATTCGTCAATCTTTATGAACAAAAAAATAAGCGGGAGTACCTATGCCGTGGGTCACCCGGTATATTCAGATTCACATGAAACTTTTTTCCTGTGACATTTGAGGTTTTCTAAACCCAAATTTGTTGACAAATTTTCAAAATTCCGAATGGCGTACTTAATTTTGCAAACCAGTAAAGTCTACAAACTGTCGGATTTAATTGAAACATATTTCCTGTGATATTTGAAGTTGTCGACTTCAAATCTGATGTCAATTTTTCAACAGAATTCACAGGCTGATGAATCGAATTGAATTTACTTTTTTAAGCATTTTTAAAAACTTTGGAGAAACGCACAATAGTACTTCCTTTTGTGAAAAATATTCATAAAATGTAACAATATGCAGGGTTACTTTTTCATTAATGTTTTTTCAACAGTCAATACATATATAATTTTAAGCTCTTTTTCATCTCTCTTTTTCAGCCCCAACAGCAGTCTTGTAATGTTGCAGAAAATAAGATTTATGCAAATCGAACATTTTTGGTCGACATATATTCCGCCAGCATTAATTTTAAAATTCTGACATAAGGTTAAGAAACAGGAGAATTGCAATTTTTTGCAGGAAATAAGTTTTATGCAAATTGGATATATTATTACATTTTCGGTCGTCATGTTGATTTCGCCATTCTGAGTTTTGAAAATATGATATCACATTTGGAATCAGAAGTCTTGTACAATTGCAGGATATAAGTTTCATGCAATTCGGAAATGGTTTACATTTTCGGTGACCATATTGATTCCGCCATTTTGAATTTCAAAAGTCGGTTATCCGATTAGGAATCAGAGATTGTGCAGGAAATAAATTTCATGCACATCGGATATATTTCAATCATTTTTTGTCTCAAAACTGGTTCCGCCGATTTGAATTTTTAAAATCTGATATCATATTTGGAATCAGAGACCCCAAAAACCTCTTATGACTTATGAGCATGTTTAACACCTGTGTTTGAAAAGCCCAAGCTTATTACGAGTTTTGGCCAGGTTTTCGGGATTTCTTACCAGGCGACGTCCCGAAAAGACGTGTAAAGCCACGATCTTGTCATAACGGTAAATCTTGTTGCAAACAAGCCAGAAATTGGAGAAATTGATATCTACTAAAATCCCACTTCAGTTTCAGTTTTTACCCAAGTTAGTGTTTTTATTCTAAAAAAATCACATGACGGCCCTATCACAAAGTCCCACAAAAACGAATTTACGAACTTTAGGTTATAACCCATTAAAATGATACAGGCACCTTTTAATTAGGTCTGGAAATAAATTTCACTGTGTTAATTTTCAATGAAACTTTGTTGGATTTTGAGTATTTTCGATAATTCTTCTACTAATTTAATTATGTTTTCCGATAAAACTCCCTAATATAATGTTGTCTTTATTTTTATTTATTTTGATATAGATACCTGGCTGCGATATGTTCGCATTTGGAAAGGTCGAATGGTGCCTTTCATTAAAAAGTCATGCTATGACCTCAATAACGATTGCGGTATTTTATTTTAAAATACATTACCATAATGTTGGGTTGTTATTTATCGGCTGTCAAAATTAATTAAAATCAATTCCAAATTTTACTTCAGGCAATTAGGTATTTTTTCTTCGATATTTTATGTTCACTCATTTTAATAAATCTACGTACAACAATTATTAACTTAAAATTCTGGTATGTTTTTCCCCATTGAATCAGAAGTCAAAAATTGTGGGTACCTACTTCGTAACCATATCACACCTGATAAACATGTGTAACTAGAGTGAACTAGACTTTCCGTTATTTGAGCAAAATTTCTTGTGTCTCTGGCGGATACGCTTCTTCAAGGATAGCAAAATATTTCAATGACACTACGTTAGTTCGTAAAGTGGTGTCCGACCATATTTTGTAACAGGTTTGAGTATAACAGGTCACAATTTTGCCACTTGTTTGAGCAACCGGCCTCCTTCAATGGCGTGTACTATACCGGGTGACCCACGCCATGGGCACGCCCTTTTTTATTTATTAAGCTGTACGAATGAAATTTCGAGAAGTGTTACTAAACGAAAAATTCCATTTCGTGGGATACTCTTGAGGATACTATTGCAACCTAAAGAGTATCCCAAAAACTTGGCACTTCTCAAAATTTCATTCGTCCAGAGCCATAAATAAAAAATTAAAATTAGTCATCTCTCTTAGTTGTGTTACTAGGTTTCTGAAGTGGCTCAACAGGACACATACTTTAAGATGGGCTTCGAAATGAGTAGGCAACCAAATATACTTCATAATATTATTCTGAGTAATTCAGCGAAATGATTAGGTATTTCCATTGAAATTATACGTCAATTTTACGATAGTTGATGGCTATGTCGTAATCTTCTTACGTTCAACAAAAAAAAATCCGATATTCACAGAATTCGTCACCTATCCATGACCGAATTGACCCGGATATTTTTTGTATTATCGGCATTTTGTATTATCGGTAATTTGAATGGAAATTCCTAATCATTTCGATGAAATACCACAAAATACTGACCTCAAAATGTATGAGGTATATTTGGTTGCCTACTCATTTCGAATCCCACCTTAAATCGGACAATCTACCATTCCTGAACAATCAACGATTGCTGCATTGTTTGATGTAGTTGAAACTGGCCATAACAGATAACAATTTATAACAAGGCATGTATTAGCGTATTAAATTTATTAAAAGAACGAACTACAAAACAAGCTGTTCTACAATATGTTTGTAAGTATGTGCGCCGGACGCCACTTTGCAGGACAGGAGAAAATTTTATAAAGTAGGTTCTTGTTGATATTGTGTATTTGAATACATTTTAATATAAATTATAAACCTTGTGTGAAACCCTTACCTGTGTTTTCATTTATTATGTTTTAACCCAGTATTTTTTATAATGAATGATGCACAATTGCTTGATTTCATTCAAGTTGTTTTGGTGTTATAGGATTTGTTTAGATTTATTTTGTTATGTGAGTATAAATGTTACTGTCCCCAAACGTCTTTTCTGGCGTATTTCGCCAAGTTTAAATTTGCTGAATTCTGTGTGGAGTGTGCGTTATTTTGCAGTGTTTACTGTTTATGTAGTGTTGCTGTTTTTTTAATATATATATCGGCGTTAATTGTAGTGTTCTTCTAGTCATTGTCCAAACTGCACAATCCTGGAAGCCTAGAGGTATTTGTGAGGTAAAATGTAAAATCAGGATCAATTATACGGCTGCCAAATGTAAAAACACCAAAATGCGATGGTATCTTTTCTAAATATGTAGTACTAATGATTAAATTCATATAAAAAAAGGAAATGTAATAAATACTAATAAAATACTCAATAAAGGTCATAAACAATCTTACTTAAAACCAATGTAAAAGGAGGATCGTACACAATTAAACAAAATTTTAAATACATTGGCCGAAAGGTCGTTATGCTGAAAAACACATTTTTTAAATCAATATTTAATCATATTTAAAAACAAGTGTTACACATGGTTTTGTTTTAAATGATTCAAGGATGTTTTAAATCGCAGGGATGTTTTTTTATAACAACCCTGGGTATGCTGAGTAATTTCTACATAACATTTGACTATCAAGAATCAAATTTGTGTTTTATGGATATCTTTGTAACGAATACTAGCAGGGCAACGCCGTTTGCATGTAAACAAACTAGCCACAAGAAGTGTAAATCTCATTCTGGTGTTTGCTACGGCAACCAGTAGGTATCTGAAATTAATTTCCAGGTAAAACAGAATAAGAGGATTTAATGAATAAGAGTTAACCAGTTTTATCTGATTCACCAACAATAATAGACACTTTCATAACTTCCATTGAATTCCAGGATTGATATAATACATTAAGTATTTTTCTTTTCATTTTTTTTAATTCCTTTGTCAATACCTAAACCATTTTCTTTGGCAATTTGAAAAGAGCACAAAATTGTTTTTAGTGACATTCAAGTGTGTTGTGAGGAAGCATGTATGTCTTTTTACCTATTTATATTCCTGATGGCAGCAATCTTCCTAGAGCTAATCGAAAACTGTTTCTTCAGGTACACCTGGAAGACGCGGTAGGCAACCAGCAAACGCACCGCTGCCGGTGACACCAACACCAACTCTACCGCAAGCGCCCCCTACTTTACCACCTAACTTGCCAGCGCAGCCTCCGTCTATAATCGACGATCCACCGATGCCTGTCCTAGTACCGGAGAAGGCGATCGAGCCCCCTCCGTCGAGTTCCGTAGAGCCCCCGAGGGAAGTTGGAAAGGCAGCGCCCAGCCCGTACTGCGACTTTTGCTTGGGCGACTCGAGGGAGAACAAGAAAACCGGTGGTTCCGAGGAGCTGGTCTCGTGCTCAGACTGCGGCAGATCAGGTAAGGAGGTCAAAGCCGAAGAGAAATCGGTTGTAGCGAAAAAGGGACGCAAAAAGAAAGCCTAGTAGTGCGGCAAATTTGTAGGGTGTTTTTCGATTTATAGGCAAATGGTTATAAATGTTTATAGTCGAGCGCTTTTTCTAGCCTGTTGCGATCCATCGCTCGGTTATACGTTAGTCGTTGCTGCAATTATTGGTGGTGAGATTGTTGGATTCAATCGGTAATATCACTGTTGGGGCACTCGTTTCACAGAATCAATTATTGTCTCTACCTCTTTCAGACAAACACTAAAAATATCTAAATTATTTTTAAATTTGAAGTACTCCTCGGCAAAGTTTAATTTTATGCTTACCTACCAGAGAAACCATATTTTTTGATGCATTTGAAAGGCTGTGTTTCTTTCATATAAATCAATAATTAGTGCAATTAATTAAACCGAATTTGTAGTGTTAAGTATTTTCCGTCATAAAATTTTCTTCAAATTGTTATCAACATATAATTTGTGGGTGACAAATGTGCAAAACTTTTATAAGCTCAATTTCACCAATGAAATAATTCATTATCATTAGGATAACCTGTATCTTCACAATATAATCAACTTTGTACACCAACATTGTTTATATACCTACTTCTATCATATCGATAGAAGACGGTCAGTGAAAAAAAATTATCTCTTGTTGCTGAAATTGTGCTTTGGGGTAATAAATTAACATGGGAAGTGCGTTACTTTATGTAATCATTAATTAAAAATGCATAAATTAGCAGTGTTTCTGGAGTTGTATTACTTGGGGGAAAATTATACGCAAAATTCTCCACAAATTCATTTACTATTATGGCAGTTGAGTTCTATTTTCAAATGGCAAAATAATAATTTTGCTATTTACATGTAATGATTCGGAAATACAGATATCATATTTGGAATGGTATCAAAAACTATTTGTACTATTACTAGTAAAAATTTCCGATAAGAAAATATGATTTCTTGATTTTTCACATTTATTTTTATATGCATTTAAGGAAGGTGAATGTTTTTTTGCCATTTGTGTTTATTTGACTATAAAAGGGAAAATTTAAATCAGATTAAACTAAAAACATATGAAGAAAAGGATTATTGGAAATTGTAAAATATTTGATAAATCTGGAAAACGTTTACTTTGTGATTGGTATTTGATTCTATAGGTAGTCGTTTTTGATAGATTTCTTTGTGCTTAATATGAATCTTGAAGCGAGTAAGATTTTTAACGTTTTTGTGAATTTATAATGGCTGAAATCAAGTCTCTCGGTAAACTCTCAGGATATAAGATAAACGTCTCATGTTTACGTTGAGACTCTATCGAACACTTTTCATGACACTGCAAAGGAATCTATTGAAAATGTCTATACGTTTTTTATTCAATGCGTTGCCAACAAATATCAATTCTCCTTTTCTCAAAAGTTATCTTGTGTAAGGCCTTAAAATTTGCACATAATTTAATGTAAATAACATCCTCTAACATTTGTGTCACTGCATTCTAAAATAGAATGGACCATATAAATAGCAAGTTCTAATTTATACATATAGAATTTGTTCTTCATTGATTAAAAAGTAAAATGTTCGCTATTTACTGAATACTGATAATAATGTAATCTATTGATCTACACATCAGTCATTGCTATACCGGGATATTTTTGCTGATTAGTTTAAGAACCTTACCTTGTTTATTAAATATTTTATAAACCATGGATTTTGATATTGGAACACAGCTGTCATGACCAGTGTAATCTCAATTTTTATAATTTACTCCTATATATAATTTGTGACAAAAATATAACTCATTATAATTAACTAACCGTTGTACACTGCCATTATTATCATCAAAAGTGCAACATCATTACAATCGCAAACGTTAGACTTAAAAACTAATGTAATATTGGTTCTTATGCGTATAGTTTGACGTATGAACATGCGCCGTTTATATATTGAACTCTATACGTAGGAGCTGATACTATGTTATTTTTTAGATATGGAGTTCAACAGAGTATGTAGTGATTTGATAAATGATTTAAGCCAAAAATTATATTAAAAATAAAAAGAAGCGGACCAAGAAAGCATCCCGAGGCTGCATCGCCGTTGTTGTTGTTACAATTCGTCACGTCTCTCACGTTACTACTATTATTAATCCTTATTTGTATTATAATGATTATTATCGATGTAGTACTGGACACACCACCACACAGAGTCAGTACGAGAACGCACTTCTGAAACGTTTTGTTTAATCGGTATTTATATGCACAGTTAAACATTAACAATGGCACACTTAGTATCAATTTTTGGTTTTTATTTTATTTTGTCTTTTATTCTCTTTTAACTAATTTGGAAGATAAAGATTGCTGCTTGTTTCTAACAGGATGAACAAATGATCTACTTTAAAATCAAAAGATTTTTCTAAATCTACTCATGATCTAATCAATTAGAAAAAGTCTTTTTAGAATCATTTGTTGTATTCTCGGAATATATGGCTGTGGGTATTTATAAAAAGTACGAAAATGATAAATGGAATATTTAAGTTAGCGATTGATTCATTATCGTCATTGTACATTGTTAAGATTTTATCTTCACTAACATTCATTTCATCAAATTATAAATAAATTTTTGAATGCCTTTTATTTCCTATGTTACAGTAAAAACTATGCATTTTAATATTTCAGCACTATAATACACTGAAGCAACACAATATTTTGCATTACTTACTTTTGCATCTTGGTAGAATTGAAACTAGATAAGTCTCCTAATTGCTTTATCAAAACAAATTATATTTACTGTAACATTTTAAAAGGTCATACAAAGTAATTACGTTTTGATATATTATTTTATTTGTGCTGCAAATAACAATTTCATTACTGTAATCTCAATTCAGTATATTAGTGTTAGACTGTAAACTAACCTCTCAAATACTGGATGATCTACGACATGTGTGCCAAATGGTAACTGGCTATACAGTAGAGTCCCGATTAGCCTAGTTAATGTGAACCAACAACATCTCAGATAAGCCAAAACTTGAATAAAGCACATTGCAGGATATTCGATATGATTGAATCTCAATTTGAACACAAGTACATAGAAAAAAGTCAATATCCGAAGCGCCTAGCATCTCGGATAATCCTGACCCTCGGTTAACCGAGGCTCGGATAATCGGGGCTCTACTGTACTAGATATCATTTTAAGTAAATAAGTTTATATTAACACACGTCCGATTGGATTACCCAAGTGTAGCAATTGTTCATATGTTCAAAGGTTTTTACTTACTGGATTTTTTACTCTTTAAGACTTTTTCCCTGTAAAAATTGTGTTAGAAACTTAGTCATTCGTAGTAAAACTTTACATACTGGACCTAATTGTTTTTCAAATCCTTAAGGGTGCCGAAACGTAGTTCGTACCGATCTTTTAATTTTGCTTTTAAATTTGAGACTTTTTGCACTCAAAGGGGTATTAATTGAATATCGCTACAGCATACGAACAGGACAACAATAACTAAAAAGGGAATTCATACCGAAAATTGGTCAGAATTAAATAAATAAATAAATTAAAGTAAAATTTAATAAATAAATTAAAGTAAAATTTTAATAATTAAAAATTGAATAAAAACTGATGAAACAAAAGAAGATTCATTCATATGAAGCTTGTTAGCGATTTTTTTTTTTAGAGCGGTGTAAAATCGAGTTTTGTTAATCTTTCAAATAACTGTAACTTGTAACTAATATAGTAAACAGATAAGTCTATATGAATGTTTTTACTCAGTGATGACATTTACTATCTGGAAGAAAGTTTTGAGAGAAAAAAGGGGGATATCCTGTATATTTTATCAGTGTAAACATTTCTAAGGGCCAAACTTATGAAACATGTTATCGGGTATAACTAAATATAGGTATAAATACCAGAATAAGTTGTTATTACTATAGGGTTATACGTACACTTGTTGCTATCGGCCCTAAATAATCTTTTCAATGTTTGAGACTTGCGGCATGATATTATAAACATATGCCAACTGTCAACTTGACAAATAAAAAAAGGCAGAATTAGATGATGCAAAAATAAACTGTACCTGTTTTTTAAAGAACCTTTTAAACAAAGGTTGGCATTGTTCAATAATCTAAAAATCGATGATTGTTTACAGAACTGAGGGTTTACACTTCTCTCCAGTGACAAAAATCGATCATTCAGTCATGATAGAAAACTTTATAACGGCAATGTTGACATATTTATTACCCTTGAACCCAATGCGGTAGAAACGTGAAAAGTGTTTCAAGTGTCGACTTTTACTAGAAATCCTAAAGGTTTTCACGAAATTTAAAATTGCTACACTTGGGTGACATAGCCTGATCAGACATGCGTTGATATAAACTTTTTATATCCTCCTATCACTTGTTGTTTGGCACACAAGCCATAGATCCCCCCTCATATACCTCATTTAAAAACACCAACCTAAGAAGGAATAAAAACCAATTTAATTTAATATTACGTAATTAACAAATTATTTTTAAAATTACGTTATTTGCAGTAGTAATATAAGCGGCCAATCTACACGACCATAACACTAACTTACGTTCTAAATTTGCACAGCTCTTTTGTTTGTAATCATTCTTTTTATCTAAACATCTAATCACCGGTAATTGTGGCAATTGTTTTGGTATTTGTTTTATTTTTTTCTCTAATTTATTTTTATTTATGTACATATATATGTGACTGTTTTGTGCAAGTCTCCGACTTAATTGTGTCTTGTCTCGAATACAGGTGGTCCAGAATAATATTGTTTACTTAGTGGACGTTGGTCTCTCTCTCTTACTATCGCTCTGTCATTGTCACAATCTTACCCGATTTGGACGAAGTAGAACTGACTCGATGTAGTGTCGTACGGTTTAGGATTCGCATTAAGTAATTAACGATATAAAGACAAGGACCAATACTGGACATTGAGCATATTTTCAAAGCTGCAATAGCAATTCTGTTGGTTCTGTCATGGTAAACCACATAAGAGCCTGTCATTATTTCTAACTTACAGATTACTTTAAGGAATTTGACACCAGTTTTATCAAATAGTAGTTTTGATACTAATAATTATAGTAACACCAGAATAATTTGTGTGCGTAGGATTAAATCTAAAGTAAAATTCTACGGAATTACTAGAAGTGACCTAAGTAATATGTTCTAGTATTACTGGCAAATTATTATTACATTATATGATATTGATGATAAACTCATAGTTTTTAGCGTAATAATGTTGTCTAAGATGGCCTTTTTACTAGTACTATAGCTTTGATTCTTGAGTACGATGCTGATGTACGGTAATTATGATTTAACCAACGCTTGCGCTATTGCATCTGAACCTGGTTTTGTGATATTTTTTAGAAACTGCCAAAACTATGGTACAAATTGAACAAATATTGTGGAATTCCTTGTTTCGGCATTCAAATTTGGAAATGTCCAGTATTTTTTTGCTAGTTCCTTAGATGTTCCTTGATCACTCCTAGCTAATATTAATTAACTTATATCAAACTAGGACATATAATTATTGTTTTTATTGGATGTTTACTTTAAATGTTTTAATGTTCTAAGGACACAACATATTAATTTGCATTTAAGTTGTTGCTGCGTCTAGGACTGTTGTTTTTGAATCTTGCCAGACAGACTGGATAACCAAAAATATATAATATATTATATATATAATAGATTCATTAAGGGGTTAGATTAGTTTTATATATTGGAATGTCTTCCAAATTTCAAGGGCATTTTATTATATTTATTTAGATCTGATTATTTTAGAGTTCACCTTATTTATTCTGATATTTTCCATAAACCGCAAGTAAAGTACAGAAACAATCTTAGCAATTTATAGAACTTAGTTATCTTTGCTATATTTATCTTATTGTATTTAGTGAATTCATTGTACGTAACCTTACGTATTAAAGCTTGTTATTTTGTATGTCACAATTTTGAAGGTTTTGTTTCTGATTTGCCGATTTCTAAGATTGCAATGCAAGAAGAATAAAAGCTTTCAAAATTACTCCTATATTTTATGATATTGTACGGCTAAGTTGTTGTAAGAACAGTTATTTTCCAAGCATATTCGTGAAATTGTATTAAAAAATAGTGCAATAAATCGATGCCAATATACTTGTCGTTGTTCATTTTTTAAGTGCTGAGGATTGGTGCACTTCAATTTATGTACATTTTTCTGAACACTCTTTCAAATTATTTTGATGCATTGAAATCGTCAACGCCTGCCAGTATTTTAATGCATTGAAATTTTTAAGGAAGAAAAATTACGTAACTTGGAAAGTCACTGTTCTTCGGCACTTGCTATACCTTGTCATTCCCACATCCTCCACTTAACCATAGTTAAATCAGTAATATCTAAGAAATTACTTAAAAAGAAGCAGGTAGGTACTAGATTTGTTTTAGCTTTTTTTTTTGTTCTGGTGAGTATTTCAGTATTTACTACGGTAGTTTGTCAGAGTAATTAATCTCAAGTTTGTACCCAAGTTTTATTGATACATTCTGCAAGAATTTCAAAGGCATACTGAGTGTTATTAGTACATTGAACATGTATACATGACGAGTGATGTGAGCCTACGGAAAAAAAATTACATACAGTCCATCCCCAGATGATCCTAACTATATGTATAATAGTAGAAAGGGATAATTAAAGGACCTCTTAATCCTTTGATTGGGTTTATTTTTACTAATAACCAGTTTTGACTCATACTGGAGTCATTCTCAACCTAAAGAGTAAGAATTTTGGAGAAATTGCATTCATAAAAATATTTAACATTGGAAACGATTAACATTTAAAATTTGTACATGCACACAATAACGACTGGTGGAACGAAAATTTCTCTAATGCGTTTTTGTTGGGATCGCACTCGCATGCCCTATACTAGTGCGAAAATTGCTCTGGTGCGCCTGAATTTGACCAAAAGAAAACCCTTGACCAAAAGCCCTTCTTGTAAATGGGGGTTACTTTGGCAATCTTCATGTGGTCTGGGACTATTCCTTCCTCGAAGCAGGCATTAATAATGTTTGATAATGGTTCACTTATGTATTGAGCTCCAGTCTGTATTATTTTAGTGTTTAAGGTGTTGATATCCATGGCATTCTTTGCTCGAAGATTTCTTAGAGTGCTTAGAACCTCGATTGGGGTCACTGGTGACAAGAAGAAGGATTCTGAGTGTGTTGTTATCCTGGAGACAGTGTCAGTGTTACTTCCCAGTTTCCAGTTATATTAAACAAATTTTTACTTTTTTAATCTTGTTACTTTTTAATAACTAAAGTGTTTCAAAATAGAAACCTAAACTTAAAAAAGCAATTTAGTAAAATTACTTTTCTGCTAACGCCAACAACCTTGGTAATCTTTTCAATGCCTTTTCTCGCATCTCGCAATATAGTTATTTTAGTTACCAGTGTCCCTATTTTTAAAATTTCCTAATGCTATTTTAATGCAAAAATTCTTATGCAATCGAAAGGTCCTTAGTTATTTGGGTTGCATACTCACCGACAGATCGGCACTCACCACAACCTGCTTTTTTACATTTATAACAAATTAACAGACTATCGGTTAAAGAAGTTAACTTTTTCGTTAATGGATTAGCGATTAACGAAGTTAACTTTCTGATTAACTTTGACCAGCTGTGATCAAAATACATTCTGAGGTGTTTTTGGAGTTATTAACAACTAATGATTTATTAAAATTGTTATAAAATATTCAAATTATCTGATGATATATTATCATTATTTTAAAGCAACTGTTTTTATGTATGAAATTTTACATTTAATTGCAAACAACTGAAACTTTACTGTTGAGCAAATTTGACAATTCCTTGTTTTACCACCACTATGGGATGTAATGGTATAACCACATTTTTTAAAACATTAAAAAAAATTTTATAGGGATTTACTTTTTACCGAGAAATAAAAATTTTGGTTTATTGTAGGTCTATCTGAGGATACACTGTATATGAATTTTTACAAAAGTTAATAGGTTTCAAGCAAATGATGTAATCTAGGTCTGGTTTGAACTTAAAGCTGGATTTATAATTGATGCCAACTTTTGAAACATCATAAGAAAAATAAGTTGTGAGGTATTATTGAACAGCTCTCTTAAAATCAAATAAGCCTTATTTTTATGTACCTACTTATGAGAGTTGGAGTAAACCAACTTAATGATGATAACATCAGTATCACTCTTGGCAACAGCATCAGAAAAATCGGTGATCATTAGATTTTTAACCCAAAAAAACGTTGAAACGTTTCCTTTAAGAGAGTTGAGAAAAATCTGCCATATCACCATCACCATTTTGTTTTCCATATACTCCTCAAAACCTGTCAACTTACGTACTCTTTCAATGATATTCAGTTGTATAGGTCATCCCATATATCCAGTTGTCATCATTACGAAGTTAAAAACCTATAAGAAGATTTGACATTGTTTGATTAATAATATTTTTTGAAAATACCTACAAAACTGAATTTTTTTTTCTTACAAAGAAATCAATGGTGGAGCTAGATGCTAGTAACCAAATCATTGTACCAACTCTCCTCACTATTGTGCACCCGGACAATACGTAAAAGATTTTAAACAATGTTGAAGTTAAAAGAGAAACAAACAATTATTTTATTACTTGCAGGTCATCCTACATGTCTACAGTTTACCGCAAATATGAATGTTTCTGTGAAGAAATACCGTTGGCAATGTATTGAATGCAAATGTTGCTCTGTATGTGGAAATTCCGATAATGACGTAAGAGCAATCTTAATTTTCTTATGTTTATAACATCAATTTATTTTATTTGTTTTTCCAGGATCAGTTGTTGTTCTGCGATGACTGTGACAGAGGCTACCACATGTATTGCTTGTCTCCACCGCTCACAACCCCACCTGAAGGATCTTGGTCCTGTAAACTTTGCATCGACCAGTTTCACTAAAAATCTGTATTCCATGACAACCAATTTTATGTTTAGTTTTTGGATTAGATATATTTAGAGTAGCTTTAAGTTGATTGGGTTTGTTTGAGCTTAACAATAACAAAATTTGTATTTTGATTGAGTGATTAATTGTAATTTAGAAGCCCAGTGATATCCAATTGTAGTGTAAATAGGTTTTAAGTTCTTTGATATTTCAAGGATATTTATGAATGAGATGTGTATAAGAGGACGCTTCGAATTATTTTTTGTACTTTTTTTATAATTGCGTTTAGTGCAGATTTATAGCATTTTCATTCAGTGTTGCTGATAATTTAGTAGTGACCTGAAAGACTTTGAATTCGTACTGTTTTTGTAAATTCCAGTGTTCCTTTGTTATTTGGAGGGATAGATTGCAAATTGTTGCAAGTCATTTCCGTCATGTGCTATTGAGGAAAATAGTTTACAGTTTAGAATAAACATTAAGAATACCTTTTATTAACGTATTGATTATTTAATTGTCTGTGTTGTCGTTTTTGACGGCAAAGTTTTACCATTGATCTTCCATTTCTACTCCCGGATATTGTAAAATGTGATTGACTGGGGCTGAATTTTCTATTTAGTCAGGTAAATTAGTTCGTAAGTGCCATTGTTACTAAAAAAAAAATGCTTTGAACAGTATTCAGATCGTTATTTTCTAATGAAGTCCAGATCTGCTTAAACAAGTTGATTTTTCTTTTTTCGAAAATATATATTACTAAAATGCAAAAGTTTAACTGCTCTGCTGTATCTTTCCAGCCATCCTCCACCTATAAAAATATTAATTTGAAACATATCTAATTATTCCAAAATAAATTATCTGTGTGTTTCAATCATTATATGTTTCTAATAACACAGCAGATCTTTGGAATCTGCAAAAAAGTTAATATTATTTACATTCCTTACCACCTAATCGTATAAAATCTGCTAAATTAATGTACAAAGTTATGCAAGTAAAACTATTGTTCATGAAGAATTTTTAATTTTTTTAGATAAGAATGACGAGGTAAAAGTGATTTCCCACCGAAGCTAAAAAGCTATAACTATGTTCAATATTTAGACATCTCTCCATACGTATCCTGTATCTGTATATTCAAACTTTGGGAGTGTACACTAAGTTTAATACTAAAGATGGCCTGTTCGGCCTAGTGGTATTAGTAACAGCTGCTATTATAGTATTTTCACCAGTACTAGAGACACATATTTGTTTGCATGTATGTACATTAAAATGAGTCACAAGCACATGAATGAATTTGTAATCTACCCCAACTTAAACACATTTTTTACAATAACCTTTCGTTTAAAAAATACTGTAAAATACTTTAATACTATTTCAATTATTTCAACATTGCATTGGCATATAAATATCGAAAAAAAAATATAAATCTTCAGAAAATGTTAAGAATGATTGTGGTGTAGTAGGCTAAGTACTTAAATCTGTACTTAAGTATTATAAGTTATTTTTAATATAAATTGTGAATGCAATACCACAGATAAGACTGTATATCACTTTAACGACATAGAGGACATAAATATTGCAGAATTTGGAAGCTTCACACTGTCGTAGTTATTACTTATTGGTGTATTCTATCATTTTGCAACTATAATGCAGATTAAAGATTAGTGATGGCATTCTTTCACATCATTCTTTATGAAATCAAGCAAACCAACAGAAATAGAAAATTTAATTTATTGTTTTAATTTATTTAAAGTATTCAATGCTTTTTTATCATGCTAGTCCAGAATATCCAGAAATCTAATTATAATTATCTAAAACATTTAACATTATTGCAACTGAATGATTCCATCAATTTCATCTTATGTTTTATAACAATCTCATTAGCATTTGAGTTATTTACACAGAGCAAAGATTATCCAGGGTTTATAGATCCGTAAGTTTATTAAAAAAAATAATAATCATGGTTTTTTGTTCCTTTTTTAGAGTATATTTTGAAAAAAATTATGACCAACGTAATCTTTGCGTAAGTTCCAAAAAGTATGCATGAGGTCCACCAATTACCGAAGATAATCGGCTCTAGACTACTTATAAATGCAATTGAAGACAGATGCAGAACAGCACAAGTACAATGATAAATGCGTTAGACTTATGCTATTTTGCATCTAGTGTCTTCAATTGCTAGTTTAGTTACCTGAAAATTATTTAAACATTTGATGTCACAAAGAAATACATATAGGCATAATTTGTATTTTATGAAATCTTTCCAGAAGTTTTACCTGAATAATTATTGCAATATTACCGCACCATATAACAAATAGAAACGCGTCCATACTGTGATGTCTTGCAGGTGCTACAATGTTTTTTAAAATCAATCAGTGCTTATCTGTGGCAATACGAGTCCATTTGATTAGCGCTACCTCATGGGTTAACGTTTACATTGAGTTCTTAGGAATCAAACCCTTTCTGTGCATATTATAGTTAACGACAATATTTTTAATAACAAGACATATTTTCCTGTATAATTTACCAATTGTAATTACTACGCATGATGTTAATTAATAAAAGATTTTCATACAAACCTGTTCCTTGTGTCCAATCCAAATGAAATAAAACAGCTGACGTACGATTAGATATTTTATTAAAAAGTAAACAAAATCATGTATGAATTTTCTACAATATTTGGTATTTCAAATGAAACTCAAAGTATACAGGACAAAAATCAAGCTTTATTTAAATATTCAAATACTTATAAATATAACCCCGACCGTACTTGTCGCGGGATAGGGTGGTTTGAAGTAAACAGACGTAGCACGGATAGTCAGGCTACTGGCGGTCAGTTGCGCGTAGTTTTTCTTCTACAGCCTCTTGGCTAGCCTCAGAAAGATCTGTTGCTTGAATGTACTTTTGTACTCCTACTAACGATTTCTTTAAAGCATCAAAAGAGCTGCAACAAACAACAGAATTATAATCATTTCAAATAATATATTTACAGAAATCATCTTACTGAGCGGAACAGAAAGTTGGAAAGAGGTCCACTACCATTTGGTAATATCAGGTGATGAAATATGATTTTGAACAGTTCAAGTATCTCTTAATAATATGTTAAAAAAACCTGTCAAAAACTTGAAATTTTTACGTTAAACTGTTTGCGTTCACAAGGGTTATCAGAATGGATAAAATTTTGTTGTAATTCTGTATTTCGTTGTAGCCTATTGCTAGGTGTCTAGGAAGATTTACTTTTCTATCCTGCATATTTGCTTGTGATAAAAAGAGGTGATATTCTTGTGAGTTGCTCAGAAATACAAATCCACTAAAGTTGTTCCAATTTCATAGAAATCTCATATTTAAGGGGTAAGTATCAACAGAAGAGTCTTAGGGTGCATAAGGCCAAAATATCAATACAGATTCAAGCACTTCCAAAAATTATTAAAACAAATAAGAAAATATTTTTTAAGACTAAAACAATATTTATCAATTTGTAATTTTGCTGTTTAGTCAAGCATATTTTATCTTATTATCCAAGTTATTATAAATCTCCGAAGCGAATTTAGTGGAGAAATTGGCCAATCTTATATAATATGTGACATGACTACAGAAAGGTACATGGGCGAATCCAGCTCAATTCGAATGGGCAGTTTACCTTGCTGTATTAGGGAAGGGTGTCCATAAGGGAACTGTGCTATGTAATAAACATAATATCAAATACGCAAATTTCTCTGGATACACCCATGTAAGGGGAAGTTTATGTGTCAAGAAGTTGATTTTGTGTTTTTGAATGATTCATATAGAAAAAAGTAGTCTTCCCAATGAACCATAGCTTGGAGCTATCTTAGTGGCCGAGCTATTTGCATGTCAAGTTTTGTAGAGGAAAGCAATCGCGCAATTGTTACATGCAGTGTTTTTCTCAGAAACGTGCTGTCGCACATAAACCCCATTTCCGCAATTCAGGTCATGTATACTTTACGTTAGTGTTATCGAAGTATGGTTTCATTGCAACAAAAATGATAAAACAAAATCTTACTTTGTCACTATAAATGCTATTACCCAACATGTTAACCTTATTTGATGATATATATGATGACCAACAATGATTGTTTATCAACAACAATGATTATAAACAATGTAAATTCATAATTTGTAATAATAATAACCAACTATGGACCTCCAATTTCCAACCAATGATAGTTGCTCTCACAAATGTCGGAGTGAGAGTGTATAGTATAAACTTACCTTGAGTACAACATCTTCTTTTTGACTTTGGCGGTGTCGGGACACCAGGACATGAGGAAAAGCTTCTGTTTTTTGGAGGATTCCGATGTACCCTGACACTGGTGCATATACTCGAAATCGTAGAGACCGTAGCGGCACTCACCGGCGCCACCAGCTTGCAGATCTCCCAAGAACTTCTCGTACTCTTCATCCCTCGAACCGACAACTTCAACGTCGATTTGTTTCTCGTCTTTGATGAAGAAGATGACATAGCGGTGCTTCTTATCTTTCTTAATTTCTTCATAGGTGGTCTTGCACACGTCAGACACTGTTACGCCTGACGCCTTGAATAAGAAGAAATAAGTCATTTAATTTTTGTATAAACTTCATGCTCATGATTTATATCCTTGGTTATGTGCGTGTCAAATAATATAGTATTATATGCAATATGTATAGAGAAAATTAATAAATACAGACATTCTAATATAACATACTGTATATAAATATTTTAATAACACATGTCAATAACTGGGGTAGTCAATTACCACAATTGCTGAGATAATTTAAAAAATTACAAGAAACATTTCAAGTTGATAAAAAAAAATTGGCGTAATTGAAAGATGTTTAGGTCTCCCGCAGAAGGACTAAGTTTATAATTTTCTTTAAGAATTAGAATTTTTTCTTCAATAAAAGTGATTTTTCAAATACAAAAAGTTTAATAAAAGGTGTGAAATTACCGTATACAAAAATATATTACTCTAATGCAACACTTAGATCGCCTGCAGTTTATTTAGATTCGATACAATTTCTATATAAAAATATAGACACTTTCAGTTTACAATTCAGAACAAAACTTAAGTTGTATTCTTATTCACTCAGTCTTGTGAATAAGTGTGTGAAGAAAAGAACAAAATACGAACCACCACAAACACATTGACACCATTCGACACGGTTAGTGGTGTCCATGTCAAGTAAATATCTATACACTTGCACCAATTTAACTGCTTTTTTGACCTGGAAACGGTTTGGGTTGTTGTTTTGGTTTTTGTCCAACAGACGTTTTGGTTATCTTGGTGATACACTTACTGAAACGATTTCAGTTCCGGTTTTGACTTTGATCTCGAACACGTTAATTTTTCCCATTTACGTATAACATAAAATAAGTTTAATAATAAAATATAATAGTAATAGATAATAAATAATAGTAATACCTACTCTCGAATTTTCAATAGAACCGTTTCGGTTTTACCAGGTTTTGAATATTTTAGCAAAGGTTGAGATTTCAGTTACAGTTTTCTTATACATGTTTTGGTTCGGTTACGGGTTTTACATCATAAAAAAGTCCGTTACGGTATGGGTTTAGTTAATATTTACTATTCCCCACTTTTACCTGAAAAAGCCCGAAAAACCACACTTGGGCCCAGTGGGTTGGGATTTTTCAAAAAAGCCCGTGTTTTTTCAAACCCTGGGTAAAACGCTATTTTTTCTTAGTTTCCGTTCATGTTAAACGTTTAGTGTTGGGTTATCCTCATCGTGAATGTGTCTGAAATACTCAAAACTCAATTTCCGGGAATTGGTCCAGTTCCATATCCATTAACACACACATCTATATGTTGTCTGTGTCTTTTCATGTCGAAGTTGTTCAGTTATATTTGAATTCCACCAATGATCTTACAACCCTTGATAAATATACAACCACAGAATATACAAAAAAACACGACTTTCACGATTTTTCGTAAACAAATATAAAATTTTATAAGGCAGAACTTCTTATTTCTACGTACTTTACGATACCTGTAGAAATGTAACCTTACTCATTGCACATGTTAGACAAGGTGACAAAGAATCATACAATGACATCGTTTATTTCGTTCCTATCCAGATTTTAACACGCATTTTATGGAATGCTGAGTACCAATATTCAGTAATATATGACGTAGCAAAAGTTACTATGCGACATTAGAGAATAGTATAAAAGAATAAAATTCCTTGGGTAACTACCGAGCACCGGAAACTGGTACATATTTAATATTCATATCAGTTTATGGGAAAGGGTTCCGTGTGTTTGGATTTTTTAAATACGATTTCTGACTTCAGTGATCGAAAATATGTTAAATTTGTTTGTAAAATTGAATGGTGTTTATTGCAAGCAGTATGTGTTAATGTACATACTTCGCCTTAATTTACTAATTTAATTGTTTTAATCCACAAACAAAAGAGACGTAATCTTTTCGTTATCGCAACGCTGATAAGTATGCATCGCAACTGTTATGATATCATTGATTGTGTTGCATCTCTATCTAAATTGTACATAATTAAAACGCCATCTCTTTTTAAATACCGCAACATGTCCTTTAATCCGCCTAAAGTATCATATTCGCAGATATTATGAAACGTGGACAGTGCTTGTCTAATGTTTACCTTTCCAATTCTGTAACACAACTATTATAGTTTTAGTATTGTTTTGTGGTAAGATAGAATCGAATAAAAGTGGTGTAGAATACCACCGATATCGATATTGTTCTCAGAACAAATACCGTTCTACGGTTAAAAACAATTGAACTTAAACCGGTTCGCTTCTCTTATTGGGAAATCATCTCTAACCATTTGCGGCTGTGTTTAGCCAAACATATTTTTTTTGTTTCTATCTCAACCAAAATATTAATAAATACAAAATAAATAAGTAGGATTTTTTATAGACATTTGATCAGATTCAAATCCATCACACGCTAAGTCACCAACATTTCCTGAGTAACACACCATGAAACTATTGCAGCTGAGGGATGCAATGCCATATTTGGCAAAAGAGTGGGGATTTATCCAACCACCCCACGCGCACTACGATAAGTGCCTTTCCTTTGGATTACACATCCCGTACGATGACGCATAGCAAACCTAAAAATGTTTTATCTAAAGATAATGCGTAATCTATTAAACAAGTTTAAAGGTACCCAATATCATCTTGCTTAATAGCTTGTAAATAACCTAACTCTTTTAATTTAAACGCAACCGCAAAAGCACGATGATATTTGGTATTCAATTCAACACAGTTGCGATACTTCCTGTATTTGATAATTGAAACATTTCCTTGCCACGTTTTGTGAATGATATGTACTATTGAAGTATTTTTTGTATACCTATTACTATGAAATAACTAATGACTAATACATTATAACAAAAAGCTATTGATTCATATCTAAATGCCTTCGATAGTTTACAGTGAAATTCCTATGCGGTATCAGCAAGATGTTTACTTTTTATCAAGATTACTTAGAATGGCGTTACCATGCAAATATTAATATATGTACTACATTTAGACCATGATTTAGACAAGACTTAAAAATAAATGCGCATAACCTAATAAAATGTATTTTCCAAACAATAACATGACAATAAAGTAAGCAAAACAAAGTAGCGATAAGATCGCGGAACAAAAAGTCCAGGAAGAGAACAAAACGAGATAATAATTGATATGAAATACATTACTATCTTTCCTAGAAAGGCCCAACTATCGGTATTTCGAAAACTGTGGGTAATAAATGACTAAGGTGATATGAATCACATATCATAGATGCTTATCAATAAGTCTTCAAACAAGACTTGGCTAACTATTTTAAATTTGGGTGAACGTAGAAACCGCGGAAAGCTATTTTTGTTAATTGACGTAGTAACGTTTCAATCTAACTAGACAGTAAATCCCACCTGTCCATCTCATACCGAATTAAAACTAGAAAGTACCACAGACATAGTTTCACGAAGTTTATGAATAATCATTACTTTTACGAAATAATTTAACGAGGATTTCCTTTATCAGTCTTCACTAGAAAGCAAAGTATTTGATGTTGGCTTGTAATTATAGCAAATTTGATCAAAATTAAAAAAATATATACACATTGTACAGAATTAATTTCACTTTTTTGAAATAGTATAGAGACGCTATTTTTAAGACAAAAAAGTACCTAGAAAATGAAATATCTAAATATAAAGCCCCACATGGTGTTTATTAATAGATCTACTGACTATTATAAAGCTCTAAAATCACTTTCAAGAATGAATATAATAACCAACAAGTAGATAGGTAGATATTGCAAATAAAACATATCAAATGTCAGGTAACCATATAAATACAGGGTACATTTTCGGAGTGCCGTTCAAGTTTCTTGGCATAAATGGTAAGGTTTCTTGTATAACCTTGAACGTTTAGGAATGAATCACAAAACATAACAGAATGGGCAAAAAACTACACGTTATTAACAGAAAAATATATGTACGAGAGGTGTTTAAGTATAGTATAGCATCTATGGGCGAGGCAAATGACTCATACAAAGTACTTACGGTTATGTCTACATATTTGGCAATACAGAAGCATACATTACACAGTATTGCATTTAGTGGTTAAAATCCCGTGGGGCATTAAAGTATATGTAAAAATAATGCTTCGCTCTTGAAATGGCGACATGGCCGCCGGCTTGCGGAAGCGAGTGTCAAAACCGGTAAAACTCTATTTGTATACCAAACTACGGAATATTTGCCACACAAACTATCTAAAGCGTACTTACCATACTGAATTAATACAGATGTTCTTATTATATCACAAATATCAACTGCCAGATGCACCGGTACTCAGACGACTGTTCGTCACTGTTCGTTATTGGAGATCCGAAGCGGACGTTGATCTGCCGGCAGCTGACAGTGCGCTTGCGTACAGAATTACTACGCCAACTCGTTCGCATCCACCAATCTATTAAAAGTATTTATAATTGTTATTTGTTTCTAAATACGAGCAAAAATACGGACTCAGACTCACTAAAGCGCAGATCAGTCGATATAAGGTAAATAAATAGACAGTTCGATTTTATTCGGCAGCGCTACTTTTTACGCGAATTAGTTGCGCGCTTTTTCAAATTATTTATAACTTGTTTTGCGGTTTCGGGAAACCTCTAGTATTGCTTTATAACGTTTATTTCGAAAGTGGTTTACTCGAGATACAGGATTTGTCAAAAGTGCAATAGATTTTGGCGAAATAGCAAGGAAAATCGAAACGAAGAGTGAGTCAGACGCTCAACCAATGTAATTGCGGGGTCTCTCAAATGCCCATACATGGGCAAACAAACTTATGAATCAAAATGGCTGCGCAAAAATTGAATTTTGCCGCCACGCCCAAATAATTGATTTTTACGTGATAATTCATTAAATACACCCAAAGACATTTACTTATTTTGACAGTTTTCAGCAATTAATAGAGGTGATCTAACCTAATTCTAGAATTTTCATAGTACGTCAATTCATTGTGACACATTCATGAAACTTGAATCAGATACATAATTTCCAGAAAGTATTATTGTTTGCCATTGCGTGACGTGCTTTATATTAATTATCTATATGTGTACATATTATTCTAATACATACGTACTTATTCTATTCTAGGTACTTACCTTTCACAATAAAACGTGACACCCGCTTACAAAGCTAAGAAATGCCTATCAGAAATATCTGAATATTTGCACTTGCATCCATATTTATCGTCCACATTCGTGTTTTACTCACGCAACAGTTCATTGGTTTAAAATAGAACATGAAAGAGAAAATTTTAGACTACAGGGAATAGCCATGTTTAGAATTAATTTTATCACAGAGGAAGGTCTGGCAATGAACAATCTGCTAAAATCTCTAGATTTTTTATTGGCATAAGTAATCAATTTAATCCTATATGATATTATTGTAAATGCTTTCTATAATTCCCACTTTATTTAATTAATGCTGTTACAATATATTAATTTTAATACTTATTAACTTTAATGCCAAGAATGTTACTATTAATAATATGATCGTACCTTCCAGCATTTTGTTTGGTTTGGGTGAAGATTATCTGCTAAACTTCTTTCTGATAAAATCTAAAGTGATTTTTTTTTTGGTGGTTTGAGCAAACAGACTTCTTTCATTGAATTACCTGTAAGCTACATGTATCTGTAAATGGTTTACAAAATAAATGCAAAACTTAAATTTTATATAAAATCTTGTTTATTTCAGAAATTATACATAAGGTTTGTATAATTATATGATATATGATAATACTTACAATTAAGTAAATGATATATACAGAAGATCGATTCTTTAAAAACGAAGATTACACAAATAAAACATTAAACACTAAAAAAATAGCGTCAAAATATTGAAAAGGAGCAAAAACGCATGTTTGAACATTAAATTACAAATTAATAAATTACGCATTCCTAAAACATTTTCCTAGTCTAAATTAATCATACGTAATTGTCAATTATACAACAATTTGAAAGACTAAATTAATCCCCGCTTCTTTTTGTAATCTTGAAGATTTAAACTTCTCCTAGGACCCAAATCTCTTGCAGCCGTCGTAGGAGTAACACTTACAATTGGATCTGTAAAGAAAACAAATTATTTTTGCACTAATATACACCTAGAGCTACAAAGGAAAGACAACTTACTGCTTAAAGGAACTTCTAGATCAATTTTAATGTCAAAGTCATGCGCGGAAAACAAGTCATCTTGCGTGACTTGAGCAGGCACTGGTGCAGACTTTGTTTCAACCTTCTCCTTTGGCTCGTCAACTGCGGATTTTGGCGCAGGTACACCGCCTTCTTCTTCAGGGGCTGCCTTGAAATTCATCCTCGGTTTCGTTGAGCGTCTCGTGAACGGATCGTCGATCTTTTTGCCTTTGTTGGCCCGCTTCTCCTCGAGAATTGCCTTCTCCGCCTCCTCGACGTTTCGTTTCCTATTCCTATCATTAATATACGATATACTGGATATCGTCGACGTTCTCATCTTGTCCAGCTCGGAGGCACGCTCCTCCAATTCCGCGATCTTCTTGTTCATGTCGCGGACTACGTCATCTTCACCCGAGCAGAGCGCAGAGTCGCGCTGCTTCATTAACTGAGTCTTTTTCATGGCGTAATTGTAGGTCTTTTGTTTGAATCTATCTTTTTCCTGTAGCTGAAAACAAAACACAATATTTGTTTAATTTTAGAATTATATTCTATAGGCACGGAATTATTACGACAAGCCCAAAAATTAATGGGAATCTTAACAGAAGAACATATCAGTTCCTGTCAGTTCATATTGCTGTTAAGTAGCTAAAGGAATTAAAGTGCAACTTAGCAATTTTTCTCGAGTAGTATCAGAAAACTATGGATACTTAGACACAAAAAATTTCAGACTAATCCTTCTTTTAAAAGAGGTATTCAATGTTACCACTTTCCCTATTCCATAGAAGAAAAAAAGGTCAGACTGAGTTTATACTTTGCTGTTATATATTCATTTTGGGGTCATAATGAAAAGCCTAAAGTTGCAACGCTTCCAACACTAGGGGAACATTAATGAATTCTTTTCCCCAAAATTAGGTCCACGTCAAACCACCTATGTTAGGCTGACGAAAAAGGACGAAAAACAGTTATTCAATAAATCTGATCCAATGATTTTGACCATTTATTAGCATAATCTCTAGACTTTAAAAGTCTATTCTTATGAAAGCAAAATAAATTGTTATATTTTAACCAAAAAATTTGTGTATTGATAATAACTGCAGTATTTGAAACCATTATCAAAGTAAGCCACAGTGCCAAAATATTCTATTGAAAAAATATGACCGCAAAGTTGACAATTGATAAAATATTGCTCAGATTGGCACCAACATCCCGCAATATTAATAGAAGTTTACGTTGTTGCCAAATCACGCATACTTAAGATAGGAGTTTCCTACACATATGCGGTGCAAAAGAATGCCGACTTAAGCTCGACATAGTAATAAGTCATTCGTATGCCTGTTTGCACCGTATTTGTTAAGCCAGACTTAACTTTAAGGATTCCTTCTTTAAATTGGTCTAGAAAAAAATAGAACATTTAAAATGTATCAAAATGCAAAGTTGAGCTTTTGAGAAAGAGAAAAAATATTTCAAACACCAGAATTCTTGAAAGATCTTGTTTAATTAAAGATGGATAGTGGTAAACAGACCTAGTAAAGACACTCGTTTGACAGTGAACTCTGGTGACAGAACCGAAAAGTGTAGGTAAACATACCCTCATATTTTGATGAGAGACAAACCGTACTCTACTCAGTTCGTTGGAAGTCGAGCAAGTTCCGGTAGAGTGTTTTTAGGTGTAGGTGACGGCTGACAGTGCAGCGTTGATGGTCGGTACCAACCATGAATTTCGTAGTTCAATTACAGTAGAGTGTCGATAATCCAAACCCCGGTAATCCGGATGTTTGCTAATCCGAACGCCAAACAAAAAAATAATAAAAAATAAGTCACTGAGTTATAAGTGAAAAGGAATTTTTGTCAATTCCTCTTTACAAATATATTGCTTTTGTTTTACATCTTGTATCCAATACTCATATTTTCTACTATTTAGCTGCAGTATTTGATATTCCTAAAAATTTGATAATCCGAACCATCTTCGGTCCCAATAGTTCGGATTATCGACGCTCTACTGTCTTAACCGATTTCTATGATTCTTTCAGCACATTCTAAAGCAACCCATCTAGGTTTTTAGTTACTAAACTTACTTTTTAAAAATACAGCTTAGGATACTGGAGAACTAAAATAGTGGTCTAAGTTTCAGACGCCTTGTATAGAAACTAACCAGACTAGACGGTCAGGTCAGGTAGAAATACTTACAATTCTTACAACGTCTTGCTCATTAAACTCGTAAGTCAAGGCCTCCTGAATGTCAAGTTGTTTCTGCTTAATAGAGTCTACAGTCGGCATCGGTGAGCCGGCAGCGACTGCTGCTACTAACCAAGCCTGGTATTCATGATCGGTAAACTCCTGATTACTGATAAATTCCAGCCTGAACACTTTATCGCTGCCACCATGCCGCACCCTGAGGCCTTTGTTCGTCCGCGTATTTCCCAAATTGTACACCTTCACCGTTTCGTACACGCCAAGAATCTCGCCAGCGCGGTATACCGGCATATTATTTGCCTGTCCTATACCGATCTTGATAAAGCAGCCTTTCACTATACGATCAAAGAACGGCAAGTGGACAAACCGCTCCAGCTTGTGACGTGACAGCCTTATCGAGTTCAGTTCGGTACGTGATGGCACGTAAGCAGGTTTCTGCTCGTCGTCCTCACCATTGTCGCTCGAACTTGAGCTGGAACTCGATTTGGATCGTACTGAAGCTGCCCTCGAAGGAGCCGGTGAACTCTTCTCATCTGGAAATTAAACAACTATAGATCAAAATCTTTTGGGTTAATTTTTAAAGAATGCTGTGATTAAGAAGAGGATGTACCGAATTAATTTTGCAAAGTGTAGAGAAAATTTAAATGTCAGTGTAAAATATGCACGTGGTGCTCTTCAATATGTCAAATGTATCAATTACTTACAGAGAATGAAGCAAATTTTACCAGCTGTTGGAAGAAACTGTCTTTATTAGTACCTAAATTGCTTTTCTAATATTGAAGACCAGAAATAATGACTTTTCGTTTTAATGTCACTGTCACACAATAAAAGTTGTATATAGAAATTCTCAATATACAGAGAAATACCATACCTTCAACTAGATTTTTTTACAGCAACATATAATGTTTATAAGTAACAACAAAATTATACATTAGAAATTAAACAAATTTTTATGTAATGTTGAAAACTGTCAATGTGATTTGTAAATGTTTCCAAACAATAGCAAATATGATCCAAATGTATTTGTTATACAGGGGTATTAATAAATGTTAAATTAAATTACATTGTGGTATTGGAAAGAGTTAACATACTGAATATTTGAGAGAGAAAAATACCTTTGTATTGCCACCAATTTGAACTAGACAAAATTATTTGATGCTGCTACTACTGCTGCTGAAAATCAATTTAAATATGACAATGTGAGTTGTTGAGACAAAATCTTTTAGCAAATGCATTGGCTAGCATGATCAAAATTATTAATAAATGGATGGGCAAAGGAAGGTTGATTGTGCAAAAATAAACCACCCCATTCATTCCACAAAATAAATAAAATAATAGCGTATGTTGTCTTTCTCTATCGTTATTGTCAACCAAAATCAAAAGAAATTTGAAAAAATAGTTGTTAATTGACAATTTGACTTCTAACAGCTGACAAAGCACTACAGTAAATGTTTATCTAAAAACTGCCCATACAAACTTCAAAGAATTGAAATGATTCCATAAAACCTCTCCAATTTCAGCAGCTGGAAATTTTTCATTCACCACCAATCCACACAAGAAGATTCATCAAATGTCAATCCAAACATTTCTTCTCCAACTATTTTTCAGACTAACTTGATCTCAATTGTTCAATGCAAATTTAGAATGGAGTTGGCATAAATTATTATCAGAACTTATTGAATAAAAAACGTTTATAACGATTTTGTAAAAATAATATTCATGGACTAGCAGAAAAAAAAATAAATACAAGACTCACCTTCACTTTCACTATCGTCAGAATATATATCAGACGCTTTCAGTTTCACAGAGCTTTTGTTACTGTTCATGTTTTCTGCTTCTTCCTCTTCAACTTTTTTCTTTTGTTCCTCGCGTCTCGCGGTTTCCATTTCCTCCTTGCGCCGTTGTCCCTCACGCCTGGCTTTCAACTCAGCCATGGCGTTCACCCTCTTATCAATCTTACCCCTATTTTCTTCGATATTTTTCTTCCGCTCCTTACTACGCTCTTTATGATCAATTGAACTGTAATCTGCCTGCAGCGATTGCTCTTTTTCCTTGTCCTTTTCTTTCGACTTTTCTTTATCTTTACCTTTCTTCTCGGGTTTCTCTTTAGCACGTTCAGCTTTTTTTGCCTGCCGCAGTTTCTTTTCAATTTCAAACCTAATATATTATGTACAGTATAGTCAGTATTTGAGCACTTTTAGTTAGTTTTAAAGATGGGGATTTTAAACAAGGGATTTTTAACAAGAATAATGAGTGAGAAGGAAGGAAATAGCAGAAATAGCAACAAATATATAAAATTAAACACAATAGACAGCTCATCGGTGGGCTTCATCAATTAATAAAAATGAATGGAAAACTTTGTTAATCTGATAATAATTTAAAAAAATTGGAAACAGTTAATTTGTTGAAAATGCATATGTATTCTTTTCCAAATAAGTATTTTTTTGTTATTTATATTAACAGATACTTTACTACTTTCTTTGTAGAAGAATGTCTTACAATGTCATACAAATTTTGCACTTCCACAATAAGTACAAATTCGCAGGCACACGCAGTACAAATTCGGGCAAGCAGAAATGTATTCAAAGCCAATTATTTTTTCTTCATGTTGGTAGACCTTTTTAAGTAGTGATTTTAATCTGTTACATTTGGAGTAACTCTCCTGTAATATCCAACTGTGGAGCTGCACTAAGCCAAGCAATATCAGCATTTTCAACGCATCCCAAATAAGGTGCTAAGAAACATTGTGGAAACATTATGCATCTTAGTATATTAGAAATGTAATCTCCACAGGGATCTTGAGATGGAATTAGTAACCAAAGAAATTGGGAAGTTTGCACAAAATCATCAGAAGGGACTTCTTCAGCTCTGTTGAGGTAATCCAGCTCCTTGACAGTAGTGCAAAGACTCAAAAAACTAAACCTTTTGAGTTGGTGAGGTGTGTTACAAAAGCAGAGCACAGTGCTACGCAATAGTGAAGTTAAGTCCCAAAATCCCAACTAAATTTGATTTAAAACAACAGGGAAAACACTTATTTTTTATACTTCGCAAATTATGTTAGATAAATATAGCTAGATAGCGTTATACACAAGTAGATATCTAGAAGGGGCATTGCTAATAATAAAAAAAAAATTTAGTTTGTGATTTTAATTTTATTATATTACACCAGAATTAAAAAGGCTGATTTTTTTAATGTATGCATTTTAATATTTTAAATAATATCTGTCTCCTTCAATACCATCCCCTCAAACAAAATTATAGGGACGAAAAAGAAGAAATTCAGTTATTAAGAAAAACAGTAATAATCACAAGTCGTAGCTGCAAAATTGCGTTTTAAAAAAGATTCTTTGACTTTATAGTTACCTGTTTCATATAGACTGGAAGGCGTTGAGAAGCTTTTCAGAATGCTATGGGTTTGTTTTGGAAATTTGAACAAATTAATCTAAAACTTTTAAGTGAGCTATCAACCAACCACTAAGTTTTGCATCCTGATGATATTAGATATATTATAGAGGGGCAATGTTAAGACTGTTTATTATAACAAAACGCAAACTGTTTTTGATCTCATTCAAATTCTTTGGCCTGATTTATGTTGCAGAGAAAATTATCATATAATAGTGCATTTCTCTATCTCAGAGGTAGGAAATTAGTTTAGTTAGTAGCAGCTTTGTAGGCTTATGTGAGCTAATTTAGCCCACCACAACAAGAAAAAATACGAAACAGATTAGCATATACCTGGTTTTCATTAGTTCCCTCTGTTCAATACGTTTAAAGATCTCCGTTTCTCTTTCTTTTTCAGTTAAACTGGCTAATCGGGCTCGATCTTCTTCATCGCCCATAAGTTGGTCGTCATATCCGTCATTAAATTCTTCTTCGGACGAATCTGACGAATCAGATACCTCACCTTCTTCTGGCTCTGAATTCTCCTTATCTGACCTTTTTTCATGTTCTGATTCGCTTTCATCCGACGAGGTCGAATCCTTTCTTGTCCGTTTTGTTGGTTTGGGGCTTTCATCCTCACTCTCAGAATCTGAATTTGATACAGACCCATTGCTTCTAGGAGACCTTTTCTTATGCTTTTTGTTTGCCAAATCCAAGAATTCCTGCATAGAAAATAAAGATTTTATAATATTTGTATAACCAATAAGACAAATATAATAAGAGTAACAAAAGAAACTAAATAAATCAACTGATTTTGAAGGAAGCATCAATTGGTTTCTTAGAAATTGTAACCTATAAATTTTGTACTTACCCCGTCTAAGTCGCTGCTGGAATCATTACTAGAATCTGAATCTATGAGTGCCTGGCTCTTACGTTTCCCCATTTTCACACTGTCTAATTTGCACACTAAACTTAATTATAATACTTAAAGTTTACTTAATAATTGTTCTTGTAATTCGCACAGGTCAATACTCAAGCGGCCATATTATGTTAAACGTCGTCGCACAAAAAGGCCACTGTAAAACCGACTTGTACCGACAGAGACATCTGTGAAATATACTATTTTGCCACAACAGTTAACTGCAGAATAGGTTTGAAGTCACAATTTTGGTGCCGATTTAGTAATCGATTATATAAAATATGGAAAATCTTAGAAAGTTTGAAAAAGAAATCATAAAAAAAATTGAAAAAAAGTTTACATTTTCTTATGAACGTTTATTTCATAGTTCGGCCACCCCATAGTTCTTGCCAACTGAAGTAACAGACAGTTTTTAGTATTTTTTAGAAAATTAGTAAATAAAATTAAATATCCATTACAAGTGTATACATGTGAAAGATTTTGCAGACCATTGCTACTAAAACATTGCCTCCTGGGTGGCATGATTTTATTTGATTAACAATGGATTCGAAAAATATAAAAGATTTTTGTAAAATAATATATTCACTATAGATAGATCAGTTCAGCTGACATTATTATACTAGTAGCAAAACTGGCTACACCAAGAATAATTGAATAACATTTACAAGAAAAACTGAACATTCCTTGGATATTTCCAATAACTTATAACAATCTACTTGCAAACCAATTGAATATATACTTTAATAGTAATTGCGTACTTACATTATAATAAAACTAACACATCCATAATAAAAACATTTTATTTAAAAAAAAGCGAAAGTATGCAATGGCATTGCTATAATAAAAAGAAATGACAAAAGTTTCATTTCAGTTGAATACGATTACGCAGTTTGTAAATTATATCAATACTTTAAATCTTAATACCTATAATAAAAATATAAAATTTTACAATAATTCACATACAGCTGGCCGCCTTATCCTGCTCTACTGCCTAGTTTCTTTAAAACATTGATCCCTTGATCTTCGTACTCTTGTTTGGAAATCCAGAAGTTATCCTTATCTTTCATCACTTCTGCTAACACTGCACCTCCGATAAACACCATATCCTTGCGTCTGGGTGGGTCCTCTATACGTATTTTGAACTTGTTTAACTTATCTATATCATTCTTAAGCACCCGTTCCAGATATAACTGTTTCATTTCACGTTCTAATCGTGATGGTAAACCTGGATACATCGTCGACCCACCAGATAATACTATATGCTTGTATAATTCTGAACGCATATCAATATGCGCAGCCTGTAATTTAAGAAAAAGCAAACTTTTTCGTAATTTGTAATCGAATATATGGGAAATAATACCTGAATTGTTGAAAAAACAAGTTCAGCAATTCCTTGACCCTCAACATTAATAAGATGTGGCTGAAACAGTGCTTCAGGAGCTTCAAATCGTTCACCACCCACCTTAATTACCCTTCCATCTGGTAATGTGTAAGGTTCCACAAGAACGGTAGTTTCAAGTGCTAACCGTTGTTCCGTTTCAATGTCATATCCGATGTAACATAGTTTTTCTTTCATCATACGTACCTATAAGAAGAAAGATACATGCATATTATTCATTTTAGTTTGAACCAATTATTTAGAAACCATTTTTCAGTCAGAATGTTTTGTGTAACTGTAAATTTACCTTCTAAATAGGTTAAAATGAAAGATGGAATGTTTCTTTCCATAACTATATATGTACCTAATTAAATTAGTTTTTCTATTGATGCTTGAGTTTTCAAAATAATGCTTAGAAACCTCAAAATTATTTATAAAATAAATTGAGTGTATGTAACAAGTGATATTGTGATATCCTAAAACAAATTTTTTAGAAAAAAAAGCACATCGACAGCAAAATTTTCAAATACTGAATCTTGTCTATAGATTGGCGTTTGTCTTTTCTTAAGTTTTTAAGTAACAAATGTTGTAAAAAAGTTTATAAATTTTGGTTTTGTTCATAACTTTTCTCATGCTTCTCAATACAGTGCAACCTCGATTTTCCGGACACACTATTATCCGGACACTCGGTAATCCGGACACCCCCTGCAAAACACGATTATCCGGACACCGCTCGCTAATCCGGAAAACGCGCCGCGCCGGCGAGACGGCCATGTCGCCGCGCCGTCATGTAGGTCCAAGCGGCTTATTGAGAGCCTGACTACGTACGGTAGCGGTAGTACCTACATATACATATGTCCCTGTGCGTTTGTTTGGTGTACACGGCAAAAATGCGTAACAGGAAACATATTACTTTGAATGTGCAGCAAATAATGAATTAATAATGGACAAAGCATTAGATCGATTGCTGCGCAATACGGCGTTGGAAAATCTACGATTTCCGATATAAATAAAAATAAAAGCAAACTTGACAACTATGTATAATAGTCGTTTAAAATTAGTACCTAAGTGTGCATGAGTTCTGTGTTCCTAACCTTAGGTGGAATTACTTGACTATTGCACTGCATTCAACCACGTCGATAGAAACGGGGATTTGCGCAATTTAATATAAATTCTAGTGATAATTACACCAAAAGTCGTCAACACTAGGTATTTCTATGCATGACTTAAAATTGATTAAAACTTCAGGTAATGTTATTTAAGCAATTTTGAAGCAATATTCGGTAATCCGGACAAATCAATTATCCGGACACCCCCCTTGCATTTAATTGTCCGGATAATCGAGGTTGCACTGTATTAAATTTATGACCAGAAAATTTTTATACCTGCACATGCTACATAGAAATGATCTTGAAAAAAGTTGTAGCTTGATTGTTCACCAACTATACTGTGATAGAAATTTGTATTCACAGCGGTACATTTGTCAAATTGCTGATAATTTTCGGATAATGTTTCACTGCAAATAAAGCTTATTTGACCGAAAGAGAACCTTTTCTTGTCAGTCAGAGTTGTATTCACTAAAGACGGGTTGCTATCTTAAATCAGATACATACTCAGATCTGAAAATTTACTGTAGTCTGTAGCCTACATCTGGTAAGCTTGTTACCGTGTGTTCAGTCGTTTCATCACTGTTTTGGTTGTATCTCAGTTATTAAAGAAGGCAATGAAATGAATCAAAGAGCAAAATGTCCACAAAATGTTGGGCTACTAATGGCTCCACTTGATTCCTGCGGTTATAGCTGGTACAAACGAGCGTGTAATAATTTTTGAGACAGAAACTTGCCTAGAAATAAGGTCTCAATTACAATAAGCTGTGATTTTGTTATGAGCGCGCTAAAGGTTCATTTTCAACTGACAGTAAGTCGCAAATTTTCCAATCTTGACAATCAATTTCACGATGGCTTTCGCCTGCATAAAAACTAAATAAATAGTTGTATCTTGAAGTGGCTGAATGCAACCAATTACTCCAAAGGTTCAAACAAATGCTCAAAGAAAGTAGTAAACAACAAACAAACAAACATATTTCTAATTCAATGGGTTTGACAAAATATGCCAAATTTTAGTTTTTGTACACGTTGAGATAAAGGTGTATAAAGTGTAGGATTTACGTATAAGCTACACAAGCTATAGCGTAAGGCCCCCACTTTCTTGAGGGACCCGAAAAAAAAAAGTTTTAGTGAGCAATTGTCATATATACTAAATATACTGCAGCTGATAATTATGATCAATAAAGCCCTATTCAGAGATTAGTAAAAAAAGATAGGAAACGTCCATAAGCCACCTATGGTGAAAATCGACCACATTTTATTAACTGGTTAACATCTGAGACGTTAGGTGGCAGCACGGTGGCGCTCTGGACGATTCGGCGGGATGTGCCGGTAAATTTTAATTTGTGTGCATTTCTTATATGCTTTATTATTTCGTTTTCCTACACAACATACAAAACTTAGTTGTACATTATTTATTATATAATAAATATCAATAACAAATAAGAACAGTGTTACTAAAGTCTAAAGTAATTCAACACTAAGCTATAACAACAACAATAGAAAGCTTAGCTTCAAAACTGCTGCTGACCTGCTGCTCTTCTCTGCTGTTCGTAGCAACATCCATATTTTCTGCAGAAAGTAAAGGAACAGGGTACAGCTCCTGATTTCAAAAGCAATCGCGGATATGTTTTCTTGAATTGCTCGACAGAAAAATGATCACTTCATATGTGATAGTTTTTTGTGTCATCTTGCAAAAGGTAAATTCGGCCAATATTTAACATCCATTGCTTGGATCTGCAAAACCAAAATCTATGCAGATGACTAATTTTTACTTACAGCGAACGATCCTTTGGTATTATTGCAAAGAATGCCACATCCCTATTATTGAATTTATTTTTGTAACTTGAATTACAAATGCAATAAGTGCCACGACTGATGTTGTAACTCTTGGTAAATAATGAAACTCCGACGTTACCACTAAATGCAACTTAAGTCAAATGACATTTTAAATTGCGTTTTGAACACTTGACATGACAAGACATGACATTTCAGTCACGTCATAGAGCGGTTAGTTAACATCTGAGACGATAGATGGCGCTAACATCGACACGGTCGCATCGCTTCCTATCTTTATTTACTAATCTCTGGCCCTATTATTATTATTATTTGTCCCAATGCTGCACGTACGAGACGCCCTATATTCTACATCCAATTTTTTTAGCGCGTCTTTTCGTAGAATAAAGCGCTATTGTGCCTAGGGTTTACATTACCGATAACAGGTTAGCTGGTATTACCAGTAATTATGACTACCGAAATTACTGATAAATTTCAATAGCATATGTTGGAAATTTCTGTAATTTTTAAAATATTTCATTATTATTTTATAATAGAAACGGAATGTTATATAGTAGCTTTTGTAGTTTGAGTGAGCAGGCAGATGACCTTTAATTGTTTGCAGTATGTTTGATAATTTGATTGTGGACATTATTTTGGTTTTCTTACTGGAGTTACATTTCAGGTAAGTGCATTTTACACAAGTACATACGATCGTATTTAAATTGAAAAAAAAATATATAGAAAATAGAGAAAATATAGCTATTGTCTATATTTTCAAGTCAACATACCAATAGACTTTGCATGATAACAATATTTTGTCAATAAACATTGGTAAAATGTATTGAAATTATTGACATATTGTAATACATATTGTCCTACATATTGTCCTTAAGTGATAAAACAATAGATACAATATTTAAAATTTATTGATATGTCGATCCTACGCGGACACCTGTAGCAGAAATTATAATATGTATATCTTTAACGTTTTTTTTTTTCAATTAATTACAAATTGTATTGTTATGGGTGTTGGGTTATGGGCGTTTATGAATTTATCATTTTATGTGGTCTTTTCGTCAATTTCAATTATGATGTATGTTGTTTAGCTGTACATTTTAGAAGTATGTTCCTTGTTCTTTTGTTTGTTTTTGCGAAGATTGAATCGGAGCTGGAATCAACGTTTTTGGAGTATGTCACATCCCTTCCAACCAACTCTTCTTTTTTATTTTGATTTTGTGTTTAAATAAAGAGCACTTCCAACATCAGCCTGAAGCCAGCCTGAATACATTGTGTTGTTCCTTTTTTTAGATATTTTTTATTTGAAGATGTAATTGTACGTGAAAAATGAACAGCAAAGACCTGACCGTCTGACAAGTGTAAGCAAACTGCTATAAGTTTAGTTCAATAAAAAACTATGTTTTTTCGCAAAAGCAAAATTTTATGTTTTTATTGCAAAAACATAAAAATTTGCAAAAAATCTACAGCCCAGTAATGTAGTACAATATGGAAACCAGGTAAGGAAAATCCTTTAAAAATTTCAAATCTAACGGCGCCCATAATAAAACTAAATGTTGGGCATAGTTTCTCCATCATCTTTAAAGATCTCAAGCAAGATTACATTGGATTAAAGCATTCAATTATTGCAAATATGATGTGTTTTCAATCTTCAGAATATAAGCAATTAGTTTATCAACGAAATACTTGATTTAATTAATATCTTTGGAAATATGAGCAATTGAAAATTTGTACCGTTTTTTTTTTTCTCACAGTGTATATTTGAAAGAAATGAACATTTAGTTTAAGCGGCTAGGTATCCGAAAATCATATTTGGCACTGACATAGAATATCTGGACTAAAAAAAGGCCCCATACCTCAAATAGCTTAGGGCCTTCAAATCTAAATCCGGCTCTGGGTGTATACTACTTCTAGTATTTTTTCCGCTGTTTTTAGCAAACTTCAGAAATTTAAAAATCGTACTTACAGTTTCAAAATCAGCTGAATGATTAAACGCGTAACCCCTCAGCAGCAATAACTTAATCAGGTACCGAGTAATGTCTCTCCCCGCAATGTCCAATCGTCGTGTTAAATGTGGCAGCGAATATTCTTCGTAGACAGGGCAAATGTGCGTTACACCATCTCCAGAATCGACAACCACTCCTGACAGTAAACCCTACAACATGTTCAGAATAATAACCCAATTCAAACACTTTATACAGAGTACCTGAGCGTATAACGTCAACACAGCTTGAATAGCAATGTATGTGCCGGCAAATCCATATTTCTCAAACATGACTTCAACCATTTTCTCCCTATTTTTAAGCGGGTTCATTGGGGGTTCAGTCAGGAGTATCTAAAATTAATAAAGAACTTAAAATAAGCAATTACGTAAGACTACTTACTGTTGACAAACCTTAGTTTCTTTGGGATCAAGGTTCATCTTATTTGGCCCAAATGTATAATCCCAAACATGGCACATATCGTCCCAGTTGCGGACAACCCCATTTTCCATTGGGTAACTCAACTCCAGCAACGAACGTAATACGGATGCTTCATCGCCAACCATCAGGTCCTAAAAAGTTAATTTAATTTTGTACATCAAATATTTTCTAATCATGTAATTATTAATGTACAACATCAGCGACATAAGTGCCAAATGGTTAATATCAGAAGCTACAGAAAAAATAAAGTGTGTTAAGCTTTATGCAAAACAAATCATATTACTTACAGGAAGAGTGTTTATCACTCCCTTTTATGCATGAAAATACATAGACAAAATGTTTAATGTTTGCATATGAATTGAACGAACAGACTACTATTTTTGTGTTTCTAAAAAGAACATCGCATGCAATCATCATTATAGAAAATAGATGCACAAACATAGGTGTTTAAAAGCTGGGATAGCAGTCAGAACTCAATGTCATATAAGTTTCCTTGGGGAATTAAGACCCAAGTGTCCCAGTGCGGATACATATCAGGAATATGTGGTAAAGGCTAATAGAGCCACTATAAACAATGATTTTAAAGTAAGATCTAATGGATTTCTGCTATTACAAATAGCATTTGCTTAGAAGTTATTTTCGTCAATACCATTTGATAATTCTACTGGTTTACGATAAAAGTACTTGGGATAGAAATTATTATCATAGAGGCCTAGCTCTTGGATACAGTAAAGGCGGGTTTTCCTAGGAGCAGGTTTTTTACGCAGCGTACAACGTAACGAACGTTTTCTCAGACGATTGTCACTTTTGACAACACGCAAAGATCCTTTGACCAAACTATAAGTAGACCACCTGAATAGCTGATGCGCCACATTTGGAAAACACAAACGAGCAGCGTATTAAGCTGTCGACTTGAAATGCGTTGTACGCTGCGTAAAAAACCTGCTCCTAGGAAAACCCGGCTTTAGTGACAAATTTATGAAACTAATTACAGTAAAGCTCTGTTAATCTGGATCAATTAAAATTAGTTCAATCCAGATTAGCAAAAATTCCAGATTACTGAAGCAATATAAACAATTAAACTAAGGCGTAATAAACTAGTAAAGCATTTATTACTACGAATGTTATACACATTTTCTAGGACAAGTAAACAATACTATACTTTGTAAGATGATCCAAACAAAAATATCGTTAAAAAATTGAAAATAACGCAATCATAATTGAAAAAAAAAACAAATATTTTTGTTTACCAAATGTCTGTTTTCCTTGGCCCATTGTATCCAGGTTCTGAAACACCTAATAACCTATTTACGTTTAACTTTCAGCTCAAGTCTGGTAACGTCTTTGTTGCAGGAACTTTATCACTGTACCAAACAGAATGCAGAACCAAATTGTTTAATCAGTCTCTAAGGAGATAAACAGTTATTAAGAGTTGATGAGCGTTTCTGCAACTCATCAGTCTATCAAAAAATAGAAAAAGTCAAAAACAATTGAATGTTAGAAATTTTATTTTATTTAGAAAGAATTTTATAAAATAAAACGAATATTGCCATACTTTGCTGATCTTCCCATGTTATAAAAAATGCACAACGCAATTCATCAACTTGTCTGTTTTCAAATCTCGTTCTTCAATGGGTAAAAAAAAATTGGCAACATTATCAATATCGATTTTCTCTATTGCAATTTGTTATATAGCATGTCGCATAGTTTGCAAATCGTGAATTCTACATTCCGCTGTCAGATTTTGCCTACAAAATTCAAGATCCAGAAAATATGGACAAATCAAATTACATGCGTAACCCAATTTTCACTGTTTTTATTTATTTTAAACATTTTTTTTAACTATTCCAATTTTAAAACTGTTTTTTATCAGAACTTATGATCCATTTAAAGTTTGTTGAGCAATGGAAAGACTTTTATCGTTTAACGTTTACAACCTCCGGGAAAAAAGTATAATTTAGACATACAATTAATGCATTTTTGAGCAATACACCTCCAAAAAAAATATATGTAAACCTACACGTTTAATATTTCTGTCATTACAGTAAAGGTGTTAAATTTGCAATCCCAGCATGCAATAGGTATACTGACAAAAAACATTTTTAATAAATAAGTTAATATAAAATAAAAATAAAAAAATACAACAAATATGCAAAGAAGGTAGGAATAATACCGCTAAGGCACACACTAAATTCTTACAAAATAAAAAGTCTTACGTCAACATGGTAGTCCTGAAAACATAATACAGAACATATCAAAACTAATAATACCTAAAGACATTTATATCTTTACAATAATAACTGAGAGCTTACGTCAAACAATCTACTTTTAACAAGAGCGGTGTTTCAAACAGAGAAGCGTCTCAAACAAATAATTTCTTACCTTCACTTCGATATCCCCAATCTTATTGATCGCTCTAATGATCGGTCTTCCGACCATTGATGGAAATATATGGGCAGGAAAATTACTTCCAGCATAGCCGCACTTTACGAACTACAAGGAAAATTGTGGTTAGAAACAAAGTGCAATTAGATTCATATAATATACGATGGTACCCACCCCAGTTCCATTATCGCAAACAATAACCTTTCTTCCTTGTTTATCCATTATTTCTGGCACGCACAGTTTTTAAGCGCTTAACAAAAGTTATGATTCATTTAACTCTACCACACCTCGACTTATCAAATAAATGTGTGTACACCAAATGTAAACTTTGACGTTTACTAAACTTGGTTTACCTATCAATTTTGCACCGGTCTCGGTTGATAAAATTGATATCTGTATTCTGTACAATTCTATATTGAATGAACGCTTTGACGGAAAACTGATAATCAGAACGCCCCCCAAAGGGTATTCTACTATCCATAAATTTTAGCACATATATAACTGTGGTTTTGTACGATTATAAATTAATCGAACGGATGTTAAAAATGTTGAGATAACTAACTTTTTAGATTGGTTGTCCAACAGTAGATAAGATTTTGGACGTTACCCCCCACCGCGCATTTATTTAGCCCTCTTCTGTGGTGTTTACTCTATGATGTTTATGGAGTACGTACTGAAATTTCAACAAGCACTGATAAATACTTATAGCAATATTGCAGATGTTATACGTTCAGTGTAAAAAATGCCAGAATTGTATCTCGAATAAACTGTATAAATAAGGTACTTGCATTATGTTTTTTCCAGAAAAACATTTGTTTGACATTTAACATAACCTATAATAAGATTATAACAATTTTAGATGTCATGAATTTGCAATTCAGCGATTTATTTGTGGGACAAAATGTGTCCCGGGAGTGGTCACCCTTAATTACTCAACAGGTAAATGCATTTATCTATAAGAAACATATGACATAAATGTTTTTGTTTTGTAGCTGCGGTTAAGACATTTACGTCGTATTACTGCGTACAATATTGTAACCAGCAATGAGGGCGAGTTTTATTACACCTTACATCAAGCATTGATGAGTGCTCCGTTTTACACTAGTGAAAAAATTACTAGCCCTAACCCGCGATGGAAAGAAATCGAATTACAGACTCTGCCTCACTCTGCGATAAAAGGTAAAGTTTGTTGGCTCAGTTTCTGCATAAAGTCCATCCCTCACCGATGGTCTATAGGAATATGAAAACAATACAGGAACATTGCTATTCAAAAGTTGCTATAGTATCTTGTTCCCTCATTCTGTCGTGTTAAGCTAGAGCACGGTGCTGCAAATTTGTTCAGGTTTTATGTTTTCAAATAAAATCAGTATATAGAATTCCGAATGATTTTCTGTTGATTTGATAAAGCTAAAAGATACAAAACGGGTATTAGAACCCTTCTATCTGGGAAGTAACATCACAATATATGTAATCTCAATATTTTATAAAAGTAGATAACTTCTATCCTGTCCAAGAATATCTTCTATTCAATAACAGTTCCCCAAGAAGATTTTATAAAAGAATGGTCTTTTTGGTAAGAAAAAGCCAAAATCGTACAGATTACTTCATAGCGGTGTCCCAAAACTCAACATCATACCATGGAAGACTGATAGGCCAACTGACCAGAATATCTAAATATGACCCTAGTAAAAAAAATCGTTAGTTTTCGAGATATTGACGCTTTTATGAATTTTGACTAAAAATGGTCACAGATCAGTTTTTCAAGTGCCACATCTACAAAATTCCTTATTCTAAGGATCTAATTTTTGGTACCTAACCGAAAACAGTGGTCATTACCTACTGTCCAACTGTCCCACTGTGCATTTGTACACAAACATTTTTCTTTAACTCATGATTTATTTTTTCTTTTTTGCTAATTTTGAGGTGTCATCTAAATGAAAAATACCAGGATAATCTTGCAAGTTATTTTAAAATATTGCCCACTTAGTGTAGTTCTTAAAATGTGCTTAAAATGTGAAATATCTGTAAAATGAGAAAAAAAATAAAACTATGTCATTAAGTAGAAATTTGGATGAAAACACTCGTCAAAATTAATTGGACAGGAATTTATTTACAAATAAACAAACACATACAAAAATTAAAGAATGCGTTCAAAATCAAATTGCACCAAATCAAACGCAAGCGCGACTTAAAAAATGATCTTTGAATCAAGAAAAGATCTTTTAATCTGTCTTGCAGTTTCTGCGATATTTATTTGCTCTCAATTCATTTATGTTAGTTAGTTGTTCCATATAGGCTTTTTCCATTAACCAACTCGAGTAGAAAAAACCTAGAGGACTTAATCTGTGTGGGTAAGCTTGGTGAAAATAATTTCTTACAGCTCCTGTGTAATATGTAAAACGTGGAATACTATTGCAATTTTTTAGCAAATGAACTGCCAAATCTTTTAGAAGATGTGCCATTGCACACGCACACCTTAATGTGGCTTCCAAATTGTTAGTCACAAAATAGGCAACCTTTTAACATAACTTGCCGGGCTATATAAGTACTTTTTGGACGACTCAAAGTTAGCTATAAAGAGAAATAAATCACGGAGGTCAATAGCAGCCAAGTTTAAGATTGAGTCTCAACAATTAGTATGTGAGAAAATTGAATGTTGTAGCTGTGGCACTCGAAAAATATATATCTTGAAAACTAAAAACTTTTTACTAAGGTCATATTTAGATATTTTTCTGAAAAAATGTATTTTTGTTTTGACATGTTTTATTGTCAGCATTGAGTTTAATACTATCAATAAAAAAAAATCTACGATAATAAGCACACCTACTGTAAATATTTGCTTAAATCCTTCAATGTTACTCATTTGTTTTTATATTTAGCGTTTATATTAACCGTTGAATTTTAGCTTGTGTGTTAAGAATATGGCAGACTACAAATGAGGAAATGGACAAAATTTTAATCACATGGGGCGTAAACTTCTCCGGTTTGGTCTACCTAGGAAATAAACTCTCAGACGTTCAACCTTCGCTATTCAAAGACAAAACTGTGATATTGCACTTGCATGGAGGTTTCTTTACAAGTGCTTCAACTTTGTGTCCCAACTTGCAAGGTCGTGTTCCATTCGTCAACCATTTAAATATAAGTTGCACTGAAGATGATAGAAAAGTGTATAGGTTGGCATCATTGGCAGTGCCCGCCCGCGATGTTAAACATAGTTACAATGTGGAGAAATTAAGAGAGCTACAATCCTTACAGCTTACCCTAAAGAATAAATATTTAGAATTAGATGCTCTACAAATAAAGATCAACGATATGGGAGGTGCTGATGAAGATAATTCCACATCTTCAGACAGTACGTCCCCTTCTACTAGTCCCAATTCGGGTGTAAGATATGCCCCACAGTTATTAACAATGAATTCTTTAAACAAAATGTTACAAGTATGTATACTCCTACAAATTTATATAAATGTGTCTATTTAAATGCTTTTTAATTTATTTGTTAGGAAAAGCCTACGAAAACACAAAAGAAGGAAATATTGAGACTGTCCAAGGAGCTGCAAGCTGCTAGTTTTAAGATTAAAATTTTAACCCAAGAGAAAAATAAGCAATTAGTGAATATTCGGCAACTAAAGGAGAAACATTCGACAGTTTGCGATAGAAATGAAGAGACAGGTAATTTAAAATATTATTTTTTCAATAATATATCAATTTATAATAATTTTAACAAAAACCCTCTAAGGATCTCTACATGTGGATACTTTTTAGAGTCTACACTAATGGAGCAATATCGTCAATTAAGTAGAGATCTAGAGAAAGCTCGAGAACGTAAGAAAGAACAATTACAAAATAGGCAAATTCTATTAGAATATAATTCGCAATTGTACCATCGAAGGAAACAATTGCTTAACCAGTTGTTGGAATTGTACCCAATAGAGTGTGATGGTGATCAAAGATATACTATTAATGGAGTTCATTTACCAAGTTCAGAATTATTGAATGGTGAGTATTCATGTTTTTAGTTTCCATCAAATTATATAGATATGACTGTTTTGTGTGATTTACCCAGTAGTGTAATTTTATTTAAGATAACTTAAAGCATGTTTTCTTTAAGGACCAATTTAATTAAATATTTATTATAATTCACTGACTGGCACAATTAAAGGAATGCGTGATACTTATTTTGCTAACCTTTGCTGTTCAATAACTTTTGTAATCTTTGACCGATTTTCAATTATACAAATGGATATGCGTTCAAAGTTTAATTCTGAAGGATTTACCAGTGTATGGCTTTGTAACAGTGTACTTGAGAGCCAGCACAAAGCCCATAGTTACCCTACAGCCCTACAGGCAGGGACTAAAAACGAAAAGTATTTTGTTCGTTTCCGATCAAAACGAAAACGAAAAATTTCGTTTTCGTTCTTTTCGTTCACACCCAAAAAATATCGTTTTCGTGAACCGAAATAAAATAACGGTTAAAACCGGTTTTTTACTATTTTTCTAATAAAAGGATGCCAACATGCATTTTTAATTTTTTTTTATATTTGGCAAACAATTTTAATTTTAATTTCATAATTTTAATCATAGGTGGCAAAAATTACTAGCATAAAATTTATGCTTTTAAAAACTCAAATGTTAAAAATTTCAATTAACTGCATTTTAAGTGGTGATGGCATTTTTGCTTTTTATAAATATTAAAAATAAAATTTAGGATGAATTGTTTGGGACCGTTTCTGTATTGGAGAGGCACGAATCTGTTTTAGTTTCTTTCATTTATTCCCATTAAATTTAGTTACTTGAAAACCACGCACAAACTGCTATGCTGTTTAGTGGTATGCCAGTGACAGATTTTTTTTGTTTTTTTTGCTTTATATTTTAAATAATAATATTTGTTTCTTTTCTCTCTGCTCTTGCTTTATTTCAAGTAACCTGTACTTATTTAAAAATTTTCTCTCATTGTTAATTTTTGGTTATTTGTAAATAAAGTTATTATTATTAAAAACAAGAGAAAAAAAATTGTAACCTATTTATTTTATAGCAAATATATATATATATAAATAATTCAGCATTCCAAAATAAATAAAAATTTTAGTTAATTAAACCAAATATATATTCTAAAGTAAATCAACGTGAATAGAAGACCCTTGCAACCCCGATATGTCTACTAGGAGTAGGTTACAAAAATATTGTGTCATTAAACCGGTTAAAACCGGTAACCAAAATTATTTATTTCGTTTTCAATCATGAACGAAAAATAAATATTTCGGTTAATTTAGTTCTTTCGTTCTTGTTTTCGTTCCGTTCTTAGTCCCTGCCTACAGGGTGTCTCGAACTTAGACCAAAAATACCATTTCTATTCTCCCAGTGTAATCTGCGGCAGCATTTTTTTTTTTTTAATAAGTACGTAGGCTTTCATGGCCAGAATGATTTTGAAAATAAATTGCTTCCGGGTTATGCTGTATCTCTTCTGGTGGTCTCGGGGTGTAGGTCTGTGCCGTTGGGTGTCCCACAGGGCTCCATTCTGAGGCCTGTGTTATTTTTGATTTCTATAAATGACGTGCCTCTTGTCGATAAAGGTTATCATTTTACTTTACACGCCGATGATACTAAAGTTGTGGTGCAGGGTTCTACTGAGGAAGAAGTGATGGCACAGCATTGTGTCGGCATATTTTAAAGGATTTTTAAACTTTAACACTGCATTGTGTCTACATTTATGAACTGTCTTTGTCTTTAAACATTTATTATTTATTATTTATTATTTATTATTTCACTATCAGCAGTAGGCGGATGAATCCGATGAGACTGCATAGAAATCTTCTTCTGAAAAGGTGCGATGTTTACTGCACAAACACTCATTACCGCTATGATTTAGTTGTTCCATATACAAGATTAGACCTTAAGGCTAAATCTTGCAACTGTGTCGGTCCAAAACTTTTTTATTTGTTATCATGGTATAAATGTGAGTCTGTGTCAAGTTTTAAAAAGCATTTGAAATCTCGTTTGATAGAGAAGGGATTCTACAGTAGGGTGGGTCGATTGCACGTTTTTTTCGAGGGCCGAATTCTAATAGTGCGGAAAAGTTGCCTTACCATACCAGTAGTTCATGTGCAAAATTTCATTCCGATCAGACAATATCTTGTGTTCGCCATTTGGGCTTGAAATTTGGAAATTGGGACTAAAATCGTAAAATTATCGCTATCACGTCAAAACCGCAAATCTGATGACTAAAATGCTCAAACAAAACATGTTCATAATTTACCTACCTATCGAAATGGTATTAGGTATTCTGCTGATAGGAGTGACCGTTTTCAAGATATGATCGCTAACGCTTCACGCTGCAGCGCAAGGTGAAAATCTGTGCAGCTCTGAGCTACCCTGTATCGGTTCCACAGAACCCACCACGTGGAGGTGGTTGCACCAGCGGTTTCTCCGAAGCCCAACCCAACCAATTAACCATATGCTGGACTTGTTTAGTCAGACTGAAAGTCAAGTATGTCGCTAAAATATTTTTTGTGCCGAAATTGGGCAATTGTTGCCTAGATTTCAGTGTCGATCTAATATGAGCATCCCGTGACTCAGGGCCACATACTAATTGTGACGATTCCGTTACCAACTTAACGGCAAACTCGAAAACATTTATGACAAAGCGTCTATTCCCAACAGTTTCACACACAAGAATAATACAAGTAAGAACAGGATCCCAGGAACGCAGGATAGAAAGGACACATTCGTTTCTTTTGCAAAGACAAAAACTCTTTGACATTGCTTTTTGTAAGTACGCTACGTTTGCCTCCTGCGTTTGTCCAAAGGCGAAAGAGGTTCCTCTGATCGAGCAACCATTTCTCCTGGACCAGAAAAGTACTAGAATAGGTTGCATTGGAACAGTAGACTTTCCTGAAACAAAAAGAATTAAAAGAGCTAAACGCAGAACACAAATCAAGGACAGAAAAATCACAAGTTACCACCACAGAAGCAGTTCCAGCCTATTCAAAGGTATCTACACCATAGAGTGTGAGAAGTTGCCTGTAGCTAAATTTGGCAGTTTTCCCATCATGTCAATTGCCTGTCGAGATACAATACAAAGCACGGATCAGGCTTACCTTTACAAGATTTCTAAAGCTCTTATTTCAGACCACTGCCCAGGTGATGTATGCATTCTGGATCCAGGCACCATCTGCAAAGTACGATGGCTAACCTGTGTCAACAGAATTTTAAAGTTATACATTTCAACACCTAAATCGACACAACAGTTTGAATCTATTGTGAAATATATACTTACAGTTTACTCACCTTTGTGGTTCAATAATAATTCGGTTTCATAGTTCAATCAAGGATGGATCTAGGCATCTTTTTGATGTAATTCAAAGAACGAGGTACTTATCTGCCAGTGTGTGAGAAATGTTTCTATTCAGAAAAATGCGTACAATGCTTTTTCTGAAAACATCTTATTGAGTATGATGACAGACAAACGGTCAGAAGTGAGAAAGCTTGCACTCGACCGTCTTCTCAGAGCCAGGGAGGCTGAGACTAGGAGACTAGAAGATCAACCTGTTAGGTACAATGTTGTGCCGCAGCTGAATTTCAAAGCAACAGAGTACTATGAAATTATTGACTGGCAGACAACTACCATAACTGTGGCATCCGTTCTTCACAGAGTTTCAAAGGAACAACTAATAACAGAATTGTCCCAAGACAGTCAATAAATAGGAATTATCCGCATTTCCCTTACATACCGTTGCTGTGGAGATAACCGTTAAGTTGGTAACGGAATCATCAAAATTAGCATGTGGCCGTCAGTCACGGGATGCTCATATTAGATCCGCACTGAAATCTAGGAAACAATTGCCCAATTTCAGCACAAAACGATTTTAGGAAGTCTTTGACTCAGACGAAACAAGCCCAGCATATGGTTGGTTGGTTGGGTTAGGCTTGGGAGGAACCCGAGGTGCAGCCACGTCCAGGTCTTGGGTCTGGGTAACCGCTATATGTTAGCTGAGAGCTGCACAAATTTTTACCTTGCCCTGCAGCGTGACGCGTTAGTGATCATATCTTAAAAACGGTCACTTCTATCAGCATAATACCTAATACCATTTCGATAGGCAGTTAAATTATGAACATGTTTTGTTTGAGCATTTTTGTCATCAGATTTGCGGTTTTGACGTGATAGCGGTAATTTTACGATTTTAGTCCCAATTTCCAAATTTCAAGCCCAAATGGCGAACACAAGATATTGTCTGATCGGAATGAAATTTTGCACATGAACTACTGGTATGGTAAGGCAACTTTTCCGCACTATTAGAATTCGGCCCTCGAAAAAAACGTGCAATCGACCCACCCTATTCTACAGTCTACATGTTTTTATAAGCCGTTATTTCAGTTGCTAAGTTTGACGTTTTGTTTCCGAGAATATTGTACCTGATTGCTTGTTTACATCTGAAATTGTTAATGTACGTTAATTTAATATTTCTAATCTCACTTTATGGATGACGTATCTTATGTACTTATGGAAATTAAGAGTATTATGTGATAATTTGCTATTCCTACTGTTCACTGAGTCATAATATCTTTATAGAGATTTGAAATTTTACAACCAGGAAGCCGAATGGAAATAAAAATTATGTTTGTAATACACATGTAACGACACAAACTGCAACTCTAAAAACATGATTTAATTTTTTATTTTATTATTTTGGTTACCTTGTTTGTTGACTAAAAATCACTAAATATCTGAAATTCAAAGAACGCTATAAAATGAAAATAAATAAAAAATCATTATTTATCATTAATACATGTGTATACAATAATTATTTATGTCTCATAAATACATTTTTGTGAGTAATTTTAGTAATTTTTAACTCACAATTTGATTTTCTTTTTCCAAAACAATGTGTGTGCTTTTATGCAGGAAAAACTAGTTTAAGGTCAAAGTTTATGCAAAATATATACTCTACCATATTAGGTTTGTTCCAAACACAAAGAAAAAACTGTTCAGGTATTGTTCTTTTGTGATTGACCAGTTATGTGACGATCGACAACTCAATTAAAAAAGTAGCACTGGCACATCAATCCGAACACATTGTATCATACCTGAATGGTATTTTCAGTGTGTTGGAATAAATCTATAATTAGACTTTCAGAGCATCGAAACTTTACACTTTTTTAAAATTATTTTGATATGTAATGATATGCAACCAAATATGTTGAACTTTCAATTAGCTATTACACCTGAATGTTTAGGTATTTTTGCATTCAAACAAGTAGTAAAGTGATTACTAACAATAAATAAAAATCCCCGGCTCACTTCTGTCAAAACTGGGTGATGGATTTTTATGAATATTGGTGTCTACTTGCAATCGATTTAAAACCAGCCAATGTCACCAACCTGCATAGAATTGAGCCGAGTGTTTTAGTAATTATTACCAAGTAGTATGTTTTCATTTCAGACAGCTCACAAAACGATGTTGCTGTGGCATTAGGGTTTGTAGCTCACATACTTGTGATGTGTTCAAATTTCCTGCAAGTTCCGTTGAGGTATCCAATAATTCACATGGGTTCAAGATCGCTTATCATTGATCATATATCACCGACTAATGGAGAGATGAGACAGCAGTATGTAAATAAACCATAATCACGTCAAAGCAAGTAATCGCTTCTTTCCAGGTATCCGCTATATCTTCGTGGCAAAGATCGATTTCAGTTCAATTACGCTGTCTGCCTATTGAACAAAAACATTGCGCAGCTGCGATGGATATGCGGCTTGCATACACAAAATCTTAAAGCAACATTACCCAACTTACTGACATTTTTATTGCAAAGAAGCGACCATCGTAGCCATCGTACAAAACCAACTGAAAGTGAAAACGAACCAGGTGCCTCCAAGCAGGTAGCCGATAGTCGGTATGGACCTGATGTTCCAGATTTAGGCAACAAAGATGGTTCTGTGTATAGTTCGACGAGTAGTATTCCATTTAGTTGCGTTGGGTCAACATCTAACATTGCCGATCCAACGCTAGAATCTCTCAGGCACGAGTGCCAAGCTGAACGAACACTCCTGCCAAAATTTAAACCGTCTGAGAGACCAAGGAGAAGTCCAAAAGTTGTGCCTCAGGAGACTAGTCTTAGTCAAGTATTGGCCATTCCAGAAGCTTTTTTGAACCAACAAATTAGTCCGAATTCATTCAAAAGTTACATGACGGCATGCAATAAACTTGGTTCTTCTCAATTACGTAAAGGTAAAGTTTTTTCATTACACCACGTCTTAAGTTACTACTTCTGTTTGGATTACTACAGTATTCCACAATCTTCTTGTAGTAATCCGAATTGGCGTTCAAATAGTATTTTCTGTCTTTAACATCTTGCTCTGATTTTATTTATATCCAAATATTAAATCTCTACTGTATAAAAGTGATCCATCCCAAAAAATTAAAATCTCCAATTATCTCGCTTTCCTTACATGTAAGAAAGAATTTTAATATTTATTTAGTTTCAGATGGATCAAATAATGGACACACAGAAGTAATGGTGATTGAAACAAATAGGATATTAAGCTGTGATATAAATGATGGATTGTACGCTAGATCAAATATAGTTGGTCCTATAGAAGAAGGAGCAGATTTAACTGACCCATCAGTGTGTCGTCAACTACAAGTTGACTCAGCTCGACCAATACCATCCACACTACCAACAAAGATTCATGATTACAGTTCTCCTAGATCTAAAAGACTTAGTAGATCTGTAGATTCGTACGATGAGGAAAAACTGAATCATTACGGAAGTGCAACTGGTTCAGATTCTGTTCTTACTGGTTCAAAAGAATTTATTACAGGTGGGCTAATCAATAATGCAAACAAAGATTCAGCAAAACACGTTCAAGAATGGTTAAACAATAAATCATCTGGAAACATAATTCCAGATGACAGAAACAAGGATATTGAAAAAAATACTAATCATCCTTTAACGGAAAGAACAGATGCATTGCTAAATGCTACATCATTTCACTTGGTTAAACCAAAATAAGGTTTGCTTTTGTGAAGTTCCAACTTTTCCTTATAACGAATTTGGGGCGTATATTTTTGTTATTAATTATTGTATTTATTATGATATACGTTCCTTTGTTAATTTAATTATAACAGATTTTTGTTTATTTTAACATTGGGATAATCAAGATGTTTATTTTATTGTATATGTGCTAAATAAAAAACTGTTGATACTTTATACAAAAATTTTGTTGTTATATCTTTTTATGTCTAGTTGTGAGAGGTTATAGATACTGTGTTATCTGAAATATTTATGTCGAATATATCAGTGTATATTTTTTTGATTTGTATAATTTATTAAATTATAGTGGACCAAGCAATAGTTGTTTTTATTTATTTTAGTAAGGAAAGTTGGAAATGTTAAATAAGTTTATCAAAAGCAATGTTTAGTCGAAAAGTGTTATTGATTGTACAGGATGGATTTGGGTGGTATAGCTCCGGTCACAACAAACTGTACAGAGAAAAACAAACATGTGAATTTGAATTTGTTGGTGTAGGCAACAAAACTGGTCTCCATTCCATAAATTTAAAAAAAAAACGTTAATATTGATCTTAAAACTGTAAAGAATACTGAAAAATAAGCCATTTATTTAAAACAAAGTTGACATCGATTTTACGCCACCAGCGCCATCTATAACAAAAGCAGACACATCCTTGTGGCCCTCGTCAAACAAGAAAAATTTTAAATATTTTTCCACAGGAGGAATCTTTCATGGGTAATCAAATGTTAAAAATAAAAGGGCAGTTGCTGAATAGGTTTTGCTTTCCTTTTGGTGATACTGAAATTAACATGTATCTTACAACCGACGGTATTGTAGCTTCAAAGAAATAGGTAGTTTAATTTATTATAGTCAATTTGACAAGTTTCTAGTAACACTGGAAAATTATGACTACATGTGATGAGTGAACTGACAATATAATTTTGTCTAAGCTCCCAGATTCATTCTGTGCACTAAATAAGAAATTGCTTACAAATTTCAAAAGGTAATTTGTTGCATGTACAAACCTGTGTAGTACCGTTATAATTGTTAATATGTAAGTAAACTAATTAATTTGTATAGTATCTACGTCATATTTCTTGTTCTACTTAGCTTGGTGTAAATAAATTTATGTGAATATAATTGAAGTAGTTAAATTTGACTTGGAATGAAAATAGTTTCTGGTACATATTTGAGAGAAGAGCAGTATTGTGTGGTAATAAATTTTTATAAAAAGTTATAACGGATCATTATAAATGATTGTAGTCGAAGTAGGCCATTATTATATCAAATGTAAGGATTTCTGGACGCCACTCTGTTTGAATTATGTACCACTATTACTATTCTACATGCAAAAGTTAAATTGGTTGCATAACCTAGTTCAAGTTTGACAGTTATAGGGTTTAGCGGCAAACATTCATTCACATGTGCATGGCCTACTTTGACTACAAATACTACAATCATTAATAACGACTGTGTGTGCAATGAAACAAAAAGTTGCATAGCCTTACATTATGTTCAACATTGGCTGAAAAACCCAAAAACACATTTGTGCAACTTAGTTTTTTTTTAAACTAGAGCCTTCTTGTTATTTCTCTATACGTTTAGTATAAAAAAAAATTATTTGTTAGTCACGTTGTAAAGTGTTACTATGACCCACCCTTACCATTTGTCTTGAGCTGTCTTTCCATTTTGACTGCGCTTACTCCATAGACAAACTTTACTCTGTTTTCAATGTCATGAACAACATGACAATGAAAACGCTCAATAAGACTTCCATGAATCTTCCAGTAAATCAGTGTTCTCATTTTCTGTGTCTCAACATATCTTCAAATGACAATAAACTTCGTTTGACAACTGTTTTACTGTCCGCTATAAACAGACTCACACACTGCTTGATGCTTATCTATTTGAACAGCATCATAATTTACTTAAAAATGGTAGTATTTCACCAATAAACACCAAAAAAGAAAAACCTATGAAGGAGAAATTCATGTGTGACAATAAAACGCCAAGTAGTAACATATTACTTTATATTGTTCTTATATACTTAAAATATTCATTCACACGATTTGTTTGTTTAAAACAAGCGTCCGTACATCTTTAAACATATATACAAACAGTACATTGACCATCCAACTAACAATCAAGAATTATATGATTGCAATTATGCAACGATGTGAGAAACAAAAGAGCGTAGAACATTCACCGCAGGTTGCTGCCGCGGTCCGTCTTAAACGTACTACAAGTAATTTAACATTTATAATAGTTTCTACAATTTATCTTTCAGTTTACTTATAATGGAATGAAATTAAACGCCTTCTCTTTATTAATCTGTAAAATGTGGCAGTACACAACCTGAGCCCTTGGTTATATACGGACAGTTTTACGCACCCCTTCTCTAAAGTTTAAATTAATCATTAAGAGCAAATTAAACATAATCACAAAGGTACCAATATATTTCTTGCCATGTAGAAACACATTTAATAATTGTTTAATTACTTCCGTAGATCTATACATTAGGACAAACTCACAATATAATACTTTTTGTCAGTTTGTCCTAGTTTTTGATAAACCCTGCTTACAATAATAATATGATTAATAGTACTGTACAGTTCATATAAAAAATTCTTAAAATTACTTCAAAGCTGCATAGACAGGAATTTGTAGGAGCAATTTTAAGAATATATTTTTTGTGTATTCATATTTTTGTGCAGTAAGCTCATGAAAGTTTGAACGAAGTCCACCGACCAAAAATCAATCATGGAAATTCTTGATGATTTTTGCGATTTGCAAATTCACAACTTTCATGTGTTTACTGGGCATACGTGGGACACCTTACGTGGTATGTTTAATATATATCTCTATCATTAAACAGCATCTTTACTTTTCAACCGAACATATAAACATCTCTTTTAATTTAGCTTACCAAGCTACAGACATATAAAATTCTTAAACTTCTCATTTTTATGATATATTTGTTGACAATTTGAAGTTCCTTCACTTCAAATATGCCCCTTGTATTCAAATTTTTCGATAAATTCATAGTATGATGGTTTTAAAATTGATATGCAACTTCTGTTGCTCAACTTCAGATATACTCTTTAATATACTTTTTCCAAACTTAAAACTTCAGTCTTAAAACGATTTCACCCTCCCTATTATCACGCTGTTCTCCACAATCCTGCTGATCTTCACTATCACTCTGATACAATTCTGAGCGCAGAACACCAGGGATTATGGGTATTAAAAAACATTAAAAAGGTGCAAAGTTGAAAGAATAATATGCGGAAATCTAAATTATGCTCAAAATCGAGCATAATTTAAAAATCTCCGCACATTTTTCTTTCAATTTTCCATCTTTTTAATCTTCTTATGTTCCCTTAACTCCTTTTGCAAATCAGCCTTATCGTACCTCTCCGTTTCCAGCTCCAAACGTAACACGATCTTTCTCAATCAATTTGGACTTGCTCAGCGGCATTCTGAAGATCACTTGATGTGGGCTGCTTTGTGATGTTACTGGGGAATCTCCCATCGCAGGCCAACTAATACTCATAATCCCTGATGTTCTGCGCTCAGAATTGTACCAGAGAGATGGTGGAAATCAGCAGGGATGTGAGGAACAGCGTGATATTAGGAATGTTTTGAAGGCGGTAATTGTAAATTTGGAAAAGTATCATAGTATGATGGTCTATTGTCGCAAGAAAATCTCAAGTGCTTCTTTGTCTAGTTTTGCTTTCCCGTTATAAACTATCCTCAGTTCAACTAGATAATTTCGATATCTTTAAATAAATATTGTATATGAGAACTACATAAAAATTAGTGCGCTTACGTAAACGATTACCGATTACCGTACAATAGAACCGAACTAAAGTGGAAAAATACATTTTTTTTATTATTAAAGTAAAAGAACAGTCTTAAATGTCGTGGATTAGAAGATTTGATGGTAGTTAAAGTGTTCACAACCGTTTTGATTGAGCACTGATTAAAATTACTCTCCCCTGTTTACGATATTAATAGAATAGTAAACATAACTCCTCGGAAGCTCTGACACACCCAGCATTACAGATAACTTTGGTTTAACAGTAAAAAAAATTGTACTCAAAAAATAAATATTATTCTTAACATTATACATACAAAATCTTAAATATTAAAGGAAACGCTTATAAATAAATAAATGTTCCCTCCTTTGAACTATTGTACTAATATCGTAAAAGGTGATGCGACTGACATCACATGCTAGTACTGTGCCGTCCGCCACAAATACCACACTGCACGCCACACCAGTAACATAACCTGAGTGGTGGGTAGAACCAGAGACAAGGGACGAATAGCGATAGGAAGGTCAAGCACATCCATCGTTTACAGCAATTATCGTCGTTGGTGCACTCGCACGGGTGCTGGGCGAAATCACCTTCGTTATCGGAAGCGCAATGGTAGCAGACGCACTGGGCGCATCCGATGCAGGTGATTCTGTTGATGGTGGCCTTGACGCAGTCCGGCGCGTATTCGCAGTTCCCCTTCTGATTCTTGTCCTCGAAGAAATAATCGTTGCAGTGCCTACAGAGCACCTGTTGCTTTCCGGCGGGTTTCTTCAGGGGCTTGCCTTTGTACGGGTACGGTACGTGCTGTGTCAGTTCCAAGCCCTTCTTCAGACTGGAAGTGGAATCTCGCCTAGTTAAGCCCGGCTTTTGATCTTCCCCCATTGGGTACACATACTCATGCACAGCAGTGAGTTGTACATAAGAATAGTTTTCCCCTGAAAAATAAGGAGATATTAAAAATTAAGTAACTAATAGGGTGCTTCTTAGTTTATCATTAGTATGCTTTTTAAAAGCCACCACTAAGCTGTAATACGGCATGTCATAGTTTTGTTTCAGAGCAATTGTTTATGCAATTGTTAAAAAAGAGCATTTTTTTAACAGTTTGCCACAGTTAGCGGGGCAAAAACTGCTACTTAACGCCCGTGCGGGTGTTAAGGGTTGCCATGGTTATATGTCAAATATATCACATATTTGTCATTTAAATTGTAAGTTTTAAGTCATCAATGTCAATTATTGGCGATTAAGGTTATAAGTTTAACAATTAATTAATTATCTGTACTGTCACTCAGCAATGTCAATTATTGGCGTTTAGGGTTATAAGTTTGACATATAATTGTCTGTATTGTCACTCAACTCCAAATTGTTTGTGTAATTCAACTCCGTAGATATGCATATCACATGATAACAAACATGATAACAAAAGGCATGACAGGTTATTTCAATACGGTTTGTCTCGTAAATCTCATTTCTTATTCTCATTCTGCGGAAAAAAGCAAAAAATATCTGTTTAGACTCCAAAGTTTTAGTTATCAAATTAAATGTCGCAATTATTAAATTAATTTAATTTTTTGAAAAGAGCTATGGTAAGTTATGTTGGGTTGGGCTAGGGCAGTTTTTGCTTTGTTCGAGTCAAGATATGTTCGGTTTGATTAATCCGAACCAAGACTCAAATTTTGCTTGGTAAGGTAACCTAGGTGATCTCATAATAGGTGACAAAAGTAATCAACAGAAACCAAGCTGCAGTAAAGAAGTAATAATGGTCACTTACAAGTAAGTGGTTGCTGTCGATATCCAGAATCAAATTTGAGTGAAATAATTTGAGCCAACTTGAAAAAGTGTATGGAAAAAAACTAGCTTTACTTGGGCCTTAGAATATTTTGATAACTCAAACAGCCCTATTGTCAGAACCACAAAATTTGTTAAAAAATTGTAAAAAAATTACGGAGAAATGCTTAGAGAAATGATCTAAAAAGTCTAATGTGGTATCAAAAGAATGAAATAAATATGCTAATTTTAAAATATTCGCTTGTCTTGAATGTATGCTCGATTATTCGTTTTTAAATATGGTGGCCAGAGAGCCGATGATTCTAATAATGAGGAAAATGGTGGAAAATTCAATATTAAAGCAAACAATAGGAGACCAACAAAATATGATTTATTTTAAATTATTATTAAGGAGGTAATTGATACTTTTTACTAAATGCTCCAAAAAGCTCTAAAGTGCGCTTCAAAATAAGAAGTTGGTCAAGTCTTACTATTAAAGGTTACACAGCACAAATGAGATAGAAGATACACTGAACTATTTATCTTTTGTCTTTCATGTATTCTAAGCAGGAGATTTCTATTTGTCTATATCCTACAATTTGAATAAGCAGGGGAAAGTGAATATTTCGGCTGTAAATTGAAATTTATAAATTGACCTCCTGGAGGCATTGTTGCTGTTCTTTTTCCCCAAAATCTAGAGGCGATAAGTCACAGTGTCATGGAAATGTATAATTACCTTTATCTTTAATCGATTCAAAGGTTGGTGGCGGCTTTGGCTCAGTCGGACGATCCCGTGGAAGGTATTGTATCTTGTGCAGGTGTTCCGTTCCCTTAGTGCTGGAATCACTAGAGCTTCGAGAGTCTTTTGGTTCTTGTGGAAGATTTAAAGTCTGAAAGATCATTAATGGTTTAGATATTGTGTGATAACAATCATTTTAAATAACAGTTGTCACTAGGAAATGATTTAAACATTACATGAAAAAGTTAATTAACATTTGAAATAAATATGAGTATAAAAAAATAGTAATTGTGCGCTGTAAAAAATGTGTAACATATTGCTAGTACAAACAGTAAGTGTGTGTAACAACAGGTAACGTTACTATTACATTATGTCCTGGAGTGCATAAACAAATTACAAAAAGAAGGGTATTTCGCAAAACAAAAACATCTTTGAACATTACACGATATTAATCCACTCTTACATAGTCACTTACCATGAAAACATCCTCTTCCGGTACTGTACGATTGATGTGGAGAGGTGGTGGATGGGTTTCCGTCAAACCTGTAATTTTATTCATTATAATAAATTTGATAGGACTGCACTACAATTATTTAAGTTGGAATAATTATTTTATTTATTTTATTATACTAAAATCCCTACATTTAGTATTGTTTTAAGGTAGTTGAACTCACCATGTAGGAATCCCATAGTAAGAAAGCAATGAAAAAAAATGCAAATAGAGCAGATAAGAGAATATAACTAACACCCTACATGTAAGCAGGGCTTAGTACAACAAATACTATTTATTTGGTATCTATTGGCAAGATTACATTCATAAAATGTAAGCGAAACAAATAATGTTTTGCATGAGCAGTGTTGCATAAAAAGCCACAGGTTTCACAATTGCGAATAAAATGCCGCTACGGTGAAAAATGCAAGTAAACGCGTGGCTGAACTTTTAGATGGGGGCTTTTTGCAGTTCTAGGATGTCAAGTTCTTTCTCTTTAAATTCTACAAGAAACGTCTTTCAAATTTCAACTTTTTTTTCTAAATGCTGGCATGACCAAAACCTGGGGTCATATGAAATCCATGTTATGTATATTTAAGGTGTAATGGACGATATATTTAGTGTGATGTTTTCTTTTCTATCATGTTTTTTAAGGTCGCAAACCTAGGATCCGCCACTGATAACTTTTCCAAAAAATAAAGAAATATTCGCAACAAAATTTTCTCTACGCCGGTAAACTATAACTGCAATGTAAATTCATTTTGGTGTATTCTAAGCGGAAGTACGATTGAACAGGGTAATCCAAGGTAAAATTTGCAAATAAAAATTATTGCTGTAAATTAAGTACAGTTAGCTGCAGTATAATCTGAAAAAAACAATTATAAACCGCCTACAATTTTAGATCACCGATAGATAGATACCGTATATAGTGTTTGTTGCACTGTTTAAAATTTGTAAATAATCAGCTGAGTAGAATAATAATACAAATATGTATGTATTCTATGTATTGTCATGTATTTGTATATTATATCGTTTATTCATTATTTGACATACATAGGTAAGAAACGGTAAATTGCAAAGCTGTAAACTAAACATGCAACTTCACCTACCGTCCAATAAATCCTCCACGGCAGTTCTGACGCCTTTGTCGAAAGCTCTTGCGTCGGCGGCAGTTTGAAAAGTTAGTCCAAACTTTTTGTCCTCGGTTCTCCAGTGGTGAAAAGTCGGCATAACCTTGTTGTACTCAAAATCTTTCTTTATTGTACAACTAAGTACAATCTAGAAAAAAGTAAGTACATAATGTAATAAAGACAGATAAAACATGGTAAAATTTATTGAAATTTCTATTCTTTGATCTAGTTAACTTAAAAAAATGAACCACTTATTTTATACAAACTAAAATAATAATAAACTAAAATGTTAAAGTCAAACTATAATAAACAACATTTGGAAAATGCTTACTCTCTCATTTCAAATTAAAACAATTTTTAACTTTCTTCAGTTAATAAAAAATAATAATTTTATATTTAATTTTAGTTGTATTATACTTATACATGATGCGCCAATTTAATCTCAAAGTTGGATTTATGAAAAGTACGCCTCTGGCGAAAAAAATATATACAATAATTGTCTTGTGGCAGGGGCCATAAGGAGATGTTACTGGTTTTGATATGACGCCGAAGACGCTTTAATTTCCTGTATATTTTTGAAATTTTAGTGCTTAAAATTACTAAGGTGGTCCTAACCTAATCCTTACAGTTTTTGAGTACATAATTTTAATAAACAAATTGTATTACTGCTACTAGACATTTGTTTGAAGTGCTTTATGATGACATTCTATGGTTCTATAATGGCAGTTCTTTCAATTTCAATAATACACACAAATATAGGACTATGTACATCTATAAAAATCATTTTTAGGAATATCGATTTTATATTGGATCATCCTGTATATGGTTACACTTTTGGAATGTACTTATATATTATTGTGTAAGAAACTACTGTTTTGGAAATTATTGCAATTTTGTGGATTTAAGCACCCTTTTGAATAATACGATGTACATAAGTATCTACCTTTATTTTTCTATGTGTAATCATAATAATTTAAAAAAATATATCACTGTCACAAAAAATACAGCTGACATTAAGGCTTTTGTACAACCGACGTAAATTCACCCCAAAACAGTAGATTTTAGTACGTTTGTACTTATTTATGTGAAAAAGTACGAAACGACTCCAAAATTAGAACCGCGTATGGAGTGTTCCAATAAAAAGTCAATGTTCTCAGTATGGTATTTGTTTGTTTTGTACAGTTCAATATTATATACAATCTAGTACTCTTATGTCTTGAAACTGAGAAAACAATCAATTCTAAATACAATTTAATCATAAACACTTCGAACAAATTTCTTATAGTTAATATTTAACTATGTGGTTCTCATTGTGCTGTTTAGACCTATAAAGCAATATAACTAAAATACCGTAAGAATTAGGGCAGGACTAATTTTATGGAATAAGATGTTGCAAAATAATTCAAAAATATACAGATTAAAATATTAAAAATAAAAAAAAGGTAAGTTGACAAGTTTTGTATATTTTTTCCCGCGATGCGCTTTTCAAGATTATTAAGTGATAAGATTCAAATGACCCACCCTGTATAATTTATTTTTCATTAATCATTGAAATTTATCATTTAGTGTACGTTCTGAAATGCAATTTGCATAGCGACAAATTGGCAGTAAATTGGTTTTCAGTAGAAACAGTATTACACAATTGTGCGAGGATTTTTTTAAAGTCTGAATTCGTCTTTACCACCAATAAATCTATTCAAAACGATTATTCACATTCCAGTCACAAAATGTTTCCGTGTTTCTCAGAGTAACAAATATTTGACACTTTGTTACAATATATTGGTAATAGCATAAACTGCTACCATAACGACAATTAAATGCTCCACCAAAATAAGTACAAAAATAGAGGGTTTCTATTTGAGGGTGCAAAATGTGACATGTCCTTTGATATGAAACCCAAGAGAAAACAGCAAAAATCTACCAGTCATGTATTTTCAGCAATATTGAATTTATATTTTCTTTTATTATATTTTCTAGGTTAATGGACGAATTTATTTTATATTAGTACCCTTGTAATGATTAAATTTATCTTAACACAACTATGCAATAACTTTACAAAAGTGTGGAAGTAAATTGATTTTAAAATAGATACCTAAGTGCTGTTGGTTAAAGCTTATAATTTTATGTATTTCATTAAACAATGACAAAGGCTATCAATGATAATCAAAAATAAAATCCTGTCGAAAAAGAGTATTTAGTCTCCCATGCAAAAGGCAGCACAGCTATCTTTTTTCAAATGTCTTTATCTCATGATCGTTACGAAAGAAAATGTGCACAAGAATGCACACAACAATTTTTGTTTTTACAGAGAAGTCAAAAGGACGTTATGTACCTTAAGGTAATATATTTTTAAGGATCTATTTAAGTTAATACAAAATACGGCGTGGTAACTTAAAAAATATGGCGATAACACCATAAATCGAAATCAATTGAAGATCGGAACAATTTCCAAATAATTAAGCCATTGCTAATAATCCGATATTATACTAAATAGGTACCCAGCGCAATTTTCAAAATTTGAAAGAATTTTGTCATGTTGTCAGTTACCAAATCCGGTTCTTTAATTGGTCAACAAACATCGGCAACATTAGTACGCTCAACATCGGTTTTCTCTAATGTTATCGTTAATGTTGTTAATGCACATGTCGCAGTTTGCAAAATAATCATCCAAGGCAATTCGCGCTTTGCATATCATTACGGTGTTCAAATGATTAATTCTATGTATATTCCGTTATCGGATTTTGCAATTAAAATTATACTCGTGAGACGCAAAATATACTACAAATCCAAAGATATGCTTAACTCATTTTTTTGTGACATGTCGCGTTTTGCATAAATACCCCTCAATATAAAAATAATATGAATAACGTCATAAGTAAAAAAAAAAACATTGTATACACAGACAGTATATAGGGTTGTTGATGAGTAAACGTATTCATTAAAAGAAGTTATAGTAGAGCTCATTTGCAAGTTATTTCACCCGAAATGCATGATCTGAATGTTAAGAGATTTCGAGATATTTTAATTGTTACGATTTTTGAAGAAATCGCTACCTATGAAGCATAGGGTTTGAAAACCCCGTTTTTTTAAGAAACCCAACCCACTGGACCCAAGTGTTTTTTTTTTCGGGCGTTTTCGGGTAAAAGGGGGCAATAGTAAATATTAACCAAACCCATACCGTAACCAAATCTTTATGATGTAGAACCCGTAACCGTAACCTAACCAAACCATGTGTAAAATACTGAAACTGAAACCTCAAACTTCGCAAAGATATTCAAAACATTGGTAAAACCAAAAGGTATCTATTGAAAAATCGACAACAGGTACCTATTGTATGTTAAACGTAAAAGGACAAAATTAATGTGTTCGAGATGAAAGTCAAAACCTGAACTGAAATCGTTTCAGTAAGTGTATAACCAAGATAACCAAAATGTCTGTTGGACAAAGAAACTAAAACAACAACCCAACCCGTTTCCAGGTCGAAAAAGCAGTTAAATTGGTGCAATGTGTAGAGATATTTGCTTGACATGTTTTGTTCTTTTCTTAACACAGTTAGTCACAAGACTGAGTCAATAAGAATGCAACTTAAGTTGTGTACTGAATTGTTAACTGAAAGTGTTTATATTTTTTGTTTGCGTTTTAAAAGTAAAATAAAAACTGTATTACCTTTTGAAATTTACTTTTGCCCGTAACGAGTTTTCAACCTTTCTTTATTTCCTGCCCAACATAAAATACTCCAAATTATTTCAAAATAGTGGGCTCCGAAAAACCCCAGTGGGTCTTTTCAAGTGGGCCGAACCCGAAAAAACTCACTTTTTTTTCGGGTCGGGCCCATTCAGGCGAACCCTGCTATAAAGTTATAACAGGACACACAAAAAACAATTAATATTTTTGAAGTTTCTTGTCTGTGGCAAAGGTGTCTTTAATGCGCAACAATTGGTGATAAATCAAAATTTCCTTCAAAAAATCATCTACACATGAATACTGGGTTAAATACTTAGAATTATTTCAGAAATCCAAATGCAAGTATCGCATTCATGCCATTATTGCTAAAAAATATAATACATTTAATAGGCGCTTGGTCGTAATAACTACTGTGTCTCAATAGCTATCCATCAAGCTATAAATCTTAACAAAACGCCTTATAATTTCCGAGAAAGAGTGCTAGTGCTAGTAAGAAGATTTCTACAGTAAACTTGATCACCGTTTCTATTTTAATAAGGGAGTATATAGGAAGTATTTCGTCATTTTCGAAACTTTAAAATCAATTAGTACTAATCGGAACGTCACGTCACGTCAGAGACCGCAACACCCGTCTTGTTCAATGCATTTTGTTGGTAACGGAAAAAAAAGGAAAAAATACACAGAAATAGATATAAATTCGAATGAAGTAATGATCCAAAGAGCAGGTTTTTCGTTCACTACCAGAGTAACTATACAGTGCATTATATTTCCAGTATGGCAAATAGAAAATATACCATTTATACTTGCAAATACATATAATAGCGTTTTCTTTTGGTAACACTAGTGCGCCCTAGAATTGCACTGACGATGCGCAGATCTCTGGTTCAGAGAGTCCTCACGCATCGTGAGTGCAATTCTAGTGCGCACCAGTTTTACCAAAAGAAAATGCTTTAAGCTATAGCATAGAAAAGAAAGCGCCAAGTACTTAAACACAAAAGGTTATTTCATTAAAGAATTATACGAAAAGTATCATAATTCATACGAAAATACAAGTGATTGTAGTTTGTTAGTTTGTCTACTATCACTTCTTTTGGCACATTTGGCTTATTTCATCTATTTTCCTAAATTTTAACATAAAAAAAACCGGCATTAACAATCTCCCATATACATCGATTTCGACTATTATGAATTTATTATGTGCACCTATCTTAAAGCAATGAACGTGGTAAGTGTTAAATTTGTGGGATCAACATCTTTCGTGCTAATTTGGTTTTAGCGATAGTAGTTGCCAATTATTTATCCAAAATTAACGCACTCATTGTTATTTTTCATATTACGCTAGGTAGCCATTAGGGCTTCCAGTCCCGGGATTACGGGATCCCGGGATCCCCACAAATAATGAGTTTTTCGGGATCCCGGGATTATAAATCTAAATCCCGGGATCCTAAAAAAGTTAACTTAAATTATTTTCTTATTTTTTTTTTAATTAACGAAATATGGGTACTGACCTACAATAAATCAATTGAGCTGCTATGTTTTAAGTGTGAATATCAGTCTATAACAGCACCCATTCTGATTAAATTAAGTATCAAGCATAAAATGTTCGTTTACACCAACATGTTGCTATAATAGGAAGAACAGATTTTGCAAATACTAGATATAATTCGATATGGACACAAACATGAACCTTTTCAACTGGCTTAAGTCTTTTTAGTTACTTTACCCTCAACAACAGGAAGAAAACAAACGTAAAAATAAAGAAATTTGTGGAGGATTTCTTTACCTGGATTCAGTGATGTACATGAATATAAAAAGAGTAAATAGGTAATAAAATACAGCGAAACCATTTTTCTTCCTGTTTAAGGATTTTACCATAAACTAAAAAATTTAATATTTTGGTACGAAGCATCTCGAGTTTGTGATGAGCTGTGACAGAGGTAATATCGTCACCTTTGACGTTTCTTCATCGCACAATTATCGCTTTTTTAGTAGAAAAGTTTTGTCGGAAAGGGCACTTAGATAAAAAAAAAGCTATAATGTATGGTTGGGCTATTTGAACAGTATTTGAAAAAACCGAAAAACGTACAAGTATCTAATAATATTTTTTGCACTAAATATTTCATCAATTTTGAATAATAAATAACGTCTTCACATGAATAAACATCCATAACATATGAATTCTAAAGTTATACAATTTTATCTTAAAGAAGAAAACAAAAATACGTCAAAATGTTTTATTGGCACCAATATGGAAAATTGAAAATTTTACAAAAAATGTTCAAGAATACTCACGGCAAATGAAATTGTTTGATCAAGCCAAATTTTCAATTTTCCATATTGGTGCCAATAAAACATTTTGTAAATGCAAAATTTTTTAACACATTTAAGATGTAAGGGCAAGTTATTATCTAACAGAGTATATATTTTGTTTGTTATTGATGTCAATACGCACACTTTGACACCTTTTACCTTTTAAACCGTCAATTTTGATTTTCTATTTGTAAAATTTGATAACGTTGATCAATTTTCGGGGTAAAAGATGTTATCCAATTAAATATATTTTAGCCGTTTTTACTAACTGGATTTGTCATCCCAGGCGTTTTGATGCGGCAATTTTCGCTTTTCTAATGAATCCCGGGATCAATACCGGGATCCCGGCATTACAAAATTTTTAATCCCGAAATCCCGGGATCAGTATATGTCCGGGATTGGAAGCCCTAGTAGCCAATAAGAATTCTGACGTGACGTGACGTTCCGTATAGTGCGTATGGCCTCCTAAAGGGCATTTGGTATCAGCAAAATGTTTTACTAATGTGTTACCTGTGTATTGTGTAGAAAGTGGGCAAATATTCAATCAGTAACTTACACTTTCATCGCTTATCCGGCGCCCGTATATCATGTAGTCATTTTTCGGTGTATTGGCAATGTGCTCGGATCCTGGCACTGTCGAGGGCAACACACGGGCTTTTTTCGTGACCGAAACGTTGCTGAGTCCCCCGCCTTCCAACGGTACCCAGCCACCCGTAGTATCATCCCTGGACATCACCTGTGCACGTACGCGCACCAAGTGGTTTCCCCCACTGAAAATAGAAGAACGAGATATAAAATTATGAAAAAATTATGACAAAACCTAATTTTTACAAATTTTATGACTTTGCTAGACTTCCATGTTTAAGTTTACACTTCAATAGTTTTAGAACATGACAAATATAAAACATGATTTATATATACTTGGTGTCAACATTAATTCGTTTTTCTTTGTCTGTCGCAAAGAGGTTTGATAGATGATGTTGATGATGTTTTTCGGTAGATTAGAAATTTCGTAACCAAAAGTCTCCAGCAGGTCACAATTTCGAATAAAACGTGTTCAAAATGTTCCTAGTGTTCACAGTATGATGAAATTGCGACATGTGAACACATCGATATTTTTATAGTAACTGATTACGAATTTGATATAAAAAATTTATGTTTATAATATGTTGATTTCCGGGGTTGCTATTTACAAATTTGGAATCAATTTAAAATGCACAATTGAAGATTCAATATGGCTGCCAAATTGTAAAAAAAACACCGAATTCAAATGAAAACTATTAAGGTTTTTTTATATTACACTACTTTCATCTTTTTCTAAACTTCAACAACTAGAAAAAAGTTATAATGTATAAAGAGATGGGTATACTAGACACACCGCTTTATACTGGGTGGCTCAACCGTGCGATCTCGGAAGATTGTACCTCTGGTAATGAAGATATTTTAAAACTGATTTCACTCATATATACAAAACTCCGAGGCGCACATTTTAAAATTATTATCGTGTGTACAGAGTGTTCCATAAGGTAATACCAACCCAAACTTATGTTGCTTTTAAATGGAACAATCTATATTTTGGCACAATTTTGAATTCCTCGTAAAGTACTTATTGATTTATTGGTATTTTTATGGAAAACAGCTGTCTAAGAAAAGCAGTATATGTCAACACTTGTTTTTAATTTTATTGTGATTATGTTTAAGTAAGAAGCGTTCCATTAGCGTGCTTACCTACCATATCCAAATTGTGTACAGGCTGGTCATGATCTGCAACAAAATATTGCAAAAAGTTTTTCCTAAATAAGTTTTTTTTTAAATGGAACATCCTATATCTAACTATTTTTTTGAATTCTACGCATCGTTCTGCAGTTAAAAGTACTAGTGCATACTAGTGCTAAAATAAACCATTGCAGAAATAACTAGTCTTCTTCGATTTTTCCATCAATAAGTGTTTCTACACCTACATTAACTATTAAACCCTGAAAGTATTTACCTAAAGTACTGTTTTCTCGAATGATTTAATCTTTTTTTAACAAAATAAAACATTTTATCACATATGCAATTTAATATTAGAATTTGAAATAAAATTTTACTTATACCCTATAGGCTATAAAAAACTGTGCTAAACCAGGTATCTGTCAGTGGTGGTGATATTGTTAGGATAGTTAATTTAGATTTGCATAATTTTGGGAATAATGGCGAACTTTTCCCAGCAGGAACTAATTGACATGGTGTGGGTTTTTGGCGAATGCAACAAAAATGCTTTATTGGCATATAGAGTTGACAGATACCACTCACAGATACCTTAATAACGTCTTTAGCACAGTTTTTCACAGCCTACAAGGTATAAGTAAAATTTTATTTAAAATTATAATATTAAATTGCAGATGTGATAAAAAATCTTTTATTTTATTAAAAAAAGATGATATTATGCGAGGTAACAGTACTTTAGGACTTTAGGTAAATATTTAACTGGGTTAATTGTTAATGTAGGTGTAGAAGCACTTATTGATAGAAAACTCGATTTATTTTTATTACGATGGTTAGTTATCTCTGCAATGGTTTATTTTAGCACTAGTGTGTAGTAGTACTTTTTTTGCAGAACGGTGCGTAGAATTCTAAAAAAGAATTAGATACTCTATTTAAAAAAATAACTTTCTTAGGAAAAACTGTTTGCTTTACTTTGCTGCAGATTACGACCACCCTGTACAGAATTTGCAATATAGTAGGTAATCATGACAATAGAACGCTTCTTACTTAATCATAATCTAAGCGTGCGAAATAAAGTTAAAAACAGTTATTGAGATATACAGTTTTTCTTCGACTATTATTTTTCCATAAATATGCCAATAAATAAAAAACTATAAAGTTTAGTGTAGGTAATGTTATGTTTCAATGGCGTAAAATTTAGCGAGGAATTCAAAATTGTGCCAAAATATAGGTTATTATATTAAAAAAAAAAACATAAGTTTGGGTTGGTACTACCTTATACAACACCCTGTATACATGCTAATAATTTTAAAATGTGGGCCTCGGCATTCTGTATATATGAGTGAAATCAGTATCTTCATGTGTTCATGTGACAACAGAAATCAGGTTTGAGTTTTTTACGGAAGGTAGCCAATACAAAATCCGATATCTGTTTCCGTCAAAATCGATTTTTTGTGAATTTTGGACAGACTTTTGGTTCTGCGAGAAAAGAATAGTTTACGGAGATATTTCTTTTACCCACCAAATAAGGTAATTACACTTTAGTTGTCTCGAGTTTGTCAACAGTGTAAACGCCGGCGTTAACGCCGGCGGCGTTAAACAGTAACAATTTAGAAGAAGCTTTAGAACATTTGGGTCAATATGTTTAAAAGCGTAGTTCAACTAGCACAATTAAACTCCGCGCCAATTTGGTGTGCAATGCATCGTATTCAGACATTCAGTGTGTAAGTACACTGGCGCCTGCCAGTCCGTTGCTATCCGTGTTACAAATAATTGACATTTTTTATATAACCATCGTTTCTGAATCCAGTTAATGTACAGTTAACAATACATTAAAACATAATAACAAAAACTCTGACAAGATCGACAAATACTTTAAATCAGACAGACAGAGGGACAAACCTGTCTATAGGATGCAATTATGAGTGTTATATCTGCAATATTCATAGGTATAACTATACTGTATCTGTATGACTTTCCAATAAATCTTATTCTTACTTAAATCACCAAATAGTATACATATCTATACAACATCCTGAAATTGGTATTTAAAGTACAAATTGTAAAGACCTGACGATTCCATTCAATAGAAAACGAATACAAGTATTTCTTCATAAAAGCCTAACCTTAAACTGCGGTTGGTTAATTTATGATGACGAATTTAATTTACTATTTATAGGTGTATCTTTTCTTAAATTTTAGTTTTATAATAAATATTAGTTGCTACCATTGATCTTAATGACTTGGAAACTATTATCCAAAATAAATAAATAAAATAATACGTATGAATTCGCCATGTGGATATCGAACATATGATTATTGCATTCTTGGTCTTTCAACAAACATCGACTTTAATGAAGTAAACCATTTTCTCAGAAATAGGCAATAAAATTGTTTGTCATATGATGCCGTTTTTAGGTTACTGTTGATATTTAAAATTTATACTAGCTGCAAAGAAACAGTGTCGAAAAAAAAAAAAAAACGCTGAAGTTTTGATAATACCTACCGTCAATACAATCAAATATCTGTCAAATCCTGGCTAACTAGTTCTATTTTAATGCATCAGACACGACCGATCTCGATCAAATATAACCTCATGGAGCTAAACTATTAGTTTATATATAGTATGGTAAAGTCATGTGCCTGGCAACATCAGATTTTTTTAATATAACAATATGATTAACTTTCGCCCTGACTTGCATATCACTCCGTAAATTTATTGATTTCCTATTAATGGTATACTGACACAATGTCTGTCACAAAAGCTCATAAGCTGTGTCGCGATAGGTTAATAATCTGCTCGTCTCCTAAAGTCAAGTTTCCCTTATGATTAGCAGATTCAAATTCTAGCTCATTTTGTCTCACATTTCGAAATGGGAAAATATGGAAAGAAATCTGATGTGGCCAGGCACATGACTTTATCATACCATATATTAATAGTTTAGCTGGATGAGATCGGACATGTCTGCATTAAAATGAAACTACTAGAACTAGACAGATATTTTGATTAGATTTACAGTATGTAATGTCAAAACATCAGCATTTGACACTACCTACTGTCATTAGAATCACAATATCTGACAAATCCTGGCTAACTAGTTTTAATACGATAGTGTTTTAATGCAGTACAAGCGATCTCGATGAAATAGAATTTGCTCATGCGGCTAAACGATTTATTTTACCAAAAAATGTCATAGTCATAAATTATTTAGAATTCCCTCTACATTAATTTATTATTTAACTATTTCGACAAAATTCCAGATATAGCGGCTCAAAAATGTTTAGGGGACCCAATAGGACATATTTCCGCTAAAATCTAAAGACCAAATTTTCGCTACTATTACTATACTTTGTCATACTACGTATGATAAAGTAAAAAGGTTGTTGATTCTGATGATTAATATTATTATATAGGCTTCTAGCATATCATATTTTCGGGTATTCCCACATCTTCAGTGCTAACTACAAAAGATCATAAAGAATTATGCTCAAGACCTATTTCCGCTAAAATCTCATTTTTTTTTTCGGCACGATTACAATACTTTATTATACAGCGTATGACAAAGTAAAGATAGTATATTATTCTATGAGCAAGTAATGTACGCAATTTGCCATGAGAACGAAGCACGAGCCGTAGGCGAGTGCTGCAAAACGTTCGAGTGAGAAATTGCCATTACTGGCGAATGGAATACTATACTTTTTCTACGACCAAGCAACGAAATTTTATAAAGTAATGTTTGTGCATATAGGGACGGCTGTATGTTTAAAATTGTTTGGTGCGCCTGTCACTTAGAGACGTTGTCAATGCCTTGACAATGTCGCTAAGCAGTGTATCAAAGCAATAAGGAAATGAAAAATCCTGAATCCAGAGCTGTGACTGGTTCTGAAGCCGTGAGAAATGAAATATTTCTCACTACTCGCGGGGTATGAGGAGCCAGAAATGAAATACTTGCCAGGTGTGTGAGGAATGGTTAGTATTAGGTACTTATCATAAATTGCCATGATAATGAATGCATTCCTCAATAAGAGTATAGAAAAATATAGTATTACATGTTGACAATATACACATAAAAATTTTACGGAGAGAATTTGCACGTAGTTAGTTGTACACAAAAAAGAGTGATTTTTTCTCCGAAAATCAGTTGATTGTGTGCTAAAAATTGTTGATATACGTAATATCGGAGTTAATTTAACTACACAGCACGGAGTTGAAAATAGTTTATATCCGAAATGGTGAAAATTTTCACTGGAGCTGTGAAATGAAAATTAACAGCATGCAGGGTGTTGAAATAACTGACAAAATGAGAGAAACTACACTTTTTGGAGTTGATATGACTGAACATTGTGACGGAGTGATAAAACTCCTAAAAGTAAACATTAATTCCCTGTGTAATATTGATTTCTAACTCCGTTTTGGAGTGAATAATATCCAAAAAGGTAAGATTTATACTGTAAAGGCAAAAACTTACGGTTTGACAACAACAGGCGTCAACATGTCGCCACCAAGACGGTTTGCAGTTTGCTTCGCAGTGTGTTGTGGTCGTCACTTATACTCCTAAGTTTGCGGGGTGCAGTTGAGAGTGAGTTTCATTTCCATTACTTTTAATATTTTATATGTAAGTACATTATTATTTCAAATGGAGCAGTGTATTTTCATACGAGTTAAATACGGACAAATAAAAAAATGGGTCAGGATTATCAACGATGTATTAAATTTCGACACAATTAATACTACAGGTAAGTTACACTACATATGTATGTATGTACGTAGACATATGTATGCGTGTACATTACTTATTCGTTGTGCTCACATGCTTTTATAATTTTGTAGTTTATAAAAATGTTACGCACACTACTAATGTACTATAGAAAAAAGCTTGTGAAGATACCGGCTAGTCAAATGCGCAGTACGTTTGTTGCCGCATTTGTGGTACCTTCATACCGAGTATGACACTGCATTGTACCTACAGAATGCATGTCGATTTTTGTGTTTTTTTTTATGAAGTAGTGTGTATTCCTTTGTCCGGCAATGCGTTTTTTTTTGATTTTTTCTATTTGCCTTACAACATACAAAAATACAACAATTCTGCAGATATTTCTTTTTTTTATGTACAGTTGGCAGGCTATTTAAAATAGCAGAGACAAAATATCAAGATATCAAGTATTATGATGACTCGAGTTATGGAATCGACAAGGAGTTATTGGTAGACTTCATATGGCACAGTCAACGAGGAATTACTTTGGTAATAAAGACGGGCGAAGAGGATGACGATGTTAATACAAATCCTTATACACATTCCTTATAATAAGGCGAATGATATGTATATAGTTACCAATTATATTATATGTACTTAGTTATTAATGAAAGTACTCTAGACTTTATGTATCTGTTATATTTGATATTAGTTATTAATTTATTGTTATTAATATTTATACGGAGATTATTGTTATATTTAGGATAAACTGTATTTTATTTATTGAGTATTGTGCAAACATGTATATTCATTTACTTGTTTTTTCGAAAAATAAATTGTTAAAATGTATTTTTGATTTTTACTGGTCCCCGTCATATTCCTAATAAAGATAAGAACCACTCTGAAAAAAAAAACAACTCTATTTGGTACATATTTAACTTCATTACGTAAACAAACAACTCTTTTAGGGAAAGAATAATTTCGCCAATAAAAGAAAAGCACCCGGCAACAGGGTAATTTTAACACTAATAAAGCAGTTACGTAACATCTCCACGGATGTATTTCACTACTACAGAAGAACTTTTGCACTCCGGAACGCGGAAGTTTGACACGCGGGGAGATTATTTTATGTCTATAAAGGAGTAAACCTGCATTTCCCTAAACATATATTTTCAACTCCGTTACAAATAATAATAACTATAAAAAGAGGGAATGAGCTCTGTAAAAATTCAACTCCGTCTGATTTAACTACATGCGCAAGCGGTCGCGAGGGAGATCCATAGCGGTGTTCAATCGGTGTTAAATCCAACTCCGTATTTTTATGTGTGATAGTTCTGAGAGGAGTGGTTTTCAATAGAGATTATTTTGTTTGGTTGAACAGATAGTTTTGTTATCTTGTCGCCTGAAGTCAATAAATATATGCCCATGAACCGGTGCCACTGTTATTAGTTACTATTTTTGCGCGGAACCCCTGACGATGTCGTGCGGAACCCCGGTTGAGAAACGCCCGAGTTTGAAATATATACATATTCCCGAATAGTTCACATTATATTTATATGTTATAATGATATGTTCCATACCTAACCAGTCATATTCTATTCGAATATCATTAAACAAAGTTTTCGTATATCGATATTCATTCAAAACCGTTTCAGTATCCAACATTTCACTTAAAAAGATAATGTTTTAGCAAGAAAATGTAAAATATATTTTTTTCTGGATGTTTCTGGGAAACTTTTACAGTGTCAACATCGATGTTATCATTACAACAATACCCGTTAATTAACGCGTAAGAGCAGTTTCACCATCGCCTCCACCATTTTATAATATCTGAATTGGGACTCTTCAAAGGTGGATTTATTCATAAAACTATTCCAGAATAGTTCGAATATGTAAAAAAACATTGTAACAAGGGGTTTAGGGCAAAAACGTTAGGGAAAAATGGTAGTCTAATGTTGAGAAAATTACATTCTTAACATAATTTGCTTGTTATAAGACAACACATACTTGTAATAAGAATACATATTTCTTTACAATAAAACAACATAAATATTTGTTTTAGAAAAACGATTATTTTGATTTAAGAAACTCGTTGTTTTGAAAATTCTCTAAAGGATGCCGATATAGATGGAGGTTTAATTTTTCTCTTCGTAAGAGATATCTCCTAGAGGGTATATAACCGCATACATGTCTACACACATAAAAATACGGAGTTGGATTTAACACCGATTCAACACCGCTATGGATCTCCCTCGCAACCGTTTGCGCATGTAGTTAAATCAGACGGAGTTGAATTTTTACAGAGCTGATTCACTCTTTTTATAGTTATTATTATTTGTAACGGAGTTGAAAATATATGTTTAGGGAAATGCAGGTTTACTCCTTTATAGACATAAAATAATCTCCCCACGTGTCAAACTTCCGCGTTCCGGAGTGCAAAAGTTCTTCTGTAGTAGTGAAATACATCCGTGGAGATGTTACGTAACTCCTTTATTAGTGTTAAAATCACCCTGTTGCGGGGTGCTTTTCTTTTATTGGCGAAATTATTCTTTCCCTAAAAGAGTTGTTTGTGTACGTAATGAAGTTAAATATGTACCAAATAAAGTTGTTTTTTTTTTTCAGAGCGGTTCTTTATTAGGAATATGACGGGGACCAGTAAAAATCAAAAATACATTTTAACAATTTATTTTTCGAAAAAACAAGTAAATGAATATATATGTTTGCACAATACTCAATAAATAAAATACAGTTTATCCTAAGTATAACAATAATCTCCGTATAAATATTAATAATAATAAATTAATAACTAATATCAAATATAACAGAGTACATAAAGTCTAGAGTACTTTCATTAATAACTAAGTACATATAATATAATTGGTAACTATATACATATCATTCGCCTTATTATAAGGAATGTGTATAAGGATTTGTATTAACATCGTCATCCTCTTCGCCCGTCCTTATTACCAAAGTAATTCCTCGTTGACTGTGCCATATGAAGTCTACCAATAACTCATTGTCGATTCCATAACTCGCGTCCTCATAATACTTGATATCTTGATATTTTGTCTCTGCTATTTTAAATAGCTTGCAAACTGTACATAAAAAAGAAATATCTGCAGAATTGTATTTTTGTATGTTGTAAGGCAAATAGAAAAAATCAAAAAAAAACGCATTGCCGGACAAAAGAATACACACTACTAAAAAACACAAAAATCGACATGCATTCTGTAGGTACAATGCAGTGTCATACTCGGTATGAAGGTACCACAAATGCGGCAACAAACGTACTGCGCATTTGACTAGCCGGTATCTTCACAAGCTTTTTTCTATAGTACATTAGTAGTGTGCGTAACATTTTTACAAACTACAAAATTATAAAAGCATGTGAGCACAACGAATAAGTAATGTACACGCATACAGATGTCTACGTACATACATACATATGTAGTAATATAAGTAACTTACCTGTAGTATTAATTGTGTCGAAATTTAATACATCGTTGATAATTCTGACCCATTTTTTATTTGTCCGTATTTAACTCGTATGAAAATACACTGGTCCATTTGAAATAATAATGTAAGTACTTACATAAAAAATATTAAAAGTAATGGAAATGAAACTCACTCTCAACTGCACCCCGCAAACTTAGGAGTATAAGTGACGACCACAACACACTGCGAAGCAAACTGCAAACCGTCTTGGTGGCGACATGTTGACGCCTGTTGTTGTCAAACCGTAAGTTTTTGCCTTTACAGTATAAAATTCAGGGTTGGGTAAATACGCGTAGAAAACGGTTTTCTACATTACGCGTAGAAAACGACGTCGAAAACTACGAAAAACGTAGAATACGTATGATACGTAGAATACCACCATGCTGGGTTGTATTTGTGGTGATAGTCATTCCTACTTATTGGTGCTACTAGAAGACTGTTGCAGGTACATGCGCCTATTAATCAAACAAATACCGAGTACAGTGCACGCCGCTTAATGTGATCACATCGGAACTCGAAGTTTTTGATAACCATAACCGATTGCCAATAATAGCTGAAAGAAAACAAAAATTCGGAAGAAAATTTTTATTCAGAAAGTTAATATTACATACATATTCTTCATAAAATAAAATCAATATCGATGTTTTACTTGAGGTATGTAGCTACACAAACAAAATTAGAAATAATCCTCAATAGCTGTTTGTCTCAGGTGGTTGCGAAGAAGTGCGTTCTAAAGTATTTCGAATTTCTTTATTTGTTGGAGCTGGCAATGTTTCTATAGTATGTTCGTTCACTTTCTGTTGTTCACATTCGGTTTGGGAGATTGAAAACATTACAGATTAACGAATTTCATCTTCTGTAGGACGCCCCGCGGTAGTTACGGCGCATATGCTGACGTGCCAAAACGAATGATCGTTCGATTCACAAAAACAAACACAGCTTATTTGATTTTACCGCCTCTGTGCTTCGCCGCGCGTTTATTATATTGCTTATTCGTTGCTCAACGCAAGAACCAACGTAAGAAATCGATCTTTTTTTATTATTACTTTTTCTATATTGTTATATCACATATTAAACTTAAATAGGATAGATACATATAGGTATTGCATTTTCAAGTTTAATAAATAAAATAAAAAATATAGTTGTTTCATATATTATGACGTTGAATAATTTATGACAACACTACTTCTCAACAATCACTAGAATTTTGAGTTTTCTACACGTAGATTACCTGAATGTAGAAAACTGCTAATGTAAATTACATGATTTCTACTTGGTAGAAAACCATGTATTTTACCTCATGTATTATACCTACCCAACCCTGGTATAAATCTTACCTTTTTGGAGATTATTCACTCCAAAACTGAGTTAGAAATCAATATTACACAGGGAATTAATGTTTACTTTTAGGAGTTTTATCACTCCGTCACAATGTTCAGTCATATCAACTCCAAAAAGTGTACTTTCTCTCATTTTGTCAGTTATTTCAACACCCTGCATGGTGTTAATTTTCATTTCACAGCTCCAGTGAAAATTTTCACCATTTCGGATATAAACTATTTTCAACTCCGTGCTGTGTAGTTAAATTAACTCCGATATTACGTATATCAACAATTTTTAGCACACAATCAACTGATTTTCGGAGAAAAAATCACTCTTTTTTGTGTACAACTAACTATGTACGTGCAAATTCTCTCCGTAAAATTTTTATGTGTGTATATGCGGTATCAGTGATTGTGCTATTATACCTTCAATGTATATCTGACGTAGAAATGTCCAACAGCTCTAGTATTGGTGAAAAAGAGACTAGGACGGACCGCGTCCCTTCTCCAGTTAGAAAATAACAATATTCTTCTTTGGATGTGTTAACTGCACCCCATGAACATTATTATGGGTTTCATAATAACGTGTTCATATATAGAAGACGTTGGTGAATGTTTAATCCAGAATGTGAGCTGCTTAATCTAGCTACCCAACCTTTTGATTTAAACGAACAAATTATTAGGTCAAATAAGTAGGTAGGTATAGTATCCATTTAAAATTGAACAATCTTAAAGTAAGACAACCGGCCAAAACAAAGATTTTCTTCAATGAACGATATATATATTCTTGCGTATATAGGATAAAACAACCGTTGTTTTGAATGAAGAAAGGTTGCTTTGAATTGGGATAACATTCCTTTGCGTAGGTAATCTATATTTTGTAATCAGATCGCTAAACTTACATCATTGCAATGAATGGTTTGTTAAATTAGAATTTATCGAAAATATTACATCTTTACGTTTATAGGTACTTTGGCTTAGTACACTTTTGATATAGTCTGTACATTGAAAGAAAATGTGTTTGTGCGACATTCGCATTTCCATACTGGTCGCTTATATAAATAAAACGAGCTGCAAATTAAAATGTAGATATGATGCAATGAAATTTGAATAAACCATGTGCAAAAGCAAATTCGGCGAGCATCACATGAAATTGAGGGACGATGAGAGATATTGACGTCATCGACCCCACCAACGCCTATTGGCTGCCGCCCCACCAAGCGCCTTCCTATATACACGTGCTATCCCTACCTCGCTGTTTAGGTAACTGGGTAGAAAGTTCAACGGCCGATTAAGCAGGAAAATCTACCCGAAAATGACAAAATATTCCGAACTTCAAGTCAACATAATTGTGCAAATTATTACCTATGGACTGTACTTGAGTAATTCTAAGAGCGTGGACACACACAAGTTTTACAGAGAAAAATTGAACATTCATCAAAAGTAAACAAGTTTTGAATTTCTTTCATTTCAAAATATTGATAGGTACACTGTAAAAAAAAAATCTGATGTGGCCAGGCACATGACTTTATCATACAAAATATAAAATTAATAGTTTAGTTGCATGAGCATCTATTTGATTGAGATAAATCGTGTCTGCATTAAAATTAAACTAGTTAGCCAGGATTTGACAGATATTTTGATAGTCAATAGTATCAATAGTAGGTATTGTCACAGCATCGGCATTTGATACTACCTACTGTCATCAGAATAATAGTTACTTATCTCCCAAGTGCCGAAAGTACGGAATAGCGCGACGAGCGGTGATGCGGCGCGTCACCGATGGCGGAGCGTTGCGGTCGCATGCGAGCGAGTCACGCTATGTAGTTTTCGGCAGGACTGACATCAACGTTTTTTGTGTTGCTTTTTCAGAAATACGTATTTAAAAAATTATTCAAAGATAGTTATATTTCTGTATAGGAAATGTTAGGTTGATATCACTTCTACGAAACGTCAAGTTTAAAAAGCTAATTCAAATTCTGGCAGATTTATATTCGGTCATGATACTGTAGATGTCACATCTGTACCAACATACTAAAATATAACTACATTCATCGCTATACTTTATTTACAATTTTCTCAATTTATCGTTTTTACAATTAGATATAACAACGGGTTGATATTTCTTATCAACAGACAATCAAATTGGTGATCTTATTTTATTTAAATATTGTATTTGTACTTTGCCGCACTAGAGCGACAACGTTCCATAGCGGTTCTCCCATGGTTCTCCAACCTCTGATGAAATCAGCTGTTTTCGAGTGTGACAGCCATAGACATGTCTGTGGTGAAGCACAAAAAATATTTGTCAAATCCAGGCTACTATGTACTTTCATATCAATGCAGATGCGACCGATCTCGATCAAATAGAATTTGCTCCTGCAGCTAAACTATTAATTTTACCAAAAAATGTTATAGACATAAAGTATACCAAGTTTCCTCTACTTTAATTTATTATTTATCTATTTTGACGAAATTACAGAAATGACGGTTCATTAGCAAAATCGTTGAAAAATGCTAAGAGTAAATAGCTAGTTCCTTTGGACCGTTTTGAACCAAAAGCTTTTCAGCTCTCAGTTTGGTCATGAAACTTCTAAATCTGAACTTTCGTCCCGATACCTTTAGTAGTTTCTCCGGAATCATCGTCACAAAAATCTGGTACACACATACACACATACACACACACACACACACACACACACACACACACACACACACACACACACACACACACACACACACACACACACACACACACACACACACACACACACACACACACACACACACACACACACACACACACACACACACACACACACACACACACACACACACATTTTTTTGGACCTTGGTCAAAAATGTTCAGGGGACCCAAAAAGACCTATTTCCGCTAAAATCCCAATTTTTTTTTTCGGCACGATTACAATACTTTACCATACTGCGTATGATAAAGTAATAAATGTAATTTTCCATCACTATAGATGCACAAAATACAGTATTATTCATGTAATTGATGAATTTGATCAAACATAATGTATACACGTATTGTGTAATACTGCAGTCATTTTACAAAGTTGTCTGTATCACAATCGGACATGTAAAATCGCAACCATAGCGCGTTCGTACAGTAGTCTTAATGGTAACTATTATGCGCAGTTGTTCCATTGCGCATACCTATATACTATATGATCACGAGGTTAGACAACAGCTTGCGATGGCGATCGCACAGTCGATGTTGTGTTGGCTTGTTGCTTAAGCGTCTGAAGCAAAACAATCTGTTATTTGATTGCTATGGGGTATATTGATTGTGGCACACATTGTGATTGTGTTTTCAGTTTATACGATGAGGTAAGTGCACGTTTTTGCATCAAACATAACGTCCGTCACCTCAGAACGCCACTTTTCGCAAATTGGCTTGAAACTTTCCAAATAATTAGTACCAATTGTACCAATTGGGGAATTGTTACCGGGGAATTGGTAACAACCTCAAGGGAACCCCCTCAACTTATGAGTTCTTTTGAACGTCACCTCATAGAACGCCACTTGTCGTAAAATAACTCGAATCACTTTGAACTTTTATAAGGATTTAGTACTCAATTGGTACCATCAGAAAACTTTAACCCCTAAATTTACACCTCAAAGGAACTGCCTACATCGGTGGGCAAAGATGGCGTCACCTCAGAACGCCACTTGTCGAGAAACAAGTCAAATCTATTCTAGCTTTTGTAAGGAATTAGTAGTCAATTAGTACCCACAGAAACCACCAACCCCCAAATTTGGAGCTCAAAATAACCCCCCAAAATCAGGGGTAGTTCTTTCGAGCGTCACCTCTGAACGCCACTTGTCGAAAAGCAAGTCGAATCACTTTGAACTTTTGTACGGATTTAGTATCCAATTGGTACCCTCAATTGGTACCCCAATTGGTAGTAATTTGGGGGTTAATGTTTGCTGAGGGTACCAACTGGGTAGGTACTAATTCCTTACAAAAACTAGAATAGATTCGACTTGTTTTTCGACAAGTGGCGTTCTGAGGTGAGGCGCGATATCTTTAACCCCGATATCGGAGGGTTCCTTTCAGGTACTAATTTGGGGGTTACTGTTTTCTGAGGGTACCACTTGCGTAGTAAATCTTTATAAAATTTCAAAGTGATTCGGGTTGCTTTACGACTAGTGGCGTCCGGAAGTGACGCTCGAAAGAACTACCCGTGATGCAGAGGGGTTTCTTTGAGGTACCAATTTGGGGGTTGGTGTTTTCTGTGGGTAATAAATGGGTACTAATTCCTTAGAAAAACAAGAATAGATTCGACTTTTTGACAAGTAGCGTTCTGAGGTGACGCGCGCTAGGTATCTTTGCCCCCGATATCGGGCGTTCCGTTGAGGTAGGTACCTACTAATTTGGGACAATGTTTTCTGAGGGTACCAATTGGGTACTAAATCCTTACAAAAGTTCAATGTGATTAGAGTTATTCTACGACAAGTGGCGTTCTGAGATGACGTTCAGAACTACTCATAAGTGAGGGGGTTCCCTTGAGGTACTAATTCCGCGGTAAGTGGTACTAATTGGCAGGGTTGGGTAAATACGCGTAGAAAACTGTTTTCTACATTACGCGTAGAAAATGACGTCGAAAACTACTAAAAATGTAGAATACGTATGATACGTAGAATACCACCGTCTTGTGTTGTATTTGTGGTGATAAGCCCTTCCTACTTATTGGTGCTATTATAGAAGAGTGTTGCAGTTACATGCGCCTATTAAACAAACAAATACCTAGTGCACGTCGCTTAATGTGATCACATCGGAACTCGAAGTTTTTGATAACGATTAACCGATTGACAATAATAGCCGAAGCAAAACAAAAATTCGAAAGAAAATTTTTATTCAGCAAGTTAATATAACATACATATTCTTCATAAAATAAAATCAATATCGATGCTTTACTTGATGTAAAGCTTGATGTAAAGGTATGTAGGTAGGTACACAAACAAAATTAGAAATAATCCTCAATAGCTGCTTGTCTCAGGTGGTTGCGAAGAAGTGCGTGTATGAAGAGTTGGTACCCGTAATGAGGCTGAGAATTTGACGATTCTATGCTGGAAACCACGACGCAAAACTTCTAAAGCATTCCGCATTTTTTTATTTGTTGGAGCTGGCAATGTTTCTATAGTATGTTCGTTCACTTTCTGTTGTTCACATTCGGTTTGTGAAATTGAAAACATTGCAGATTAACGAATTTCATCTTTTGTAGGATGCCCCGCGGTAGTTACGGCGCATATGCTGACGTGCAAAAACGAATGACCGCTCGATTCACAGAAACAAACACAGCTTATTTGATTTTACCGCATCGGTTCTTCGCCGCGCGCAATTATTTTGCTTATTCGTTGCTCAATACAAGAAATCGAGCTTTTTCGTTATTATTACTTTTTCTATATTGTTATATCACATATTAAACTTAAATAGGATAGATACAGGTATTGTACAGGTACATATAGGTATTGTATTTCCATGTTTAATAAAAAGTATTTGTTTCATATATTATGAGTATTATGACGTTGAATAATCTATGACAACACTACTTCTCAACAATCACTAATATTTTGAGTTTTCTACATGTAGATTACTTGAATGTAGAAAACTGTCTAATGTAAATTACGCATGATTTCTACTTGGTAGAAAACCATGTATCTATTTTACCTCATGTATTATACCTACCCAACCCTGCTAATTGGGTACTAATTATTTGGAAAGTTTCAAGTCAGTTTGTGAAAGGTGGCGTAGGCTTCTAATTTTATAAATATAAAATTAATTATGATGAAAAATGACCTAAAAAACTTGTTCAATAAAGTTCTGTTTATTCCAAATTGTTGTTGTTTTCAAACGCAATCTAGATTTGACAAGGTTTGCTTTGTAATTTCTACTGTGATGTTTAATAATCGATTTCAGTGGGTACAAGTACATTTTAGGTATAGGACATTATACACAAATCAACTAAAGAAGCGAATGATAATTAACCCCAGGTGCGGATAATTTTTGGAAAAAACACCTCCGCCTGGATTTGAACCAGGAACCCTCCAATTGCCGGTTGACAGCTCTCCCAGTTGAGCTACAGTGGCGAAATTTATCGGTTTTATTTGTTACTTCAGGACCTGCAATCCGAGTTTTCGAATTAAACAAACCCGTCCTGACACCTATTGGGGCTAGATGGAAGTTTGGTAACTACACACAGAGAAATGTTTAAGACATTCGTTGTCTTGCCGAAATTTACTCCGAACAAATCAATAAAGTTTTCAATTTAGATGAGCTTTTTGAATCAAAACTCACAAATTTCTCCTTTGAAGCGACAACATTTTGTTTCCAAGTAAAACTACATTGGATAATTTTAAAAGTTCTTATGAGTTCTTTTAAGAATATAGTGTGTTGCATTGAACAATTCAATATATTCCAATGAAAACAACTATTGCATTGAAACAAGATCATATATGTAAAATATGGTGTTCAAAACAAGTAAAACTAGTTGGTTGATGCAAGAGACGTTTTGTGTGAACCAAGTAACCAAATACTTAGTTTAAAATGTCGGGTGGTTTCATTGTGCGGAAAACTTAAGAGTTTGCGCGGTTTGTGGCACCAGACTGACGCGACGTAGAACGGCGACAGTTTTTAGATACGCAGTATATGAGGACTACATTCTCCAGTCTCACTCACAACCATCACAACGTTAACTCCATGCAAATATATTGGTTATAGTGGTAAGCAATGTCGCTTTGATATACGCTTGATTGTATCTGCAGTTTTACATGTGATAATGGACAGCGTGGATGATTTTTCAATTTCATCAGATCATCTTAAAACGATATTTGACAGTAAGTATATGCGTATATCTACTTTTTATGCGAATGTTAATACACTATGTGCATTCTATGTTTGCAGACCATAAAATAACTGTGCAAAACATAACAAAACTTACAGAAGAAGAGATAAAAGAACTTATTCCGGCTATTGGAGATCGGATTGTTTTCCGGGAAGCGGTGAAGCTAAGAGGAGATTTCGAAACATCGAAGGTGAGAAACCGTATTATAATGGCCAGTTGCAGAAAGGCCCATCAAGTCTTGTTGACGGCTTAGCTCTTAACTGTACTAATTACTGTATCAGGATGACATTTTTTTGTATTTTTGATTGTATTTTAAATGTATTTTTTTTTCTTTTATAACTAGTTATTGGGTTTATATCAGTATGACACCTACTTGTTTGAAATGTATTTTTATTTTTATAATAAATTAATGTATTGTTATATATGAACTTTTTTTACCCATTGTCTTTGCTACATGACTAAAAAAATATATGTCTTACAAAATAATTGCTTAAAGAACTTTGATGTAATACCACATATTATGTTTTGATTAGATTTGTCAGCCAGAAGAATTATTCTTGCTAGTAAATATGATTAAGAAAGTAATGTGCTATTATAATCGTGTAGTTCTTTCTGCATTTGTTTTGATAGACTTATTTTTTATGTAACCTTTGCAGCAGCGGTAGACAGTTTTAACAAAACAACAAAAACATTCACTTCAAATCAATATATTATGTTGAATGTAAATTACTATTAAGTACTTGCTTTGAATTTTTAACGCACTTCGTTTAAAATGACAGTTACTTGCTTTGAGAACAAAATACTCTATTCAGAACACTAAAGGTGTTGAACCAAAATTACAAATGTTTCTCTGAAACATTGGTTCTTCCAAGCAAAATAACCCATTACTTATTCCGATAGCTCTATTACTCTCTTTAAGACATCATATGGTTGCATTAAAACAATATTAGTTTGGTCCAAATGTTGAAATATTTGAAATAATACTACAAAGTTTCATTCAAAACAACATTATACTCCTTTGGAGTTGATGACTATTTGGTGCAAGTCAATAGTTTACTCGTTGTAACTAATTTTATCTCGAACGAAGCACTTAACACATTTGTACTGAGAAAATATTGTCTCGGTTGAAGTGGATAGTTATTTCGTGGATATGGAAATCAACCGTTGTTTTGATGCAAAGCAATTTTATTCCTTTCTCTGTGTGTAGGAATCGCTAAATGTTTATTGCTAAACAGCTCATACAGATGAATAAATTCAAGGGAAAATGGTTATTACGTAAACTCGTCAGTAATATAGAATCAACTAAAGAAGCGAATGATAATTAACCCAGGTGAGGATAATTTTTGGAAAAAACACCTCCGCCTGGATTTGAACCTGGAACCCTCCAATTGCCGGTTGACAGCTCTCCCAATTGAGCTACAGAGGCGATGGAAATGTATAGGTTTTATTTGTCACTTCAGGACTTGCAATCCGACTTCATATTACTTCATAATATAGGTTGACGCCCTTTCTAACCACTTATGGGAGGAGGTTAAAAAGGCCCCCTTTAAAACGTATGAGATATGGCAACCCTAAATGTACCAAATTGTATTGTAGAAACCTGATCGGTATTTTGTGCGTGTTGAAACAGACCTATTGAATTTTTAGGTTTGCTATCATGGTTCAAGTTAAAATATCTTCCAGTGTTACCGGATTGTTCGATTACCAACCTTTGCTTAGTTCAGCAAGCTAATGTGTTAATCAAAAGTAAGTACCTAAGTAATAAATTGCACCTCGACATCTGCGACATTAGTGATAAATACGAATACCTATCTAATACTTGGTATGTTGCCGACTGACAATAAATCGTAATAATTGATCTAACAAAGGGTCATATATCTGAATATGTCTCGCTGCAGGTGCAACAGCTCGCGGAGGGGAAGTGAAGCCGCAAGGTATATCGGTGACGTCAATGGAAAGTATCCGTGGTGGGGGCGCTACATGTGTTTGACCTAGAATGGTGGGGAGTGTTGCTGGTTGTCTGTGTCGCGACCTCCACCACCATCACGTGGTTGGTTCATTTTGCCAGCAAGGTGCCCCCACAGTGAAGGGACCTGCAGATTTGACCTGAATCGGCCTCAATGTAGACATGAATGGCCTGGAAGGCCGACAACCCCTGCAGAAAATAGGTCGTCAGTCCCCAAACCGTGCGCTAAAGATAATTCCTGGAAAGCACGGATCAATCGCCCCAACGCTAGGGGCGAAGCCACTGCGGCAACGGCAACACTACAACATAACAAGGCCCCCGGGATATAAATAGAATATGTAGTTGTTTACCCACAAAGGTGTTATAGGATTTCACACGGTGATTGTAGGGACTGACACTTCAGGGATACAACCAACATACTCTCTTCTCATTGTTTCCATATTGTTGAAAAGAAATGATAGCGCCATTACAGATGCAAATTCCATATGTAGCATAGATCTGGTGTTTTGCATCTTTATCTCGGTCATACCAATTTTAGTAATTTGACTACCGAGAAAGAATCGCAATCAACAAAAAAAAGCATTTGAAGAATAATTAACTAATCAAGCAATCCGTCTGAAGGCAAGATAATTATATGATAGAAGCTGAAATAAGTAACCCAATTGGCTTTCTTCCTTGTGGTTCATGAAACAAACTCATCCTTAGCAACAAAATGCTACAAGCACAAGAGTTCAAATAGTCTTAAACGTATAGGTAAAGGAAATAACACACCACATAAAAACAATAATCCACTTGATTTTTGACCTAACATTAATGTCTTATATTTTTTAAACCAGTAAGACGATTTTTATTTTTTTTTTTTTTCGTTTGATATGAAATTCCTTTTGTCTTTAAAAAAACAATTAAAGAGAAGGACGTTTTTTCAATGTACCCTGGATAGTAGTGGAGAAACTGGAACCATGTTTTTTCCTAATTTTTACTTTATCATACGTGTATGTAAAGTATTGTAATGGTACAAAAAAAATTGAGATTTTAGCGGAAATAGGTCTCTTTGGGTCCCCTGAACATTTTTGACCAAGGTACAAAAAAATGTCTGTGTGTATGTGTGTACCCGATTTTTGTGACGACGATTCCGGACCAACTACTAAAGGTATCGGGACGAAACTTCATATTTAGAAGTTTCATGACCAAACTTAGAGCTGAAATGCTTTTGGTTCAAAAGGGTCCAAAGGAACTGGATGCTTCCTCTAAGCATTTCTCAAGTATTTTGCAAATTTGCCGCTGTTTTTGTAATTTCGTCAAAATAGTTAAATAATAAATTAAAGTAGAGGAAATTCTGAATAATTTATGTATATTTTGGTAAAATTAATAGTATAGCTGCATGAGCACATTCTATTTGATCGAGATCGGTCGTGTCTGCATATATGAAACTAGTAAGCGAGGATTTGACAGATGTTATGACAGGTATGACAGATGTATTCTAATGACAGTAGGTAGTGTTAAAGGGTGATGTTTTGACAATATCTACTGTCAATAAATATCCGCAAGTGGTTGCAGCGCCGGAACCACCTGACCAGCCTGGGGACGAGCACGATGGCGATGCGGATGCAGGACCACTGCAACTAGATACTGAGCCCCGTCAGCGATGAAGATGACGTTGAGCCTTATCAACGAAGGAGACGGCGAAGGCGGTGGCGGTAGTTGCGTGTGCGTGCTGTGTTTTATTCAATAATTTTTAGATCAAAACGTGTTACGTTCTTTTAAAAAATGTTGTAAAGCATTTTTTATCATTTTATCGTCGTTTTGTTTTAAAAATTTACCCGCCAAGCTGTTCACTCACTGGCGGGTAAATCGTAAAGATTTCAAATTTGTAAATACATTTCGGATAAGCGCCCATGACGCAAGGCACCGTTCTTTTATAGCATTTGAAATTATGTTAATTCATAACGTGTATTTTCTTTAATAAATATATTTATGGAAATGGTTAATAGAATCTCATACAGCTAAACTATTAGTTTTGTACATAGTATGATAAAGTCATGTGTCTGGCAACAGATCAGATTTTTTTTTGTGCTGTCACACAAAGAATGGCTGTAAATCGGACAATTTATAGAGATAAATCAATGAATATAAAAACAAAATGCCCGTAAAAGATGCGTCTTTAGAGTCTATACCATTGCTTTCTTAATCCACCAGGTGAGTAAAAAATGAGGAAAAAAATATGGTATCAGTTTTTTCCACAATACAGGATATATTAAAACAAATTCATCATTTTATTTTTTTAAGACAGAGGAATTGCCTTCCAAAAAATATACAAAAAATAAAAATCGGCCCGCTAGTTTAAACAATATCAGACATTAAAGTTAGGTCAAAAATCAAGTGCGTCATTTTTTTTAACTGCGTGTAGTATAATGTCGGGCAAAGTAATCTAGAGTGACCCATTCAATTCTCTCGCTCGCTTCCATTGGATTCATGCCACTGTCTTTCTAAAGTGTGCTTTCCCAGATGCGCTTTGCCACCAGTGGTCATTCAGAATCCGATATGAGAACACAAAGAAAGCATAAACTTGAAGACTATTAAAAAAATATGTCCTCAGCATCGGTTAGATCACCCCTTCAGACTGTTTGACACCAGAATAGCAGAACATTGGCATGTGAAATTCAAAACTAAAAGCAAGAAGAGACATCGGAAGACTGTTGTAAAAATTAGTGGGAGATTGGAAAACTTCTCATGAATATAGAATTTATATTATAGATATATCCACATTGATGGAAACTTAAGAAAAACTAAATTGCAAAAAAATGGACAAAGTGCATCCCTAAACTTATAATAGGTCACCAGAGACATTTTAATGCAAAATTGCTTATGGGTGATAAAAAACGTCGACAGAAAACAGTCAGCGTTTAACTTGTCATTAAACAATTCACACAACAAGTTCCAGGAAGGAGCCCACTGAGAAATCGTTGCCTAATGTTAAGAAAATAACATTCTTAACATTATTTGTTTGTTTTAAGACAACACATACTTATAATAAGAATATTTCTTTAATATAAAACAACCTAAATATTTGCTTTAAGAAAACGATTGTTTTGATTTAAGAAAGTCATTGTTTTGGAAATAATATGAAGGATGCCGATAGATGGCGCTTTAGTTTCTCGTCGTAAGATAATAACATGTTCAATATTCATATTTAAAAGAAGTTGATGAATGTTTAATCTAGGAATGTGATCTGATTAATCTAAGTACCCAACCTATTGATTTAAAACAAAAAACTCCTAAGTCAAATAAGTATAGTATCCATTTAAAATTGTACAATCTTAAAGTAAGACAACCGGTCAAAACAACGGCTTTCTTTAATGAACGATATATACTCTTACGTATATATAAAACAACCGCTGTTTTGGATTAACAAAGCTTGCTTTGAATTGAAACAACGTTTCGTTGTGTGAAGGCTATAGATTTGTATTACCATTAGTGATCCAGACTGGATAGGGTTGGACATCACTAGGTATACCACCTGACTCCAGGATATCCTATACCTTTTTGCTTCTCTGAGCTACCTTGGAAGAAGACATATCTTCAGGATCTTAAATTACACTTCGTATTCACCATCCTCGAAAATAAATGTCAAAAGGATCGGAAGTAAGTGCTGCCAAGAAGCGACGACATGGTAAGGCTTGTACAATATTTGTCTACTTACTATCATAAAAGACCAGTAAATAGTCATAATCATTTGATGATAAATCACAAAGTGGCGAAGACGTGTTAAGTGTGAAGACATGTATGCAGCTAAATAAGTTTTGATGTGATGACGTCACGATATTGGTAACACACATCACCTTAGTTTGAATTTCGAAACCATTGCTGATTTTAGGTCGCATCCATGCCACCTCTTTCAATTTTCATATGGGGCTACCTACCATTCGATACATAATTTTAAAGTGGATAAAATCTAACCGACCAGAAATACATTAAATCGATTGATCTACTTTCGAGATAGCACTGCTTTAGAAATACCACTATAAGGTGTTTAATATACAAGCTTTTATTTTAGCCTACTTATTAAAATTCGGTCATGTCATATTTTTTTAATCAAAAAGACGCAAAATTGTTGAAAAGGTAAAAGACTATACTTCTTGTAAAATATGTTTTTCTACAATGTTTTTTTTTTGCAAACGGAGATGTGTAATGTAAGAATTGATCACCCACACCAGTCGTATTTCAGATGCAGCTTAATTGACAATCAATGGGCTAGCATCAAAACACTATAGAACATTATGGCCAGCTCTAATGTAAATGCAATATATACTGCATTCGAGACACAATGTTCAACATTGTAGTAGGTTTCAAAATACATACATGTTATGTGTTGGGTAAATATCAGGCTACTTTTCAAAACTGAAAACCGCAAATTAAAGTTGCATGTACGTGCTACGAAACAAAAACAACTGTTAGAATTCTTCCTGGTTGACTAAAAATGTAATAATAACATATTATGCACATTACACCCAATAAATCTTACAAACTGTCACGCAAATGAAAGCGTAATATCCTCAGTTATGCCAGCGCTGCGCTTCATTCACTCCTTTGTACTGAATGCGTGCAACTTTGTGAATCAATTCGTGCCAGCAGACGCCTTCAGGATGTTTTTAATTTCCACTTGTCATGATACTTAAACAAGGCTTAAACCCAGTCCGCTGCATTAAACGGGTCCATTGAAAAGTTTGCAAGGATAAAGGACATCGTTTGCAGTTTGCTATGAATAACTATTTTTGAATCGCAACATCAATAAACTCGGCCACCAAGTAGGGCACGTGTAAAAATAAAGAATGGAAGCCGTGACGTCAGCGATGACTGGCGAGGGGAAACTCGAATTCGCTCCTGCCATTGGCCGAGCAGTGGCGCGAACCGTCGGTGGTGGGGGTGGCACGAGGAACACAAGTCGGCCTAACAGCAAACACTGTGCAGTGCAGTTCGTGACCCACTTACAACATGAATGACTATAGATGGTGGAGGGTAACAACCCTCGGCAGAGCTGTAATCAGGGCCGTGTTAAGGGGGGGGCGAAGGGGGCGCCCGCCCCGGGCGCCAAGTTTCAGGGGCGCCAAAATCCTACCCAGAAGGGAGGAAGGATATTTATAAAACGTGTTTTAAAAAATACATAATGAAGGAATTATTAAAACGAATTTATAAATTCTAAATAAAATAAAATATAAGTAGCTATTTTTATTTGTTGCACATATGTGGAATTATTTATTACTGAACCTACATAAATAGTGCTAAACATGGGTACAGTATTAAAGTAGGGATACCGATTTAAACGAATCAGAAAAATTTCGTTTAATATATTTATCGAGCCTATTGACACTATAATGGAGCAACTTACATGGAGATTTGAAAAACTTTCAGATTTCACAAGATTTTGCTTTCCTTAGCGGTTCGAACATTATTTCACATGATGACGAAACTATTAAAAAACATCCTGTGAACGTTACAAGGAAATATGGAAGTGATTCAAACGGGCAACATTTTGTGTGTGAAATTTTAAGTGCAAAAAAATATTTCGGTCTCTAAATGATAAGATGATAACACATGAAATCCTCCAATTAATTCATCAATTTGAGTTAGCTGCCAATTATAAGAACATGGTAACTGCATATCGAATATTTCTTAGTACGCCGGTAACTGCTGCATCAGCTAAAAAGTCTTTCAGTAAACTTAAATTGGTAAAAAAAATTTTAAGAGCTACAATGGCTCAGGACAAGCTTGCCGATTTAAGTTTGCTTTCAATCGAATGTAGTGTTGCTCGATTATTAGATATGGAAAAAATAATTCATGATTTTGCTGCTTTGAAGGCTAAGAAAATAAAGTTGCATTAGCTACAGTCATGGAGACATATTTATCCTTATTTTATATTAATACGGGTACATTCTGCTTTTGCATTTTCAAAAAAGATTTTTATTGCGTATTTTATTACGCAATATTTAAAGAATACACTGTAAAAATTTCAGGAAGAAATTCGACAAATTAATCGACATATATATGACGATTATTAGCACCTTTTTTAACCACCCCCAATACGGTTTTCAATATTTTTCAGAAATTGTTTTCTGTAGTATACAGATTTCCCCCCAAAATAACGTATCAGTTATTGTAATAAGCTTAATATTTTTGGTGATATCGATAAAAATAATGAGTGGACAAGATTAAAAGTTCGGGAACGTCGGTACACGTCTACAATTTAAGGGCAGGTTTCTCGCAACCTTGTTTCGTTGGGCGGTTAACACGATTTCGCAAAAACTTACGGGATGATTCCTGAATTCCTGCATTCGTGGATTGACTCGCTATCGAGCAAACTAGAATACACCAGATGAAATATTTAACGACATATTTTGTCAAATTAATATTATAGGTTAATAATATGACCATATTATTAACCTAAAATACACCGGTTTCATCAATAATTAAATGTTTTTTCCAACTTATTTGGAAAAAATAATTTGTTTCGCATTTTTTATCTTTTTTTCTAAAAGGCCCGCTACTTCAACAATTATTAATATTTTTTAATAATCGTGGTTTGCGCTATAACAAATATTGCGAATACAATGCCGCAAGAATTTTTTTATTGGCCCCTAAGTTTTTGTGAAATTGTTTCAACCGCCCAACAAAACAAGATTTCGTGAAAACTGTGCTTAATTGTAGGCGTGTAGTGACTGTAGTGACATTTCCAAACATTTAATCTTGTCCACTCATATTTTTATCGAGATCTCCAAAACTATTAAGCTTATCACAATAGATGATACGTCATTTTAACGAGGAGAAATGTGGATACTGGGTACTACGGGAAAGAATTTCTGAAAAATATTAAAAGATGTACGTATTAGAGGTGGTTAAAAAAGGTTCCGATAATCGAAATATAATCGGTCTCGGCGAGCCGCTGGACTGTTGGCGATAGAATTGTTAATTTTTCGAATTAAATTCTGAAATTTTTACAATGTATGCTTTAAATGTTGTGCAATCAGGATATGCAATAAGAACATTCATTTTTGAAACTGTTATACTAGAATGTACCCAATACACATAGATTATTGTTCTTTTCATTAAGTAACATGTTCTTTTTATTCATTATCTTATTATGTGTAGAAAGATGTTTTATTTTTTTCGGTAGGATGCGTATGTAAGCGTATGTACTAATTTCAATATATTATTTATTCTTTATTCGGACTTTTATTACTTTATCATACGCAGTATGGTAAAGTATTGTAATCGTGCCGAAAAAAAAAAATTGGGTTTTTAGCGGAAATAGGTCTTTTTGGGTCCCCTGAACATTTTTGACCAAGGTACAAAAAAATTTCTGTGTGTGTGTGTGTGTGTGTGTGTGTGTGTGTGTGTGTGTGTGTGTGTGTGTGTGTGTGTGTGTGTGTGTGTGTGTGTGTGTGTGTGTGTGTGTGTGTGTGTGTGTGTGTGTGTGTGTGTGTGTGTATGTGTGTACCCGATTTTTGTGACGACGATTCCGGAAAAACTACTAAAGGTATCGGGACGAAAGTTCATATTTAGAAGTTTCATAAGCAAACTTAGAGCTGAAAAGCTTTTGGTTCAAAAGGGTTCAAAGGAACTGGCTATTTACTCTTAGCATTTTTCACCGATTTTGCAAATGAGCCGTAATTTCTGTAATTTCGACAAAATAGATAAATAATAAATTAAAGTAGAGGAAATTTTGTATAATTTATGTCTATAACATTTTTTGGTAAAATTAATAGTTTAGCTGCAAGAGCAAATTTTATTTGATCGAGATCGTCTCTGCATTAATAGTAGGTAGCCAGGATATTTTGAAACTTTTGACAGTATTCAGAACGTCAGCGGTTGCGAAACGTCAATTCAACACACAAATGCATGGAGAATGCGATGAGGTGGAGAAACACGCGCGCACATACGCTATGTGAAACAATCCAGTTTCGGGATCTAGTGTCTGCATTAATAGAAAGGTAGCCAGGATTTTCCAGATATTTTTATTCTAATGACAGTAGGCAGTGTCAAAGGCTGATTTTTTTACAATACCTACTGTCAATATCTGTCAAATCCTGGCTAATTCGTTTTATGTTAATGCAAACACGATCTATCTCGATCAAATAAAATCTCATGCAGCTAAACTATTAATTTTATATATTGTATGATAAAGTCATGTGCCTGGCCACATCAGATTTGTTTTTTATTGTATTACATTTACAGCAATTTTGTAATTAGCAATTTAAATAATTTTGGCAAAAATGGGGGGTGCGGGGGGCGCGTTTGCTCTGTTTTCGCCCCGGGCGCAGTTTTGTGTTAACACGGCCCTGGCTGTAATTAGGTCATCAAACGTCCCTAGGACACCCTCGGAAATACATTGGATCCAGGGTTTATTTTTAGAGAGGACTCGATGCCCTACTTCCACATCCAGGCATGAATGAAACTGGCTTCTCCCCGGAGCAGGTTGGAAAACCCTCTCCTTGGCTTCGCTGGATCCTCATAGGAACCAGGGAATGCGCCACGACACCGCTGGCCTATTTTAAGGAATGCCATAGGCCGGAACCCATTGCTCAGCGCTTCCTCTTTTTTTCCATTCACGCGCGGAAACTGTTGGGTAAACACTTCAATGGCAGCTTTAATCAATAAATCTGATCCCGTACGATGGACATGGATAATCTTGTCTGTTTAAAATAGATACGTACAGTGTATGGGGGATCCCATACAGAATCAATAAGCACCTAATCTTTTGTTGAAAGAGAGATTCATTATACATAGCCATCACTACTATTTACCATAAATTCGGTCAAATGCTGGCCATACTTCAGCGGCAATTCAATAAGTGAAATCTATCCAAATGTGGTAGCTATAGACCATTCAAGTCATTTGTACCATTTGCGTTGAAATCGTAGGTAGATATTTGACAATAACTGTCGCGTATTAACTGATACTCATTTTAACAGCCGAAAACGAAAAATATATAAACGGAACTTAAGAATAGGCGCAAGAAAAAGCTGGTTCTACATAAATTATGAATGAATTGGAAGTCTCAGTGCATACCTGTTTGTGAATAATACCGGCCTAGGACCGCTCTTGAAACTTGTTTCATAGACAACTACCAAACATCACCCAAACATTACTTATTTTTTGGCAAAAAAACTGGATAAAGAAGTAAGTAAACCGCCCCTCAACTTTGCAGATTCAATTAAAAAAAACTGGGTTTAAAAACACCTATCCTATAATACCACACACCTCTACTTCCATTGCAGTTACTGACAAATATATTCATCACCTCATGTACACCCATAAAATCGGTAAATTATATTAAATACACCATGAGGTTACTCAAGATAATAATTCTTGATCTAAGGTTACTAAATTTTAACAAAATTTAACCATACGAGATTCCCGTTCTTGAAGAAACAATTGACAAGACAGTTGTTTGGATAACATATAAATTAGACCAATTCTCAACAGGTTGAAAGGGGAAGTAGGTGGTAACAAAGGCTACTACTACTACAACTACTTTTGTAAAATTATATTCAATTTGCATTTTTTAGCAAAACAATGTAGAAAAGCATATTCTGTATTTTATCGTTTCTATACTTCCTATTAAAAGAATAAATCTCTAGAAAGATAAATATGCCCAAGAGCCACAAAGATCCACATTTATTTAGCTACTGTCATATAATTTCCACTGTATGCAGACGTATTTATAAAATAGCAGATTCGCTCAATAAACTAGTTAAAAAGCAACATACCGGGTGACCCACGCCATATAGGTACTACCGTTTATTTTTGTTGTCTATAAAGCTGGACGAATGAAATTTGGGAATCTGTTAATAGACAAAAATGCCATTCTTTGGGATACTCTTGAGGTTAATATGACTAATATGAAATAACGTCATCATAGAAATTTTAAACGGAATTGTCAATCAGGATGACATTCTGAACACAAAAACATATCGATCGTCAATTTTTATCACGAAGACAACGCAAAAATTACTTTTTTGTGTATTAATCTATGTGGATAGGAATTAATGAAAATAGCCGAAAATTGTCAAATAAACACTAACTAAATCGATTTTGGCCGACATTGCAACACTGGAACACTGCAATACCCTCTAGCGTGATTTAATAATTAGTTTTTGGCCAGTGAGTCATTTCTTTCACGGGTACCCAATGGCCACAGTCAGATTATTCGATAGCAAACATCTTTCCGATTACAATGATACCAAGTACTTGATATTTTATTGAAATTCTTAGCGTAAGAATGTTGTTAGTAGCAAGGAAATAAAAAAAAAGTCAGCGTACAAGTCACTCAATGGACTACTCGAAGGAAGTACGCTTAAAAGTCATTTTCACGTTACGATTATCAGCAAAATATCAAGAATTTTGTATCATTGTGTCGGAAAAATGTTTTTCCTTGCATCATAATCAGGGACTTCCTTTGAGTAGTCCATTTAGTGATTTTGACTTGTGCCCGGAGTTAGATCATTAGGTGAATATTCTTTTCGATTTCCTTGCCGGTTAAAATTTCAATGATGACGTCATTTCCAGAAAAACCGGAGTCATATTAACCTCAAGAGTATCCCAAAGAATGTCATTTTTTGTCTATTAACACATTCCCATATTCCATTCGTCCAGTTTTATAAACAAAAAAGAATAATGGGAGTACCTATGCCGTGGGTCATCCGGTATATAACTATATTTCTTCTAGATTATGATTCTAATTTTTTTAACATTTTAAGTCTTGATATAACTCAGTTTAGGGTTGCCATATTTGTCCTGGCGGCGACCGGGACATCCGGCAAAAGAGATGTTTGAAAAGCAACATCTAAATCAGCTTAAAAAGCTTTTAATCCAATAATAATAAAAAACATACCTACCTACATACTTATAAAAATAGATGGTAATTTAAAACAAAGTCTAAATAACATTTTTAGTATTTATCTGCCCTCCTAACTCCTGACTCAGAGTACAACCATTTATTGTGCATGCTTTCTGTTGTCCAAAGATCATCCACCTTTCACATGACAAGTTTTTTAAATATAATATTTGTGCCAAGCAGTCCACTATAATTACACTTTTTTCCTAGTAAGGCACTGTTTTCACGGTTTGCCATTGTGGTACTTCGGTAAGGGTCCTCCATGAAAATATACATTTTTTTTCATATGAAGTCTCCGCTATTTGTCGGTTTCTTCATTAAAAGATACAATCAAATCCAACTTCCGACAATCGTTGTTCTATGTTACCTATTTCCTTCTTTTTTCCTTACGATAGGTTAGGTTTGGTAGTGTCTATTGATTTTTCCCTAACATTTGTCATAGGCCTCAATAGCTCAGTTGGTTAGAGCATTGTGCTAGCGACACAAAGGTCCCTGGTTCAAATCCAGGTTATGGCTGTAATTTTTAATTTATTTAAAATTTCCAACCCGCCTGTATATCACCATCTTCTATACTTTGATTAATTTCATCATTACGGTAAGTCCGTATCATACGCTATGTTCGTATATTCATATCTAAGTAGTAACATTTTGTTTTTAGTTTGAATTCTCCCGAATTTGTGCTTTGACCACAATTGGTTGTTTTGACTGCGAGTAGGATCTGGCGGAGAGTAGACAATGTAACCAAACGAAAAACAACGAATGTGCATGAAGTGGACAAGTTTGCGAATCTGGCACGATCGTGACCACCGCGAAAATATAATAAATAACAAAGGATAGTTTTTCATTAGTAACCGGGACACTAAACAGGTTAACCGGGACACAAATTTGTCCAAAAGGGGACATGTCTCGGTAAACCCGAACGTACGGCAACCCTAACTCTAAATGCAAATTGTTTTGGAAAATGTATGAGCGAATGATATCCATTAAATGCATAATATCATGTACTGTAATATCTACGTAACATCCAACTTTTGTATAATATCGAAATAATACTGAAATGACAGCGCCTCATTAAACTATCGCATTATTTGATCGAAGCCCCAGAACAGTAAGTATATAATGAACCGTGGGAGTATCAATTACCTGCTCGTATACATACATAATCCATAAATTCATTGAAATGAACTTCAAGGGCTGAACGCTGCCACTCACTCAATGGATTCATTCAGAATAATAGTGAACAACGCCCACTTGCACTTGAAAGTCTCGCAAAGTAGACCGACTCATAAATAATACGTTTCGTGCTTGCGGTGGCGGATAATATTATTGTCAACTGCTTGCACGCACTGTCTATGAATTTCTGTATGATTTTAGAACTCAGAACCAATTAATGAATAAATACTGTCTAACGTTTCTGCAGAAGTTTCTCAACTTTACTTATGTCTACATTTTTCCTTTTCCAATCAAAACAAATTTGAATTCCCAAAGTAAGAAGAAACTCAGAAGTTGACATAGGTCAATAATGAATATAGAAATAAAGCACTCAACAGGGACAACTATATAAACAACTCAAAAGGGAATATGATGCTTATTAACCAAATAAATATACCAAAACATCAACATTCTCGGAATTTCATCTTAGACCAAAATTAATAGTTCGTATCAACAGTAATATATTGAATTTGAATAGAAAACAGCAAAACAGTCAGTATGTATCAAAAAAGGAAACGATGTTGGTTTTGTTCGAAACTGTTCTTTATTAAGTAATATATTGAGTCCGATGTTGTTGTCTCTTGCTGTCGCCACCTGTTATCCTGGTCTCATCTAAGCTTAAGATCTTATTATCTTTAAGATCGTATTATTTTTATCCTAAGAGAAGGCAAGACAAGCCACAGTGTAGTGGCTTCATAAAATATTCGATGTGGATTAGGTCACTGTCATGATGAAAAGCGGAGTTTCCAGTCGCTCCAAAAAGCAGAACGATGGGATTCAATAGTCATTCAAGAATCATAAGGTCACTCAAAGGTGACCTCCTCAACCAATCTTTACATGAAGAAGATATTTTAACCTAATTTCAATTTCATGAAGGGTTGTATTTTAAATCACTGTTTTAGTGTTTTACTCACCATTTGTAACTGAGTATACAATAAACTTTATTTATTTATTTATATGTGGACTGTGGTACTTCCATGAGCGATACAGCCTCAGTTTCGGTGTACAGATTTCTGATCCGGGATCAGCTCACCTCATTCCAGGACAACTCATATTACTCATGTCAAAGGACAACTTACACCAGGACAACTGACACGTAAAATGGAGAAAAAAGTTTGCGAATATTGATTGTCTAAATCAGTGCTGTGGAGTCGGACTCCGACTCCGAGTCCAGGTTTAATTACTGTAGAAAACAAATATGCGAGATGGATGTTGCCTCATCAGACAGTAACCTAATAAAATCAAATATTCTATTAGGTCTTTTACAAAGTACCTACCTACATAGATAAGTAAATAATCAAATTACAAAACACACTTTCCAAACCAAAGTGAAGACGATTGCCAAAAGTAATCTGACAGAAATTTGAAAAAGGAAATTTGAACAAGAGTGTTAAAATGAGATTGAGAAGTAGGGCCGTAGTTCAATGTAGTATCACTTATTCAGAAGTTATACCTGAAGCCACAATTATGATTATTTTCAGCTTTGAAAATAATTAAAAATGATTAAAGGGCATCTTTGCAGGAGAAGTAGTTGGAGCTATTCTGTCCCTCACAACAATTTTATAAACGTACATATTGGCCCCGTGCACAGTATAGAGTGGGGGTTTCAAAAGCTATTTAGGCGCCCGTTGCGGAATCCCGGCGGACTATTTTTCCGCAGGAACTGTTCTCGGTCACCGCTACACGCAAAGGCGCTGTAGTCGACTTTATTATATCTGTCTGCTGTTGGCGTTCGTAAACGCGCTCTCGCTACAGGTAACTGCACCACGTCGGTAATTACTAGGGAGAAAACTGCTTAGAACAGCGCCACCTCCTGGCTATCTTAGACTTTTCCTGCGGTGAAACAGACGTGCTTGTCGACGCGCACCCGGCCAATAGGGTGTTAGTAAATAAGTGCGACAAACTTCAGGGGGTGATTCTGCATGAAAAAATGACAGTTTGCTATATAAACGTATGGCCGCAAATGCTTTGTTTTCTGAGATGGCGTTGAAGTTTTTCTAAAAAACTGACGATTTATTTATTGCTCTGAAACCGGTCGAGATAAGCAAATGAAATTTAGTGGGTTTTAAGAGGTGGTTACAGTTATTCCTATTTAACAAAATGTTGACAGTAGCCTATTAGAGTCGCTACCCAATAATGTATACGCGCTAAGATGTTTTATTTTTTGCATAAAAACCGTGCCCCCTACAAGAAAAAGTCAGAGAGAGATTTTTGTCACAAATTGAACGAGGAATTCCAAAATGATTGTTAATTGGAAATCCCAGTGGCGTACCATCTATTTGTTTAAAAATTGAGATCGCTACCCGTATGCCCGCCAATGATGAACATAAAATTCTTAATTGCATGTCAATAAATGCGCAATAACTAACTCTTAAAACCCACTAAATTTCATATGAATTGATGAATTGATTCTTTTTTTACTTGTAGTGTTTTTGTTTTCACAGCAAATGTAATATTACACGGTTGTATTATTCTGTGTCAAATTTTATTATTATTTACTTATAAGATATTTATTACACAGAATTATGTGAAAATATGTTTGTCTGCAATTTTTCTGTAGTCGGGACGCGTCGGGAGACGGAGTCAAACCACGAAAAATATCTGGAGTCGGAGTTGAAATCGAGAATTTTTTTACTGACTCCGCAGCCCTGGTCTAAATACTTATTGTTTTCAGTGTTTGGGTTGTCTATATACGACAATATGTGCGTACACAGGTATTAATCATTCTTATGGACAAACGTCGCACTTTGAAGGTTATATTATGTTTACGTGCATGTACAATTAGTTTTTCATCATATTCAATTCTTTCAAATACGCATTTGTCGTTGTATAAAGTGCCTACACAATAAAAAATCATCCTGGTATGAGTTGTTCCGGTATGAGTTGTCCTGGTATGAGTTGTCTAGGGATAAGTTGTCTTGGTATGAATTGTCCTGACTCCTGGTATTAGTTGTCTTGGCATAAGTTACCCAGGTATGAGTTGTTATAGTTTGTCTTGGTATGAGTTGGCGTGGCATTAGTTATCCTGGTGTGAATTGTCCTGGTATCTGGTACCTATTAGTTGTCCTGACTCCTGGTAAGAATTATACCGGTACGAGTTGTATTGGTATGAGTTGTCGTGGTATAAGTTGCCTTGGTATGAGTTCATTTTGGTATGAGTTTTCCTGGCATAAGTTGTCTCTTGGTATGAGATGTCCCGGGATGAGGAGTTGTTCCGCAGTCGTGATGTGAAAACGAATCATGTTTGCTTTGAGAACATCAAAAGCTAGTGGTTTACTTGAATAATCTAGACTTAAAGGGGCCACTACTTATTCGTGTATTCAAGAATAGCCCTGAAGTATCTAAACCTATAGTAAAAAGGGGAAATGTGTGCCAAATGCATGATAGTGTGTTCCCGCGGCGTAATCATAAAGATGCCATCGAATAAATGTATATGACTTACTTAACCTCAACTTTTGACTTATTACGCCATAAACAATATGTTATTTGTATTGTACATATGTATGTATGTATTCGTGTATTTTGTAAAATAGTATTTCATTATTATCATGGCCCAGAAACCAAAAAAGTTTTGATTGAACTTTAATCTCTGTAGTGTAGAACAGAAGTACGGGGCATACGGCACCATCTTGTTGAAACCACTTCCACATAATCCACATCCTAGAAAGAACATGATCACCCACAACTTTTTCTTTTTAATTATGACCAATTACTGCAATATCCAGAAATGAAAACTATCCCCCAGGGGAAATGTTGTGTCCATCCAAAACTGATACTAGTGATATCAGTGATGCCCAGTAACACAAACTGGGTCGTTTACAATACAACTCAATTTATACGTATAGCTCGACTCATTGTAAGTCATTCAAAGGAAGTTGTTGCGCTGTGGATTGTTTCACTGAATGATATGTTGATGAAAATTGAAGATTTGGGATGAAAATTCAGAGATGTTTTTCTAAATAGTTTGTTGGTAAAGCGCTCGGTTAAGAATTAGAATATGTACCTAGTTGTGCTAAAGTGTTTTAGAGAGTTGAGTTTTTCTTATATAGAGCGCATTTAAATGAAAATTACGTAAGTAACAATTCTCTAAGTAGTGGAATTAAAACCTAAACTGCAAACTTTAAGCTATGAAGAAGAAAATCATTTGAAATCTGTGCTCTATTTTCTTTGTTTTAAAAGAGGACGTAAAATTGATACAACAATTTTAGCATTATTTGTATATGGAATTCTATAAAAAATAAATGCTCTAATCAATAAATATCAGGGAAGTATTTTAAGCATGATGTGTTATATTCTTTCAGTGTTATATTCAGTATTTTTCAGATTAATATGAAAATGTGAAAAACTCTTCTTTAAATGTTGGACTTTTGCTGGACGCTTGTGAATGCTGGAGAGTACTACAAAATGACAGTGTCCAGTGCAACGCTGTACGTCTGGTCGCCCAATTATGCATAGACTAACCGCAGTTTTAATGAATAGGTAATAACATTTTCTGAGAAATATGTCATAAAGAAGTTACCAGTCGACAAATATTCATCTAGATGTAGAAGTGTAAACCCACCCTAAAAGGAATGCTACGCAATTTATGTGAATTAATTCTGGGAATTTTACTGGAAGACATATGTATGTATTTCTAAGTAAATCTGACACTTGCTCTTCTGTAAGACGACATTACACCGCGTAATAACCAACATGCAGAACAAGCACAGCAGGGATTTATACATTCTCGGAATTTTACCCGATTTATAAAACATTATACCTCTGTCCATTATACGCAGTAAAAAGTGAGCTGCTAATTGCAATTTTCTGCAGAGCATTTTTCATTGCAACATATTATGTACATAAATTCTGAAACAATTGGAAAATGTGCGTAATACTTCTTTTCGTGTAAACAACCGTATGGGAAATAAAGTGCAATTAAAAAGTGCTGGAACAATAGTATAACATCTTAATAATCTTGTATTAAAATTGTTTGTATACGCAGGGGATAGCAGCAACGTCACACGGTTATTTTTCTTTTTCCAATAAATTACTAAAACAATGGGTACTACACGTGCGAACAAGGTTTAAACAATAACTTCAATTATTATTGCATGCAGATTCACTCATCGAAAGGATACAAAATAAAGTTATCATTGCTAGCGCATAAGAGCATGTGTTGAAACAAAGAGCGTTTCGGGAACCCGCTCGATCGTAGTTATATACTAAAAATGACCACCGTCGTAGTAAAGAAATAACTTCTTTCGGAAGCGGAATCTTTAATTTTTGTTAGCGCTTTATGCGAGTTTTTAATCTAATGCTCGATAATATTGACTCCGAAGTGTCTATGGCTCTATTAAATATATCTTCTAAGCTATGTTTAAAATGTTTTCAGTAATTTGTTACTTTTAGACCAAAGTGGTATAGAGAGAAGATTATAAAGAGTATTTATCTTTAATTTGATGCGTTGCTTGTTACTTCATAGAAAAAATAACAGCCAAAAACTAACTTGAAACTTGGCGCAAGTATTTTGTTTAACGCTAGTATACTGATTTCTCGCAAAACAAGCTACCAAAGAAAAATAAATTACGGAGAATATGCAGCTATTAACAGCAAAGTATAAGTGCGATTTGTAGATAAAGAGTGGAATCATAAATATTTCTTACAATAAGCGCAAACTAGTGCAAACATTTTTTTGCATGTCTAACGAAATTTTAGGTTAATTCACTCTTCTATGTCTTCCATAATTGTGGTGATTTAAAAAGTTCTTCTTTCATATTTACGTAATATGAAATACCTACCTTCAGTAGTGGTAGAAGCGCACTATGCGCCATTTTCGTTTATTACTATGACTGACAGTTCGGTAATTAAGCATCAATTGCACGCGTGTTTGATGAAGTGACCTGTTGAATTTCATATAGGATACAGAATTTAACAGAATTCAAAACTTGAAAATTTGACTTTTGGCCAACACTGGGTGATCCCTTCCGCGTCTATTGTATTTGAATACATGATTGAGCATTATATGTTATAATAAAAAATATCATGTACTCAAAAGTTGACCGTTTTCAATATAGGTTATTCAGAAAAAAGGTTCTATATAGAAATACCTACCTTGTTCTCTATAGGAATTTTCCTAAAGCAGTATGTTTTACTAGTGTTGTTGAGAAAACATAGTTACATCAGTGTTGGTACATTTCCGTATAAAAAGATTGGTATTAGATAAACACTTCTTAAGCTTCTGTAGGAGATACCTAAGAAATGGTTAAGTTTTAACTAGCTACATAATTCGTTTTTTTTTTATGATAAAATATAATACTCAATCATGTTTTCAAATGCTTCGGTACACAAGGCACCGTCAAGCACATACATACGTTGCTGCTGATGACGGTTTTATTTTCAGACGTATAATAGAAATAGACAGCAAGATATTGTTTCAGTCATCTTTGACCGTGAATAACTCGCGACGCAGACACAATATCGATAGAGACTTTTTGCTCGGTATTTGTAATCAAACTAACAAAGCCTAGAACACAAAAATAAAGAGTATGAAGTAGGGAAATATTTCTAGCCGATAACAAGTATGAAAAGCAGTCACATAAGTGCACACTGCACATAGAAGCAATTAAAAGCGTTTAAGGCCAAGTAATTGACGCGAATGCGATAAAATTCAGCCGTTATGTTGAAATTTCAATAACAACTTCCGCTCGGGCAGTATCAAATTACATAAATAACATTTATCTCATATGAAAAGTGTTTCTAGAGAATATCCATTGAGTTACGAGTAACTGAACAAATGACCTACCACCATTTTTCCAGATCAAATATTTAGAGTTTTCAAAGTGTATCCTGTGTGCAAACTCGTGGTGTACTTGACAATAGGAACAGCGGATTGTTGAACCTTCCTTTACCGGGTGTCTCTACTATGTTCTTTCACTTGGCATAAACGCCTCGTTCTGACTGTATCATATAACACCCCAACACTTGCACCTTATCGTGTATATCCTTTTGTTCTCCAAGGGTGGTGTATTTTGTATTAGGCGAAAGATCCTTGACCTCAGTTAGTGCTCTCTACGGCTTACAGATTCAGTTACCTACAGAATCTTTTCAATACCCCATATTGTATGTATGTAAGAAAATTTATGGGACTCTTCTGTGGTTTTCTTTGTGGATACGACATTTAAGGGTTTTGTCATCGACAGATTTCTAACACATTCAATGCCTACATACAACCTCGTCAACCCGGACAAGCAAGAAAATTGTAAAAAAACATGTTTACAGCTCTTTGCTGGACACTTGCAACCTATTCTTTCATTAAACAAAGATTCCACCATTTCTAACTTTCAGCCTCAATGCTGCTCACATTTATATCGGTTTATGAAATTAATGAACATCTGATGAAATGTGTTTATATTTCAAAAGTCACATGCAACAAAATGTTGCGATTGTTTTCGTTCTGTCGCGTTGTCGTGCTAATACTTGTTGCCGAGATATCCGCTTCCATAAAAACCTTGTTTATAGCCTTTATTGCAAGGAAATTTTAAAAACGCAAAAGTCTCTCTCTCTACGTTTTAAGTAGAAATGGTTCAAGAGTATAATACACGTCATTTAATGTTTTTGTTTAATCGTTGCAGTGTTACGAGCCTCCAAACACAGGGCTCAATACTTTTGCAACCGATAGTAGTTGGTTGATCGTTTTGCGAACATTTTTTAACAAAGTCAAGTTCAAATTTACTAAAGATGACTACTCTGTAGTCCAATGTTATCCGTGTTTCCCCATTAACCTGCAACTGTTAAGCACAGTGAAATTTCGTTCGTGTTACATCTGTCTAATTCTGCGAATCCGTATATCTGTACATTTAGCAAACAAGTTTCTCATTTACTGTGTAAGAACTGTAAGAAGACACAACTGGACGAGACCTCATATACTGCCAATGGCTACTTTTATGGGACAGGCTGTATCCACGCTGTCATACGATACCCACCAATACGGCATGGTGAATGTGAATGACTATAAAAAACATCATGGTAGTAAACTGGTTTCATTTACGGCGCTTGGTGCAAGTTTATATATCCGGTGTTTAGTATGCGGGTATCTTTGTTGTCATTAGATAACACTCCTCCGCGTTGCATTGAACCTTCAAGATCTTATCAGCTGCAATAACAATTGCATATATCCAATAACACACCCTAAGAAAAGTATTTAAAATTGCTACTTAAGACCTTAAAAACCAAAACTGTAGGCTTGAATCATGAAAGGCGTCAAAGTCTATATATTGGCATAAATAAGAAGTCTGAAATAAATAAAATAGCTGTTTAGTCTTTATTTATATTTGAACGCAATCACAATTGTGCATATGCAGTTGAAATTCATTGTCATCATAGGAAAAAACAAGGTAATATAATTGCACAATCGATTAAACTTTTTTAACACATTTTTTTGCTTATAACGTAAATATGTAGTTTATTTTTGTAATAATTATAATTTATGAACTTCCTTTAGAAAATAGTAACTATAAATTTTAATTAACGGATTTTAAATTATCTGTACATAGTTTTAACAGAAGTTGGGTGGTAGAATGGAAGGTTTTATCAATTTCAAGAAGGCCAACTAGTTTGCCTTCAGCTTGTTCATAATTTCAACAATTTGTAACAATTTGCGTTCGACGAATACCGAGTTTCATATTGGAACACCCTGTTATGGTTTAATTTTGTCAATGCAGATATTTTTCGCATACAAAAAGTACTAACATACTATTGTGTCGTTTGGTATCGTTTTTTACACAAATACAGCAAAAAGTCAAAAACCGTCAGGAATAGGGTAGAATTATGTTAGTACTTCATGCACTCAAATATAACAAATAATATAAAAATATACAAAAGACATTCCATTTAAAAAAACATAAACTTGATTTCAAGCCACCAGCGCCCATCTATAACAAAACCTGTACCAAGTTCATGTTAAGTTTAATATGATCCACCTGTAACTATAACAATAAGTAATATATGAATGTTGATAAAAAGATATAATTAATTATAATTTCTTAAAAAATTAGCAGATATTCCTTAATATGTATATGTTCTATGGAATATGAAATAGATTAGAACTATATTATGTTACGCACTTGAACCCAGGAACATCAATTAGTGGGTTTAGTCAGTACTAACATGGTACTAACTTTGATGTGGGGCTCTAGCAGTTAAAACATTCATTTGCTTAGTCAGCATTATTAATAGTAACTTATCTCCAGTCTCTAGAAAGGACATTGTTAGGACCAATGTATATTTTGGAATGAATCAATTTTCCTTGCAATAATTTAAAATACCTAATTTATAAAATGTCATCACTCATTGCACATAATTCTCTTTCCTGTTAACACTCCTTATCGAATGCCCAGAATAAGAACCACCTAAGTGCGAATGATGTCATTGTTGAGAGACATATGTACATAATGACTGGAAATATACAAACTAAGACCAATGCGCCTTGTTGCAAAAAAGCAACTAAAGTAAAGCACTCATATTTTAGAACAAAATAAAGAAGATTGATATAGATCTGCCAGCCAATCAACCGACGCACGTTATCCCTTCAGAACATATCCTCAGACTAATGTTCATTGTTATATTTGTACACCTATACAGTGAGCGCGTAAAGTATATGGAAACATGACATCTCAGAAACGGTTAGTTATATGAAAAATTCCTCGGACACTTCGATTTTTAATTATCAAAATGTATATATTTACATCAATTTTAATTTTCGACCTTCAATTGTTTTCGACTTATGACGTCATCGACACACTTTTTAAATGGCAATCCCACATTTGTTGTACTGATATTGATAGATCTGTTAATTGTCTTAAAAGTAATTCACAAAACGTATCGCCTTACATGAGACAATTTTCAAGAAAAAGGCTGTTGAAAATTAGAATTATTGACAACTTTTGTTTGTTTATGGAATGCGAATACGCGTTTTTGATTGATTTATTTGCGATGAATGCGAATCAAAACTTACATATCACGTCAAGTTTTTTTACTTTATCATACGTAGTATGACAAAGTATTGTAATCGTCTCGAAAAAAGGATTGGAGATAAGGATTTACAATTTACCGATTTTGCAAATGAGCCGCCAAATCTGTAATTTCGTCAAAATAGTTCAATAATAAAGTAAACAAAGTAAAGGAAACTTTTTATAATTTATGTCTATGATATTTTTTGGTACATATAATAGTTTAGCTGCATGAGCAAACTTTAAATTTGAAAGTCATGGATAGCAGTTGACTCTGTTGGTGGCTCTGTGCATCATTCATCCGACTACATACATCAAAAGATTCTATTTGCTCGAAAGCGCTTGTTGTTGCATTACAACTAGTTCGTCAGGATTTGACAGATATTTTGATTCTATTGACGGTATTGTCAGATCAACAGACAATTGACACTGCTGTAGAAATAGTATGATAAAATCATGTGGCAAATTTTCAACTTCAGGTTTTTTGACGGTTCATTTATGGAGCGGTCCGCACCCCACTTACAGACTTGTAAATGCTACAAAAACATTTGGGAAGAAACTTTTGTGATTTCAGTTGAAAGTGCGTAGATTAAGGTTTCCTATGAGACCATTGTGAGGTTTCGAAGACAATGGGTTCAGCTGGAAAAAATTTGTAATAATTACAAAATAACGTCTTTTACACTTTTAAAGTTATTTTCCATAATATTATCGATATTCCACAATTTTCAATTGCCTTTTTTTCTCAAATTTTCTTATGTAAGGCCACAAAATATATCCTGCCATTTAGACAATTCAAAGATCTATCAAAACAAGTAAGGAAAATGTCAATTAAAAAAAGTATCGATGACGTCTTAACTCAGTAACAATGGATGGTCGCAAATTGAACTTTTCACAGAAATGTGTATTTTTATAATTAAAAATCGACGATTAAAACATCGACATTTATAATCAATATTTATATAGGGCGTTTCAGGAGGTGTAAATAAGAGTATTATCTACATATTTCAGACACATGACTTATACACCTATTTTTCCCAGTAACAACGGTTAATTAGTATACAAAAACTGTTAATTATGATGGGCACATGATTTAGGTTAAATATCATATATTTTACATAAATTAGCAGGCTTTGAGGGGTACAAACAATGGTGATATTATCATTTATCAATAGTGGTACAAAGTTCTGAAACATCATAAAGAAAGTAACTCGTGTGAGGTGTTATGTGATACCTTTTTGAAATTAAATAACCTTAGTTATGAAACGTTTTTGATTTAACATCTCTGAAGAGAGTTAAAAATAACCAAAACCCGGTGACCAACTTTCAAAGGGTTCCTCCATAATGGTTACGAAATCTTTTTGAAGAGAGTGAATTTGATAATTTTGACATTTTGTCAGTGTGTCTTTTGCATTGTTTATACCCTTTGTTAATTGCTGTTTTTGCAGGTCCGTAAAGATATGACTTACCTATATATTAGGCGTACTATAATATATGCTGTACTTAATTTAATATTAGTACTAAAAATTTACTTATTTGGTTTTAAAGGAGCCTCCCGTGATTCCACCCACGGCCTACCTTCCCTACGATGCGATGTTTCAAAAGTTGGAACCAATTATGACTTTTCGGACAAACCGAAAGAAAATATCACCATTGTTTGTCCTCCTAGAAACCAGTCAACTTTTGTTTTATATATTTTTTAGGTGCCTGCGTATTTTTCTTTATATTTGACCATATTAATGCAAATGGCTAACCCTGAAGAAGACATATCTTGTATACACATACCGATTGAGTGTATATGAATGCAGCAAATTTAATAAGTTGGTAAGCCTGAGCAATTGGTATAACACGCCATTTACAACAAACTGTCATCGCTAAAGTTATTTTTGGTTAGGTTTTTTGGTACCCTAATTTGACGTCTTATTTGACATATTAAGTTTGAAAATCAGGTGTTGCAACATTACAAAAGGATGTCAGCGAAAGAAAAAATCACAATCATTACATTCACCCGGTATAATTACTCACTGTATTATGCAGTTTGTATATCAGTATCCTACTGTTTGCACCAAGTATGAATAAGCATATTACGTTGTGATAATAAATATGAATGAACATAAATTATCATTTTCTTATGGGACCATATCTTACGTTATGTGTATCGTTTAAAAGTATGGAGATAATATGTAGTATAGAGCACATAAATCAAGGAAACACGATAAATTCATTAGAATTAGATCATATCGAGTACAAAACAACACCCAGTTTTTAAATTAGAAAATTATGTGGGTTTCATCAGATCTTAAAACGTTCCTAATAAATGAAATAATTAAGAAGACTGCAAATGGGAACGTATCTAATTGTTCACAGCTGAAAAGTGCGACAACAAAGTTATCAATCGGAAATCAAGGAGAGGCGGAACTGGGCGATATTTTTAGGTTATGAATGAAGCACAGGAATCACTCTACGGCGATGTTGGGCTAATGCAGGTTTCGACGGTATAATAATAAATTACGCACACTGTTTATATGCAGATCGAAAAGAGAGAGTGTAGGTAAACACCAGGCAAGGTTTTCAACAAAACCGTGTGGGTTAAAAGGTTTATTAGGTAGGTCGGTAGGTGTAGTGTACAGCTGCAGATGCCAACTATAACAAACACCTCTATCAAGCATGAATGCACTTACAAAACGTAAACGAAACAAAACATTCATAAACTTACTACTCTATGAATGAGTCTCATTGATTAGATAGGATGAATGATCAACGATACAGCATATGACAACCGGAAAAACGACCGTATTCATTCGAGTGTCTGCAATTGCTTTACAAATAGACGGTGAATTAATTAAATTATCTCGCAGCTAGGGACAAATTAAGATAGTTATCCAGTGAAACAGAGAGTTCGTTTAAAAATGGTGGACGTATCAACATAGTACAACAACAACAAGTTAGGAAATGGGTGTAACTACTGCATGATATGCTGTACTTACTCCTCAGGCGATTCGATCATGGTTCGTGGATGCGTATATCCTGCTATTTACAGTCCACTTGTGTTTGGGGTACACCATTTTTGCAACACATCAAATTCGACTTAACAACACGGGAACAACCATTGAACTAAATTACCATTACTTGACATATAGGTGGCAGTGCGCGTGCGCACAGACCGGCGTTCGCGCTCTACCGGCCGAGACTGAACGCAGCGCGAAAATAATTTATTGATTCTGCTATCTGAAAACTGGCTGTGCGGTGTGCCCCCAGACTTTCCCTCAAGTACCATCCCAGATGAATCTACGAGATGAACTGAAAACTGAACGGAAATAACACCGGACCGGAGCATCCCCCAAAACAGTTTACCGACAATACTTGCGCATCAAACGACAAAAAAATAACTTTCTTGGCAGGCACTTTCATACTTTATAATTGTTCATCTTTGCGTCAATAGACAATACATTCGGTCGATATTTTAAGGCAGTTGCGTCCTGGTATTGCTAGCTGGATATGCGTAAATGTAAAAGATGTTGGCTAAAAGTTGGTTCGATTACAAACAAAACAGAAAACGCTATATAAAATACTGACAAATTTATTTTGTTTTGGGTGCTCTCAGAATTCGGAATTGTGATTCAACCTATAGGGTAGTGAAGAACATTTTTACATGTAAATTAAAAATGTCTTAGGGAATAGTTGTTTTGAAGTATGCTCAAACTTCAAATTGGAATCTTAAATATGTCCTAAAAACATTTGTTTTATTCATATATTGCATGTGACGTCAAAAATTTTAAATCAGGTTATGAAACATTGGAAAATACTGAAATTATTTTAAAGTAACATCAATATAGAACTTATTTCGTCAAAAATATCTTATAGTTGCTTTTCTTGCATGAAAATTACTTATTATTGTGAAAAGTCAGCACTCAGCACATATACATAGTAGTTTCAAACCGTAAAAGTTCAAAGGGGTTTTCTCAAGTAATTTATTTACATAATCCTAACAGCAATACACCAAATAAAAGCTAAATAATGTACATTTTCCGTCTTATAGTAGTTTTTTTTGATTTTTTTTGTCGGTACCTATCTGAAAAATTAATAAAGGAATGCGACGAAAGAATTTGTTTATGTTAACATTTTTCTTTGTTACTGAAAACACAAGTTGTGCCTTAGTTAAGTTAGCACTAGCAATAGTACATTATTTTAGCAAATGCAATTGTCGTAATTTCTTGTTAATAATAATGTTTACTCAATCGATGAAATAAGAAACCAACGTAAAATATAAAAATTGATATCTGCGCATTAGGTAAATTAAATTTAAAACCAAATTAATATTTTGACCATGGTTGTTGCGTTTCTAGGACGTACGAAAATCTTCATTAAAAAATTTCTTTCCTCCAAAAATACAAATTCTGGTGTAGTATGATCCATCTGGAGGCACACTATATACAGCATAGTATTATTTATTATCAATACTTCAAAATAAATACTACTTACCTTTTGTTTTCCTTTCTCGACAATTATTCAGTACATAGTAGATTTAGTATTGTTTGTCAATTTTCGCTTCCTTTTTTAAAATCTCCTACGTATAAAATAAATTAACAAATAAAAAATAGGCCGTGTTCTCCGTGCTTTAGAGAACTCACAGAACAATGTAGAATAACCCAAATCTCGTCACCACTCTTGCCAATATTACGCTAATGGATAATATATAACATAGTAATTTACCGATTACCGCGGTAATTTAACATCTCTGTCTAGCGCACATGGAGAATACGCCACTATTTTATCGTATGAGGTACTATGGAATAGCTCGTTTAGTTTAAAGTCAAATAGGTATGCATCTTCTCAAACTTTTGTCTGTTAATCGTGTTTAAAGAGAGTTAAGAAAATCGAAGTTTGCTTATTTGGTGTTATTTCGTACGGCCAAAAACTTTATTAATTCTTTTCAGCGACGTTAAATATAAAAAAAAATACTCTCTACTTCAAATATGACAGTTTGTAGGTATGCATATAATTTATAGCCTGATTTGTTATAGTAGCAGACAATGAGACATTTAAAAAATAATCAATAATAATTAATTCTCTGCATTTTAAGAAAATAGTAAAATAGTGTTTTTTATTACAATCGATCCAATGATACCACAGACAACCTTGCTGTTTACCTAGCCATTTAAAATTCTGAACAGTTTGAAAACACTTCAATGATGGCAGATTATACTTTTCAGTCAGGCTAATGTCAAGCTAGTTTTTTTTTCGTGTTTTATCTATAGTCAAGCAAAAAAGCAAGGGCGTATTGCCTTTACACCCTGTACCTATCATATCAAAATCAAAGTAAACCGCAAAAAAGTATGCACATAATTTCCCGTTAACGCCATCTACCGCGTAGTTGTTGAAGTTACTGTACAGGGCTAAATGCTGATGCAGGTTGCATTATCTGGTTTGGTTACTAATTTTACCGCCCGTTTTCACACAGCTTCATTTATTTTTTGTTATCTAGAGTGTATTGAAAAAGACCAACAGCACACGACAAATTAAAACCAACTGAATTTCTTTATCTCATAATTTTAATTTTAAAAACACCCCATCAATTCAATACTTCTTCTGCGCATGCGCAGAAGAATACAAAATCGTTTTTACTGCTGCTCGAACAAACCTATTATTGTCAAATGTCTGATTGGCTTACTTTTATTTGAAAAGTACATAAAATAAAACGAGTTTAAATAATGTTACTCTGCTTTACTAAGAAAACAAATATTTACAGTCTGATATGCTCCAGGAAACAATATATTACACAGCTATTCCCGTGTCTTCAATCATTTTTAAACTAATTCCCCACAACGTATTTGAGACAATATCACAAAACTGCACTTTGGACACCATCTTCTTACAGTCTCTGTAGAAGCTGCCCGATTCGTTTTCAAGTCCAGGTTCAGTTGCACAATGAATCACTGTTTGAGCTCCCTAAAATAAAAAATAAACACAGTCCTACAAGTTTTAAATAACAGTATCAAATTTATACCTGTTTTGGAGACCGCATAAAGAAGAAAGCCACGGGCAGAATAAAAATGAAATATTTAATAAATCTCCCAATGTGGTGTCTAAATAATGAGGTAAACACCCATCCAGGACACACAGCATACACTGATATTCCTCTGTCTTTCACTTGTTTGGACAGTTCTTTGCAGAAGTACATGTTAATCAGTTTCGAGTTAGCGTATAAATTCTTTGTATCGGTCCGTTTCTCGAATGTATCAAAGTCAATGGTGCCTTTTTGATGCAGAAGCGATGATACTATAACTACTCGACTAGGCCTGCCGGTTTCTAGTTTATCCAGAAGCAAATTTGTGAGTAGGAAGTGACCTAAGTGATTTACACCAAAGTGAATTTCATATCCATCGTCTGTCAGCATTCCTGCATTATCCGGATATGACACACCAGCATTATTTACTAATATGTTAATCTCTCTATATTGCTTGTTTACTCTGTCTGCAAATTTTTTCACTGATTCCAGCGATGCCAAATCCAGCTCCATATATACCTTGAACAAATAAAATAAATCAAAACATTTAAAATTTACAGAGTGTCATGTTTTATTTCTCCACAATTTTTGTTCAGAAAATGAACGTCATTTCGTCTTTTAAGTAAAGAGTTTTATATGTATGTCAATCGGTTCACAGTCCATATTATACAGTTTCATTCATAGTGACTTTACAAAAGTAACAGACGCCTACTAAAATACTGTGTGTCTCAATGGACGTTGGATTGTATGGGTACTTTTGTTATTATTAGAGATAGAAAGTCTGTTAAATGGACAAAGTAATGCATGTTTATGTGCTCTTGTATAATTTGTTCAGAAAACAGTTGAATTCCAAATGGTTCTCAAGCTATTTTGAAAAAACAAAAAAATATTTTGTGATAATAATCATAACTTCTTTATTTGTGATCCCACCAAAAAAGTGTTTTGACATTATAAAGGCACTTTTTTGTCTACAATTTGATTATGTCAGTTTAAAATTTTTTTCAGCAATGGATTTGCCAGAAACAATCAAAGCTTTTGTTTTTCTTAGGGACGGTATATTGGTTTTATACATGTTTGGAGTATTTTGGTATGTCATAAGATAATAGAATTGACTGAAAGTTGTACACTGAGAATTGCTGAAAATCGCATGGTGCCATGGAAGACGTTTTGTGAAACAATGTGATATCTACCTATCTGTATCCATATGTTGAAAGAAATTGGTGAAAACCCAGAATTTATAAAAAAATATTATGGTTCAATGAAATATATTTTTCTAACTGAGGTATTTTTAACTGAAAGAAGACGCACTACAGGGCCTGCATAAATCAGCACCTTTTTGTACCACGCCATAATCAGGTGTGGTTTGGTTTTGATGTATGGTGCCAATGGTGTAATAGTAGCCCACCGATTAACTGGACCAATTATTTATAACAAAAATTTAATTTCGGATAAGTATCGGCAATATTGCTCTCTGAGGACGTGGAAGGAAGAATGGACGATATACCGTACGATAAGCTATGTGGTTCCAACAAGACGAAGCACCTACACATGATGCCTAAATCGTGAGGAACTACTTAGATATAAGACATAAACGGAGAGTAATTGCTACCTATTCAGAAGTATCATGGCCACCAAGATTGCCGGATCTTACCCCTTGTGATTTTTATCTATGGAGTGACTTAAAAAATAAATAAAGTGTATGGTGTTTATAATTTTGGCAACGTTGGAGAGTTACGTGACACCGTCATCGCCGCTTTCAATTCGATTGACACAAGTACCCTCGGTAAGGTCACCATATTACGGAATGCTGTGAAAAATGCCTCCTGGAAAATGGCGAGATTTTTGAAAACATTATTTAATTTGTTAAAATGTTGTTACTTTTTTATGTTGTCTATAGTTAGTACAAATAAATACATTCCAAACGTTGACTGAAATTTTCGTATTGGCACAAAAAAAATGTGTCACTCAAATGTGTTTTTCATGGCACCATGCGATCATTTCAGATATTAAATAAAAACTCCAATTTTGTCGGGCTTATTGTATTTTAAATATGGCAAGTTGCATACCAAATTACTCAGAAAAAAATTCCGGTGTATAATTAGGCCAGACGTATGAATGTGGTACAATTTAAACAATAGAACAATCGGCACGGCATCAATATTAATTTTTTTTTTTTATTAATTTTTGTTGATGTATTTGAAGTTATATGTTATACTGTTGTGAACCTGTTGTAACTGCTACCATGCGTTGAATAAAGTTATTAATATAGTAAAATACCATTGAACAAATCCTGAAAACACATAACTGCTTCAGACACTTATACTCAGTAGGAACAAACCTTAAAATGGTGGAAATCCCTAGAGGAAAGCACAGTTTGGAAAACCATTCCACAATAAATTTCTGCAGTGCTGGGCAACACTAATCTGCCAAACACAGCAAGAAAAAACAGGTCATTTGAATCACTCTGTATAATACTTAACATTTACTACTTTATTGGCTGCTGGAGATTGACTCAGGGCTTTCATTCTGACTGGAACGGATTATGTCAAAATTAATGCAGTAAAACCTCTATTATCCAGACTAATGATAGGAATACGGGAATAGAAATGGTTAATTAAATTAATTAATCAAACACAGTGGTTCCACCTTTTTTGTCAGGCTCAATCAGACAAAAATACATGTATAGTTTTTTTGAAGTCACAAACATCGGAGGTTGACAACGTCATAATTTTGGGGCAAATCTCTTCCAATGTTGAAACAAATCTTTAACAAATTTGTTACACTGCCTAAAAGTCTGCTTTTGCAGTATGACATACCCACAGATTAGTGACTATAGTACAAGCATTTATGTCAGTCTACTTAGTACCATTTTAAAGCATTTTTTTATGTGAAATTAATGAAGCAAGAATACAAGAAACAATCATTGATGTGATATTTCTTTACTGTCGAAAGCAGAACTAAAACTGCCATGCATCCGGTTAAAAATATGTGCTACACTTTTTAGTGTACAAAAGAATGCTGCGTTTCTTTATTTGTATCATACGGCGCCATTTTTTTAAAAATTGATATGCGATTAAATTCTTTAGATAGGCTTAAATAGAACCTTGTACTATATATATTTTAAAAGAATGTTGAATGTTAAAGCTCTGAACAAAAGAAACTCTGTGTTTAAAATAGCCACATGAGATTATGCATCATAGTTATAATATTCAAGCTTTCAAGTTAAACCTACTTGAAATATTTACGTCAGGATGTTCATTTTCAAGAAAATAGTATAAAATGGCACAAAAAAATATCGCAGTCTACGAATATTATGAGTACTATTTTTTGTTTTCAAAACGTTTTTAAAAACCCAGACATTGTTTGGCTTGACCCGGACATTCAGACACAATTTGTAAAAACACGCTTGTACAGCCCAGGGCCGATTTATCCATTAGGCGAGTGAGGCAGCTGCCTAGGGCGGCAGCCTTTTTTAGGGCGGCAAGTAAAGTTATACTATTCTGAAAATATCAATTTTTACTTTATCATACGTAGTATGATGAAGTATTGTAATCGTGCCGAAAAAAAAAAAATCTGATGTGGCCAGGCCATTACTTTATCATACAATATATAAAATTAAGATTAGCTGCATGAGAATCTATTTGATTGAGATCAGTCGTGTCTGCATTAAAATAAAACTAGTTAGCGAGGAGTGCATTAAAATAAAACTAGTTAGCCAGGAGTTGACACATAAATAAATAATTAAATAAATAAATAGTTCCTTTATTAACACAAAACAATATTAAATGCAACAAAGTAATATTTATATTTAGGGCGGAGATCAGCACACTTGTTTCCAAATTGCCTTGCTCTTCCACTGAACCCCTTACGCAAAGTCGAACCAAGACATAATTGTATCAATAATATAACAATAATTCCGAAAACTTATCAAAACAAAAACAAACACAAAATTACTCTAGAGTCTAATTATACGTAATTGCAGCAAATCCAACTCAACAAAACATCGCTCATGCCCGTAAAAAATAAAAATTAAAACAGCCTCCGATGTGCGCTCAATGCTTAAAGTCCCCCCTGTTGAGCAAACAGACACCTTTCCCCCAAAACTGTTTAACAATAATTTTTTCATATCTTCCCTGAGACCATTGTATGTGACTGACCTGGTAAGAGAATGACCTTTTATACAGCTCAGCGCGATCGGCAGGTGGAGCAAACAAACCCCTGAATCTTAAATTAAGGTTATGGACATCCGTTCTACAGCGTATTTTCCGCATGAGGTATTGTGGGATTATCTTGGGTAGCAACTTATTATATAATATTGCTGCATGCAACACCCTAGTATTATCCATGTTCAACCACCCCAAGTCGCCCAGCTCATTCGATACATGATCATACTTCCTCAAACCAAAAACAAACAGACACGCTGAACACACTGTAGGCGGACGCCGTCAGGCAAGGACCGTACACGGTATCACAATATGAGATCTTTTTACTATTGACAGTAGATATAGCGAGGTATTGTCAAAACATCAGCATTTGACACTACCGGTACTGTCATTAGACTGAAAAATATATTTGGAAAATCCTGGCTACTATGTAATTTCATATCAATGCATGTGCGACCGATCTCGATCAAATAGAATTTGCTCTTGAAGCTAAACTATTAATTTTACCAAAAAATGTCATAGGCATAAATTATTCAAAATTTCCTCTACTTTATTTTATCATTTAACTTATTTGTCGAAATTACAGAAATGGCGGCTCATTTGCAAAATCCTTGAAAAAGGCTTAGAATAAACTACCAGTTTCTCTGGACCCCTTTGAACCAAAAGCTTTTCAGCTCTAAGTTTGTTCATAAAACTTCTAAATATGAACTTTCGTCCGGAACTTTTGTAGTTTTTCCGGAATCATCGCCACAAAAATCGTTTACACACACACAGACATACATACGCACACACACACACACACAGACATTTTTTTGTACCTTGGTCAAAAATGTTCAGGGGACCCATAAAGACCTATTTCCGCTAAAATCTCAAATTTTTAGCGGAAATAGGTCTTTATGGGTCCCCTGAACATTTTTGACCAAGGTACAAAAAAATGTCTGTGTGTGTGTGTGTGTGTGTGTGTGTGTGTGTGTGTGTGTGTGTGTGTGTGTGTGTGTGTGTGTGTGTGTGTGTGTGTGTGTGTGTGTGTGTGTGTGTGTGTGTGTGTGTGTGTGTGTGTGTGCGCGTGTGTGTGTACCCGTTTTTTGTGGAGACGATTCCGGAGAAACTACTAAAGGTATCGGGACGAAAGTTCATATTTAGAAGTTTCATGACTAAACTTAGAGCTGAAAAGCTTTTGGTTCAAAAGGGTCCAAAGGAACTGGCTGTTGCCTCTAAGCATTTTTCACGGATTTTGCAAATGAGCTGCCATTTATGTAATTTCGTCAAAATAGTTAAATAATAAATTAAAGTAGAGTAAATTTTGAACAATTTATGCCTGTGATATTTTTTTGTTAAATTAATAGTTTAGCTTCAAGAGCAAATTCTATTTGATCGAGATCGGTCGCATCTGCATTGATATGAAACTACATAGTAGCCTGGATTTGACCAATATTTTTTTGTGCTGTCACCAGAGAAATGTCTATGGCTGTGACACTCGAAAACAGCTCTAATGCGGCAATGTACAAAATACAAAATTCAAATAAAATAAGATCAACAATTTAATTGTTTGTTGATAAGAAATATCAACCCGTTGTTATATCTAAGTGTAAAAACGATAAATTGAGAAAATTGTAAATAAAGTATAGCGATGACTGTAGTTATATTTTAGTATGTTGGTACGGATGTGACATCTACAGTGTCATGAACGAATATAAATCTGTCAGAATTTGAATTAGCTTTTTAAACTTGACGTTTCGTAGAAGCGGTATTAGCCTAACATTTCCTATACAGAAATATAACCATTTTTGATTTTTTAAATACGTATTTCTCAAAAATCAACACAAAAACGCTGATATCACTCCTGTCGAAAACTACATAGCGGGACTCGCTCACCTGCGACGGCGACGCTCCGCCATCGGTGACGCGCCGCATCACCGCTCGTCGCGCTATTCCGTACTTTCGGCACATGTGAGATAAATAACTATTATTCTGATGACAGTAGGTAGTGTCAAATGCTGATGCTTTGACAATACCTGCTATTGATACTATTGACTATTAAAATATCTGTCAAATCCTGGCTAACTACTTTAATTTTAATGCAGACACGATTTATCTCAATCAAATAGATTCTCATGCAGGTAAACAATTAATTTTATATTTTGTATGATAAAGTCATGTGTCTGGCCACATCAGATTTTTATTTATATAAGGGGGCGGCAAAAAGAAAAATGCCTAGGGCGCTATCATGCCTTAACGCGGCCCTGTGTACAGGTGAAACCCGAGCCTGAATGTCGCTATGCCTGCTTAGTGCTTCTTATGCTTCTTGGTTGATGTTTATCCCTAGGTGTTTTATTGGGAATTTCGCATTCCTTTTGTCGTTTATGTTATTGGTGATATCCTGTTTATTTTTTTGGTAAAGAATTATTATTTTATTTCAACTCAGGGGGCCTGGTTGAGCACTGTTTTGTGTATTTCATACGAAATACTAAGATCGGTGAAGGCATCCCTTTTGGCCATTGTTTTGTTATTATTATTATTATATTATTAATGCTTAACGCACGTTGGTAACTTCAGAGCAATTGCAACCAACCTATTCTGTTTATCAGACCACAGATAGTCACAAGGTTTTACTGTTTTTGGTGACAGCAAATTAATAAAAAAAGAGTTCATTAAACTTTTTTTGGTAATTGGTAGTATTAATATATTTGCCGAAAAAAAAAGTGGATTTTAGTATCATTCTCCTAAGATTGCCAGAAATCAATTGAAAATAGATATTAATTGGTTAAAGTTGTAGAGTTTCATATAAATCATTTCGTTATAAACAAATGAAGTAAAACGACATCATTCATAACAGAATAATTATAAACAATACAAAAATTTCTAATAATAAATAAATAAGTTGAGCTTTGCAGGATTGGTAAAATATAAGTAGAAATTTTGCTGGTATATTTTAGGTACACAGAAGATTGATTTTCATCAATTATAGTAGATTTGTATCAAATGTTAGGTCTGGCAATCATAACGGAAATTGATACCGCATTGGAATGCAGAAACATTGTTATACAATACAATACATACCAGGTTTACTTTTCCTGCAGTCTCCCTTTCAATTCTACGTATAGCTTCTTGAGCAGCATCTCTATTTCTACATGCTAGTATTACCTGAGCACCTCTGCTTGACAGTTCTTTGGCTACTTCGTAACCGATGCCTGAGTTTGCTCCAGTAACAATAGCAACCTTATTCCGAAGTGATACTCTATTCTTACATTTACCCCATTTTGATTCTCTATATTTTCTGACACTGATGAGGATTAGGACAGCAGGTACAGCATAATAGACAAATGTGGGCACCATTTGAAGTTAACCCTACTTTCTAAGCAGAGCACAGAGTTTCCTTGAGCGAAACACTGAAATCACATGCAAATTTCTCCCCAAATTTCATCATAGCTCAGAATCGATCGTACACCTTTATTCTAATCTGTTCTCTAGCGAAAATTCGATTTTTGAAATAAGACAAAGTCAACTGTAGGTGGCGTTAATGTAGCTGTCAGAATATTTGAGGTTATTTCCACCACCGAGTCGCCGACGGCATTTTGAGATTGTTTCCTAATAATAAATAAGTACGACGTGAGAGTTTTCAAAAATAGAATAACATGGAAACAACAATAAAATCACTTCAGGATATAGGGTAATTTATTGAAATAATGAAATATAAGTTATGAGTAAAAATATGGGATCTCAAAAATATAACATTATTGCAGATATACTGGCGAGCTAACTGACCAAAAGCTGCTGGAAGATGCCCTCAGTGAAGGAGCAAAAAGTATTAGCTACACCACGTTAATTTCCTATCTTACAAATGAGCTAAGACCATTATGCACGATTGACGAACAAGTTAATCCTATAACTGCCGCAGAAGATTCGGTGTCGTTTTTGATGGAACTAAGTTCTTTCTTGAAAGAATTAGGTACGCTAAAATTACTTGATTTAATTAAAGTATTTGTATTAATCTATAAAATCGCAGGTTGCCCGTATGAGAATCTTACGCAGGGCCATATTTCCGATCGACTTTCCGATATACAGCAAAGAAAGATTCTTATAGACTATCTAACAACTGAATTAATGGCAGCAAGGATGGTTCAAGATACCAAACCTGATAACACCATAGCATTAAAAATTGTAATATAGTTCTGAGGTTGTATTTTACATTATTATGAAATTATTTCTTTTGTAGCAAGAAAGTAAGGAAGCTGCAAATTTGAAAAAGATTCTCGTTAGGCTCAGGTTTCCAAAGCCTCCTGCAAATTTGAGCATACCGGTTATGTTCAATAAAGTTATTACGTCTGTCGAAGCCGAAATAAAGAAACATGGTGTGGCATTAGTTGGCGCGCCAATTTTTAATTTAACGTTGACAGACAAGCAATGGTTCAGGCTCGAACAGGTGCAGAAAGACTTGCATACCGAATACACTATCCGTCGAGAGATGTTGCTAAAGAGATTAGATTGTACCATACAGTCATTTCAGGTACTTATTTTAGTTTAAAAACAATAACTCGGTACCCTGTGGTTTTTTCTATTTGCCTGATTGTGTATGTAATCTTACTCAGGGTTTTCCTGAGGTGCTCAATGTGATACTTCCAGGTTAATCGCGGATCAATGTGGATTACGAGAAATCACACTGCTTTTTCCAGTTTCTCTTCACCCAAAAAACCCAAAAAAGTTATTAGGTGTTCAAAAATCCATATTGCAAGGTTGTATATCATAAAATAAAATAAAACGAGTAGAAAGCCTCCTTATCATTCTTTTATCTTATTTTATTAAACAATTATATGTTGCTTTTCTCCTCGTTTAGGTGGCCCATGTGATTTTTTGCTTTCATTTGCAGTTTGTTAGGATGTTGCAGTAGTAATCAGGACGGTGTCGTCAGCATAAACATTTACTGTAAATAATGTCAGTATGTTCATTGACATTAATTGTGTGCTATTTATTTGCTGTTTTATTACTTAACTCCTTTAACTGTGTAATGGTGATTATACATCAGCACAATATGTTTATAATGAAGATGGAGTGATTAAAATACAGGTAGACGTAAACAGTTGGACTTTTGGTAATATACAAATCAGCACATCCATAATAAGATTTATATAGGATGCGATTTAAGCTTGAATTATTTAAATAGATATGTGCGTTATAATAAATAAATAGTTTGTTCATCACAATAATAAATATTGTGCATTAACTAAAATTGGATTTTTTACATAAAAAAATACATTTCGTGTCCTAGAATGGATTACTTGTGCATTAATATAATACCTAATGAGCATTCAATAAATATAAATATGTTACATAAAAATGTTATAATGAGCAATATTTTATTCATATTATGCCCTAAACTGAATATCTTGTGCGTTAAAATAATACATATTGAGCACTAGATCTACTGCGCATCAAAATTAATGCTGATTTGTATGTTAATAATAGCGCATGCTTTCAAAGATATAAAACCTTATTAATTAATTCAAATGGCTCATCTTAAATATTATGTTAAATAACAATTCAATTATTTTCAACTTGACGTAATTGACACTTTTTTAAAATGGCAACCCCATATTTTTGTTCCTTATATTGATAGATCGTTTTATTATTATTGTTTTATTTATATTGTTTTAAAGGTAGTTTACAAGGTTTCTGGACTTACGTATTAAAATTTTCGAGGAAGAGATAGTTGAAAATTAGGTAGTATGGATAATTTTTTTGTTCCTGGAATGTGAATAGGCGTTTTCAATCAATTTATTTGCGCTGAATATAAATAGGAGTTTAAGGATTGAGGATTTAGATTAAGGATTACCATGCGACCATTTTGAGGTTTCTAGCACAAAGGGTTCAGGTGGCATGAATTTGTAAAAATTATCAAAATCATTTTTTTTACATTTTTACCCCACTATTTTTCAAAAGCGGTTCGCTATAGAAATACGCATTGTTTGATTAGATTAGTTTTCAGATCAATTAATTCGAACCCAAAAGGCATTTCATATTGAATTTACAAAATCAATTTTTCTAAAACATCAATATTTTTCAAACATTTTTTTATGTAAGGCCATTATAATGTTTCCGATGCCATTTACACATTACATGATCTACCAAATAAAGTAAGAAAAAATGGCGTTGACATTTACAAATATCGATGACCTCATAACTCAGTAATAATTGAAGGTCGGAAATTTAACTTTTCACAAAAATGTGTATTTTAATAATAAAAAATTGACATCATCAAGGATTTTTTAAAATGACAAAACATGTCAGAAATTTTCTCATGTTTCCATTCTTTATGTGTGTATGTACGCTAATAAAGGTTGCAGAACTCAATGCACACTATATTCCTTCTAGGGTGCATTATAATTTTCTTATAGTACAATTTAGATTATTAAATGCACTCATAGTATTTTCAAATGCTGATTTATTTAAACCATGGCAAATATATTTTTTTCAATGAACAGGTATTTTGTAAGCTGCTCATTATATTTTTATATTGATTGAAAGCTACTGAGGCTTCCTCAATAAGGTTTCGCCTCTACAATGCACTGCCAGAAGAGCTCAGAAGAAATACAACCACCACTCTTAAGGTGCATATAAAGAGACTTCTCCTCCAGATGGTCCCATACAGCTTAGACGAGTTCTTCCTCTCAATAAAATAATATTTCCATCTGTGCACTATATTTGATGACTATCACTGTAATTATTTTGTTTGTAAATAAATATTCCTATTCCTATATTATGAAAGGAATTATCAAATATATAAATGCACAATTATTTATTAATAATAAATGCCTTTATTTTTTTATTCTGATGTACATTTTTATAAATTTATTGTACATTTATTCGTATTAACCCTCCTGACGCGGCAACGGGGAAAATGCGGGAAAATGAACAGGGAAATCGCGTTTCCCGCGGCTGGAGGGTTAATGCAAGTATTTTTTAGCATTGCTCAGATGGTTTTGGACTAATATTTTTTGTATTGGTGAAATGTTTTATCAATTGCTTATGCACGTTGTATTTTATACAATGCATTTAATTTGTACTGATTTATATAAGATAATAAGATTTTATACAAAGTAGGTCTAAATCAGCTAAACTTTAAAAAATAAGACATACTGATGACAGGGTTGACTTTTAAGATATTATTGTAATGGGGCAATGCAAAAAATACTGTAAGTTTTTGTCACTATTTTATAGTGATTTTTGCAGGTTTTTCTTCCTAACTTTCTTGTTGTCCTTTCTTAAAAATTTTATATCTTATATATGTATCCTCACAATATTTAAGTTATATAATATAATATAAAAGTAAATATAACATAAAAATAATATGTTCAAACCTTTTCCTCTTATGTTCCAGTGGTCAGACAAAATGAAAGGAAAAGACGAAGCCATAACGACAGCATACAGCGGAAAGAGGAAACAAATGAAAGTGGAACCTGCCGTGGACATCTCTGATCTATTGGCCGCCAGAGAAGACCTGGCAATTATCGAAAAGACTAGCAGTGCCTCAGTTAGGAAACACACCAAATCCGCCATAAACCGAGTCATAATCGGCAATGTCCCCGACAGGGGTGGCAGGACCAACGAGTTAGCACCCCCACCACCCGAAATGCCTTCCTGGCAGCAACGCACACCTGGATCTGGCGGCGGACCCAGAGGAGGTGGCGGCGGAAATCGTGGTGGACGAGGACGGGGTGACTTTAATCGAGGAGGAGGCGGCTCAAATTACAGCAGGGGAGGAGGGTCTAACTACAGTGGCGATCACAACCGAGGTGGATCTAATTACAATAAATCTGAAAGACCGCAATCTGATTATAACCGAGGCTCAAGTTATAACCAAAGTGGGGGTGGTTCTAGCCAAGGTGGCTATAGCCAAGGAGGAAGTAGTTATAACCAAAGCAGTGGTTCTAATTATAATCAAGGTGGTCGTAGTTATTCTGAAACTGGTAATACCTTGAATCAACAAGGTGGAGGGGGATATAGCCATGGAAATAGTAATTATAGTCAGGGGGGTACTTCTGGTGGTCAAAGCTATGAACGTAGTAGTTCTGGTGGACAAAGCTATGAACGTAGATCTAGCGGGGGGTCCACTGGTTTTGATAGTGCCGGTAGCTATGGGATCTATCAAGAACCGAAGCGCCCAAAGACGTATGATACTTTCCAAAACCAGAAGACCACATATGCTGACCAATACGTTCAGGAGAGCCAACACAACAGGCAGTACAGCCGAGGGGGTGGTGGAAGAGGACGTTCCAATTATAACAGGGGTGGTTATTAAAGCAAAAACTCAACCGTTGTTCCTTAAAAATGTGAATTATGTATTTTTTAATTTTGCGTATGTCCAAGAAATTGCTTTTCTTACTTTATATTAATTAAATATATTTATTAATACTTATGCTGACTAATTGCAGACTGATGAATATAACATATTATGAGCCGACACTGTTGTTTATTTATTTCATATTTGATATCTGTATATATCATCATCATTTGAGAATGGATGGAAGTGGAAAGACCCAAACAAAGATATGGGTTGTTTATGTAGGTATTTACTATATTTCAAGTTTTATTTATTAATGTCTCTAAAACTAGAAACTCTATTTGCTGTTTGTGATATTGAAATCCTTTAAGATGGGGTTTGAAATGAGTAGGCAGCCAAATATACTTCATAATATTATCCTGAGTTGTTCAGCGAAATGATTAAGTATTTCCATTCAAATTATACGTCGAACAGAACTTGAAACCTTTGCCGATAATACAAAAAATATCCGGCTCAATTCTCTCGGGTCTAGGTGACGGATTTTACGATTGTTGATGGCTATGTCGTAGTCTTCTTACGTTCAACAAAAAAACGCCGATATTCACAGAATTCGTCACCTATACATGACAGAATTGAGCCGGATATTTTTTGGATTATCGGCAAATGTTTCAAGTTCTGTGTGACGTATAATTTGAATGGAAATACCCAATCATTTCGCTGAACAACTCAGGATAATATTATGAAGTATATTTGGTTGCCTACTCATTTCGAACCCCATCTTAAGGTGGGATTCGAAATGAGTAGACAACCAAATATACCTCATAAATTTTGAGGTCAGTATTTTGTGGTATTTCACTGAAATGATAAGGTATTTCCATTCAAATTATACGTCGAACAGAACTTGAAACCTTTGCAAAAAATATACGGCTCAATTCTGTCAGGTCTAGGTGGCGGATTTTACGATTGATGATGGCTATGTCGTAGTCTTCTTACGTTCAACAAAAAAACGGCGATATTCACAGAATTCGTCACCTATACAGGACAGAATTGAAACGGATAGTTTTTGTATTATCGGCAATGGTTTCAAGGGATGGAGCATAGTGAAAAATGCTAAGAGAGGTAAAATGTTCAGGAGTCGACAGCAAAACACTGTTATAGATGAGAAGATCAAGAAATAGGTGCCATTCTTCTCCAATGACTGAAGTGCGTTGTTTGTCTCCCTCTATGTCTTTTTACTTTATTATACGTAATATGACAAAGTATTGTAATTGTATTGAAAAAAATGTTTGAGACTTTAGCGGAAATATGTCCTTTTGGGACCCTGCATATTTTTGACCAAGGTAGAAAAAATGTGTGTCTGTGTGTACCCGTTTTTTGTGGCAACAATTCCAAAGAAACTACTAAAGGTGTCGGGAGGAAACTTTATATTTAGAAATTCTATGACTAAACTTAGAGTTGAAAGAAGTTTAGATTAAAAGGCCCCAAAGGAACTGGAGGTTTACTTGTAACATTTATCAGCGATTTAGCAAATAAACCATTTCTGAAATTTCGTCAAAACAGTTGAATAATCAATTAAAGTAGACGAAATTTTGTATCATTTATGTCTATGACATTTTTTTGATAAAATTAATAGTTTAGCTGCACGAGCAAACTTTGAAAGTCATGCATACTCACATAGCAGTTGACTCTGTTGGTCGCTCTGTGAATTATGGTACCTATATACAATAAAGAGTTTACTGAAGCGTTAGCAGTTTTTATTCGAACCAGTGCTACCTCAACTACACACATCAGACCACCCTATTTCAGTGAGATTGCTTCTATCTGCATTGCAACTAGTTTGCTAGGATTTGACAGATATTTTGATTCTATTGACAGTATTGGCAGATCATCAGCGTCTGACACTGCTGTATAGTATGACAAACTTATGTGCCTGGCCAGATCAGATTTGTTGGTCTTTTATTCCTTCCCAGTGACCTTCACATTGATTCTCCTAATTGCCTGCTTCTCACTGATCCCAGCAATCCCAATCTGCCCTATTTGATAAATCTTATATTGCCATTATTTATTATCCTCACTCTGAGTTGTGATATCTTATGAAGAATTTTTCTTTCGAAGATCAGCAAACTCTGTTTTAAACGGATTTTTGCCTTGTCGCCATGCATTACTACTGTCCATAATTAATCTATGTATTTCAAAATTGAGTATTTTGCTGGTCATTAGACTTCTGTAGGCTACTATGCTTATAATAACCCTAATGACCAGCAAATTAATTTTCTGCCTGAATTGTTGCTCTTATGTCTTTGTTGGCATCATTGTTCATCAAATACAGTTGATGAAACTGATATCAGTCGAGGTTATGGTTCTCGTAGTTACATATTAAAATGTTTTTAATCGTAGCTATTAGAAACATTTTTAATTAACAAAAACTATTAAAACATTGGACCTGTCTTACTTTAATCCTTAAAAAGTTCTTGAAATCTCGATTAATCGTAAAAATAAAAATACCACACTAGTGGACAAAATTTACCATCCAAACGATTTGGGAACCCATATGAGAACATGATCAAATAATTTAGTATAATCAGAGATGTTAAATTACTGCGGTAATTTGCAGAGATCATGTTACTCTTGTGGTCAATGAAACAGCGTGATTTACCGATATACAGTGCAACCTCGATTATCCGGACACACTATTATGCGGACACTCGGTAATCCGGACACCCCCTGCAAAACACGATTACCCGGACACCGCTCGCTAATCCGGACAACGCGCCGCGCCGGTGAGACGGCCATGTCGCCGCGCCGTCATGTAGGTCCAAGCGTCCAAGCGGCTTGTTGAAAGCCTGACTACGTACGGAAGCGGTAGTACATATACATATGTCCCTATGCGTTTGTTTGGTGTACACAGCAAAAATGCCAAACAGGAAACATATTATTATTATTATTATTGTTGCTGTCAACAGACCAATTGTAGAGAATGAAAAGACGAAAAAAATAAACCCTGCACGGACTCGATTGAGTTATTATTAACGGAGGAAATTCGGAAAAACCGGAAAAATCTGCGTTTTGTAAAAAATTCATAACTACGCCATTTTCAAAGCTGTAGCGGAGGCTTTGCGCGTGAAGGTAGCGATTGGTAGGTGCTTTGAGTGTGGACAACCCAGGCGTTGTCCGATGAATAGTTTTTGCATAATTGCTATTTAAATATTTTTATGCAATATGGTTCGGCGAGCCTGGATGCGTCGGCGGTGGTCCGATTTTAATTTTATTAACGTATTTCGAAAGTAGAAGTATTGTGCTACAAAACGTCTATTCTGATTTTGCGTTAAAAAGTTGCAAAATAGGCGAAAAATGCTTTCAAATATGACCGAAAACTGCACCGCGGTCCAAAACGGTCGAGTAGTGGGGTAGGCCGACTCGGGGAAACGCGCAACGCGCTGAGATTACTATGGATACGCGCTTCTCCGCGTCTGCCTCCTACCCCCACTACTCGGCCGTTTTGGAGCGCGGTACAGTTTTCGATCTTATTTGCAAGCATTTTTGCCTATTTTGCAACATTTTAACGAAAAAATCAGAATACACGTTTTGTAGCACAATATTTCCACATTCGAAACACGTTCAAAAAATTAAAATCGGACCACCTCCGACGCATCCAGGTTCGCCGAACCATATTGCAAAAAAAACAATCAAATCGCAATAGTGCAAAAAGTGATCATCGGACAACGCCTGGGTTGTGCACACTTAAAGTACCCATCAAAAGTACCCCCGCTACTTTGTCGCGAAAATCCTCCGCTACTACTCTAAAAATCGCGGAATCCTGAAATTTTGAAAAAAACGTAGATTTTTCCGGTTTTCCCGAATTTCCTCCGTCAGTTTTAATGCGATCAAGTCCATGTAAGGTTTATTTTTTTCGTCTTTTCGTTCTCTACAATTGGTCTGTTGACAGCAACAAGATTCCTCCATCGGTTCACTTGTTACAGGCGAAAAACGAAAAAACACACGTTTTTTTGAGGTTTTTTGTTTATAACAAATTAAGAAATGAGATTTGTGAGTAGGAAACATATCACAATACATCTACGGACTGTTCCACGTGATTTGGGACCGACGGCTTCTTGCTAGTATTTTTGTCACACAAGAATCTCTGTTGCCTGGTCTATTTTGCTGACCTTAGGTGGAATTACAATTAATACTGCACTGCATTCAACCACGGCAATAGAACCGGGAATTTGCGCAATTTAATATAAATTCTAGTGATAATTACACCAAGTCGTCAACACTGTTTCTATGCATGACTTAAAATTGATCAAAACTTCAGATAATCTTATTTAAGCAATTTTGAAGCAATATTCGGTAATCCGGACAAATCGATTATCCGGACACCCCCTTGCATTTAATTGTCCGGATAATCGAGGTTGCACTGTATTACCCCATAAGATTTTTGACATGGACTGCGGTGCTATAACATCTCAAGAGTATAAATTGTAATATAAAAATAAAATAAAATGTAATAAAGTAATTTGCGATTCCACGACAACTGGTCAGTTGACATTAGAAATGCCCATTCTAATACCAAACGATTGTTTGATGATTGCCGGTTGACATTTGCAATATTTATAAATTAACCGTTTATTTTGTCATATAGGTTTCTGAATAATTTTGAGTAAATTTTGTCTGCTATAATGTGATATTTCTATTTTTTAAATTAATTTAGTGAGATTCTAGAATTAAAGATAAAAGTTTGAAAGGCACAATTTTTCAATGGTTTTTTGGTAATTATAAATATTCCTATTAACTATGATTCTAAACATTTTAATATGTTACTACGGGAACCATAAGCTATTGACTAATTAGCTTCATCAACTGCATTCACTCGTCTTAATACACTGTACAGTGTACTCCAAAAATCTATAGAATGTCTGCAACTGGATTCAAGCTTTGTTATTTCTCCTCCAGAACTAGATTAAATAATAATACAAGATATTATTTAAAACATAAAATTATAGTTGCGCACAAAAAGTCAGCTTGTTTCTAGTTTATTAGAAGGTCTATGGACTCTTGTTTGCAGGTACTGGTAGAGATGTCATAATATACCTTCTTGCTACAAATCAAAGATGATATAGTAATAACAACAAAAATATGTACCTACCTGCAAAAGTACTATCAAACCGTCCTAAGAAACAAAATCATTGATGAGAAATTGGTCCAATTTAAGAACTACTCAAACTAAAGTGATAATAAACTTTATTTAGAAATAGAAAGAAATGTATAAATAAAAATATGACTAGCTTCAAACGCTTAAAATAACTATATCATAGGTGTTTCTTAAAAAATGATGTAATGTCTTGACTTTTATTACCTGTACCAACAAGCTTTACCTTTTTATCATTTTTAGGTATCGTTGAAAAATTCGTTGTTTTTGTCACAGTAGTTGCTGAGTTTAATTCCATGTGAAGCTTTTTTGCAGCATGATAGTCTAAATGATCAAGAAAACTATTAACTGGAATGTCTTTATTGCATTCTGGACATATTTCCATAGGTTCGTTAACGTCAACCTTTGGCTTCTCCAAAAAAGACGTCAACTTATTTGGTATGTCAACTTTCTTTTTACCCCTTTTAGTTTCAGCACTTTTTGGTGGTTTGACCGGTTTTATAGTTTTTGATACATTATTATTTCTATTTTCATCATTATACAAATGGGACTCCTCACGCACCATTTTAACAGCAAAATGATAGTCCAAATGAGACGCTAATTCTTCAACAGGAATAAGCTTACTGCATTCACTGCAACGCTGTTTGAAGTTATCTTGATATTCAATGGGGATTCTTGTTGTTAATATGGGCGATAAAGTGCCAGTATTTATTTGATTGGTTTCTGAATTTGAATTATCATTGCTACCCTCTAAAAATCCTATTCTGTCATTTTCTTCCATGGGAATATCTTCATTTGTTTCTTCAACGTTTTCCTTATATTCATTACTTGTTTCATTTGTTGAAACACTTGAATCCAAATCTGATTCTTCTAGGTGTCTTGATGTATCAAAATTTCGTTCTGGTACAGCTGGTGACTGTACATTGTCAAAGAAACTGACAAAGTACGATTTTTTAGCTTCAACTTCTTTTCTGGGGGTACAGCTTAATATTACTTCATCTGTTATGGAATCGGTGTCAGAATCATTAAAATCCATAAGAGCTGTTTTAAACTCATCATCTGGTGTTGTGCAAGCCGTGTTAAAAATAAGTTCATCTATGTTATACTCTAGTTCTATTGTTTTGTTCGAAACATATGACAGATCTTCCATGCTTTCAGTGACATTACTGTTGCTGTTTGTGGGGTTGGTTGCTATCGTAGACGACATGTTGAAATTATTTTTTGAAGTGCTGGGTAATGCCACATTATACAACTCATTCATTTTGGAACTGTCATTTTCAGAATCAATTGAGGCTTCATTATGATTGTGTGGATTTGTTACAAAAGTAGTATTGCTTGAAGTACTGGGCATTGACAAAATTCCAGTTGATGGTGTCAACACATTTGTTTTAGTTTCTGATTTAGTAAAATAAGTTAGGATACTATTTTTTGCATTTTTACTTGGTGTACCAAAACTTTTAACATCGCGTTCTACACAAGTTTTATTAACACTACTCGTGTTCTTGAAATACATACTAATATCATAATTCTTTTTGTTTTCCTCGAATTTCCCAGCACTGATACCCAAGTATTTAATATGATAAGTACCATCTTCACGCAAGCAATGCTTATTGATGACATTGAGCATATCGTTTGAAATTCTTTCTGGGTCATATGAATTTAAAACTTGTGATCGAGAACTAGCAATATCTTTCTTATTGACTTCTTGTGTAAAACTAATAACCATTTGTTTTCCTTTTCGGTTATATTCTTCCATATCGCTCTCTAACCTCTCAGAGATTTCTAACGACAACTCTTTTATCCAATGCAAAACGTCATCATATTTGAACAATGCTGTTCGGCCAGGAAATTTTTTACAGCACCCAATTGATTTTGATACTAACCGTGTTACAACTGGTTCCAAATCAATACCTCTAGCAATGTTATACAGCCAGGATCTAAACAAATAACAAAATCAAACATTTTACATATTAAGTTAGAAAATTATGAAGTTTACCCAGTTTTCTCATCATATCTCTGAATTAAATCTTTCTCAGTGAATTTACGTAATTCACCCATTGTTGCTATACCAAGGTCTTCACCTAATGTAGCCCCAAACTTTCCTCCTAGACTTCTGATTTTACTGATTTGCAAGTTTTTGTATAATTCTTCAATACCACATTGTGGGAGTATTGTCTGTTTATTGGGTTTGTGAAGTCCACAAGCTAGTTTTGCCAATACTTTATTGTGAGCTATCCCGGCTGAACATCTGTAACCTACACAAAACTGAATTAAGATTAAGATATTAAAACACGTGCTAGTGGTCCAGTTGGCGGATGATATCTGCCGCTGGAGATATCTTGGGTGGGGTTTAATTTTTATAGATAAAATTATACTACAGGCTGATAGCAATCCTACCCGCGATCTCAAAAGTCTTCGAAGATATCATACTGAAACGACTCTATGCACATGTAATAAACAACAAGCTCCTAACAAAAGAACAGTTTGCCTACCAGCCAGGTAAAAATACGGAGGATGCGATGAGATATCTTATGAAGACCATCTGCAGAGCTTTGGATGATCGCAAGATTAGAGCTTTGATGCCGCACGATCCATTTCTAAAAAAGATGGACATCTATGGTATATGAGGCATTGCTCTGGACCTGACCTCTTACAGGTAGAATTCAGCAGGTTCAGGTTGGTGGAAATCCAGTACATTCCGGCAGACAAAGACCGGTGTTCCACAAGGCAGCATTCTGGGAGGAACCCTTTTTATCATCTACATCAACGACCTGCCACAACAGCTTAAAGCTACACCAATCATCTATGCTGATGACACCACATTGATCACAGCGGCAAGCACAGATCCACAAGCAGATGCAAAGAAGCATATGCAGCAGGCAAAGTTGTGGTTTTCCGAGAACAATCTGCACCTACAGGAAGAGAGGCAAAAAATTCCATACAGATGGATAGGTGGAAAGAACCAGACAATCCAGTACGTTTCCTAGGAGTCACCATTGATGAGCGGCTCTCCTGGACCGATCACATCGATGCCTTAGCTGTAACACTGAGCATTGCAATATACACCATAAAAGTCAGAAAAACCGCTGGTTACCACACAGCAAGGACAGAGTACATGTCAGTTTTCCATTCCTGCATGATATATGGAATCAAAATCTGGGGACCAGGTGCACACACCAGGACAATCCTTACTCGTCAAAAGAGAGCGGTGCGTAGTCTCACAGCTGAACCCACACTGACCCACGCTAAACCACTGTTCATAAGACATAAAATTTTAACGGTGTACGCTGCGTATTTCCGCCATTGTATGACCTTCATACACAGTCGAGCAAATAATATGGACAAGCGGGGAGACAACCATACCTACAACACCCGAAACCATGGCGACCTGCAGTCAGAGTTCCACCGACTTGCTACCACAGTACATTATGCACAAAAAATAAAAACTTACAACATGCTTCCCAAAGATTGGAAACCTGAAACAAAAACAGGTTTCCGAAGAAAACTATCAAAACATTTCCTTCAAGTTGCCCCCTACACCGTGGAGGACCTGATGAAAGATTTGAAAACAAATGCCATTTAATGAGATATGTACATTCACAGATGTACATTACTGTTTATATCTAAATTAGATACATATTATAATGACGTAAACCTGTACAGAGTATTAAGGGTGCCGAAACGCGTGCGGAACGCACCCGCAAATTGTATGTAAATTGTAAAAACGTACTTCGTACCGATCTTTTAATATTGCTTTTAAATTTTGATTTTTTGCACTCAAAGGGTATTAATTGAATGTAGCTATAGCATACGAACAGGACAACGATAACTAAAAACGAAATAAAATTGGTCAGAATGGAACAATAGACAATAAGTTATAATTATGTTTTTGAATTTATAAATCCTTGCTTCATACACTGCATAGTAAAATCACCTATCAATACATGCAGTAAAATATCCAAGAAATGACTTTAATTAGAAAATCGGTACGAAGCAGCAAAAACGACGATTTTTGTGCGTTTGAACGGAGAGGTATGTATTCTCTTTTTTGTTATCGTTGTCCTGTTCATATGCTGTAGCTACATTCAATTAATACCCTTTCACTGCAAAAAATCTCAAATTTAAAAGCAAAATTAAAAGATTGTACGATTTACGAAGTTCGTTGCTGAACTTTCTAGGGGGCGTTCCGCACCCGTTTCGGCACCCTTAAATATATTATTATTATTATAATTACTATTATTAATATTATTATAATAATGATTATATTATCATCATTAAAAATGTATTTGAAATCCGGAGGTAAAAAAAATCTGAAATAAGGACCTCCTCAATATGATCAACATCCATTGCATCCTGTCGGCATTGTTCGTGAGCTGCAAATGAGCTGCATTCATCAGATTGAAACCCAATTGAAAACTATTTATACTATTGGACCTCGTTTTCTGTACTGTTCTTATTCTTGTATACAACTAAAATCTATGTGGCGCAAGGAAAGCTGAGCATCAAAATATTCTATATTATTATATTAAAATATTATTCTATAATATTCTAAAAATTATGTTACCTTTTCAATAAGTAACTTTTTTATACTTGTGATTAAAGAATGTTTTTCTGACACTGTCTTATATAGTGACTTTACTATAAGACTGCCTGTATAAGGCATAACCTGGATAGAAAATAAAAATTATTCTCAATCAATCTTCAATCAATGTTTGTCAATATTTGATTGCAGGTAATTTTTAAATTATTTTTAATTTAGAAAATGGTTCTGTTGCGCTTAGCCCAGGCGCCCACTGGCACTTTTTACTGCAGCAGATGTTTCCATATAGCTATGAAACACACGGTTTGTACACTATGCGGATTATTATCTGCGGCTATAAAAATTGGCTTGTGGGCCCTTAGGCCTTGCAAAGGAAAGGAAATACGTAAAGTCCATACTCTCCATTTGCAGAAATTACTTAATCATCGTTGTTAAATCATTATCATTCATGTTTAGTATAAACAATATTTCACGTATTTTGTAGATCTTTTAAGCTCTATGTACGACCACAGAAGATATTTTAAAAAGCCAAGTATTTTTTGTGATTTTCCTATTCCAACATCCTGTACTGCTCAACAAATTTCTCAACAAATAGAATATATGTCGTTACCTGTTATTTCATACACAGCAGCTCGAATCTCTTCTGAAATTATACCACCAATGCATAGCTTCAAATTGCTTTCCATCATGCCACTCTTGACATTTTCTATAAAAATACCCAAATCGTAACCCACAACATGAGTATTTGGTAACTGATCTACGGAAATGCTATGGCCGTTGGCAATTCTTGAGTTTACTGCATCAGTAATATCTAAGTATGCTTCATCCACAGATGCACGTTCTAGTAAATCAGTAAACCCTTGAAGAACAGTGGCAACACGCTTTCCAGCATCACGATATCTAAAACAAAAACATTTGAGATATATGGTATCATGGATTACTAGAAAAAACTGTTTATTTAACAGATAGAACATTACTTCGTTAAGTCTGCCTTTTCCCGAAGTGAAGGAACTTGAACTAATTCAATGTCAGGACATTTTTCTTTCGCTTCGTTACCTCGCATGTGACGTGTGACACCCCTATCACGTGCTGGATAATTTACAGCTATAATACTAAAGAAACAAAAATATAATAAATAAATATAACTTGAATACTTCTTTCGTTCCTACCCTCCACCTCTCCAGGTATTGTACTGAACAACAGCAACGGGTCTTCCAGCAAGCCGAGGATCTAATCTTTCCTCTACTTGGCAATAAAAGCAATCCATATCAACCAAAACAACAACTCTGCTGGTATGATTATGCTCCATAATTTTCTTTGTGAAATAGGTAGTTAAAACTAAAATTTATAAAACCAAAACTGTACTGCCGTTGATTAATAAACTCCCGCCAAAATGTGATCTATCAGCTGGGTGCTTGGTCCTAAAAAAGACCTAAACGTATGCAACCAGATTTTGCTGTGATACGATTCCATTTATATATATTATTGTATATTATATTATTAATATTTTATTTTTCGAGAATATTTACAATAAAATGGCAGTAATTCTACGATTTGAAGAAATAATACATTCTGAATCTCATATCTGAAATTTGTGAATATAAGAACGTAGCCCAAATTCTAACCTAACCAATCGATGGTAAACTGACAGTTCTAAAGTTTGTTGACAAAATTGCAGGTTGGAATATTTCCCAGAGTAAGCATTACTTTCTAGAAGATGCCTTCAAAGAAGAAAAAGTATAATGCAAGATTTCCAGCAGTAGGTTAATGCATAACCAATGTTTTATAAGGATTAACATTGCTTTTAATTTCAGAGTAGAATTAAGAAGATCATGCAAACTGATGAAGAAGTTGGAAAAGTGGCACAAGCTGTTCCTGTTATCATTTATATCCTTTTTGTACACAAACAAATCTGTTTATTTAATATTTATCGAGTAAATTTCCTTAATAATGCATACCTAGAACATTGGAATTGTTTGTCGAATCGCTATTGAAAAAATCGATGCAAATAACCCAGGCTAGGAATGCAAAAACATTAACACCATCCCACATGAAACAATGCATCTTATCAGAGAATCGATTCGATTTTTTAAAGGACTTGGTTAAGGACATTTCAGATGCCAACGTTCAAGATGATAACGACAATGGTAGTGATATGGAACCACCACCTCGGAATTACGAAGTTCGGCCACCAGCACACACATCCGAGCCTTTGCAGCCCGATATTGCGGCCAATTTTTATACGGAGCAAGGACCATCAACTGCGAGAACACCGGTAATACAGTATGGCCCAAATGTTGCCCAATTAGATCAAGAAAAATATAATCACCCTCTTGATCTGGTCAAGACTGAGAGTAAACATAAGGCTAGTTCATCAACTGAGACTAAGAAACCACTTCCTGTACCTGAACCTGCAACTTCACATGTTGATAATATTCCATCCCTTATACCAATTGCACCAATTGCACAAAATTATTATACTCAAAGTACAGGTGACGATCTGTATATTAATGAGGATTATGATAACTAATTGTTAATTTAACAAAACAAAATTTTATTGGGCCCATTTTTTATCATCTTAAAAGTAAGAAGTATTTATAATATCACAGTGGTTCTCTAAAACAGAATGGGCCCTATTAGAATGAGGTCATTTAAGTTAATTTAGGTTAGATTCGTACATCATTACCATTGTATAAATATTTGACTATATTTTAAGATGTTAACTAAAGTGACCACAGATATTATTTATTGTAGTGAATTGTGTTTTCATAATTAATATTTTATTAAGTAGCTTTTTGTATCGATACTACATCTTATAAGCTACAAAATAGAGTCTATTATCATCAGGTTATAGGTCAGAGTAGATATTTCTATCAATGTACAGGCAATATCCACTCTACCTTACCAATACACCATATTTTAGCATCGACCACAGCTTAACTACTGAAATTTATTTGTTATTTTCTTATGAAGATAAGTTTTTAGTTAAAATATTGTCAGTTAACACATTTATTCAGTCACGATTTACCATATTTTAGTGTATTTTAAAGAATTTGTGTAATATACATATTTATGTATTTATATAATACAAATAGTGCAGTTGCAAAAATGTATGTTGATGTTTGTTTGTCTACTCTATAGGCAGATTAGTGTTTTGCAATTGTGCTATCATGTTGGCAATTTTAGAATTGGGTATTTTTTTTATAGTTGTGCGCAGTAGTCAGATGATTATCTACTCTGTCTAAAATACATCTAAGCTCAACATTATGTAATTTTGAAAATAATTAAATTTTTTTCTATTTTTGTTTGTTTGCTTTGCCCTTACCAATAGCAAGTTTTTGATTGTAAAAAGAAGTAATTTTTGGACAAGGTCTAATGGGTTGTTTGGTTGGGTCAAAATTCAGAATATTTCTTGGATACAAGCATTTTGATAGTAGTCAATTAATTATCAAAAATAGAAATATTTTTTTCTTTGTCGTTCTCAGACCGTACTGGGCAACAGAGAACTGCATTTAAATGACATCTCACCAGTGACATTGCAGGTAAGATTGAATACTTCATTTATTTTAGATGATAATACCAATGCTGCCTATACCAATCCATTCATAATCTTTTTTTGACCCAATGCGTAGACGACCAGATTTTGATTTTGGCTAGGCAGAGTTTGATTGCGACACAGAACTGAAAAAAATAGCAAATCCTGGGATTTACCCATTACTTATAAGTCTATAAAATTCGAACAATTTAGTATATTTTTGATGTAATTTTGGGAATTTTATGATAATCATTGACATAAAATGAAATTTAACCATAATTTTGATTCTACAATAATGATAATCTTTATTTAAGGAAAGGATAGTAATTACAGAATCAATTAAATAATACGTAATCGATGAACATATTAGGAACTAAAATAGGATACAAAAATATACAAAATAAAGATAAAATGAGTTAAGTGGCAGAATAGCACATGAATAGCAGTCGTCCAGTACTTTTCACAGTTACCGCTGCACGAAAAATCGCTTTTACTACTTGCTTCTACCAATTTACGTACAACAACAGCTTTAGTCGACACGCGACAGGTACCTATCATTTGGTGATTAATTAGGAAACTACATAGAAACACGCCACGCCGTTGCGTGGCGATCTTAAGACATGTTCCCAGGCCGGCCATAATGCCTTCTCAGAACATTTGTTACGAAACAAACTTCATTTTATAAAAATTACATCAAATAGTATACAGTCAAACATCAAATATAATACAATTGATGATGATGAACTTAAGATTACTTAACGACTTGCAGAGGACTTTCCAAGGAAGAATTTGACCTATTATACATATGGATTTGACGCCCCGAATCCATCCCCATAGTGCCCTGAAACCTACTCTTACCCTTAAATGAAAATAAAATTACATTCTTCAGATAATTGGTCCTTCTAATCATTTGTCTCGTTTTTCTTATAGAAATTATTACTATCTAAGTCTAGTGGAATGTTTATAAACATTTGTCAGGTAATTTATATTTGTTTAATGAAATTCTATTTCTTTTTTCGATTTCTTTTTCTCTAAACAATTAATTTTTATTCAGTATCAAGATTTTTTATTATTCTAGAAAGGTCAGCTTTTTTGTGAAATAAACTTCAACCTAAAATTTCATGTTCGAAATATCTAACAAAACTATTATCTATATTATCTAATAAACCCAGATTGATTAAACAAATTCTATTTGATTAAAACTTTAAATTTGTTTATTATTCTCAAATGACAGCATTCATATTTTGGGATGATTTCCATTGTTTAAAAATAATATATTATTCGTTTTAAAGTTTAAATGATTTGAAATTCTTCTTTCGGGGATTTGGGGGGTGACATTTCTTTTTAAAATATTCAATTTCCTAAAGTCAACAAGTTCTATTAATCACATTCGTCTTTCCATTGCTTATCTGATTTCCTACCACTGTGTGTCGCAAGATAATGTTGATTTGTTGCTGTCTGGAAACTGTTCCCTGTACTCTAATTTGATGAAATATTGAAAACGAATATTATTTTATTATTCAAACACTGGAAATCATCCTAAAATATAAATGATATCACTTCAGAATAACAGTTGGCCAGACCGATCTACAAAACATTAATTTTAGGCGAATTTAAAAAAATGTTTAAAGAAATTACATTCGTTTAAACAAATGTGGGTTTATTAGATAATACAGACTAGATATCTCGAACATGAAATTTCTAAGTAAATTCACAAATAGTTCACAAATAAACTGACTTTTTTCTACTCCTATTGAGGAATGCATTGATTATCATGGCAATTTATGATAAGTAATACTAACCATTCCCCACACACATGGCAAATATTTCATTCCTGGCTCCTCATACCCCGCAAGTAGTGAGAAATATTCTGCCGTCCAACGGTAAAACGCCGTATGTACATCCAAAAAATTGCTACAATTTTTCAGTTACAATGCAAAAACCACGCACCTTTTTTACATTTTAAAGAATTTACCTTAGCTTAGCATGTTACCTAACTATTTGTACGTAAAATAGACTAATTTGTTTTAACTATAAACGTCATAATTAAGAGAAAACGGGAAATATTTCAATCAATGTCATTTTTGTACATACGGCACTTTACCATTGGAGCATCATTGGAGGGCAGTATTTCATTCCTCACGGCTTTAGAACCAATCACAGCGCTGTATTTTTTATTTCCATATTGTTTTGATACACTGCTTAGCGACATTGTCAAGGCATTGACAACGTCGCTAAGTGACAAGCGTACCAAACAATTTTAATCTGTCAAACTCTTGTAAACCGTCATAGTGACATACAGCCGCCACTATATGCACAAAAAATAATTTATAAAATTTCGTTGCATGCGGTCGTAGAACAAGTATAGTATTCCATTCGCAAGTAATGGCAATTTCTCACTCGAACGTTTTGCAGCACTCGCCTACTGCTCGTGCTGCAAACTTCGCTCTCGTGAGAAATTGCTGTCATTACTTGCTCATAGAATAATAAACTATTATCTACGACTCACATATAATAAGTTCATTGCATACGTATCTATGACTATATAATCCCCATCATTATACGCGCCAATGATTATAATGACATTAGCGTTGTATAATAATGACAGTTGGTTCAAATAATGACCTCATTATTTGAACGAACTGTCATCATTATACAACGCTAGTGTAAAAGTCTGACAAAACCTACGTGGATGACAGTTGTTTGACAGTTCGCCTCGCCATCATTGACAAATACATTTAAAATATTTTGCATAAAATGGAATTTATGAGTCGTAGACAAAGCGTCGTATTTGACTCGCACATAACGGATATAAATCGCTCGCATGATTCTCGCCTACGGCTCGCGTGTAAACTTCATGCTCGCGATTTATATCCTTAATTATGTGCTCGTCAAATAATATACTATTCTACCACAATTAGAAAAAATGATCAGGGGACCCAAAATAGTATATTGTGTACCAAGCCGAGAAAGTGGTTCTTTTCCGGGGCGAGAGAAGAGTTGCACAGGCGAGCGTAGCGAGCCTGGGCACTTCTTGAGGCCCGGAAAACCACTTTCTGGGCGTGGTGCACACATAATTTTTTATCCTACACAACAATATCGTAATAAAATCACCCGTTTCTAAAGACTAATCTCTGACATATTGGCTTTTGACAAATAAAATCCGTTGATGTTTTAATCACAAACGTCAAACCGAATCGAAAACTGTGTTTTGATTGGACAGAGTTTTTGCATTTTCCTGCCTAGCGCCGAAAACTGTGCATTACAGCCGGGCTAAGGCTGTCTCCATAGAGACGCGAAAATGACATTTTCGCATCGTGTAGGATAAAAAGACCTATTTCCGCTAAAATCTCATTTTTTTCGGCACGATTACAATACGTTATCATACTGCGTATGATAAAGTAAAAAAGTTGACAATGAATTATCTGATTGTTTAAACAATGGGAAGAAATTGTTTAATGAATAGTGTCCCTCTAAGGGAATAAACTGCCATTTCGAACCCAGAAACCAGAATTCAGACGGATTTTCGAGAAAAACGAATTATTTAAACAAATAACAATTATTTAAACAAATGGAAATGAACTGACAAGTGTTAGTTCATAGACTTATAGTAATGATTTCTATGAGAAAAAAAGATAATGAAATGATTAGCGAATGCTGAAAGCCAAACATTTTAAGACTACCACAGACGCTGACCATAATAATGATAATTCGGGCCTGCCGATGCCCCCGTAGTGGCGAAAGCCGTTGGGGGATGTTAAGGCGTGGATTATTATTATTATTAGAACGGTCAATTTTCTGAAAAATCAATTAAAGAAGCGAATGATAATTAACCCAGGTGAGGATAATTTTTAGAAAAAACACCTCCGCCTGTATTTGAACCAGGAACCCTCCAATTGCTGGTTGACAGCTCTCCCAGTTGAGCTACAGAGGCGATGGAAATTTATAGGTTTATAGTCTATATTACTGACGAGTTTACGTAATAACCATTTTCCCTTGAATTTCTGAAAAATGTACATTTTTACATTTGGGTAGTTTTCAGGGCACTGCACTGGGGTGGATTGGGGGCGTCATATCCGTATGTATAATAGGTCAAATTCTTCCTTGAAAAGTCCTCTACAAGTCCTATAACTTTAACATAAGTTTTCCCAAACCCCGAACAATTATTCGAAAAATGCCAAAAAATGTCTTCTTCCCATTTAAATTTGATACCTCGAAATGCAACATTAAAAATCAAAATTTAGAAAAAAAATACTTGTCCACTTTTTTGGATTTGGAAACGATTTGGAGGGGATCAGTGCTTTCTAAATAAAAATAACCAACCACCATAGTGTCCATAAGGGAAAGAGTGCTATGTAATACACATAATACTAAACTACGAAACGAGGTTTCGCGCTCTGTTGCAAGAGGCATCTTCAGGACTAGGTATGTGACAAACCATGTGCTAAGAATCAGTGCTTTCTAAATAAAAATAACCAACCACCATAGTGTCCATAAGGGAAAGAGTGCTATGTAATACACATAATACTAAACTATGAAACGAGGTTTCGCGCTCTGTTGCAAGAGGCATCTTCAGGACTAGGTATGTGACAAACCATGTGCTAAGATGTTCTTGCAACAGAGCGCAAAACGTCGACTGCTTCAAAGTCCTCAACGCGGTTTCCACCCGGAAATCAGTGACTCAGACCGCGGAAGTCTACAATCTAGATACACCTGTATATACCTTTTAACTTTTTAATTCTAAGAATTTTTGTACGAACCATTTTTTTTTATAAAATGCATCATTTTTATTGTTATAACAATCTATCAAAACTCATGAGCTTTGTTTCTTTAAGATGGTCTTCGAAATGAGTAGGCAACCAAATATAGTTCATAATTTTGGTTTCACTATTTCACGGAAATGATTACGTATTTCCATACAAATTACACGTTAAACTGAACTTGAAAGCTTTGCCGATAATACAAAAAATATCGGTGTTCTTTTTGTTGATCGCAAGAAAACTACGATATAGCCACCAATAAGCTTAAAATCCGTCACCTAGACTCGACAGAATTAAGCTGGATATTTTTTGTATTATCGGCAAAGGTTTCAACTTCAGTTTAACGTATAATTTGAATGGAAATACGAATACCTAATCATTTCGGTGAAATACCACAAAATATTGATCTTAAAATTATGAGGTATATTTGGTTGCCTATTCATTTCGAAGCCCACCTTAACACCCTGTATATTGAAAATTTATTGAAACAAGAACTGTAAACCTGGGCTGCGGAGTCGATAAAAGAATATTCGACTCCTGATAGTTTTAGTGTGTCAACTCCTACTCAGACTATCAGCCAGCAACGAAAACGTAGTTTGCGGTATAAATCCGTCGACTCTGACTTCGACTCCACAGCCCTGGTTTAGACAAAAAAAAACATTTGATTGAATAATTATTTAAATTTTTTCACGGTTAGAGAATTACTTAGGTGTTGTAATACTTTTGACAAATTTTGATTAATTGCTGACCACTCAAAAATAATGCATGATATAAAATAATGATTCCTACGATAGCTTGCTTAAATAAAAAAAAGAACGTTTGGATTTTTTAAATTGTTTACTCTTTAAGAATTATTTAGGTGTTTTGACTAACCCGGTATAAATTTGTCATAATATATTAATGAAATCTGTTCATGAGCTTTATTTGGAAATTTGAATTTTGGGGGAATGTTCATATGTCACGATATAAAAACTACAAAATTAATAGAATCAGGAGGAAATCTTAAAATATTATTTGGAAAGCGAAATGATCCGATAATTTAAAGCTTGTGTTTTCATACAATAAATTATTGGAAGGATTGAATAAAGGATTTATTGGATTGCTAATTTTGTAATGAAACGTGGGGCTTTACTTTAATTTCCCAATAAAAGGGTAATAATATTCAATTACAGGTCTGTGAATAGCTTTATAAATATGGGATGCTGTTTTCGCAATAATCCTTGATTACCACATTGTCGATTATCATACTAATCCGTAACTTTGTCCTATAATTTAGGAGGACTTCGTTTCTTTTAAAAGCTAGATCCCGGTTTCTAAAAAACTGACACCGCCTTTTTATCAGACGTAGTAGGTTCCGCTTCTGAAGCGTCCTGAATTTCCTTATACTTACTTATGCATATGTACGTCTAATATTTAAGCACACAATGCATGCATCAATAAAGTATCTAGAAAATAATCATTAATTACAAGTATTTGTAAAACTAAAAACAGGTTCAGAATCAGAATCAGCTAGCAATAACTGGTACGTCGGCTATTTCACCTCCCCCAACGTAGCTTGCTAGAACTTATTGAACGGTGGCGTGTTATACCGTCCCTCCATCAGGCGGCGCCCTTAGCTATGCATTTCTCCAAGGGAGTGAACCCCAACACAACATACTCCGATGCACATTAGTAACGAGTATGAAATTTGACTTCATACATTTTGAGTCTGTAAGGCGTGAGAAGTCATTTCGTACACTTTAGTGTTAGTGTAATAACAAGAGAAAATGTGTTCAACCCCGACTGTGTTAAAAGTGCAATACCGTTTAATTTTAAGGAGATCCATCAACTAGAAAAATGTAACTCACTCTTGTAAGCAAACACGACTAAACAGAAGAAAATGGAGAGAGGAGAGAAGCCAAAGATCTTGGGTCCAAAACCGACTATTGCCAGTAAACCTAAGTATGTACCGCCAGTGCCACTCGCTAGTGAAAGACTTAATAAGGAAAATGTATGCAGAACAAGCTCCTTTAGAAATAACACCGAACAGCACAGACGAATTGGTTCAAATGAAATATCGGTGCCTTATAGTTGTAACAAGACGAAACCAGGAGCTGATCAAGACTATCTCGTTAGAAAAACTGCCAACATTTACGTGCAACACCCACAAGTAGCCAAACACGGAACATCGAGACCTCCGAAACTGCCAAGTCCCATATCAGATGATAATCACGATGAAAAATACGTCAGAGAAGATTACCATCGATACATCGAAAAAATGGAACACCATCAAGCGTCAACAACCTACGAATGGCAGGGTAAACCATCAGAAAACATGCACAAGCAACCTACGTCACCAAGCACTGTTTGCTGCAGCATTCTTTCTAGTGCAGCAAATGACTGCTGCGGCATAATCCTGAACACGTCAGGAAAGGAGTTCCATGGGAAGACCCTAACACACGTGGAATCTAGCGACTCAAATTCGTCCGATTCTGGTGGCTTTAAGGATTTTGTACAACCTGATTTAACGCGACCAACTCCGACGCATGAACGCAAAATATCTCAACCTGATTACATGAGTTGTCCGAAAACATTTAGCCATCAAAGGAATGCTTCTCAGCCAGAAAACATATCATCAAGTAAACCTTGGCAGGCGAGCAAGAGTATCGTGAGTAATGCTCAAGCACTGGCGCAGTACCTTCCACAAACCGCACAACATTTTGTAACAAAAACAACGCACGAACGTTCCGAAGATTTCTCGCAGGCAATTGCCAAATTTAACCAGCAACTGCAGAATTCCTCAAGCCATAAGACTGAAGATATTAAAAGTAGTAGTACGCGCCCGATCTCGAAAAGCCAGTTTCAACAATCGACGAAGAAACTGGAACAACTGCTGGCGCAAGGACCAGACAAGGAGAGACTGATGAAATATACAGGAATAAGCATCGCTGATGGTGATAATCGCATAGATATAGAGCAAAAGATGAAATTGCAGAAGCAGCTCCAGCAGAAGCTGCAGTCAGACCTGCAGCAGACTGTGAAACAGATTCAAGAAATACGTAGCTTGGAAATTCGTTTGCCGCAAAATCAGGAATTGTCTGAGGTAAGAACGTCACCATATTGCTTCATATTTTTTGCTTGGTATGACTGTTTATTGCTATATTGGGGATCGATTTGAGATTTAAAAGGAAACAATAAGATTTGACGTTGATCTTATTTGTGGTATGTTACGTGCTCGAAATAATTATTTAATCCAGTTACTTACAAAAGTTATTTATTTAAATGCGATATTGGATACATTCATGTACTGTACATTGATCTTATTAGTGCAAGAACACAATTTTCGAAGAAATTTCATTTCAGGTCAGGTTTTTGTGTCCTTTCGTTTCTATAATATAGAATAGGCACACCACTACAAAGAAACGGTGTGTGTACAATAGTTTCTCAAATGACAAATTTTATTTTGGTTATTTTTGATTTTAGGTTATCTGGTTCATTTGCTACACATTCGCAAAAATGGCAAATTACACGTACAAAATGTAAAGCAAACTATCAATCTTTCGATACCTGTAATAATTTTTATAGTGGTTAATTGGTTAAATATGTTCTAAATTACTTCTTTAATCACCAAAATCCACAAAAGTCTACATTAAACTTCTAAACATCCTGTATAACTGTATATGCAAATTTTAGTACTTACATTTATTTTTATCTTAAATTTATAAACAAAAATTTGTTTTATATATGTTAAGCCATTATGTTTGGATCAGTGATCACCATCACCAAAACGTAAAATAGTAGCAAATCAAAATCATATTGCCATTTTTTTCGTAATTTTCCCAACACCAAGAATTTGTTGATTTTGCGACGACGCCAACATTTGGTTTTAATCTTTACCCCCACCCCGCTTATGTCCCGCTTTTCATCAAGAAATTTCTGGTCACCTTGCTATGCTTTAACCCAGGTGATACATGGTATTGCAGCTAGGCCATCGATATGCTGACGGTAAATGATTAATGGTAATATAAGCTGACGTTACCTTGGGAAATTTAAGCCGTAAATTACGGTAACTAAAAATCCGTAAATTACCACTAATTACGCTAATTTATTTAGGAATTTACCCGGTAAATTACGCTTTTGCATCCCTATGCACCAATTGAATAAATGAATGAAAATTATCTCACTGATATCTATGCATCTCTAATTGGTGAAATCGAAAATAAATGCCTATACAAAAATAACATACAAATAAAGTAACATTCACTTTAAAGAATTACAAATAAATCAGTAAATTAATAAGAGCAATTAATGATAAAATCATTTTGTTGGTTAAATAAATACCTGGAAAGGTAAATACAATTTTAGTAAATACCCGATTATTACCTACCGGATGGACAAATATTTGTGCCTGTCATTAATCGATATTCCCCGGGTTCCGTGGGTGTGCGATTTATTGCGTTTTTTCATTTTTTTATGTTTTTCTCATTTTCCATGGGGTAAATGGCGGTCATTTACAAAGACGGACATACTAATCATAATTTTGTCAGGCTGTTTGTTGATCTATTGTAGACAGAAGATTTTTATTCAAAAAAAGACACGTGCATTGTTGATATTAGTACAATAATACATTTTTCTAGATATCTAATGATTTTTAATTTAAAAATACCTATATAGTTTCAACTTGGATTTGAATCAAGAGTTCCATATTTTCAGTAATTTATTCATTTCCAAAGTTGTATAAACAAGATACTAATATTTTGGTAAATATTATAGCATTTATTTATTTGTTACTGATTTTTCGATTTTGAGATAGTTAGGTAAATATTTACTGAATAATAAATAGGTTTAAGAAGGGGTTCTTGATATTGGTGATATGTTTCTGTCATTGTTTGTTCAAAATAAAGTGTTATCAAACTTGGTTTTACAGAGTAGCAGAAGTAGCACGTCAGGAATTGGAGTTCAACATCATCAGAAACAATGGGTAAGTAATTTTTAACAATGTACAAATTAAGTAATTTAATGAACGGACTGGAATGGTTACGTAATTGCTGATTATTAATTACGTAAAGCGAGCAAGAAGGTTGCAATGCAGGCGTTTATAATCAAAAGCATATATCTGTGACGTTGTATGGGGAAATGGCAATGGTAATGGCATGTATAGCGTTCTATTCAACTGGTAGGTAATTTATATTATCAAATATGTGTTACAATGCCATATTTCTAAGAGACATAAACCAAATAGAACTTAAATAAAATTTTTAGTCTAGCGAATTTGTGGAAGTATGATATGTACCTAAGTATATACATCGTCCAATGTAAAAGAAAATCATATTTAAGAAAGTTAATTTAAAACGTTCTTTCAGTGAACAACTCCTAATTTGCTTGCTTTTAATAATTGAAACATATTTGTTTGTTTGAACTAATATCATGAGTAGGTTTTCTGTATTGCGACAATTTGCATCAGTATTGTCAGAGTATAAATCAGGTAGTACTATTCTTGTAAAGTTTCTTCGATTGATTGTAAAGCGTTATTTTGTCATAATTGTTGTCATTTATCGGGAAGAAAATTTAGCCCGTTTTCAACTAATACTGTTGCCCTTCTGTTGTTTATTACAGTAGTTTTAATAATTACTGTTAAAATGTACTTCTGTAGTTCTGTCTTTTGACAGCTTTTATAGAAAAAGTAACCTGTGTCCAACTAATTACAGTTGCCCTTGCTAGTATAATAAAGTATTATTAATAACTATTGTTAAGTTGATGGACGTGATGAGCATGTTGCTTTACACTATTCAACGTCCATAAGACGTTCTTTTCCTATAAACAGTGTTATCTACTTATTTACATGGTCCAATATAAAGGTGAGATCTTGGCTACTCGTCGCCATACCCAGTGGCGCGTTACCCCATGGGCAAAATGGGCATTTGCCCGGGGCCCCCAATAACAGGGAGGGGAGGGGGCAAAGCAGTATATTTTTTAAACTCATTTCCGTAATAGACTACCACAACCACACCATGTCAGTCCTCATTAACGTTGCAAGCAGATTTAGGCTCCTGTCAGCGAGGCCCCAACTTACTAATATATTATTATTTATTAATTTATCTTTAACTAATTTATTACCGTCTCAAGAAAAATGAATTTTATATTTGCGCTCCTGCCGGTTGGGAATCAATCTTTTATAAACTATAAATTAATTGGGTGATGAATAAATTATCGTAGTAACAATATGAAATTGAACTTAGAGTAGTCTTGCCTATGGGGCCCAAAAAGAGTGTGGGGAGTTTTAGCAGTTAAACTCATGTTTTTTTGCAAAAAAAGAAACATATTTAATACTGTACGAGACTAATGAGAAACCCTTGACTAAGTTAGAAGAAAAAGACTGTATGAATTCTTCGTAGATTTTCAGTCGACGTTTTTCCTTTTGTGAATTCTATTTTTAAGTCTATTCTGTAAATAAGAATGCTCCAGAACAGTCTGCAAAAATTCTGATCTGCAAATGCTGTAAATCTTTCAAAGTCCTTATTATTACGCAGTGTTTATAAAAGGAAACGTAACCATTCAATATAATTATTTCTTTCTAAAAAGTTGACAAGAAAAAGATTCCAATAAAAGTTCTACGAAATTGCTTAACCTACAAATTTAAAATGATAAAAAATGAAACACTTTATATTTAAAAGTATTTCGTATTTATAACTTAAGTCATTTTCAAAAGCGACGAGCTATTGACACGGTAGAAATCCTTTTAACATTGTTTTATTGCTTTCTTTTAACATTTAATCGTCTTGTTACATTTACACCACTGATCTCAGAGACATGCCGTTTTCACTGTTCAATTTGTAATTCAAAGGAGTAAAAAAATCGAGAAGATATACAGGATGCTATATTTAAAAAAAATTAATTTGGTTTGCTTCTTACAAATACATAACCTTGCATATTTAAAAGTCATTCAAGTTTCTACCGTCTACAGTCCTTTCCCTGAATCTTTTATTTGGTACTTTCTTCTAAACTTTGAGAACCAGATATTGACACGTTACGTTTGTTCTTGTTAAAAGTGATATACCAGAAGGCATTCGCAATAATTGTATTTTCATGATGATATGGAATCGGAATCTTAGGTTGTGTTAGAAAATGTAATAGGAAATTATATTTTATTAAACGTAACAACTCAAAAAAACTATAAAACTGCACCATAAATTTAATAAGTAGGTACAAAATTCCGCGGACATTTGTATATATTGATGATGGCGTATTTAAGAATGAACTATCGCAGTTTTTGAAATGCTTATTTAAAATATTAAAAACATATTTATTTCTTAACAATACCCTTTAGTTATTAAGATAATATATTTTACTTGCTCCGGATTTTGATTCTTAAATTGTTAAGCTACTTATTAGTTATTTTGTAATTCTTAAGAATGATCTGTTGTTACTTTAAATAATTATGTAGTACATACTTATATTAAATATTGTTGCAAAATGGTCAATACCTTACCTATTAATTATGATTTTTATACCTATTTTGATACCTATCTATTATATAGGAATAATGCCATAATGTCGGTCCTAATTGTTGTATAAAGCAATAATGTATTCAGGGATGGACCGCTCAACTTTTTAAATGATAACCATGCAAAAAATATATTCATTTCGAAAAAACGTAGAAAAATACACATATTGGAAATTTTGCTTAATTGTGTAGCTTCAATAGAAGCAAAGAAATATTTCTTGCGATAAAAATTAAATGTTAGGAATATTTGTGTGGTAGAAAACATTTATTCGAATCAACCTTTATCTACTTTTATTACTTTTGCCAATATAACATTTCCCATTTCTTTCTGTGTTTTTGCGGAAATTATACGAAACCAGTGTAACAAACGTTTCAAATGTGTTTGCTCTGCCCGCAGGTCCATAATACTCTTACGACGGCCCTGATTATATAGTTGTTATGTACTGTTTACAGATAAATTAAATATAAAATTGTCGCTCTGGTGGGGGTGGAAGTGCAACCCTGCTTGTACGCAATCTTTTTTCTTCTTTCTCGACTGTACACGCGCTCGTATACTGAATTCCGTTGCTGTACATCCGCCAAGTTCAACTTCGATTTTTGCGACCTACCTCAAAAACGCCATCATAAAAACATGCGCGAAATTGATAACGATGTTGCATCTATTTGTATACGCTTTAGTTATTGTTTACGTAATAATTTATAGTTTATACTACCCACAAAGAAGACGGGACGGTCAACTTTGCGGTTTATAACCAAACAATAAAATTAAAATTTATCAATTAATTTATGTGGTCCGGTGAAGTTTTCGGCCACAATATGCTTTCTCCAAAATAAAATAGGCGCTAGCTAAAGGTGCATACAAACCTGCCGCGCCGCGCCCGCGACGCTCACGCGCCGCGCGGCGCGCGCGCCTGGCGCGTCGGAAAGTATAGGCGCGCGCGCCTCTGCCGAGCCCCCTGCGGGCCAGTTGCTCGACACGGCGCGCCTGCAACGCGAAGCGTGCGCGCCTGCGACGCGACGATCGCGCGCTCGGGCAGCATTCGCCGAGACCAGGCGCCAGTCCCATATCATATTTTGTTGTTCGAGCGCAAATGGTCTCGCAAGTCGCAGTACGCAGTACAACTTGGGACGTCAACGGAGAGCCATGTCGTCTGCAGAGTGGACAGATGAGTGGACAGTGGCCAGCTTAAATTTTATAGTTATGTACAGAGAATTTAAAATATTATGGGATCCTACCCACAAAAATTATTCTAAAAGTGACATTAAAAAATGCTTGGTAGGATATTGCAAATAAAATTAAGAATAATTGCACAGGAGATCCACGTAAAAAAATTGATAGTTTATTGTCTACCTACAGGGAGAGCGAGGGAACATAAAAATGCGTAGGGACAGGAAAAGCTAAGCTTCGTCTAAAACAATCAATTAATGGTTGGTTAAATCAATTTTTATTACTGGCACTTGCTACCAAGGACATAGTATGTATCTACATTTATTTGTGGATGTATGTTTATTTGGCTATTCAGGATGTTTAAAGCAAATGTAAATGTCAACATGGTTACGTGAATGAACCGTTAAAACAGAATATCCGTATTTTGTGCAAATTCAAGGGGATCTATTATGATTCTATTCTATTATGATCAATTATCTATAAAGAAATGTACGCAAAATTATTTTTAGTTATACAGCACATGTAGGTGCATGAAAAAATATACTTTTTTTATGGAATGTCTTTTATATATTATTATGTATTAATACTAAGGAATTTGTATTTCAAAATGTATCAGAGGTATCCACTTGTGTGTTAAAAAAAAATGCAACTGCAAGCCTATCTTAAAATTTCGTAAAAACCAATTTTTTTAAAAGTAGTATCTCACAACTTTATCACACAATCACCAAAACCACTAGGTGGATGACGATGTTGAAAAGCCAGACAAAATACAACTACAAACCGCAGTAATCGTCGTACTTCCCTCCCTCGTAGAGAGAGAATAAGGCGCATGCTCGAGAGCCGTGATCTACCCGCGCGCCAACCGAAACTGGCGCGCGCGCCAACCGTGACAAGCGCGCGCGCCCACTACGCCCGGCGCGCGGGTGGCGCGCGCGCCCACTGCGACCGGCGCGCGGTAGGCGCGGCGCGGGCGCGGCGCGGAGGTCTGTATGCACCTTAAGGCGATATAACACGCCGTTGTAGGCAAGGCGTTTACGGAAGAAACTCCCGATGTTTTTGTATCCCACTTCATCGCTTTAGCAGCGCCGACTCCCCAACACGGTGCATTCTGAATATGACTCACGTTCCGTATACTTCAGTCGGCCTCTAGTAATCGATGAGAGACTGCGTTTTGTGTGCGTCTAGCTCGCACATGCTCTGTAACGACCACAACACATGAGAATTAGAATGTGATTTTTCATGAGAATAGTCCACGAATCTGAAGAGATTCGACAATGTGTGTTCGTCCTTACTCGGAAATGTACAACCTGACCATCAGTATTAACCGATTGTCAACTTTAGTGTTTTGAGTGTATTGTTTTGTGTTGCACGGTACATGTCTGTGGTGTTTGCGTTGTGTTCATAATGTGTCAATAGTGTCAAGTGTGCGTATCCCTTTAATTCGCGTTTTTTCGTGAGTGATATTTTACGTGCAGTGCGTTTCTGTATTGACCGTAAGAACGCACTGTCCGGTACAAAAAGTCAACTTACCAAACAGGTAGATAGAGGTTATTTTTAGTGCGGCCGCTACTGGTAACCGATGGTTAAATTTTTACTTTGCCTTCTTTTTATCAATTGAGCGATTAAAAACTTGATTGTGTATCCACAGTCGGCATAAACATTTTTGTTTCTCCCGTATAGGTATGTTTACGCTTACGGTTTATACCGCACGGTAAAAGCCCGCTTTACAGCATGAAAATCTTTCGAACCCAAACAAAACACTTGAGAGGAATTCCAAATGATTAAATTCTTCGTAAAACGCATAAGAAATTTACATTTCCTTACATTGAATCGAATACTGAATAAATATAGCCTTTAAGAATCGATGACACAATCGTTGTTTAGTTATCTATCTCATTCTCAGTATTTGCTAATGTTAGGTATTATGTTAATTACACAAGATCTTTCGATCTGGCATACTATAAATGTTCTACAAGGTTATATAAAAATGCAAATGTAGACAGAGCAGCAAGTGTTCAATTAAACTCATTACTCATTTAAAATAGATCTGTATGCATCCGCGTACAATAATAATAAGAATAAATAATAAAAAAAACATGTATTCATTATGCGCCCACATATTTGAAATTCAAACTCCTGAAAAATCAGTATAAAATTACTTTATGAAAAACCACTTGAATGCGGTTCTTGTGGTTTATCCGAAGTAATACGCCAAGTGTTAAGTGTCATGTCAACTTTTACAAGTGTTACTTTTCACATTGAGAACGTAAGGGACCCTACTGTCCTTACCTACGGACGAATTCCATATTGTTCTTGAATTTTTTTTTATTCTATATAAATTATGAACTTGATTAGTATTGATGTTCTATTAAATACAAAACCTTAATACTTACAGAACATTATTCTGTATGTATTTAAATTTTGAGTGCCTATTGTTGCCAATTCCAGTTGAATTGATTGAATTCAAGTTTAAAAAGCATCTTTCAGTAATGACTAATAGCTAATGAGTATTCTGTGAGGCAGTTGTAAGCAAGTATCCAGTATCAAGTAATCAGTATCCGATGATCTTATCCGATGATTATTGATCATCGATTTTCAGAAGATACCTTAATAAGCCAACCAGATTAGTGAAGCACATTGTTTCGGTGTGAGATAAGGAATTGCACTGACATAAGACACTGACATAAGATATGTATAGACTTAAACTTTGGTGATTATTGAAGCAAGATACAATACATACGTAATAATATTAATTTCCGAGAATGCGAAGCCAATTTGAAATAGCGTTTTTCCAAGTTTATTATCACCCATTTCGATGACAAAGTATGTAATTGTGTTGTATTAAAAGGTTTCTGTTAATTCTCTTAATAGTCAATTTATCTAGGCACCTACATTAAATAAGTTTAGCCAAGTTCTCTAATAATATTTTGATTACCTACTTGCATTTAAGTCGTATCGAATGTGTGTTGTTTGACATAATTGTGACGAATCGCCAATTGGATCGGATCGAATCATGAAAGAGCATTCATACCTGATTTTCTGGGACGAATTCAAACCAACCCAGGATTTACTTCTCTGCGACTTCCGGTTTCTAAGCATGTAATAATACAACTTAATTCCAGTTGAAGTCAGCGTTACTTTTGTTGGGTGTGTATTCTTAAAATAGTTAAGTATCTTATTTGTTTAGGACCAACATTCGAACTTGATGTTGAGTTTATTATTAAAGAAGAAAGTATTCTGACCACACATAAAATGGTTGTTAAGGCTTTAATTCGTATAATATATGTATTATATTATACCGGGTGACCCACGTGCCATTTATGAATGTTGTTTTTATTTATGGATATGGAGCTAGACGTATGAACGTTGCATAGAGAAAAAATACATATTTTGCAACATTCCTGAGGTTTTTCCGGAAAGTACTTCTTCTGCGAAATGTTAAAGGACCCAATATATTATTTTTGTGATATTATCAATCAGGATGACAATCCGAACACAAAACATATTGATCATAAATTTTCATCACCATAACATATCGAGAAAATCACTTTTATGTTTATAAATCTAGGTGCCTATGAATTGGTGAAAACAATTACTAAATCAGTTTTTGTTTTCTCATGGATATGATCATAGGTATTAAGTTATTACTATCTCATCCCTTGAGTATAAAGTTGGAATTTGAAGGCGTTTTTAAATTTGCATTTCAAACAGAATCAACAATAGATAACAATTAATAACGAACAAGTAATTAATAACAAGTATTAACAACAATGCATATAAGCAAATAATAGTGTAAGATATAACAAGTTTTATAAGACAAAAATTGGCACACGAGTTGTTTCCACATGGAACGAGTGCGCTTATACGTCTTATAAAACGAGTGGTATATACTATATTTTCTACTCTGCGACATTAATTTTACATAAATTGCGAAAATTGCGGTTGTCATCTTACAATCTAAAATAGTTTTATCTTTAAAAGTTGGTAGTTTTTATAAAATTCACAAACGATTGAGGCGAGCTAAAAGCGATTGTGATGTCAGCCTTATTTGACACTTGACGTCAATATCATCAATCTTGGAAAACTAGAACTTACTATAGTATATTATAATACAAGTTTTATAAGACAAAAATTGGCGCACGAGTAGTTTTGGGCACGAGGAGTGCCCAAATGGAACGAGTGCGCCAATACGTCTTATAAAACTAGTGTTATATACTATTTTTTCTACTTTGCTACAATATATTTACATAAATTTCGAAAATTGCGGTTGTCATCTTAGAATCTAGAGTAGTGTCATATTCAACAGTTGGTAGTTGTCGCGATTGAGATGTCAGCCTTATTTGACACTTGACGTCAATATAATCAATCTTGGAAAACTAAAAGTTACCAAATGTTGTGACCTAGTGTTTTCATAACGACACCGAAACCGGTTTCGGTATGAGTTTATAACGAACGCAAAGTAGAAAAAAGTTTTTTCTACTTTGCGTTCGTACCTAGCAATACCTCCAATAATAAGATATCATCAAAGGGTTGACATATAACCGTCAAAACCTGATGTTAAGAAATTCATCCATAGTTGCCTGTTTTTATTTTTGATTTTCCTGCGTTAATTGACGTTTTCAAGCCACGGTTTCAGCCAAATGGCGAGTAGATATTATCCTTGTAATCGAAAAATGTTTTCTATTCAATAATCGGTATTTGGCAAAAAAACAATTAAATCACGCAAGAGATTTAGTTAGATTTCAAGGAAATACCGATACAAATAAAAACACCGTGGGTCACCCGGTATATGTTGTTCGTATATTGTTGGTATAAAGGATAATAGCATGTCAGGGACTTCAGTGATACTCCCTCTGTCCCAAGTTATGGTATTATACATTTCGGGTTCCCTAAAATTATAGTTCCGATCCCAAAGTATGTGAGTACCCGAGTTTTGTGGCGACGATTCCGGAGAAACTACTAAAGGTATCGGGACAAAAGTTCACATTTAAAAGTTTTATGACCAAACTTAGAGCTGAAAAGCTTTTGGTTCAAAAGGGTCCAAAGGAACTGGATGTTTCATCTAAGCATTTTCAAGATTTTGCAAATGCGCTGCCATTTCTGTAATTTCGTCAAAATAGTTAAATAATAAATTAAAGCAGAGAATTTTTGTGTAATTTATGGATGACATGTTTTGGTAAAATTAATAGTTTAGCTGTAAGAGCAAATTCTATTTGATCGAGATCGTGTATGCATTAAAATCACATAGTTACCCAGGATTTGTCAAACGCTGATTTTTTGACAATACCTACTGTCAATATTGTCAAAATATCTGTCAAATCCTTACTAACTTGTGTTATTTTAATGCAGACACGATCGATCGCGATCAAATAGCATCTCATGCAGCTAAACTATTAATTTTATATATTGTATGATAAAGTAATGTGCCTGGCCACATCAGATTTTTTTAAAATTATATTTATTTAATAATATTATTTTTTAATACAATTAAAATTTGGTTTATAGATTGATATTCGTGATTTTTATTTCCTGTACTAAACTGCGTACAACAATATTATGGGCAAGTTTTTTGGCTAAACTTAGATGCTCTAACTACTTATTTTTCAGCACATTGCTCACATCACATACCTTTGCAATAAAAAAAAACACTGGTGCTTATACAGGACGAATGAAAATATTGGATAGTCAAAGTTTGCGACATTCTGTGCAGAAATTAATGAACTTGGTCAGATTTCTAAGTACATACTCTGTTACAAAACCCATATGAGTTTCAACAATTCGTTTTTACATTCACCTCAACATCTGAATTTTTGTGGAAAATACACCGCTTTAATTGAATGTCGTTATCTCCATAATTTGCTTATAAACACTTTCTGAAATGGTTTATTTGATTGATAAATTAATTAAACTTTCTGTTGAAAGAAAATTATCAACGCAGCATTCACCCTGTATGTTCACCCTACGTATGGAAAGTTGAGAAGTGGAAGGTTTCATTGTGTCTACTATGCTTGCCTTTAGTTTGGCAATCGCTTTAATGTGGCACAGTCGGTAAATATAATTTTGGCAACCATTGTAGTGACAGTAATCGACCACCTTTACAAACTCATTCATTGTAACTGCCTTCCATTTCCGCTAGACTTAATTCAAAAGCGTGTCCGTTGTTTTCCCTATGGTCTATTGATAACATCAATTCCATTGTTCCTTTACGCAATACTGACTCGAAATCATTACAATCGATTATGCTGCCAGGTTTTCATCAAACAATTCCGGTGGAGCTAACTCTATCCCTTTCTCCATCTCCTTCTCGTCATATCAAAAATGTTCATATCGAATTATTAAATAATGGCGCTTCAAGCAGACAAGTACTCTGGTGCGCAGTAAAAATTGTTTTCGAATTTTTGTCCCCTGAGTCAAGTCTATAAAGACAGATTTATGGGTGTCGGCGTCGTAAATTGTAGAGGGGTTCCTTCCTTCCCCAGATGATGATATTGACCGATTCCGTGCTCATCTTGAGGCTTGCCATATTAGAGGGGTGGAAATGAAAGTGATGACTATACGTTTATTATCCTTCCTAGTGAACTGTCAGAGGGGCCCAAGGCACTAGGAAGTTCTTTGGATCGATAACAACGGCGACACAAGTCTACTCTTAAAGGTTATATGGTTATATCCTGCGTCATACTACCGAAAAATGTAAGACTTTGTTAGCGAACAGTTGGTAAATAGGGTTATAGTGAAAGTAATTTATGTAATTTCTGACAATTCAACAAATTGGTAACAACGATCAGTTCTAGTCGAGACCCGTAATTTTCTGATACATAATGCGTGAAGAAACGAGCTGTTTGTTCATTTGTATCTATTTTGTAACACCTATACTCCAAGAATATTAGATCGTCGCGCTATTTTCGAATAATTACCGCGTAAATAAATTTGTATAATACCTTTTGAAGTCTTTCCCTTAATACAACTTAAATGTCAGTCGAGTTAATGAGGAGAACAACTAACACCCACTAACACAACTAACGAACAACTAACAATTGTCAATTTATTTGCTGTCATTCATAGTATTCTTGTTGAAAGTATCCCACGAAAAACTTTTTAACTCAGGGATCAACGATAGCAAAAAAACCTTACTTACAAAGTTTCAGTTAAATCAATAATGTTTTTAGAAACCTCTACCGCTTTGTTATTGTTTTTTAATTGCTGACGTCGAATTTCAAATCTGCGACCGTAAAACTTCAAATGAATAAATTTCGCCTAAATTAAAAAATATGTTTAGGGATATCTTCCTCCCTATTGGATCCGATGTTTTTTCGTTTTAAATATGTAATATAAAACTAATTTTATTAATACCATGTTCAACTACCAAACTACCATTTTCATATTTAAATTATTCCAGTGCAGGCTAGACCGAAAATAGAATTCCTCTACTGCATCTACAAACCAAATGAAGTCTGTTCAAACATTCGAGTCAATGGTTGCTTTGAGCTTCGAAGATGACGCAAGAATACCGTTTTATGATTTTAAATATTTTTGAGTTAATGATTCCGCCTTGGCGGGAAAGTAATCCAACTAGTTTTGCGCAATTGCGGGCAGGAGAAATGTAAAAATAGATGACAGCCGATCTTTTATTTATAGTCAAAAAGTAGTTTGTCGGACTTCTGGGTTCTACAAGCCTGGCAATTGGAACGGTATGGAACTGCGTGAGCATATGCTGTTTTAATTAAGGTTATAGGGAATAATTAAAATGCAAATGATTATGTATGCTGAGATATAGCTGATTATAAGTATCCAAGTTTTTGATTGTAAATATTACTATTTAAAAAAAAAAATGCATCAAAATGCATAAAAAGTGAATGTATCTACTATTAAACACACACACACACAAGCCACTATTTGTTCAAATGGAACATAATCAATGGTTTATTGATTAATGACCTGGTAATTGTTTTAATCTTGTTATCACATATTCAGTGGCATTTTAATATGTAATACATGATAAGTCCCGGAACGCGTGTTTGTTTAGTTTACGCAAATGTAAACAGATCGTGAGAAAAGCAGACAAATCGCTGTTTGTTGTTATGTATTTATTGGTGCGATTATGATATCTCAATCATAATTCATTTATATGTACTGCAAATCGTCACCCAAAAGCATAAGTTTAAGCTACCGGTAGTTTCACCTGGAAAAATTGTTGAAACTTATTTAATATTGTTTGTTATCTCAAATAACATTATCTTCTTATTAGTAGCAGCTACCGAGACAGTTCTTACATAAAATTAGAAATTGAATAATATTGTGTTCATGTTATTTCCCGTTTCAACACTTGACTTGAATATCTTGAAATTTGACTTAGAAATTGTGTGACTTAGAAGTGTTACAACTAGTAGTACTAGTTAGGTAGGTTACGTGGGTCACAGAGGAATTTGTTGAAACATTTCACATTCTCCCCAACATACCTTTTTAGCCCAAACATTCTATTTCCAAATTCCGAATTGTTATTGAATAAAAAATATATTTTTGAGATACGCTTGAGACGGAGTATATTATTCGGAAGAAAAATTACAAAGTTATAGAGTGAAAGTTATACAGGGTATCTCAACAGTGCGATCTCGGAAGATTGTACCTCGGTCAATGAAGATATTTTAAAACTGATTTCACTCATATATACAGTACTCGGAGCCGCACATTTTAAAATTATTAGCGTGTATACAGGATGTTCCATAAGGTACTACCAAATCAAACTTATGTTTTTTTAATGGAACAACCTATATTACGGCGCAATTTTGAATTCCTCGCAAAATTTTACGACAATGAAAAATAACTTTACCTACCCTAAACTTTATACTTTTTGATTTATTGGCATTTTCATGGAAAAACAGCAGTCTAACAAAAGCAGTGTATCTCAATACCTGTTTTTAATTTCATTGCGCACGCTTTGATTATGATTAAGTAAGAACCGTTCTATTAGCGTGATTACCTACCATATCCAAATTGTGTACAAGCTGGTTATAATCTGCAACGAAATAAAGCAAACAGGTTTTCCTAAGAAAGCTATTTTTTAAATGGAACACCCTATATTTAATTAATTTTTTGGATTCTACGCATCGTTCTGCACAAAAAAGTACTGGTACGCACTAGTGCTAAAATAAACCATTACAGAGATATCTATGTCTTCTTAATAAAAAAATGCTGTTTCTATCAATAAGTGCTTCTACACCTACATTAACTATGAAACCAGCTATGTAAGTATTTACCTAAAGTACTGTTTTATCAAATGATTTCATCTTTTTTTTTAATAAAATAAAACATTTTAGCACATCTGCAATGTAATATTATAATTTGAAATAAAATTTTACTTATACCCTGTAGGCTATGAAAAACTGTGCTAAACAAGTTATTAAGGTATCTGTCAGTGGTGGTGATATTGTTAGGGTTGTTAAGTTAGATTTGCATAATTTTGGGAAATATGCCAAACTTTTTCCAGGAGGAACTAATTGACATGGTGTGGGTTTTTGGCGAATGCAACAAAAATGCTTTATTGGTAAGTAGAGTTGACAGATGCCTTAATAACTTCTTTAGCAGAGTTTTTCACAGCCTACAAGGTATAAATAAAATTTTGTTTCAAATTTTAATATTAAATTGCAGATGTGATAAAATGTTTTATTTTATTAAAACAAGATGAAATTATACGAGAAAACTTTAGGTAAATCTTAACTGGTTTAACTGTTAATGTAGGTGTAGAAGCACTTATTGATAAATGAATAGTTTTTTTTTATTTAAGAAGACTAGTCTCAACAATGGTTTATTTTAGCACTAGTGTGTACTAGTAGTTTTTTTTTGTGCTGAACGATGCGTAGAATGAAAAAAAAATTAGATTCATTTTTAATAATTAATTAATTAACTTTCTTAGGAAAAACTGTTTGCTTTATTTTGCAGTTTATGACTACCCAGTACACAATTTGGATATGGTAAGTCATCATGATAATAGAACGCTTCTTACTTAATCATAAGCTAAACATGCGAAATAAAATTAAAAACAGTTATTGACATATACAGTTTGTCTTAGAACACTGTTTTTCCATAAAAATGCCAATAAGTCAAAAAGTATAAAGTTTAGTGTAGGTAATGTTATGTTTCATTGGCGTAGAATGTAGCGAGGAATTCAAATTTCTGCCGAAAAATAGGTTGTTCCATTAAATAAAATCTGATGTGGCCAGGCACATGACTTTATCATACAATATATAAAATTAATAGTTTAGCTGCATGAGAATCTATTCTATTGAGATAAATCGTAGGTATTGTCAAAGCATCAGCATTTGACACTACCTACACTACGTCATTAGAATAAAGTTATTTATGTCACAAATGCCGAAAGTACGGAATAGCGCGACGAGCGGTGATGCGGCGCGTCACCGAAGGCGGAGTGTCGCCGTCGCATGTGAGCGAGTCGCGCTATCTAGTTTTTGGCAGGAGCGACATCAACGTTTATTGTGGTTTTTAAGAAATACGTATTTAAAAAAAATAAATGATTTCTGTATAGTAAATGCTAGGTTGGTACCACTTTGACGAAACGTCAAGTTTAAAGTTGCGTTCCGATTGGTAGGTAATGGTAGCTAATGGCGGTGGTAGAATACGAAATTATAGTATTTCTTACATATCGTGATAATGACACATATTAGTTTGCATGTACATAAACATGAGTCACTAGCAATTTTCTATTGGAAATACTATAACGGCGTCTGATACCACTGCCATTATCACTAATGAAAACGCACCTTAAAAAGGTAATTTAAATTCTGACAGATTTATATTTGTTCATGACACATCCCTACCAACATACTAAAATAAAACTACACTCATCGCTATACTTTATTTATAATTTTCGCAATTTATCGTTTTTAGAATTATATATAAAGACGGGTTGAATTATATTAAAGACGGGTCTTATCAACAAACAATCAAATTGGTGATCTTATTTTATTTGAAATTTGTATTTTATAATTTGCCGCACTACAGCGGCAACGTTCCATAGTGGTTCTCCAACCTCTGATGAGATCAGCTGTTTTCGAATGTGACAACACAAAAAAATACTTGTCAAAATCCTGGCTACTATGTAATTTCATATCAATGCAGATGCGACCGATCTCGATCAAATAGAATTTGCTCTTGAAGCTAAAGTATTAATTTTCCCAAAAAATGTCATAGGCATAAATTATTCAAAATTTTCTCTACTTTAATTTATTAATTAACTATTTTGTCGAAATTACAGAAATGGCGGCTCATTTGCAAAATCCTTCAAAAAGGCTTAGAATAAACTACCAGTTCCTTTGGACCCCTTTCAACCAAAAGCTTTTCAGCTCTAAGTTTGGTAACAAAACTTCTAAATATGAACTTTCGTTCCGATACCTTTAGTAGTTTCTCCGGAATCGTCGCCACAAAAATCGTTTACACACAGACATACATACGCACAGACACACACACACACACACACACACACACACACACACACACACACACACACACACACACACACACACACACACACACACACACACACACACACACACACACACACACACACACACACACACACACACACACACACACACACACACACACACACACACAGACATTTTTTTGTACCTTGGTCAAAAATGTTCAGGGGACCCAAAAAGACCTATTTCCGCTAAAATCTCAATTTTTTTTTCGGCATGATTACAATACTTTAGCATACTGCGTATGATAAAGTAAAAAACATAAGTTTGGGTTGGTACTAGCTTATGGAACATCCTGTATACACGTGAATAATTTTAAACTGTGCGACTCGGCGTTCTGTATATACGAGTGTAATCAGTTTTAAATATCTTCATTAACAGAGGCACAATCTTGCGAGATCGCACTGTTGAGACACCCTGTCTAATGAAGAAATTTGGCAAACATTTTTGACGTTTCTGTCATCTTTTTTATACGTACTGCTTAACTAATGACTCATTCTCAAAAAATAAGAGTTAAAAACAAAATATGAAGAAAAACACTTTGCTACACTGGTAGATATATTGTTCAAATCAAATAAAGCGTTGTATAGTATTTTAACGTCGAGTATGTCTTCTTCACAATAAAAATTTGAAATTTTACGGACGAATAAAATTATAATGTTTGGTAAAAATAGACTTTATGGGAAATGTGATCGGATGTGACTTGACACTGCTAAACATGACGGCAGTAAAACTTCCTGCATCATAACACGTATGATCCAAACTAAAATTTGAATAAAAATGTGAAGTTAGTTTAAGAGCTTATTAGAATAATAAAAACACACTTTTTATTGTTTGAGTTTATTTAGTCAATGTTAATATTTAAATTTGGTCAACAAGCTTCCGATATGAAATTTCAAATGATTCGTGTAGTTGGGAATGCTGGTGCAATTTCTATGTGATGTGCCTTCCGGAAATGGGAGAACTATATGACTCATTCAGGCGCCACAAATGCCGACATATTTTTTTAAATAACTTGCAAACATAGTCGAAGGCATGATTAACCGTTTACAGCTGTTTTATTGTTTAACAAAGGTTTACGTTCGGTTACTACTAAAAACAACCGCGGAAAGCCATTGCTTCAACAGTTTTGACGACTGAAATGTGTAGAGAACAATTTGAGCTATTTTCGTCCATTTGTTATGTCGGGAACTTAGCCTAGCCCATGTTATTCTTCGGCATTCCAGGGATTATTCCAATAAAGTTTCGGCAAATTTATGAGGCAATTCATTGTGTTCTAACTGTAGTATACTCTCACTTCTTAGAAAGAGTTTTTTTTATTTGTTTACCAGTCATGATTTGTATACAAACATAAAGTCCTACTAAATAATTGTAAGTACTATGTAGGGGTATATCACTTCAACTTTCTATACTAAATTACTTATGTGGTTTATATAGTAGTGTAGGTAGTTCACAACCTGAATACTAAATATTTGAAGAGCTCATTCTTGTACAGTTATAGAAGAAACACGTGCGACGACAACATTGGAATACCAAATTGCTATAAAATCTTGATTTTGGACTAAAATACCATTCTCACGCTCTAAAACGATAGTGCACAAGGTGTGAAATGTAAAATAATGGAGCCGTTGTCCGTCTGTGGAAAGTACGTTTCTAAATAAGTTGTTTGTTTCACGAAATTAAAGAAAAAGTGACCAAGAGTTAACATTGATCTAAATACCTACATACGATTTGAACGTGAAGCAATATGCATGCGTAATTCTGATGATCTAATTTAGTGTAGTGTTGACAGACAAAAACTTGTAGAAAAACTTAAACACAAATTTGATTGAATAAATTTTGTTAGAAATTATTTATTGTTATTATTTTTATATCAAAAGGTATAAGTTTCTCGAGGTAAAATGTATAGTTCTCAAAGATCTTAGTAATATTTTCCATGAAGAAAAAGTTGTAGGTCCTTTTTATTCTACCTGCCGTTTCAGAGCTTTATTTTTATGTTTGAAATAATATCAAGTCCAAATCAATATCACAACCACGAAAAAACAACTTGAAAGAGGCGTAAAAAGAAGCTAAAGTTTTCTATGTAACTTTATACGTTTTAAATCACTTCCACTAGTGATTTGCTTGGACAATATCCAGTAAAGATACTATGAAGTGCTAATCTCTTTTCTTTTTAGTTTCTACTGAAGATGGCAACTTAGTTGCTGAAATACGTATTTAGGTTCTAAAATACTTGTTGTGGTTAGGGGTTTATAATTTTATTACGTTTTAAATATTATATCAAAAGTTCCCGTCGATACGCCAGCTGCAAACATTTGCCAATAATTCTAAAACGGATAGTTTTATAGTAAACATTATTTGTTTGAACATTATGGTCCATAATATTTCCTATAGGGGTCGTTCTTTTATAAATCGTACACCTTTTATGACGTGACATTTTACATGTGGCTTAAACTTTTTTTTATAAATTCTATGCACTAAATAAGGTTATACCTGTATCAGAATTTAGTCGAAAAAAATATTTTCAGAGTTATGAAAATTTTAAGTTTGGATTATTTACGATATTGGCCAAACCTTGCCATATTCAAAATTCAATATCTTTGGTTCTAGTACTCGTATCGGTCCCATTTTTATTTTATTTTAAAGGTTGAAATAACTGCGTAAAACTATTATTTTAATTTATTTTTGTAACAAAATAAAAAAACAATTGAATTCTTTAACTAACTTCTTTAACATAGTCGCCCCCACAATGGATATAATCGAAAAAATATCCGCTACACTTTTACGTAAAAAACGCATTTTTTTCTAGGATGGAGTCTCTTATAGACATATAGAACATATAGAACATATAGAAATATGTGTTTTTGGGTCCCCTGAACATTTTTGACCAAGTACAAAAAAATGTCTGTGTGTGTGTGTGTGTGTGTGTGTGTGTGTGTGTGTGTGTGTGTGTGTGTGTAAACGATTTTTGTGGCGACGATTCCGGAGATACTACTAAAGGTATCGGGACGAAAGTTCATATTTAGAAGTTTCATGACCTAACTTAGAGCTGAAAAGCTTTTGGTTCAAAAAGGTCCAAAGGAACTGGTAGTTTATTCTAAGCCTTTTTCAAGGATTTTGCAAATGAGCCGCTATTTCTGTAATTTCGTCAAAATAGTTAAATAATAAATTAAAGTAGAGGAAATTTTGAATAATTTATGCCCATGAAATTTTTTTGGTAAAATTAATAGCTGCAAGAGCAAATTCTATTTGATCGAGATCGGTCGCATCTGCATTGATATGAAACTACATAGTAGCCAGGATTTTGACAAATATTTTTTTGTGCTGTCATACTCGAAAACAGCTGATTTCATCAGTGGTTGGAGAACCGCTATGGAACGTTGCCGCTCTAATGCGGCAAATTACAAAATACAAATTTCAAATAAAATAAGATGACCAATTTGATTGTTTGTTGATAAGAAATACAAACCCGTCTGTATATCTAATTCTAGAAACGATAAATTGAGAAAATTGTAAATAAAGTATAGCGATGAGTGTAGTTTTATTTTAGTATGTTGGTACGGATGTGACATCTACAGTGTCATGAACAAATATTAATGTGTCAGAATTTGAATTAGCTTTTTAAACTTGACGTTTCGTCAAAGTGGTACCAACCTAACATTTCCAATACAGAAATATAACCATTTTTTATTTATTTTTTTTAAACACATATTTCTCAAAAAGCAACACAATAAATGTTGATGTCACTCCTGCCAAAAACTAGATAGCGCGACTCGCTCACATGCGACGGCGACGCTCCGCCATCGGTGAAGCGCCGCATCACCGCTCGTCGCGCTATTCGGTACTTTCGGCACTTGTGACATAAATAACTTATTCTAATGACGTAGTGTAGGTAGTGTCAAATGCTGATGCTTTGACAATTCCTACGATTTATCTCAATAAAATAGATTCTCATGCAGCTAAACTATTAATTTTATATATTGTATGATAAAGTCATGTGCCTGGCCACATCAGATTTTTTAAACACGGAGTGAGTGCTTGTTTATTAGGTGGTAAAATATTTATTTATTAAATGCCTCTACAAAATGCCGAAGTCTAATCGTATCAAACGTTCTAAATTTCGAACCGATAGATGTTTTAATCTATTCAATTTGCCTCCGCATCCAAATATAAAGAATAAAGCATAGTTCTCAGACAAATCACAGATAGCACTGCACTCATCTTTTTGCAAGGATTGTTTTTTTGCTGTGCATAAAATCATTTTGGCTTTAAGTATGAATGCAATAGTAGTTTTTCATTTTGGCTTCAAGTATGAATTAGTTTTTCTAAACCGGTCTTCATTTTTTGTAAATATTCATCAACTGATGAACATTCAGAACATTTTCCAAAATAACAGTTTATTGATGCTTGAATGAAAATCATACGTTTTAAACAGTCGTGATAACTTTTACCTAGAATGGATTTGCAATGTTGCACTATCTATCGGTTCGAAATTTAGAAAGTTATATAAATATTTTTAGCACCTAATAAATAAGCACTTCCACTCACTCCGCTCTTAAAAACAAACTTCACTAGCGTGTTGAACCAGCATGCTGTCTGCGAGATGTTCAAGAACGTCGCGCACACGCCTGAAGTAGTCGCTTGCTGCGTTTTCCATTGAGTTTCGACACGCCGCGCGTGACTCACGTCAGATAATATTTAAGATCTTTTGAACTATAAGACCTAGAACCTAGAAATAATTGGATTTTGTAGGTAAATGTGTGGCGGATATTATATATATTTTTTCGATTATATCCATTGTGGAGGTGACTATGTAATAATTATTTAAAGAATTCAATTGTTTTTAATTTTTTACTTAAATAAATTAAAATAATAGTTGTACGCAGTTATCTAGCAAATATTTTAATCTTTAAAATAAAAACAAAAATGGTTCCGAACCAAGTACATTGAATTTTGAATATGGCAAGGTTTGGTAAATAATCGTAAATCATCCAAACTTTAAGCTTTCATATCTCTCAAAATATATTTTTTTAAAAATGAATTCCCGAGACAGGTATCGGTTAAATTTTGGAGAAAATACCATAAAAAAGTTTGGTGTAATTTAAAAAGTGTTTTTTTTGCGAAATCCGTACGATTTGTAAAGGAACGACCCATATAAAAGGCTATTCAATTTTTTTCTCGTATTGCTAACCGTTTTTTTAACAACATGGCTGACAAAACAACATAAGACAGAAGGCAAGTACAATGAGAAATGTCTAGAAGTAGAGGAAATTCCAGAACTTGAGGAAGACACTGATTAATTTGTACAAATAACTCTAGTATTTTGTTTCAAGACGGTTTTCGTACGAGAAAGTTATAAAACGTTTTCTATAGCAAACTTTACGAACTACAATTTGAATAGGTAACCATAATTTTTCTGAGAATATTATAGTTTCCGAAATAATCACAAAATCTCACTTGTCACGTTAATGTATTGTTTTAAACGTGTAAATAAATTTATAAAATCCAGCTCGTTATTTTTCAGACGTCAAAATCTAATTTGGTTGTCCATAAAAAGTTTTTTTAATTCAAATAAATGTGCATTGAGCCAATAGAGACAAAGAAATATTTCTTTGTGAATAATATTGTTTCGTAGAAACAATGTTTATTCGAGTCAAACAATTTATGTTTCGAGTTAATATTTACAATACGTATACTATAAGGAACAATATTTATTTAGTATAATAATAATAAATTGTGTTCAATGATTTATGATTTTTTAATTAACCAAATTTTCGTTTGAGTTAGAATACGATATTTTTAGGTTGCAATAAATGTTGTTTGATTAAAGGTATTAATGTGGACCTTTCGTTGTTTTTGGTGAGAATACCTCGCATTCTCACCAACAATACTTTTATTTCTATCAAAATTTGATTTCTTTGATACAAGCAAACTTATTTTTAAGTAAAATGAAAAATATTACATTAAACGAAAGTAGTTTTGCTTGTATCAAAATATATATATTTCAGTTAAATAAATATTCTAAATCAATTAATTTCTAAAATTTTCTCTTTTCTAATAATATGGAATCAATGTTTTGATCCAAAAGAATAAATTCAAACGAATATGTTTCTTAAAAACAAAAATCTATCTGTGTACCAGGGTTGTTATAAATCACGGTTTTTTGTTTGTGTTTTTGTTTGTGTTTTAAATAAGGAATAAAAATTGTATTTTATCATCAACTTTAAATAATTTTTGATTTTTTAATGGATCCATGCATAAAAATGTTGAAGAAAATTAAATTATAAAAAAAGATTTAATGAATGCTAATTAAATAATTAAATATTTTGTCCAAATTTCGGCATTATCTTTAAAACGGTAAGCGTACGAAAAAAATACATGATACCTTTTCTATAGCATTTTTAAAACGAGCTGTTATTTTCACCACAGCAGTTTTCCGATTAACTTTTTTATTTTGACAGATTTGACACAATGAACATCGTACCCTTTTACCCCCTATAAGTATTTTCTATGGGGTTGATTAGGACTTGTGATATATGGTTTAAAATGACAATATAAACCTATTGGAAAATTCAGCTTGTTACTAATTTTGGCCTCTTTGACTTAAATTTTCCCTCATTTTGCTTGTTACTTGTTACTTTAGAGAGTTCCAGATTTTGGTTTATGATCTGTTATTTCGTAATTAGCCATATTTCAAGACAATTTGGCACTGTCACAGTGCAGTGTAGTTGCAATCGTCATAAAATCTTAATTAGAAATTTCGAATAAATTCGTAATTAGAAATTTAGAATTCCTTTGAACTGCCACGGAGCTTTGTTTTTCCTTTCTCACTCGTAACGAGTTCAGTGCTCTGTTCTCTGTTCTGCCTCGTCAGTCTTGGCAGATTCAATTATCGTTATTTTTTCAGTCTCATTTTTCTTTTAGGACCGAAGATATTTGCCATGTGTGTAATTTAGTCTGAATCGACCAGTCTAAAAATATTCTTCATTACTTGAATCGCTTACTGAGATAAGTGTGTTCCTTCGATTTGCCATAGAATGTGTTATCGATGTTTCAGACTCTCAGTTTGAAAGTATGTTCAATGAATTTAAACTGGGAAACACCGTTCTAAACTTTTTCGACTAAAATTCTTCTATAAAAACCTGTACTAAATGTGCGATATAGTAGAGGCTAAAATACATAAGTAAACATTTATTAATCAACAATTGTCCTAAAATGAACCCGGCTATGCAAATTTTGTTGTCGTAGACGCACCTTAACAACTTGCGATCAGGCTCCTTCTATTGGTCATCATGGCCCACTTGTAGCCTACGTATGTTTTTTTTTAACGTCGACATACATGTAAACAAGTATTTTAACAACTTTGTCCCGAATAGCGAATATTTACAGTAGGAGGAAATGTCGAAAAATATTTATTAAACTTTTTTATCTGATACTTAGTAGTATTAGGAACATTGCAGTTCATAGCCAGACCACTATAGGGTTCATAAGACCATGTTAGCCTTACATTCAGGACAAAAAACCTTTAGTTCACCTCAAAATGAGAAATTCAAGAAAACAATAAATTAAACAACAGCGAAACATTTATTTTATTTGCCGGTTTACAAGTAATGGTAATTTTTATTTACCATCAATTAAATACTTGGCAAGTCATACAAAGCAAAACACATAATAAATAAATCTTACAATGGACAAAAATGACGGTGCAACTACAATAAACCCACAGACCTCACACTACTAACATTCCTGTCATCATACTTCCTCCGACATGATCAGCATCAGTGTGCAAAATATAAATAGCAAACATATCACACATAAAAAAAGCAATTCAATACGGTTCATGGCCAAAAAATATCCACCACAAGATTTACGACATTCAAATTACAGAATAATAATAGTTATTCGACTTTTGTTTCATAATAAACACACAGTTTTCGGTTTCATTATGAACACCGTGTATAATGAACGAAAAGTGACACATGCCAGGGGAAGGATATTTTCGATCACCAACCACCGTACTAAACACGAATGCCACTTTGTTCCGTGACTCTCACTGACCAATGAGATGTAACCATCCATATACAGGGTGCCTCACGGAACTGGTACTTTTTCTCATGTTCTACTATTTCTGGAAACTAGAAATTTTGGAATCAGTATTTACTCGATCTGAACTCTTCAGCTAAAATATTTTCAAGTTAACTGTCACGTCTGGTCACAGGAAGTCGGATCAATTTTGTTATTTTAAATGGCATGGTATAATTTTTATTTTATTTTTGGTTTCTACGTATGAAAATACATCATTTTTAGTAAGGTTTCCCTATACCTAAAATCCACCATTTTTGAGTTTTTTTGATTTGACTAATTTCTTGGTGATTTTCGGGGTTACGTTTAAAATTTAATATCTCGGTTATTATTGAAACTAGAAGTTTCATGATTGGTGCTTCGAAACTAGAAACATAACCAAATAAGACAATGTTTAGTTCATCATGATATATACAGGGTATTCAAAATTTACAACACAATAATTCGATTTTCAAATTTACCAAACTAATTTTTTTGAAATGGAACCCCTTGTATACCGATACGCCATTCGATAGGAAATCTTATTCCCTATTACATTTTCCATTTTGAATACTACAATTTAATAATGGACAATTTAAACAGTGATAGTTATTCAGAAATTTTGCGTGGATGCGTGAACAATTTTTGCGAAACTGTTCCTCTCATTTTACGCGATTGCTTTTATCAAATGGACGGTCCATTCAACTTAATCAGATGTTTGACAATAGGTGGTTCGGAAATAGGGGACCCTTGCGGTGGCCACCAAGCTCACCAGATTGAACACCATTAGACTTTTATTTCTGGGGTCATGTGAAAAGTCAGGTCTATTCCACACCAGTTAATACTCGAGAAGAATTGACTAACATAGTAGTAGCCGCCATTAAAGGACTTCAGCGACAAGAAATCCAAAGAATGACGATGGCTTGAAGTACAGCGTTGAGTTTTAAAATGTTTGGAGCAGAACGGGCAGCATTTCGAACAACATCTTAAATTTTAATTCAAGTTAGATACCCCAAATATTGTAGTTTTAACAAACCTTTTCAATATTTTTCTGTTTTCCTGCTGTTTCCAAAGTTGTTACATTCCTATAAATGAAGAATAAATCGTTTTGTATTTAGTTTGCATTCTTTTATACTGACAATATCTCAAAAACTATTAAAGATAGATATAGGGCATGCTAATATTGATTGATAGGGAATAAGATTTCCTATCGAATGGCGGATCGGTATACAGGTTGTTCCGTTTGAAAAAATATGGTTTTTTATGTTTGAAAATTGAATGATTGTAATGTAAATTTTGAACACTCTGTATAAGATATCACGATGAGCTAAACATCGTCTTTTTTGGTTATGTTTCTGGTTTTGGACCACTAATGATGAAACTTCTAGTTTCAATAATAACGAAGGTACCCAATTTTAAAAGTAACGGCGAAAATCACCAATAAATTAGTAAAAACAAAAAAAAAAAACTCAAAATTGGTGATATTTAGGTAAATAGAAACATTATCAAAAATGATATATTTTGATAAGTAAAAACCAAAAATTAAATAATAAGTATATCATTCCATTTAAAATATCAAAGTTGATACCGACTTCCGGTGGTGGACGTGACAGTTAACTTGAGAATATTTTGGCTGAACAGGTTAGATCGAGTAAATTCTAGTGCCAAAATTTCAAGTTTCCAAAAATAGTGGAACATGAGAAACTTCTAATGTACCAGCTCCGTGAGACAGCCTGTATATTCCATTGTTAATTGCAAACATTTAAGAGAGTTAACTAAAATCTTGGATTCAAGACATCTACTCAGTAGAACCTCGATGCAATATTTGAAATACATTCGTTTAGTTTTTGGATATTATTCTTCGCATTCTTTTGATACTAAAAACTACATTTGTTAGGAGATGTAAAGATTTTCGATTTAACTAACGTTTTGAATCTTACTATATTTTTGGGTTTCTCTATCGCGTCTGTTATGTCAACCACAAAGATCTCTATTGCATTATAAACCGAAAAACGACCGATAAGAATCGATAATATGCTGTCCTGTCGAATTCGGAGCTCGAACGTTTTCGTGCAATTCTAACTAATCTCGATTCCATTATACGGTGTAATTGGTCGGATGATAGATGATTTCACATTTATAATGGATAGGTGTTTTGTTGGTTGGGCCTACCCTTTTATTGGTCGATCAATCATTGTGCAAATGTAAATCGGTCATCCAGGATTATATTTAAACATGAATTGGTCTGATAAAGAGTTTGCCAGTACTGGCGTGATGAACCCATTAAACCGAACAATGTCACCGTTGCGACATGGCATGAATAAAGTGATCGCGTGGGCATTACGTTTCGCTAAAATTTATGACTGGTCAAGGTTGCTCATCATCCTATGTGACCGCTATTACCATTCGTAAAGTTTGACTTGATTATCAAATTTGTCTGAATAGGCGTCCGCTTTGATTTCGAGGGCAATTTAAATGGCGTTAGTGGTTGTTCCAAAGATAAACAGGTCATTAAGGTGGACCTAGCATAGGAAGGTATAATTATCATAATAGGAATTACTTATTATGTACACCTACGTATTATAAATTTGTACCTATAGCAAATAAAAACACTTGTTTGCGTTCGAATGAGAAAAGAAAACGTGTGAATTAAAACAGCTGGTATGTTGTGTTCAGTACTTGAATTATTATTATTATTTTGGCAAATTTGTACAATAATAGTTATTTATTATACTACAACGGAAAAACGTATTCGAGTTTAGCTCGAGGTTGTGTTGTCTCTCTACGCGAAGCGGAGGGAGACAAAAAACAAAGAACTAAAATCTAACATTTTTTTCCCGTGTATAATCCACTATTTTTCTGTGACAGGAAACAAGTCTTGACATTTAATCTCTGTTGACGGGTAATAAAATGTCACTTTTTATGACATTACTTTTTTCTCCGGTAAAAAAGTGAGTACTTTTTTCCCGGTATATATAGGTATATACGTGGTATTATTATTAGTGGTATGTCCATACGCATGTGGAGTGGGGATGAAAATCTGCAAAAATCTTTGTTAGGGTAATATCCGCTTGGCGGCGCTGCATGGCTCAAGAAAACTAGGACCAAACCAATTTATGCTTATTTCTGCGTACATAATGCAAATGCTCGGAAAGTTTCTGCTTATACAAGGACACTTTTTGTTATATTCTTTAAATTGTAAGGGACATACCCCTAAGTTTGACATATGCAATGTTGGTTGGCTATATTACCACCAGCACAGTAGCGGTCGTAAATTCCAAAAATTAATCATACCTTTAATGCCACGGGTATATAGTTATAAGTAAAGGTAGACATTTCCTTACCAATACAGGTCTAATTGTGTACAACAGCCTACCAGTTTAAAAAAGAAAAATTCAAATTTCACATCGATTGCCGTTAGTATATTGTAATAATATGTTTTTCTACTCCTATTGAGGAATGCATTCATTATCATGGCAATTTATGATAAGTAATACTAACCATTCCCCACACACACATGACAAATGTTTCATTCCTGGCTCCTCATACCCCGCCAGTAGTGAGAAATATTTCATTCCTCACGGCTTTAGAACCAATCACAGCTCTGGATTTTTCATTTCCAAATTGTTGATACACTGCTTAGCGACATTGTCAAGGCATTGACAACGTCGCTAAGTAACAAGCGCACCAAACAATTTTAATCTGCCAAAATTCTGTAAACCGTCATAGTGACATACAGCCGTCCTTATATGCACAAAAATTAATTTATAAAATTGCGTCGCATGGTCGTAGAAAAAGTATAGTATACCATTCGCAAGTAATGGGAATTTCTGACTTCACTTTTTTCCCTGGGAAAAAGTAATTTCATAAAAATTGTCATTTTATTACCTGTCAACAGATATAAAATGTGAAACTTTTTTCCCGTCACAGAAGAAATAACTTTTTTATTAGGCCCGTATGCATAGTCGATCTCCGGCGATTCTCCGAACTTCAGTTCGCCAGCTCTAAAATGCAGCGCAGAGACAATCGCCAGCAAAATTCCGTATGCGCACTGTGAAATTTTCTGGCGATTCGCTGGAGATGCTCCGGCGATTCTCCAGCAATAGTCCAGTCACTCTAGATTTTTGACATACGTTGTATCGTTTGACATTAGAACTGTCATTTCTAATGTCAACCGACAATTGACCAAACAATCATTCGACATTAGAATGGACAACACACCGCCGGTGATTTGCCGGCGATTTGCCAGCGTGGAGAACGGAGGGAGATCGACTATGCAAGTAATATAATGTCCTGTCGCCATGCCAGAGACTTGCCGGAGACTCGCCGAAAAAAACTACAGCAAGTCGCCGGAGGTCGACTATGCATACGGGCCTTAGAATACCCCAAAAATTGAATCACAATAACGTATGAAAGGATATTTTTTGAGTTCAAATGGTCTGGTTCTAATTTCGGAGACGCTGATTTTATGAAAAAAAAATCTGATGTAGCCAGACACATAACTTTATCATACTATACAGCAGTGTCAAACTCTGATGTTTTGACTTTTGACAATGCTGTCAATAGAATCAAAATATTTGTCAAATCCTAGCAAACTAGTTTTAATGCAGACACGACCGATCTCGATCAAATAGAATTTGCAGCTAAACTATTAATTTTGCCAAAAAAATGTCATAAACATAAATTCTACAAAATTTCCTCTACTTTTATTTATTATTTAACTATTTTGACGAAATTCAGAAATGACGAGTCATTTGCAAAATCGCTGAAAAATGCTGCTAGTAAACCTCCAGTTCCTATGGACCCTTTTGAACAAAGCTCTAAGTTTAGTCATGAAAGTTTTGAACAAAAACCTTTTCAGCTCTAAGTTTGTTCGTCAAACTTCTAAATATGAAGTTTCGTCTCGATACATTTAGTAGTTTCTCCGGAATCGTCGCCACAAAAAAAAAAACGGGTACACATATACAGACACACACACACACACAGAACTTTTTTTGTACCTTGATCAAAAGTGTTCAGGGGAGCCAAAAGGACATTTTTCCGTAAAATCTTATTTTTTTCTTACGACACGATATACAATACTTTATATTACAATACGAAAAAACAAGGTATGTTTCGGCCTAGAAATACTACATTTGCGGAAAAATTTGGTATCAGGTAACGACACATGTGAATTGAAAAATACCTTTAAGATATAATCTTGTACTACCTATTATGTTTTACTCTTTTATATCAAATTTTATATCTGACTTTTAATTCTATTCGAGTTTTGGCAATATATCGATATTTTCAACCACCTATCTTTAGTTATTGATTTTGATAGATCCCTTATTGTCCTATTAGTGGAATAGATAATAATCTTATGGCTTTTATGAGGAAATTTTTGAATAAAAAGCAATTTCAAACACATTGTTCTAAATTGGTCAAGATTGTAACCTGTCTTTATAATTATGAAGTCGTATAATATTAATATATTAATTAATATTAAACTTAATATAATATTTTGGTATTTGATTTATCTCAATATCAAATTTTTCCTAAATGATGCAGATTTATTGTCCATAACCTTTGTGAACCTGATTATTTTTTCAGCACAAATTGTTGTTTTTTGTGCCGGGGAATGAAAGTTATGTTTCTAGTGGTCCAACTTTGAGACACCCAGCGAAAAAAATATGGATTTTGTGAGTTTCTCAATAACTCTGTGCAAAGCCATAAACATTTTTATTTGATTTGTTACAATATTTGAACATTTGTAAAGTCAGCCACACCGAAAACAGTGTTTCAATGTGTGCATGGTGATAACAATGTAGAAAAAAACGTATTTTTAAAATTGCAATTCATACATCAATAATTGCGATGTAAACAATAAGCTACAGAGAACTGTCAAATTCGGATGTTAGAATTCGTGCATAGTTCGATACGCTGACTGGAATCATTACCCCTATATTTCCTTGCTTTAAGGGTACATTTTTGTGTAACATTCACAAAAAATAATGATTTTTGATCATTTTGATTGCATAACACTAAAGAATTTTTATTTGTGCCATTGGAACGTAAGTTATATTTCTACTCAATAACTCTGTGCAAAGCCATAAACATTTATGTTTGATTTGTCACAATATTTGAACATTTGTAAAGTCGGCCAGTTAAAGCAAAACTTGTAAAATTTAGCTTTTTTCAACAACGTGCTTGCAACAGAGTATCTATATCAGAATCTGACCAACCATCTTAATTTCTCCACAGGTGTCCCAAACTTCGACAATCAGACCATCATTTTATTCTCCCGGTATAATAAGCTGCAAGTTTTTTGTTTTGTAATTTTGCTCTTTCTACACTTTGCTATAGTTTGGACTGCATCGGTATCAAGTTTCAATCCTGTCACTATCTCTCCCTAATAGCGAAGCAAGCAGCTGTCGCATGCCGAGCTAGATGTAGGAAATGTCTATTTTCGAAACAATATGTGTGCAATAATAAAGATTTGAGATAATTTTCATGTCCAGACTGTATACAATGTTCCTAAACATTATGTGGACGGTACTTTATATTTGCTAGCTGTGGAAATAAATCACAATGAAAATAGAAGAACAAACAAGACTTTGTTTTATTTTACATAAAAAAAGTCTACAAGTAAAAGTTTAATCATTTCGTCGTTATCGCTATCAAGTGTTTGTTCAACAATTAGATACATCGCTGTTTACAACTACACTATATCACAACTTCTGTCACTACAGCTAAATAATTTTTTTTGTTGAAATATATGAATATTTTATAGTAATCTATAGTAGGTAATCTATTTATGTATGGCATGCTCGGGAAAGGCTTATCATAATTTTAGTACTCAACCTACCGATGTTGTAGCGCGTAATGTGCTGTTTTGCTTGAGCATAAAAGCTCAATAGAGTTCATTATACGGTTGTTGAGCATCAATGTATCTAGTTTCGAATATAATAATATCAAAGATCCATTAAAAAAAAATAACCTCTCAGATCTGAACCATGGACGACCCTGAAATACAGGAGACAGTGGAGTCGATTCTCGGAAAGGGGGTACGAGTTGTGGACTGTGAGAAAAAGTCCTCGATAAAACAAGAGGAAATGCTGTTCATAAACGGTATACCAGTGACGTTGGAAGGGAAAGATGGCTTCGCGATCAAACAGGCCCTGCTGACCGGCCAAGTGCCACCGTGCGACCTCCTCAACACCCTTCTCATCAAAACGGGAATATTGAAGGCACCCGTAAAGTTAGATACAACGCTGAGCGTCAAGTCGACCACCGTGACGAAGGAGGAGGTTATCGTGTCCAGAGATGGCAAGGTGGTGGACGAGAGAAATCGCGAGACCAAAGAGCATAACTTCTTCACCAGTGAGGTGTCCGAGGTATTCGAACCGGTGAAGATAGTGCCGACGGCCGAGCTACTTAATTATCAATGTACAAATGGTGGCCAACCAGGCAACAACGATCAGTATTCTGATGACTACCGGTATGAGACTGAGAGTGAGCGTAAGTTTAGTTCGTGTTCGAGCGACTCGAGCTTCCAATCTGATTCCCATCATAAGACTAGACACGTGAATGCCAGTAAAGATTCCGGTCATCCCAGCACCTCCGTGTCCGGCAATAAGCTCGGACTTGCACCTAGTTTAGACTCATTAAGTTCGCTGGATGATGTTGATTATAAGCACGATATTTACTCATTTGCCAACACGAATGGATATCGCAACAGTAGTATGGTGAGTAGTGACGCTGATGATGAACCACATATTGTACCTACACGATAGTACCAAAGTTTATAAACCCCAATGGAATATTAATTTATTTACCAATTTCCTAGCTTACAAATTACTGATTATTATAATATCCAGTTCCTACGGAAGGAAGGAAGCAACCCACGAAATGATCTATTACTGTAAATTGTCTAAAACTCGATTCGGTGATTTCTGCTTTAGAATAACAATCAGCTTCTTTACATAATTATCAATATATGACGGCACTGTTTTGTTTTAACAATTGGGTGAAAATAATACATTCGTTATTTGACTGCACAAAACTTTTCCATTAGGCACACAATGCACAATTACTTATGTATAAATTATCATGACTTTCTCTGCATAATACTAGAGAGAACATTTTGTTTGTATAGAACAAACATATATTTATTTGCTACAAACAATATTTACTTTAGTCAAATAATATTTGGAAGTAGGTTTTTATATGCATCTTGTCAAAATTTTGATGTATTTGTTTTTGAAACAAGACAAGAAACCAAGTGTTTCCATGACGTTGTATTATTGAAACAACGTGCACCGTTGAGAAGTGGTGTAAATTCTGAACATGGGTGCGCGGTCAATGTTTAATGTTTCATTTCAGCCTACAACGTCATTTTGCGTTCAATTTTGGTGGATATCAAAAACCGCCCATTGTTTATTTCAAAATTGTGTCGTAATAATAATGAAAATCTGTACGTATCGTAATAATAATGAAAATCTGTACGTATTCACAAATGAAAAATTTCAAACACCACAAACGTAAATAAATGGAGTTTGTCCAACAAATTTTCGTTGTTAGTTTGTAAAATATCAAGCTTAGATGTTTAGAATCTAGGACCGATTTGCCAAAATTGCTTCCTCCATACACTTAGCCACAAACTTGAAACCGTTTCTCTATTTCTGAATTTTTATATTTTGGGCAAAATGCATAAGTATAGAAAATCTGCTCGTCATTTATTTGGACTAAAGTAGTATTTTTAGACTCAAACGTTGTTTGTTCCAGATAAATGTTGAAAAGAAGTGGTGCAAAAATGTAGGAGTACCTATGTAGAAATGTCCTGAAGCGATATAAATACATAAGTGATAGTATCTCGATGTATTACTTAGACGGTACCATACTTCTTTTATAATCCATTAAGTTGTCTAACACTTTTTTGTTATTTAACGCCAATGAAGAAAATTAAACAAGAATTGGGTTATAAGAGAAAAATCTATCCTATGATACAACACACAACCCACATTACATTACGCTGTTTGTAAAAATGGTCACATCTAACTAAAGCCTTTGCTTTTGGTACCTTTTCTTTTCGACACCCGGTATATGTTTGTCCCTGTTCAAACAACAATTTTTTAATTAAACATAATTTCTCCCTGTGTAGTTATCAGCGGTTTATTTTAAAATATTTTATCGGTGTACTTATATCGGTGTTAGTGAAGATAATATATATTTATACTGAAACAAATAAATTATATATCAAGCATCAACCTTTAAAAAACCGCAAACAAACGAAAAATGCGAATGTTTTATTGCACACCGCAGAAATACTTGATACTACGTCATGTTACTTGATACTTTTAACCAAACTTACATTAAATAGTGAATTTACCATCCCTTTAGTTAAATATAATGCAATGTCCAATATGCCAATATGAATTTTTACATGTGTTTTTGGTCTGCAATGTAAATCAAAGTTTTACCAAACAGTGCATTTTCAGACGTTTTCGATAGCAAATATATTTTTCCGTCATTTTAAATCACTCTGTATTCAGTTATTTTTTAATAATTAATTAAAACAACTTTAAATTAAGAAATCTAACAATTAATTTTTGCCGTTTTAGATCGAAAAGAAAATTATTTCGGAAAAAAGTGTTTGGATTATACATAAAACGGTACATTTAAATAGTCATATAAATTATCCAACACTTGTAGAAAATAATTGCAATAATTGCGATTGCAGACAATTTGGCGGTGTTGGAGAACGTCCTGTTTTAAATTTTTACTTGCTTAGCTCATTTACGGTTGGTTCACAATTATTTTATTATGTGCATTACATTAACTTACATTAACAAAGCAAACTGTAACTGGTAAGCGTTTATAATAGAAACAAAAACCTACCTAATCATCTACTGTTTCAGGAATTAGGTTAAAAATGCGAAGCATTGACTATGAGATACAAATTAATCTATTCGTATCACAGTAAGTAGTAGTAGTAGTACAGCAATTAAATTGCTAACCAGTTCAGATTCCCAGTATACGCAGTAAGACCTTCAAAACTGTGATCAGTACTAGATAAAAGAAATATATTGCTAGCCACGGAAATCATCGTCCTCTTATTCGGAGTTTTCGTAAAAACAAATTTTACCTGCGATGTGCTATAAACATCAGTTTTGTATTTTAAATTAATATCCCAGTGTGCGGTGGTGTTCAAATGTACATTTTTTACTGGTAAAATTCCACGAGTACGCTAAATGTGAACAAATTATTTGATACGACAGAAACTCGTTGGGTTATTTTTAGTTTTTAGTACTATAATAAAGAAAACAATTTGACAAAATCAATTGGATATCAAAGTGGCGGAGCCAATATGGCCGACAATAAATATAAAAGTTCATTTTAAAGATCGCTGATTATGAATCAGATATTAAAAATTGTAGTTGACTACTAAAATAAATTACCATTGGCCAGATATGGTCCATCATGTCATCTACTGTTGCCCTTGTGCAAATGTGACTTAAGAATCTTGTATTTCTATCATACTGTTTTATTTCAAGTGAATTTCGAGATAATATTGGATCTTTTTTTATTGTTGACGTCAGATTTTAAATCAGCGATAAAAAAACTCCCATTAATGAATTTCAGCTAAATCTGAAATATTTTTAGAAATCTCTACCGCCATATAAGACGCACATTTTTTATTTTTTTTTGTCTTTGTATTTGGAATTAGTGTCCCCACAAACTCCCAAGTCATAATGGATCCGCCATTTTATTTTTGCTTTTGATATGAAATCAGCGGTTCCGATGTTTCACTAAAACAGCGAGTTTCAGCAGAGTTTCAGTTGAATTTGGAATGTTTTAATCACTTGTTTTCGATTTAGGTCTGTACTATTCAGCACCGAGAGCGTTAAAAAATGAATAAAGCTATTTATCGACTTCAAACACCAGTTTATTATACATAGATATATTTTTTATTTATGAGTATATCGCGTTTGCAATTGAAAACTGAGCTGACTAATTTGTCAAATATTTTTTTAAAAGGACTGGTGACTGTAATATTGACTATTATGGATTGTTGTGCATCTATGCAGTGGTTATAATTAAGCGAAAAATTGATAGTGATAGTTATTAGTGGTTATTATAATTTAGAAAAATGTAATTTTTTAAATTTTATACTGGGCTAATTTGTTTATTTAAATTCTCACTTAATTCGTGTAAAATTTGATATCAAAACATATCAACCCGTGCTCCAGGGTGCTCAAAAACGTTCATTTCAATTTAATAAAATTAAAAATATATATACCTATAGATAAAAAAAGTTTTGTTTCCTTACCACAATAAGTTGACATACCATTAATCTAAAAGCATTTCACACAATATTTCCAACTACATACGTAATTTGTTAAAACACAATAATCTGATCTAAGAGAGTATCCTAAAAAAAACACAAATTATGTCTAGAATTTGAGAAAAAAATAAGTATTTTTATTTTGTTTGCAGTTGCAATGCTTTCCGAAAAACTAACCTCGTCAAAAATTTTGCGTTCGGATTAACATTATACGCAAAAACATACCAGAAATAGATCACTTATTAGACTTTGTTAATTGTTAGTCTGTATAGCCATGTAGCTTAGATTATTGTATTTTTGACATATTAATTACTTGAAAATGTGTGAAATGCTCTGATATCAAGATTTAAAAGTAATGTAATTTTTCTATTAAGTTAACAATAATCGGAGGGGGTACTCAGCACACGATGAGGAGTCATAAAAATTAAAAATTCTAAATTAAGGTCCACTCTATTGATCATGTGCCCCAGGTGTTGATGTATCCCCTCTTCCCTCTACTTACATAGATGGAAAATCATCAGTCATACCCAAGAATTCACCCCGGGTACTTCAGGTTTCGCAGAGCAGCAAGCCTACTTGACCTATCGGTGATTCAACCTCTATAAAGTCCGTAATAAATTCTGAAGTTCATATATGGATGGATCAATACATCTCATGCGATCGAGAATGTTCGTACCGAGGCATATAAAAATAGCTATAAACTTTAATACATATTTCATGTCAACATTTACTTCATTGGATCTAATTGCAAACATTATAACACCATGCAGAACCAAAATAACCAAACCTAAATTAATATCATTAAATGTCTATTTTCTTCCGAATTGCAACATATGTCTCTTTGTTTTTAGCCGATAATTTATGGAACGGCCACCCCTAACCACACCGCAAACGACTTAAGCACTCACAAGAAGGTAAGAATCGTTCATTGCACCTACATTGTGTTCGAAATAAATTGCCTGTAATGTTATTTTTGGGTTATAAAATTAACGGATGTAATTTGGGTATAATGGTACCTATACACAGTGGGCACAGCGCGCACACATCTAAAACCATTCCAGTCTGTTACTAATGAATAGCAATTTAGTTGTTAAGCTATGGAGGTTTGTTTTCGTCCGGCGTAATGTGCTCTTATTTAATGACAGATTTTGTTACCCACGCTATGTAATAAAATCGACACGTGTCTGCGTTCTGGTAGCGATATCTGTTTCTAGCTGTTCTAACTGTTGCGGGTCTAGTGTGCATACTTTTATAACAATGTGGCGTACTGAATAAGAAGTTGTCTATTGACGCACGATGACTATTGTTGAGAATATTTAGAAAATGTTTCTATATGACCATTGGCAAGCGGAAGTTAATTATTCCGATGTCTGTCTCATGACACTGTGCAGCAAATTGCTACTTTTTGTTTATTTCCTTATGATTGGTCTATTGCCATTGATAACACCAAAGCCAAGTATTTGTTTCTGTCACGTCTGGTTTAGACCAAATAAAATAATTGGGCGATAAACAACTGGACTCCGGGGAACTGGGTGACGGTCAACTGAACGACGGTAAACTGATCGACGGTCAACTGAACGACGGTAAACTGGACGACGGACAACGGAGCGACCGAATAATAGAATACGCATTAAAAATATCACTGTGTCCTATAATAACAATTATGATTATATTAATTTTCTACAAACATAAGGAGTTATTTCCACATGCATAATAAAAAACACATGATATAGGCAAAACTGGGAGAGCTGAAGATTACTCATAGATTTCAGCTGTTATTTTAGACATACGTTACAGAATATTTCTAAATATTGACGCGTGTTAAAACGAAATAGCATACTTTTCATACGTCTGCTGTATAATTTAAATGGGCAAGACAAAAAAGTAGGTCTGTTCTTAGCACCATAAGAACGAATGACAGCGGTAGCAACCTAACCTCCAATTCGACCGCGAACGTGTGATGTGTGCTTCTGTTAACGTTAACTGTTAACGTGTGCTTCTGTTAAACATGCTAATGATGGATATATAAATTAGATAAGACAATTATCACAATTAAATGACAGTATTTTTAATAATTAAATATTAATCATGAACGAACTACCTAGTAGGCAACTTAATATACACAGCTAATAACCTATTCACGCGGTACGTTCATAACTTGGTTCATACGATTTTAAGCGATGAATCACCTTCAGCTCTCCCAGTTTTGCCTATACAATAAATGGGATAAATGAATTTTATGGAAATTTTATGGAATTTTATGGCCTGTCTTATTTAAATAAATATGTGCATTAAAATAAATACTTTGAGCATTAAAATATTAAGTATTGTGCATTAATTAAATGTTAAATTATTAAATGTTACATACAAAGTTACATATTGTGCCCTAGAATGGATAAATAACTTGTGCATTAAAATAATACATATTAAGCATTCAATAAATATGAATATGTTACATGAAAAATGTTATAATCAGCAATATTTTATTCATATTGTACCATAAAATGAAAAACTTGTGCATTAAAATAATAAATATTGAGCACTAGATCTACTGCACATCAAAATTAACGCTGATATGATTTTGACTATTTGTATGTTAATGATATGCGCGTATGCACGTACTTTCAATAATATACGACTTTATTAATTAATTCAAATGGCTCACCCTACATATTATATTAATTGAAAATTCAATTGTTTTCGACTTATGACGTCAACGACGCTTTTTTATGGCAACTCCATATTTTGTGTACTGATATTGATAGCTCTGGTACTTGTTTGAAAGATTTTTTCGAGAAGAAGACAGTTGAAAATTAGGGTAGCACCATTACTTATTAGTTTATGGAATACGCATAGACGTTCTCAATTGATTTATTTGCCCTGAATACGAATCTGAGCTAGAAAGTTGCATATCACGTGAGATTGCTGCGCTTTTTTATATTTCTTCCGGAGGCGTCCCCACTAGGGCTTCCAATCCCGTAATCCCGGGATCCCGACAAATAATGGGCATTTTTGGGTTCCCGGGATTATAAATCTAAATCCCGGGAGCCCGAAAAAGTTCAATCTAAGTTATTTTCTCATTTTTTTGTTAATTGATGAAATGTGGGCACTGATCTACAATAAATCAATTAAGCTGCTATTTTTTAAGTATGAACTTCTATATATAGCAGCACCCATTCTGATTATATTAAGTATCAAGCATAAAATGTAGGAGGACAGATGTTTCAAGAAGTAGCTATAATTCAATATGGAGGCAAACATGAAGCTTTTCAGCTTGCTTAAGTCTTTTTAGTTACCTCAACAAAAAATACAACAAAAATAGTGGTGGATTTCTTTACCTGTACTCTATGATGTACTAGAATACTAGAATATAAAATTAGTAAATAGCATATTTCATAAACAATAAACAACGGTTTACTTGAAGACGCGTATAGCACTTGGTTTAAAAGTCATAATGACTCTTAGACTATCTTTTTTTTTGTAAACAATAGTAAACAGTTAGTCTATTCAAATAATAAACATCCATGACGTATGAATTCTTAAGTAATCAAATTTTATCTTAAAGAAAAAAACAAAAAATCACCAAAATGTTTATTGTTTATTAACACGAAAAATTTAAAATTTGACTCGATCAAACAATTTATTTTGCCGTGGCTATTCTTGAAACATTTTACAAAAACGTAAACTTTTTGAGCAAATTTAAGATGGAAGAGCAAGATATTATCTCTTAGAGTTTAAATTTTGTTTATTATTGATGGTCAATACGCACACTTTCACACCTTTTAAACCGACAATATTGGTTTTCTACTTGTAAAGTAAAAATTGAAAATGTTGGTCAAGTTTCGGGGTTAAAGATATTGTCCAATCAAGTATATTTTATACGTTTCTTACTGACTGCATTTGGTAACTTTTGGCATCCGAGGCGTTTTGATCCCGCAATTTTTGCTTTTTTTCATGAATCCCGGAATCAATCCCGGGAACCCGGGATTACAAAATCTTTAATCCCGATATCCCGGGATCAGTATATTGTCCGGGATTGGAACCCCTAGTCCGCACATCACTTAAAGAATCCATCTAAATGCTTCAACATTTATGACCAAACTTTTAGGATTCAGGATTCAGATTAAGGTTTCTTTCCTATGAAGCCATTTTGAGGTTTCTAGAACAATGGGGTTTGGTGGTATAAATTTGTAAAAGTTGCCAAAATTACGTTTTTTAACATTTTTACTTTTTTCGATGTCTTTTTACGCGCTTACTATATATGACCTACAAGGTGCAGAACTTAATGCACATTATATTCTTTGTAGTGCGCATTATAATTTTCTCATGGTAGGTACCATTTAGATTATTGAATGCGCTTATAATATTTTCAAATGCCGAGTTATTTAAACCATTGGAAATATAGTTTTTCAATGTACAACTATTTTTTAAACTGCTCATAATTTTATAGAGGTAACGAGTGTATTTGCACATTATATTTATTTAAGTGTACAAATGTATTATGAAACGAACATATGTATATGAATGCACAATTATTTATTCTGATGTCATTTATAGAAATTTATAGCACATTTTATTTTTTAATGGGCAAGTAATTTTTGGCATTGCTCAAATATTTTTTGTATTAACAGTAATAATAATCCACGCCTTAACATCCCCCAACAGCTTTCGCCACTACGGGGGCATCGGCAGGCCCGAATTATCATTATGGCCCGCGTCTGTGGCACGTCGTAAGTTGTTTGGCTTTCAGCATTCGCCGTGGAGTAAGGGAAAACCACAGAAAAACCTTTACTCTGAAAGCAGGCCGTGGGATTTGAACCCACGTCCCCCAGACTGATAGCCAAGCGCGCTACCACTCGACCACAGTCTGGCTATTGGACAATATTGGACAAATATTTTTGGTATCATAAAGTTTTCAAATTGTAATCAAATAAAATATTTCAGAAAATATGAGTTTGAAAGTACCTATATTTATTTTCTTTATTCCCTAAATCTGTTATTTAGAACGCTTGTAAACATTTCCTGCGAGGGTTGTTTGCCGTGGAGCAAAACTCGAGCCGTAGGTAATCTTAGGGGTAGTAGGTACCCCTATCATTTGATACATGTTTTATAAAAAAAAATCGGATAAAACTGATGGTTATCTTTTATATCCACGGTGTAAAAATTATAAAATCTATAATTTAGCAAAAATTCATTCAAATTTGATATAACAAGTTAATGTTTTTTATACTCACTCTTATAATAAATATCAGTTGATGGCATTAATTATAACAGATACAATAATTGTTGTTTTTTATGCGACTCGTACTTTAGATAACAGAATCTTTGATGTCTTTAATTCGATGCAAATTTGATAGTTTGACCTCAGCTTGTCATCTTGTTATCATCGAGTTACATAAATATGTAACTAAAGTATTAATATCTATTAGAAGACAGAGACCTTAAAGAAAAAACAATAGGTCCCGATATTTTCTAATTGAACTATAAATTTTAATTTTAAACAACCTTTCCAAATAACAATGTTTAAAAATAACCAAAATAAATGTACTTACTCCAATTGATATTTTCTGAACTCGTTTACGATACAGAACTTTTAAAAATGAGTAGTTAAACAATATATTGTTTAAATTTACATGGCAATAAAACTTCAAGAAGAATGCTTATCATATAAAACGATAAAACGACTTCCTAGAATTATGCGAAGAAATATAGAGGAACACTCTGTATATGCAAGTTATCGCTGGCACTCAATTTCGAAACAAATATATGGAAAGTGTGAATGGGCATTTTTTGGATTTCAGATGCATTCAAATGTTAACTTTCTAGGTCATTTGAAACACATTCACCATAGTAGTTATTATTTCGGTTTTGAATAAAATGGTACATAAAAGAGCGTCAATTTGTTGTAATTTGCTCAATCATCCAACAAGAATGTTTAAAGTTGAAAATATAGACCTACAAAATCGTAAAATCAGAAATTCCATAATAGAGTTTATCTGGTCAGTAATACGTATAATTATCAAAAGAAAATTAATAAACAATAGAAAAACTCAACAATATAATAATATATATTATTCATTTGTTGTGGGTCCTAGATACCCGGATTTTACTCCTTTTAGTATTGGAAAGAAATAATTGGTGTATGGGGTAGCTTTTTGTGGCTATGAACAATTATTATATTTTATATTTATATAATATTTATATTTAGTAGCTTAAAAAGTTAATATACTTTATATTACATACTTAGGTAATATATTCATCAAAAGATTAAAACATTGAAAATTGTTGTTGGTAGGCTACATGGTCTTACTATTCTCTTTGCCTATAGTACGACTGCAAAGTAAACTATCAAGTCCTGAAAACATATTTTTTTCATAAGTCAATAGAGTACCCAAAAATTTCTTGGTAATAACTAATAACTTTTGCAATATTGCGTCTCTCGTCGCATCTATGGAACTAGAAAAATAAACAAGCAGCTCATGATGGAAATATGTGCACTACTTATAATAATAATCTAACATCATAGTGCATCATCTGCCCAAAACATTAACTAACCGATAACTCTTGCAGTTTTTACAGTGACTACTTCTAAAGATCCATGCCTACGTATATTATAAACAAAACGTACGTAAAACATACATGCATAAAAGTAAATAATTTATTGCTCATAATCCTAAGACCTTGTCCACTTCCGTTGTTTATACCAGCTTAATGCTACAGAAAATGCCATTTGAAAATCACTTCTTTGAGAGCATAAACCTTGTAGCTGTCATCGACGTACGTAATAAAACAATTTCAAGTTAATTTGACGTAAAACTTAAATCGACCATTACATGACTAAGGAATAATAGGCGTGGACTCTCGTAATCCAACAAAAAAGTATTGTAAATATCATAAAAACCGACAACGGTCGATTATAGTAGTTTACGAACAAAGAATTAATGGAGGCGGTTTATTTTTAACATCGAAACACTCGTTAAGTAGGTACCTAATTGAAAGTAACCATTAAATGAATATGTATTTATTGAGACCTATTTTAGTTTCACGAGTACAAGTGAAGACGTTCTATGCATCGAGTGTGTATGTATAGAATTACTTGAAGTTGTGTTTTGTCGGTAATTTTACACCAATGAAATTATTTCATAACGGTTACTAGATTTTTATATACATATAATCATTTAACTGAGCGTGAAATTGTTTTCCTGGTTTCTATCTACAAGTACAAATGGAAGACAAATATTTTTTCACGGTTGAAACACTAGCTTGGTATTTTCTTGATTTTTATTTACTATTTCAATTATTTTAACGTTGCAAGGGGATAGTTCTAATATGGCATTCTTTCTTGGAGTTACACGACACCTTGTTTACATCTTGTTTTGGTCCATGTGCTAATTTCATCGGAAAATATTGACATCGACTTCCAGTAAACCGAAAGTGGCAGTTTACCAATTTTGAAGGTTTTTACGTTCTAAATATTCATCAATAAATTGTCGTATGTAGCGTATGTAACCCCCCAACTTTTGAATTTTATGTAAATTTTGATGTCAATCGTTCGGAAATCTTCTTGGGTAGGTTTGGGAGTATATTTATTTCCGTTTGAGAGTACATACTTGATTTTCTGAATATGACAATATTTCTTTTGCGTCTCCACAACTTTCACATTTTGTGTGTTTTTTGATTGGTTTGGAAATTAGTAGTGATGATTACCACTTTCGACGTTTGGGAGTAATTAGTTTGACCGCAAAATAATATCAAAGTCTGTACACTTTTTAGTATTACCGGAAAGTTGCACTAACGGCTTTGTCTGCCGGTTTGCGCATTCCTTCAGAAACCGTTAGGATAGGTTAGGGAGGATTATGATATATTGATTTCCGGGTGGAAACCGCCTTGAGAAAACTTTGAAGCAGTCGACGTTTCGCGCTCTGTTGCAAGAGGGATCTTCAGGACTAAGTTGTCAAACCAAGTGCTAAGCACACAAACTAGATATAGGGAGGATTTTATGATAATTTACGTGTATTTCTTCATAAATCGCTAGAAAATCGTTAGCGATGATTAAAAAGTCCTCTTTTGATGTGTGAGTGTCCTCTTTTGTAGTTTTACTGCAAATAAATATAGAACTCCATCGATCAAACTAACTGCTCCCAACCATCATACGTAACTTTTTTATCCTCCCTAACATTTATGAAGAAACACGCCAAATAACGAAAGAAAAGCCGATAAATACTATCAAACGCTGACCTTTTGGCAATAACTACTGTCAATATTATCAAACAAAATAGCTGTCAAATCCTATTTTAATGCAGACACGACAGATCTCGATCAAATAGAATGTCATGCAGCTAAACTATTAACTGTATAATATATAGTATGATAGTCTTGTGCCTGGCCACATCAGATTTTTTTCGTCAGACTCATAGTTTTAGAGTTGTTTACGTATACAATTTGTGTACAATGTTTGCATGTATGTGACTTGACGTCTTGCGAGTGATAGTTTCTTGTTATTTTTAATAGTTTTATCACAAAAATATGGAAATTCTCTGTTATTGCTTAGCTTCCATACTCATATGGTAAACATTCAAAATAAATGTTGGTTTACACTAATTCAGAAGTCTGTGAACATACCGGTAGAGTAATAGTGGTGAGTTGGGGCCAGCGTGGATATTTTCTAAATCTAAATGACCAATCGCTGTGTAGTTGGGCTTCGAATCCCGGGATTACGGGATCTTTAAAAAGTTAAACCTAAATTATGTTCTTATTTTTTTGTTTTGTTTTGTCTAAGTATTATGAGATAAGATATAATAGAAGAAGATAATATAATAAAAGAATATCAGCCTATAACAGCACCCTTTCTGATTAAATTAAGTATCAAGCATAAAATGTTCGTTTATATCAACATGTTGCTATAATAGTAAGAACAGATTTTGCAAGAACTAGATATAATTCGATATGGAGACAAACATAAACCTCTTCAACTTGCTTAAGTCTTTTTAGTTACTATATCCTCAACAAAAAATACAGGCTGTATTTAAAACAGAAAAAAACAAACGTACAAAATTAAAAAAATATGTGGCGGATTTCTTTATCTGGATTCAGTGATGTTGGTACTACAGAATATAAAATTAGTAAATAGGTAATAAAATACAGCGAAAAAATTTCTTCCAGTTTAAGGATTTTACCATAAACTAAAAAATTAAATATTTTGGTACGAAGCATCTCTGTGATTAGCTGTGACATTTCTTCATCGCACAATTATCGCTTTTTTAGTGGAAAAGTTTTATCAAAAAGCGCACTTAGATAAAAAAAAATCTATAATGTGGGTTGGGCTATTTAAACTCTATTGGAGGAAACCGAAAGACTTACAAGTAATATTTTTTTGTCCATGACAAGAAATTGAATATTTAAATGGCCCAACTCTTTATTCATCTAAGAAGTTGCACTGATTATTTTATTAATTTTTAACAATAAATAACGTCTTCACTTGAATAATCCATGATGTATGAATTCTAAAGTTATCAATTTTTATCTTAAAGATAAAAATCTGATGTGGCCAGGCACATGACTTTATCATACAATATATAAAATTAATAGTTTAGCTGCATGAGAATCTATTTTATTGAGATACATCGTAGGTATTGTCAAAGCATCAGCACTTGACACTACCTACACTACGTCATTAGAATAATAGTTATTTATGTCACAAGTGCCGAAAGTACGGAATAGCGCGACGAGCGGTGATGCGGCGCGTCACCGAAGGCGAAGCGTCGCCGTCGCACGTGGCGACTCGCGCTATCTAGTTTCTTGGGAGGAGTGACTCCAACGTTTATTGTGTTGCTTTTTGAGAAACATGTATTTAAAAATAAATAAATAAAAAATGGTTATATTCCTGTATAGGAAATGTTAGGTTGGTACCACTTTGAGGAAACTTAAAAAAAAAACTTTGAGGAAAGTTTAATTCAAATTCTGACAGATTTATATTTGTTCATGACACTGTAGATGTCACATCCGTACCAAAATACTAAAATAAAACTACACTCATCCCTATACTTTATTTACAATTTTCTCAATTTATCGTCTTTAGAATTAGATATAAAGACGGGTTGATATTTCTTATCATTCTTAACAATCAAATTGGTGATTTTATTTTATTTGAAATTTGCATTTTGTAATTTGCCGCACTAGAGCGGCAACGTTCCATAGCGGTTCTCTAACCTCTGATGAAATCAGCTGTTTTCGAGTGTGACAGCACAAAAAAATATTTGTCAAAATCCTGGCTACTATGTAGTTTCATATCAATGCAGACGCGACCGATCTCGATCAAATAGAATTTGCTCTTGCAGCTAAACTATGCATTTTACCAAAAAATTTCATAAGCATAAATTATTCAAAATTTCATCTACTTTAATTTATTATTTAACTATTTTGACGAAATTACAGAAATAGCGGCTCATTTGCAAAATCGTTGAAAAAGGCTTAGAATAAACTACAAGTTCCTTTGGACCCTTGTGAACCAAAAGCTTTTCAGCTGTAAGTTAGGTCATGAAACTTCTAAATATGAAGTTTCGTCCCGATAGCTTCAGTAGTTTCTCCGGAATGGTCGCCACAAAAATCGTTTACACACATACACACACACACACACACACACACACACACACACACACACACACACACACACACACACACACACACACACACACACACACACACACACACACACACACACACACACACACACACACACACACACACACACACACACACACACACACACACACACACACACACACACACACACACACACACACACACACACACACACACACACACACACACACACACACACACACACACACACACACACACACACACACACACACACACACACACACACACACACACACACACACACACACACACACACACACACACACACACACACACACACACACACACACACACACACACACACACACACACACACACACACACACACACACACACACACACACACACACACACACACACACACACACACACACACACACACACACACACACACACACACACACACACACACACACACACACACACACACACACACACACACACACACACACACACACACACACACACACACACACACACACACACACACACACACACACACACACACACACACACACACACACACACACACACACACACACACACACACACACACACACACACACACACACACACACACACACACACACACACACACACACACACACACACACACCACACACACACACACACACACACACACACACACACACACACACACACACACACACACACACACACACACACACACACACACACACACACACACACACACACACACACACACACACACACACACACACACACACACAGACACACAGACACACAGACACACAGACACACAGACACACAGACACACAGACACACAGACACACAGACACACAGACACACACACACACACACACACAGACACACAGACACACAGACACACAGACACACAGACACACAGACACACAGACACACAGACACACAGACACACAGACACACAGACACACAGACACACAGACACACAGACACACAGACACACAGACACACAGACACACAGACACACAGACACACAGACACACAGACACACAGACACACAGACACACAGACACACAGACACAGACACACAGACACACAGACACACAGACACACAGACACACAGACACACAGACACACAGACACACAGACACACAGACACACAGACACACAGACACACAGACACACAGACACACAGACACACAGACACACAGACACACAGACACACAGACACACAGACACACAGACACACAGACACACAGACACACAGACACACAGACACACAGACACACAGACACACAGACACACAGACACACAGACACACAGACACACAGACACACAGACACACAGACACACAGACACACAGACACACAGACACACAGACACACAGACACACAGACACACAGACACACAGACACACAGACACACAGACACACAGACACACAGACACACAGACACACAGACACACAGACACACAGACACACAGACACACAGACACACAGACACACAGACACACAGACACACAGACACACAGACACACAGACACACAGACACACAGACACACAGACACACAGACACACAGACACACAGACACACAGACACACAGACACACAGACACACAGACACACAGACACACAGACACACAGACACACAGACACACAGACACACAGACACACAGACACACAGACACACAGACACACAGACACACAGACACACAGACACACAGACACACAGACACACAGACACACAGACACACAGACACACAGACACACAGACACACAGACACACAGACACACAGACACACAGACACACAGACACACAGACACACAGACACACAGACACACAGACACACAGACACACAGACACACAGACACACAGACACACAGACACACAGACACACAGACACACAGACACACAGACACACAGACACACAGACACACAGACACACAGACACACAGACACACAGACACACAGACACACAGACACACAGACACACAGACACACAGACACACAGACACACAGACACACAGACACACAGACACACAGACACACAGACACACAGACACACAGACACACAGACACACAGACACACAGACACACAGACACACAGACACACAGACACACAGACACACAGACACACAGACACACAGACACACAGACACACAGACACACAGACACACAGACACACAGACACACAGACACACAGACACACAGACACACAGACACACAGACACACAGACACACACACACACACACACACACACACACACACACACACACACACACACACACACACACACACACACACACACACACACACACACACACACACACACACACACACACACACACACACACACACACA